>JAYKKM010000076.1:1270000-2470000 GCA_035772405.1 Chrysogorgia sp. JL179-B06 | reverse complement strand
TGCGCGACTAAATTTACCCAGAAATCCTTGTAGCCATCCTCGTCCTCAGTGCCCTGCAGTGTGCGATGTCCTAACGCGATAAATAACCACCAGATTATTATAAGTAATAGCATGGCATTGAGGTTGATTAGTGATTAAATGTACCCGAAAGCCAAGGGAGGTTTAGTAAAAGTCCAGAGGGCGAAGCCTGAGGGACTTTTACTAAACCTCCCGAGGCTTGAGGGACATTTAATCACCAATCAACCGTAATGCCATGCTATCACTTTGTAATATTATGGCTACCGAGACAATAGGAAATTGGAACGCTTTTAGCCGATTCAACAAGTTCAAATGAATAAAACTTTGTGAGTTGCTATTAATGGTTATTGGGAATTCGATAATGGTTCACTTCATGTCTTCGTTAGTTATTCTATTGAAATGTTTTAGAGTAGTTTAGTATATATATATATAAGCTGGATGAGTGGCGTGTTTGGTACTGGTAGTGCAATTTGAGTAAAATAAAACA
The DNA here is from genome assembly GCA_035772405.1 of Chrysogorgia sp. JL179-B06. NCBI lineage: Eukaryota > Metazoa > Cnidaria > Anthozoa > Scleralcyonacea > Chrysogorgiidae > Chrysogorgia > Chrysogorgia sp. JL179-B06. The sequence goes on along the minus strand of JAYKKM010000076.1, from coordinate 2,469,495 downwards.
GGTCTTTTGCATAAACATTAGGTATGATTAGTTACTAATCGTACCTTCTTTTTGTGTATCGGGTAAATTCGACGTTAATTGTGCGTGTGGAAACAAAAGAAACCGAGGTAGCCCTGATATTATATTAAATGTGACTTGCAGCTTGGTTATCTCAATATAATAAATATCCTTAAAGGTACGTTTACACACTACGATTAATCGGCCCGATTTCTGGTTTAGCTGGATGTTAAGTAATGAGAGACAAGGAAGACGACCGGTAAATGAGCCCACGGGACACTCCGCTGACTGTTTCTCCACTTAACATCCATCTAAACCAGAAATCGGGCCGATTAATCGTAGTGTGTAAACGTACCTTAAGGATTGCAAGGATTCTTGCAAGGATTTTCACCAGGGCAAAATCCAAGTTAACTATCATCTTGCAGAAATCAAGAGTGAATAATGTCATTGTTTTAGTAAAGACAAACTTACGTTTGCTATTCCTTCAAAATTATTTAAAAAAAAACGAGACAAAAGTATCGTTTTGTTTTTGTGAAGAACTCGGCACTTTCTCGATATATGAACAAACCGAAATTCAAACCAATCGCTAACCCTAATCCTAAAACTGACTTAGGTCGATGTTGTAATAATTTTATATTTCGGTTGCTCATATATCGAGAAAGCACCCGAACTCTGCCTTATCACGTCACTTGCCACCACTCGACAATTAGACACTATACTTGATAAATAGATTCCATTTTTTGTTGTCTGTTCAGTTATACATGCACAAATGACGTCACAACGTAGTAAGAACAAAAAAGTGGCCCACGAGACGGAGTCGAGTGGGTCACTGATGTTCTTACCACATTCTGACGTCCTCTGTGCATGTATAACTGAACAGACAACAAAAAATGGAATCTATTTGTTTTATACAATCAAAAACAACCCCAAAGGTTTATCAAAGCTGTTGGGCATGAAAAAAGAAAAACACAGCTGCTGACGTGATTTGACGCCATCCATGTGTCTCCTTTATTAGTAGAAACTGACCATGGTCTATTACAAATGCTGCATTCTGATTGGCTACTCAACCGTTGTCTATTCGTGATAGACAACGTTTGGGAAACGCGCTCAAAACAATGGCAGAAAACTCTCGTTTTGGGGAGGTTTCAGATGAGTTTTTGGATAATTTTTTGGAGAATGCATGTTTTGTAATAGTCCACTAATTTGTTTCTACTAAAACAATTAGACAACTCGGACTCGTTGTCTAATTGTTAAATATATAGCCAATGAGATTGCATTAAAAATATATTTAAAAAAATTAGTTTCTACTAATTATATTTAGTATAGAAATACATATGCTACAATCTCACTGGCTACATTATACTCATTATCTTTAACTAACATTTAGACTATGAGTTCAAAATTTCCAAGGTTTACTTGAGATTTTGTAATAACTGATTTGAAGGCTGTCAATTTTACAAGATCACAATAACAAACATTGTCATTTTGTTCACTGTTTATAAAATAGATTTAATAATAGCACCAAACTAACTACATGTCTATTGACTAATCATCCTTCCATCTATCGTAGTGTAGTTCAAGTCGGCGAGTGCTAACAGACTTTATATCACTATTGGTTCAGTTTCCTTTGTTCTCTAGTGGCCATTACCTCTGATATCAACTTCAAAGTTATTCATGAGGTTGATAAGTAGTTATCAACCTCATAAATATCAAATACTAAACTTCACCAATGGTGATATAAGGCGGTTATATACCTTAGACCTCGGTGTTTAAGCGATATATCAATCCTCGGGCTTCGCCCTCGCGTTGATAATCGCTTAAACACCTCGGTCACGGTATATAAGCTATACGTAACATTTTATACACACAGGTTGCCATTGACCAACACTCCATTGCAGTCTTTCTTTCTCGTCTTGGGGGTTTCCTCTAAACGGTCGTCAGCTCAGTCGCGTCCAATCGTGTGCGTTGATGGTGGACGGTCTATACGGTAAACATACTCAGCGGGAACAAAGTATCCTAGGTAGGAAATATCCAGCGGGGTTGTGTCGTAATGATAGTGGCCTCCTTGGCCGTGGTCACTGAAGCAATGTGTGTGCTCCAACCTTACATCCAAACCCTGGAAAATAGGAAAGGGATTTGAGGTTAGGATAGGACATACGCAAACGATGATGGTTGAGGTAATGTTACTGGGGACTCAATAGTGATCATCATCAGGGGGTCTTGTTGGCTCAGTTGTCACAGCGGTCACAGCGGTGCCTCCCCTCACTGAGACACTACCAAGCCTGGAAATAATTATTTTTGCTGTACCTGTCAGAATGACCAGCACAAATAAATTTGTAACAGACAAACAAAAAATTGTATCTGTCACTGTACAACTTTGCGTAACGTCTCCAAACATAGCGCAACGTCTCAAAACTATGCGTAAATAAAGTCTCCAAACTTAGCGCAGTGTCTCCAAACTTAGCGCAGTGTCTCCAAACGTAGCGCAATGTCTCCAACTACCGTAATGTCTCTCATCCGAGATTGTACAATATGAAATCTAAACACAGTCCATTCAACACAAAAATGTTTTACTTTCACAACATTTGAGTATAATCTTCGGACAAAATGATAGACACAATTAATATTGTAACAGTCAAATCTCTAGAAATGGGATATCTGTACCGGACAATGTCCGAGTTCATCAACCGAGTCGTCTTACCGGATCGTTGGCGAAAAAAACACTAAGACATGTCAAGGGTGGGTCCATTGTGTAGAAATTCAACCACTCTTTAACATGTTCGTCACTGTCCAAGGCTTCGTTACTGAATGCAGGCTGCAATGTTGTAAAACAAATACAAAATCAACAGCTAAACACCGCTAAATTTACCACTAAAAAAAGCTTGAATCTTACCATAACATGCAGTCTGGCTTGACCTTTCTCGATGACAAACACACCACCCATTCCAACAGTTTTGAAATTACCATAATGGTGCCCCAACGAATTACGCATACACGACACAAAATTGTCTTTTCCTTTCCGCTTCTTTGCGGCGACCTTTAGAACCTAAAACGAGAATGCTCAACTCTAGTGAAGCCTTTAAACCATGGTGAACCTTGCGTTAACTCGAACCAAAATCGATTTCCGTTATACATTTACTGTAATTTTACCCTCGCTAACCCGAACCACCTGTCCTGTGAGCTCTTGTGCAGAACACCTTTTAGGTGAGCATTATTATTATTATTTTTTTTTTTTTAATACATTCACATGATACTATTATATAATACATATAGTCTTAAAAATCTAAAAATATTCTTCAAGTAATTTACACACTTAAAACAATTATTATTAGTCATTAATAGTAATGGTAATATTATTAAGCCATCCTCTCCTGGTTATATACTATAATGATAATGATAATAATAACAAATTGAAATAAATATAATACAATAAGAAATAAGCTGTTCTAAAATTTAGCTAGAATAAAAGTACGGTCGAAGTAAAAATGTTCATATACCGTAGAGTTCCCAAAGTAGCGGCCCCCGTTACTTTCGGGATTTGCACCAGTTAGGGGCCGCTACTTTCGGGGGGCCGTTATTTTCGGGTGGTTAAAAAGTGTTACTACATATATATTGATGGTGTTGCGCGAAGCGACGATCTTATTAAAATTTTACTACACCATCGTACCATATGGTTTTTATTCGTGTTCTATTCTGTGCTGGGCTTTGATATTTATACTTCGTATATGACAGCGTAGATATTTGATACTGTTGGGTAATTAAATTTAATGCGTTACTTTCGGTAGCCGCTACTTTCGGAAATTATTAGAGGTCTCGAATATTTACCGCTACTGTCGGGGGGCCGCTACTTTGGGAACTCTACGGTAACAAATTTCAAAAGATTCCCGCCGCGATTACATTTAATTGAAAATCCTCCAACATCTCTCCTTCATCATTATTATTATTTATTACATTACCTTGCCTCGTTTTCCTTGAGAAACCAGCATGTCAGCTAGCATAGCAAACTCTTTTATTTTATAATCTCCAAGCTCAGCTGAACCATCCTAAGAAATTTAATCAATTTGATTTGTTATACAACAACTTTGGTCCACATCATACCGTTGGTACATTCGCCCTCGGGACTTTTACTAAACCTCCCGAGACTTTCGGGGAGCAAAAACCCCGTTTACACGGAGCCAAATTATTGGGATTGCGATCGAGAGCTATCGTGATCGTGATCGCGATCATTTTTGTCATGTAAACTGACTCAATCGCGATAAATTTAATCTTTGCGATCGTGATCGGTGGGCTATCGCGATCGAAAATAGCCGTGTAAACAGTTGTGGGATTGCGATACGAATAAACACGCGTACGAACAAACTGGATCTGAATAAACTGGAGGTTTCCAAACATGCACAAAATTGTCTCCAGCATAGCACCATTCTTTCGTGCTTTAAACGTCGCAATGTTCTTCAACCATTGTTATTCACTTTAAATAGTTGGAAGAATTGCCAAACATGCTCTGCCATTTTATTTGTAGCCTGTACAGTCAGAGAGGCCATCGTCCTGCGAGCCTTTTCAGTCTAGATCCCCAAAGAGCAGTACTTCCTGACGAGGGCAGCAACTCGGGCTTTCGAGAACGATCCTAATAGACCTTACCCATTATGACGCATGAATCTATTAGTTACTACTACTCCAGAATCATTTTCGGTATATCTTTTTGTGATGTTAAGTTGAGCAATTTTTTCAGTCTAACATGAGAAAGGAAATCTCGCAAGGAATTAATTGGTAGTAGTCGTCACTAATAGATTCGTACGTCATAATGGGTAAGGTCTATTGGGATAGCTATCCGTGTAAACACAACGTAAAATAGGGATTGCCATCGTGATACATCTATCACGATCGTAATCCTGTACTGTTATATTGCCGTGTAAACGCGGGGTTAAAGATAAGTCCCTGTAATTTTGGCCAGGTTAACATGTATGGTTTGTGTACCTCAGGATTAACTTTAGCCATTTTAGACTTGTTAATATCTTGATCAGCAGATAACTTAAGATTAACCATCATCTATTAGAAACATAATACATTATATGTGAGTTGCATCTTTTATTACAAGTAAATGTTAACTTATAAGTAATATACGAGAAGCCATTTTATTATCTGATTTGAAAACACCGATACGCGAGTTGAAAAACGAGGTGATAGCCGAGTTTTTTAACACACTTGGAGGTGTATTTAAAAGGGCTATGTCATGATTTGCCTGGTTACTCAGCCAGCACTAATTTGCGATAAAAATTTGCTCGAGTGAAGCCTTCCAGCTCCTCGTTTCCCACCACGATTAGACATTTAATTGTCATTACGCTTTACTTATAACTCGTCCAAAAATAACCCACCAACATGAAAATAACAAATACTAATCGAATAAATAGTTTAGCTTTCGCTTCGCTTTGATTTTGGATTCCGAATCAAAAATCAAAAAGTATGCTTAGCTGAGTAACCAGGCAGATCGTGACATAGCACCTTTAAATCAGATGATAAACGGCTTTCGAGTGTATGGTATAGCTTCTCAAAAAATCAGTATTTAGGCAGAAATTAGACGTAAAAGTTGTCTTAATTTTTGGATGTTTATTACCACATTTACTAACGTCTCCTTTGTGTTTTCCTCATGAATTATTAATGAGTTTGAGAATATTACATAATACACTGTTAGGCCAAATAAAAAAGTGTGGTTCTGGTTATAGAAAATTTAGGATTGTTATTAATATATTTTTTAAAGAAACATTTGTGGACAATACTAGTCGACTAGTCAACATTTTGTTTTTTTGCACATTGTTGCAAATCAGCTACAGTAATTACTCTAGCTAGTGTAATGCATTAGAATGGTGACAATTTCAAAGTTGGTGTGTGGTGAGCATGGATAATAAAAAGACGATACTATCCATGTCTTTCTACTATCCATGGGCATGGTGAAGGAGCTATTTACTGTATGTTAGCCATAGGTGTGCAGAGCATGCTATTTTAAATTGCCAAATCAAAAACAAACTTCCCTCAAATTAATTAATGAATTAATAATAATTAATTAATGAATAATCAATGTTTAACTTTGCCAGATGGAAATCAGCAAAGTGTTGGTCGACGCTTTGTCTTTCCAGCCTTAGCTTTGCTCTGATTTCTTGCTTTTTTCTTGGGTGAAATGGCTATAAAAATACCTCACAATTTGTTCCAATAGCCTGACTATTACCAGCTCCAGCACCAATAAAAAATCCATGGGGTAGTCCAACTTGCTTGGCAATCATATCAAAGTTATAAATCTAGAAATAAAACAGGTTTTAATCTGATGAAGGGCTCCACTTGAAACGTCAGTATGGTATTTTGTTGCTGAACATCTCAGCAGTTCATCACCTTTTCGCTTTACTATGTCTAAAATACTACGTAGCACTCAACCTCGTTCCCAGGGCATTTTGCCTCCACGGTGGAAGGTTGGCGAAAATGGCCCTGGGATCAGCTGGTCACATGACACCCAGAATTTCTGGGTGTTTATATATGATAATTTTTGTCTACTTTGTTGACCTGAATAATTGAGAAATATTCAATGCTCTTCAGAGTTGTAGTTGAGAAAAATTTGAAGATAGCATTCAGATTTAGATGAATAAATTACACTCAGATAAATTAATTATGACAAGCCAATCGCATTATAGAATGGACCAGCCGACCTTCCACCGTGGAAGCAAAATGCCCTGGGTACGAGGTTGCGTAGCACTCTACTTTTGTAAGTAAGACAAGCCTTCATCAATCAGTAATTAATAATTTCTACCCTATCTCATAGCTACTTTGACATTGCATGTACACATACATTAATGTATTCTGGCTTATGTCAGTTGATTTTGTACTGAAGGAGATGACTAGACCACAATTTAAGCATACTTTACTGTATAGTAAATATTTATCATTTATAGACCCGGCAGCAAGGGGAATTCGACGACATATTACCCCGAGGAATGATATATCATCCCGAGGGGTAATATTTCGACGAATTCCCCGAGCATAGGGTCATAAATTATATATTATACCGAAACAATCTTGAATGCTCTCTTGAAACGTCTAAAAAGGTCTTGAAAGGTCTTGTTGTTCCTCCATTGTTTACAGGCTCGTCTTGGTTTACGTGCGAGTACTGGGTACGATTACCCGCTGATTACATCATCAGTGGGGAATTTGAGGTTAAAGTGGGGAATTTGAGTTTAAATTGACTGGTCACATGGTACAAATCTAGCTCTTTGATTGGACAATTTATAGTTGAGGTATAATATTTCAATAAATCTTTCCAATTTATTGCAATACACTGTTTCCTGTTTTTGAAAACTGTTGAGATGTTATTACTAGTATCATTACAGTAAATAAAGTTGTAACAGTATGTTTATCCTTGAGGTCCATGTAGTTACCTTTGACATATTGGGAACTGGAATCAAGTATGGAACCCCTCCGATTATAGCCAAACGAGAACCACCACAAATACCTAAATTTAAAAAATAGGTACGCTTAAGCATACATGTATCTACGCGATCCAATGTGAACTATTGGGATCCAATGTGAACTATTGGGATCCAATGCGAACTATTGGGATCCAATGCGAACTACGCGGATCCAATGCGAACTACGCGGATCCAATGCGAACTACGCGGATCCAATGCGAACTACGCGGATCCAATGCGAACTACGGATCCAATGCGAACTATGTGGATCCAATGCGAACTACGTGGATCCAATGCGAACTACGGGGATCCAATGCGAACTACGGGGATCCAATGCAAACTACGGGGATCCAATGCAAACTACGGGGATCCAATGCAAACTACGGGGATCCAATGCAAACTACGTGGATCCAATGCGAACTACGGGGATCCAATGCGAACTACGGGGATCCAACGCGAACTACGGGGCGCTACGTTAGAAGGCGTTAAGCTACGCTGTATGACGTTACGCTACGCTGTACGACATTACACAATGTTGTAAGATGCAACGTTACGCAACATTGGGAGATGTTATGCTACATTGTGACACTAAAGAAAAATGCGAAGCTGTTTTGGAGCGCTAATTCGGACCCTGAACAATGATTCACCTTCTGCAGCCAAGTTCCACGGTTTCTCTGTTAGATCAGGACAGTCAACTACATCCACATTAACTTCTGCAAAGTTCTTAGACAATGCAGATTTCAACACTATAAATTATTTAAAAAGATGCTTAGTTATATATATCTAATATATTAAGGTGGCTCGATAGTCTAAGTCATGAGAAATTGCATTTTTCCGCATAAAAATGTTTGTAATGCAGATTTGAGCTTCATCATGGTTCATTGCATAGCTCTAGTGGTGGTCTTGTTTGCTGAAAAGTTTTATACCCTCAAAGTTTGCCTGAGTGGAGAAATTGTGTTTGCAATAAATCCAGAAAACTAATTTGCATAAAATCTGCCACTAATATCATAAACACAATTTCTCTAGATTACAAATGCGTTTCAATAATCAAGACCACCGCTAGAGCTATGCAACGAACCAAAATAAAGCTCAGATCTGCATTATAAAACTTTTTATGGGAAAAAGGCAATTTCTCATGATTTAGACTATCGAGCCACTTTAACTCTGGCAATGATAATTAACCATCCACTGGAATTGCATTTGTGGTCATTTGCATGCCTGGCAACTGATGTGAAAGTATTTAGTGTGTTTCAAGACCTACATAAGACATGCACTTATAGTCCAATCAGACAATAGTTATCACGGAGTATGGGTGTTTACTGGGTGTGTTTTTATGGGTGTGTAGTGTGTACTGTGTTTACTGTTTAGTCGTTCACAGCATTATTTACTTTATATTTATTAAAATTGAAGTGTAAATGTAGATAATACAATTCCAGAAATGTGGAAGAGTTGCAGGTGTAAGTACTTGTAACGTATCGAGCGAAGACCCTTCCACTTTACTTAAATTCCCTCTGACTCTGATGAAGGGCCTTAGAACCAATCTGAGACTGAGACGCCGAGTCTGTGTTTTAGCATACCTTTACGAAGCTCGTCCAAGGGAGGTACGTGTAGCTCTTGATGTTCAACATGGCCATGAATGTACCCGAGTTTCTGTTTTTCTTTCGCCCAAATGCCAGCAGCAGTTGTCACATCGCCCATTTCAACTTCGTCGATTCGAATATCTTCGCAATCGTTGTCAGCCATTTTACGATTGCGTTGCCTTTAGAAGTCTGGGATCTAGTTTTAATTTAAAGGGCTGATCTACCCAGAGCCTGCGTTCCTTTTGGCCGTTTTGACCTAATTTGACCTTCCTTTGACATTGTTTTTTTTGTTGTTTTTTTTGTCTGGTCTTTAATGTTGTCTGGTTTTTAATTTTGTCTGGTCTATTTTAATCGAGTGAAATGCCAAATATTACCTATGATATATCCAGAATCTTATCCACAGAACTCGTGACTAGGCAACGGCTTCCGTAGCTCAGTGGTCAGAGCAGTACACTAGCATCGCAGAGTCGCCTTGAAGTTGCATTTTTCGCAACTGGTCCCGGTTTGGTCTTAAAATGTATATATTCCAACACTCGAAATTTTACTTCACAATACATTATAGTCTCCCACCATATTTTACGGTTAGGATTACGGTTAGGGGTATAAAAAACAGATGGAAACCCCGCAGTCTAGTGTTACCATGAAGTATATATACCGGTAACAGTTTTAACCGTAGCAGGCTAGCCTTGGCAACTCGGCTAACTTGTGTTATACAACAACTTTAGTATTTCTAGCAATTTGATTGTCTAAAAACTATGCGTTATTACAGTATAGATAGTTGACGTCACAGAGTTGTGACCTAGCAGCTTGAAGTATTAGCCAATCAGCACTGTTGTGTTTCTTTCGTTAACCAATCAGGTCACGTTAATTGTATAGATCACTAATGACGTAATTAAACATGATTTTCATTTATTGATGATTTTTTACCCCGTAATTCCCTCTCTTCAAAAGCCCTGCCCACTTGACGATTTAAGAATGTTAAAGGTGCAGTCCAGTCTGTTCTGCGCATGTGTGATATTTCAAACGTTGAGGACACACAAACTTTAACGGAATAGATTTGCGACAGTTCGAAAGCGAGTATTCGTTAAAGGTGGCGAAGGCACGAGTGGTAGTTTGATATATTAACAACATTTAGGAACCAAACAGCTTATTATGACACGCTTTTTCGGCGGAAAAGCTCAAGCGTGTGAAAAAAATCCGCAATTTACTTCATGTTCAATGTTTATATAATGCAATGTAAACAAACGATGTAAACAGAAACGTGGACATGCGCAGAACGGACTGGACGGCACCTTTAAAGTTCGGAAAATTTAGTATTTGATGTATAAAACAAATAGATTACATTTTTCCATGTGTTACAAAAAAGTATTTTAATTATTGCATCATAATTAAAGCAGGCTACAATATACCATGTCTCGCCTCCATATAATCAGAACCTTAGACACAATGAGGGAATTAAAAAAGCAAGGAAACATTAACTCAAAAAAACAATTGATTGATTGATTGATTCAAAAACAATAACAAATATTTAAAAACAACAAATACAAATCAAATACTCTAAAAGGTTGGTTACTACTGTCAAAATAATGACGTAGGAGGTATTTTGGAGTACACCCACCTTACAGAGTATTTTATTTGCTTTACAGACTTGTTTACTTACTATTTATGTTAGTAATAATTAACTTAAATAATTAACTTAAATAAGTAAGACCTTTTGGTAGAATGTGAACAATTACTATGAATAGAATTTCTTATTGTATGTGTTGAAGTTCTTTCATACTGTACTGGGCCAAATTGTCCGTCAAGTCCGTTTTGCGCATGTGTGATATTTTAAAAGTTGGGACTCCATATGTCAACAAATTTTAACGGAATAGATTTGCGACAGTTCTAAAGCGAGTATTCGTCGCATCTTTAATAACATGCTTTTTAGGCGGAAAAGCTCAAGCGTGGAAAACAAATCCGCAATACTTCGTGTTCTGATGTTTATACAGGGTGTATCAAAAAAAGCGCAACCTCGGAATTTCCCAAGAAATCCACTTTGTTTTTATTAGATTAACTGTTGTTGATACTTGTAAACTAAACAACTTGAAAATCTTTTGTGTTTAAGAACACAGTGGATTTCTTGGGAAATTCCGAGGTTGCGCGTTTTTTGACACACCCTGTATATTACAATGTAAACAAACGATGTAAACAGAAACATGGACAGAATGGACTTGACGGTAGTACCCCTAAATGCTGGATCAGAGAAAATTTCCTTGGTAACTTAGAAAGATGAAACTAAGATGTTTGAAGTTTTCTTTACCAACATAATTATGCAGATTTAGAAAGGCTTTACCAAGGAAAATAAATAATAATTACATTTTTTCTTAGGATTACTATATCAGTAATCTAAAAATAAATCATCCTTTGAACAACTGCAGGGTCCTGGTCTTGTACTAATCACCTTTTAACATTGATATCCAACAATGATATCATCACACAATTTAATTTTGATTTTATTCTTGTTAATGTCATTAATCTGTAGTGATCATATTTGGTGAAAGGTGTCCTGTATCACCCATGCTTCGCAGTATAACACGTCCACTTGGAGAAATTGATAACCACGTTATCCCACAATTGCCAATGCTCATACGTAGCCATCCTTCAGCTGGAAACTGCAATGCTCTAGTATAACATACAAAATTTGCAATCAGCTACAGTGTAAATAACACAACACTAAAACCTATTAAGTACTGTATTAGTAAGTCATACTATAGTATACAGAAAAGTACTGCAATTTACATAACATTTGCCTTTCTCAAATTAACAGTTGTTGTAACATACAAATCAACTTGTGCTATGTACTTGGGTCACCCCGATATATAGTGTCACTGCATAGGCAGTACATATATCAATCAAAGCAACACGTTACAGCTAATCATTCTTACTGACATGCTCCATGCAGCCCTCCCGAGAGGAGAGGGTAGCCGGGGCAACTGGGCCTGAAACAATACCATCATGTAAATCCTACACATAGAATGAAGCTTCTAGGGCATTTAGGGCCCCGTGAAAGACTATAACTCCACCTTCCCCTGGGCTTATCTTTGCTCTCTGCAGCCCTGGCTCCATGGTACAATGCAGTCTGTAATCTCACTTGATTTTGGAAATATAGTGTACTGTACCTGCAAACAAAATAACGAATGACATTGCCATGACAAACAAAGACTTCAATGGATTCCTTTTTTTGTTTAGGATCAGCTCTGTGCAAATATCTTCTGAAGGCTGCCTCAATACGTGCACTGTCTTGAAAGATCTCCTCAAATAGGATGAAAAAGGTATTTCAGATCTTTGATATGTGTACATATATACGGTAGTAGTATCGTTATAGTGAGTGGATTACTGGATTTAGTATAAAAAGGAGAAATGAGAACTTCAATATGTCAGAAAATTTAAATTCTAAACAATATAAATGTTTTCACTAACTTTGTTTTCTGGTCTCCATGACGATGATGGTGGATTTGGGATACAGGGTGCTCCCTCACAAAGGAAATCACAGTATTCATATGGTACATCTGGCAGAGAACTTCTTATGATATCACCTGTTTCTCTTGCACGGGTCATGGTCGATATTACAATTTTATCGACTGGAATTTTTCCAGAGTTAATAAGCTGTAGTCTCTTTGCGGTTTGTTCAGCTTGTTGTCTGAAAATATTGAAAATCAAAGTTTCAGTGTTATCTCTCACAGGGTATGAGAAAACAGGCAAATTATATTACGTACAGAACAGCAGAGGCGGCAAGGCTCACAAAGAAGGGTGGGCCTGGCCACACCGCCCCTGCAGAAGAGACAGAAATTATCATGTCTGTTGGTGACATGCACATTGAATCATTCATTCCTAATTAAATGATGCTGTGTGTATGGCACATGTTAAAGTTTCATTTTCTTGACGGATGATGTGTGTGTGTTGGGTGGCCGTAGCCGGTGGAGACCCGTAGGCTCCTCTTTCTTTAGCTGCTACCCGAAGGTAGGGGTGGGCACTACTCCTATCCCCCTGGAATCTTAAGTGTTGATTTTACAGAGGGGGGAAAACCTGAGAACCTGGAGAAAAACCCTCGAAGCACAGGAGAGAATCCAACAACTCTAGTCACATGAGTCTGAAGCTTGGAAGTCAACACGGGTCAATGCGCCTACTGCAAGTACCACCTGTGCCACCTAAATGATGGATGATAGGTGTACTTAATTATGCAATGGTGGTGCCACACTCTGTTTGTGGAGAACACTGTTGCATTAACAGGGGAATCCCCTGGCAGTACTAAATTCTGGCAGGGTGCAACCTGGAAATGTTTTTTTGGGTGTGCCAACCTGAAAATGCCTTACCCATGAGACCATGTTTGACTAACAGGCAATCATTAATGATCAACATCTAACTTCTCCTAATAATATCAATGGTTAACCAAATGTACAGGTAATGAGAATAAAGGAAATGATCACCAAAGACAAACTGATAAATTTGACAACTTCTCCCAACTAGTACTATAAGAAATGTTTGGAGACCAATAAGGAGAATTTGTAGGTTGATAATGGGGCTTATAGTTATAGGGTTAAAGAGCTAATTAAACATCTGTGTGCCAAGCCTATTACATCCTAGCTCTATTTTTTGGCCCTGGAATTTTATGACCCCATGGGATATTTTGTCTGGCAAAAAAAGAGAATATTTTGTCTGATTCTACAGGAAATATCCATGTACATAATTTAATTAGCTTGGAAAAACAGTGGGAAAAACCTATTAAAATGGCGATTTTCTGCTAAAGTCTGTTTCACACGCGAGCATTTAAAGCATATTATAAGGACAAAACAAAAGGCAAAACAAACGAACGAAGTCAAGCCTAAATTCTCGTTGTTTTGTCTTCGTAACTCCCAGAGGTCAGAGGAGAAGTCGTATGCTTTGTATCATCTTGTGCTTATGTCGCTAACGGTGTGAATAGAACCAAAGCCGAGTTTTTTAACGATTTTCGAGGTGTTTTAAAATCAGAGAAAGAACTCTTTACGAGTGTTTGGACTATAATAGTAATGTAGTCAATGGTTTGATATTTTTGATATTTGTGTCCGAGGCAAAAGTCTCGGAAACTTTTATGATATGGTGTTTTTATTTTAATTGTATCTATGTGCACGTGGAAACAAATAATTGAGTTGTTATGTAATAAGTACTTCTCGAGAAAATCCCCCCGAAAGGTTCAAAGAGTTTAACGAAGTTAAACGACATAGTAAATCTCTTAATGGTTCACAACAGTACACTGTAGTACTGTACCTTCCCAATGGTGTGAGAATTTTGTTTTTATCATCGTCGGCCTTGGCATACTGTCCGTGTCGAATAAACACAAGGTGTCGAGTGACACTTGGTTTCCCTCCACTATCTCCCGGCGACGTCTGCTCGTCGCCAAAATGTTCCGAAAGAGAGGGGATTCGTTGTTTATCAGTACCATACTTCCTTGAAACGTTAATAGGCTCCCTAAAGTCCCAATTCTTGTCCCACTCTATCGTCTCGTTTCCTAACGCTGAGCGAAGAATTTCGGCAGACCTCTGTGCCCCAGCCGCGTGGACAACTCCAGCATCGTTGCAAGCGCTTGACTGAAGTTTGTAGGCAACTATACAAGAGAAAACACTAGATCCAGCGAATGCAAGGTATCTGAAGGAACGACGCATAGTTGGTGGCTGTCTTTGGACGCTTAGGTAGTCGTGACAATCAAATAGACTATCGTTAATACGATCTCATCATCCTCATGAAATAATTTGCATACTCACTGGAGACTGGGTTCGATTTTTCTGCGCGGGCTTTGCCCAGCGCGATGAATTTACCCCGCAAAGCCACACCCACTTTTCAACTGTCGCTTTATTTAAACAGCATGGTTTGAACGATTGAACCCAAACTTTCTATTGGATGACTACTTCATAATATGTTCAGTAACCGTTACTTGTACAAATTTGCCTCTCTCCTCTGCAGAGTCTTCCAATTCGAATTTCAGCGGTTTTCCTCGTTCCATTACCCTCTGCCGCATTCCTTATCTCAACCCCATCAGTCTGTGTCCATTGTTTACTCATAGTCAATCGAGATATGGTCTGGAAACTCGGCAAACTTCAAAGCGACTATAATGAGCTACGTTTTGATGTTGAACCGTACCCTTACACCGTGCACATCCTTTGTTTTAGATTTATTAATATTTAAACAACACGGTTGGGCGATTAAACCCAAACGATTATACAGGGTGTATAAAAAAAACGCGACCTTTAGAAATTAACCTATTGTTGTTAAGCACAAGATTTTATGTTCCTGGGAATTTAAAATAGCTTCTAATCGTATGAAGGAGCATAACTGCATAACAAATTTCAATAAAATTTCAATCATAACAAGTACTAATTAGTCATATCATCAGTTCGAATAAAAATGGTTCAACTGACCACAGAGCAACGAGTTTTTACTGTTTTACATTATACAGAAACTCAATGTACTTACTCAATGTAAAAACTCGTTGCTCTGTGGTTATGAACCATTTTTATTGGAACTGATGATATGTCTAATTAGTACTTTGACAATTTGTTATGCAGTTATGCTCCTTCATACGATTAGAAGCTATTTTAAATTCCCAGGAGCATAAAATCTTGTGCTTAACAACAATAGGTTAATTTCTAAAGGTCGCATTTTTTTTTATACACCCTGTGTTGGATGATTGCTTCATTATACTAAAATACAATAGGTTCAGTGACCGTGCACCGTGCACAAAATTGCATAAAGACGAACAAAAAGATAGAACAAAGACTTTAGCTGAGTTTCCAGACCATTTATTTATTTATTTTATTTAATTTAATATTTATACAGGATGCTCCGCTCACCAATGGTGGTTTTCAGGGAGGTCCTGTCGTAAATATATAAGTAATGTAAATACATGATAGATTATAAAACTATAAGAAGAGAAACGTTACGCTCAAACAAATAAAGTAATTTGAAAATTGATGTTGTTAGAATAGTTTCTTTAAGTTTGTTTTAAAATATTCTAAACTTGAGGATTCCCTTAGGTCAGTTGACAATAAATTCCAATCGCACACACTTCATTTGCTGTTTACCCCAGTTGGTACGTGGTCGCGGTAGATGAAAATTGTCTCGCCGACGTGTGTTGTAGTGGTAGTGAATGTCTTCAGAAGTTCAAAATCAAAGTCTGCGATATGGTTGACATGCTTAAAAATTGAGAGACAACGATGGTAGCGACGTCGACGAAGAGATAGTGGTTTCCAGTTAAGTGATTTTAATGACATAGCAGAGGCGTAGTTAGGAAGATCGAAGAGGCGTAGTTGGGAAGATCGAAGATAAGGATAACCATATCTCGATTGACTATGGTTTACCGGTACACGGTGATCTAACCCAACTTTAGCAGGCCGGGGAAAAAGGCATGAAGATGAAATTTTCGAACGACAAAATGTGTTACACTTCTTCTTGGTAGAACCCAAAGATTATACGAATACGTAAAATCCCCAAACCCCATATTGGTACTTTAAACTGATGGAAATGGACTTTATTGTACCACAATCTACAGACACGTGTTTCGCTGTTCCACCGCTCATCAGTGTAGCTTGGTACAATCTAGATATGGGCATGAGAACTAATTATACCCAAGCGATTGCCGGTGACAACCAGTGCTCTGACCACTGAGCTACGGAAGCCGTTGCCGAAAGCGTAGTCATGAGTTCTGTATATATGGTGGTGGTAATGCCGGGACAAGATTCTGGGTATATTATAGGTAACATTTGGTATTTCACTCGATCAAACTACATGTTGAAAGGATTTATGGTGAAGGAAAATTTCGAGTGTTGGAATACATACATTTTTAGACCAAACCGGGACCAGTTGCGAAAAATGCAACTTCAAGGCCTTCCGGCTGGAATTCAACCCGCGACCCTGCGATGCTAGTGCAGTGCTCTGGCCACTGAGCTACGGAAGCCGTTGCCGAGAGCCTAGTCGCATTTATAGGCAAACACTGATTTTGATTTTCTTTATTTTGTGACTAATTCTCGTAATCTGTATCCTAGGGAAACACAGGTCCTGCGAAATGTTCATCATGACTTCACTGCTATACTCACTTACAGTCGTATAGTTCATAACTGTACTACTTTACAGCTATCAAACATTGGATTTGAGGTAAGGTTACATGTATTACTTATAGTAAATGTACATTACAATATTACATAAATAAATAGCTAAATATATAAATAATGAATCCTGTAAATACTTCACTTTATATCTAGTTACCAAATCGCACATTAATTCGGCTTCAAAAGTTTCGCTTTATCAACCAAATATAGTTCACTTGTGAATCGTGTTCCGATTGAGTTTGTTTTCTCGTTGCGTGGAAACGAGAGAAACACGGCATATTTTCGCGGATAAGTGCGTAATAATACAGAAGCTATACCTGAATGGGAAGTTTCGAAATGGTGGCCAATTTTAACATTGGTGTTGTAAGTGTTAGGGTTGAATCATATAGTTAGTAATATAGGATTAGTATTAGGGTTATTTTTAGGAAGCAATTGCAAACTAGAGCTTTCCTTACGATCTTTCAACTGATATTAAGAAGGTGTTATCGCTTGCCAGCTTTAAAACTAGGTTCTCCAACTCATTAATAATTCATGAGGAAAACGCAAAGGAAAATCATAACCGTTAATAATAAAAATTAAGCAAACTTCTCCCTCAAATTTCTCTTAAAATAATGGTTCGTTTGAGAAGCTATATCATACATTTGAAAGGCGTTTATTATCTGATTCGAAAACACCTCGAAGTTGGTTAAAAAAACTCGGCTATCCCCTCGTTTCAACACACTTCTCGGTGTTTTCAAATCAGATAATAAACGTCTTCTCGTTTATGATGTAATAGATCAAACACGAGAACGAGTGTTTCATCATAGTCAATCGAGATATGGTCTGGAAACTCAGCTAAAGTCTTTGTTCTATCTTTTTGTTCGTCTTTATGCAATTTTTTGCACGGTGCACGGTCACTGAACCTATTGTATTTTAGTATAATGAAGCAATCATCCAATAGAATCGTTTGGGTTTAATCGCTCAACCGTGTTGTTTAAATATTAATAAACCTAAAACAAAGGATGTGCACGGTGTAAGGTACGGTTCAACATCAAAACGTAGCTCATTATAGTCGCTTTGAAGTTTGCCCAGTTTCCAGACCATATCTCGATTGACTATGATAATATATACTTCACTAAGTTCTTTTATTTATAAGTTTAGATAATTTAACATATTTCTAGTAAAATAGTTTAATTTAGTTATATCAAACAACATATATTGGAAGCAGGGCGCGCGGATACCAGCCTTGTAATAAAGTTTATCTATCTAAATAAAGTCTATATATCCTTTGCTTAGATACAACTTGTTGCCATTGATGACGACCATCTTATAATGAAACCTCCCTATCAGGTATAGTCATTATGGTATGTTTACGCACTGCTATTAATGTGCCTATGAAACGAAAATTAAGTTTCTATTTAAATGAACTCCGAAAATTATTAGAAATGGTAATTTAGAGCCCTTTCATATCTCATGTCGTTCTTGAGATATTTAGACTTTTGTGATACTATGACGTTAAAATGTTTCTACATGTGTATCTTTGAGATTATTCAACGAAATCACTTGAAACTTTGCGCATTACGATACTTCGTGAAACTTAACATTATTACATCGAAATAGTGATGCCAAATTAATTTACTATTTCTAATTTCTTGATTTTTGACATTTCTTGACTTTGTACATTACGACACCTAACATTATTACATCGAAATAGTGATGTAAACAGCCTACCAATCCGAATGGTTTATGATGAATCCGGAAACATTTACGAATCCGGAAACTTTTGCTCTAGTGTAAACGGTCTAAGTCATAAACTACTCATTTGCATATTACACAAGTCTAAATATCTCAAGAACGACGTGAAAGAACTCGAAATTACTCTTCCTCGTCTTATTAGGAGTTAATTTAACGAACTTAATTTTCGTTTCAGAAACACTTTAATTAGGCCGATTTCGTACCCTGGACGTTAATATACAAATTAACGCTGGTGATCGCGGGCTCCAGTTTGTCGCCATCACCTGTGCGCTACTTATTACCAGTCCCAATCGAGTGGATCCTGAGGCACTGCCTGCGGCGCCTCGTGTATCGTCGTCTCGTGTATCGTCGTCAAGTTTTGTTCCTTTACCTCTGCCACTTTGTCTCCGCCGTTGCAATCATAACCGAAAAAATACCAGTCGGTGTAGTCCCATTGCATACTACCTGCCCACTTCGTACCAAGCCGACAAGCGTCGGGTGAATCGCTTCCAGGAAACAAACTAGCTTTCTCCGAAAATCCGGAATCTGGAGATCGAACGTCTAGCGTTGGTGTTTCACTGAATTTGGCATAGTCGACTTTTTGCGGCGAATTTGAACAGCGGCTGTTGGCTGAGCGCGAGCCATTGGTCGAACAACGACTGCGATTCGACGAGGAACCACTACTAGTGCTTCTGCTCCTGCGCGCATGCATGAGGTCGAGGCTTTGCTGACTGAGCCTCCAAACGGGCTCATTGCAGTCTATTGATGACAACCGTTTGCCGTCGTTAGGACTTACCCCCCTGACAGACGCATCCTCACCATCGCTCTGGTCCACAAAACAACAAACTTTCTCGAGACTTCGAATACTTTTCTGTAACTCCTGTGAGAACGTCACTGGGGTTTTCCCAATTGTATCTCCAACGCTGTCGCATTTTGTCGTCGAATCGACGCGATTTTCTAGGAATTTTTTCGCATAGATACTTTCGTAGAATTCGTCGATATTTTTGGCAATAAGCAAGAACTCCGAACGAAAATCTGCTGGAAGTGTCTCGTCGTTTTCAGTCGCAATTTTCGGTGGAATGTCGTCGCTGCCAGTTTGTGCGGTAACACAAATGGAAGGAACCCGAGAACCATCATCTTCGAGACACGCCGTCTTGTCGTCGGAACCCGCCGCCTCACCTTCGGAAAACAACGTAATTAATTCGGGATCGGAAGTCGCCGTATCTAATTCGAGAGTATCGATTGTGTCTAACCATCTTTCGTGTATGGGACGCGGTCGTGGTCGCGAGCGCGTCTTTTTACCTTCTGAATTCGACGTTTTGCTTTTAGCACTTTTTGGCTTGTGTTTGGAGTTTTTAAGCGCGGTGTCCTTTGGATGTATCCAATTTAGTTTATCACCAAACAGGTCGTCGTCGTCGCTCGAGGGTGAGCCGTAATTTCCACGAAAACCGTGAAACGCATGCGGTGTCCTCGCGGGACGTTGAGGTGATGAAGTGGTGGACACGCATATTCCACGCACATCTTCCTCGTCGTTTGATCCTTCGGAATCCGAAACAACCATTGAAGGATAACTCGCGGGCTGCAGGTCACTGCCTAACTCCTGCTCTGTGTTTGGTATTGAACACGAACTGTTGTATCCAAGAGATGGAGTTTTAACAGTCAAGCAAATCGCAGGAGACTCGCGGAGAGCATTAATGGTGCTCTCGCTGTCTGCTTTGGACTTTTGCGTTCCATAATCGGATGTTGAGCTGAACAGTTCTGCTCGTTCATGATCGTGATCGACCTTCGAAAATGTCACCAACTCATGTTGCTCATACAATTGTTTCCACTCGATAAACGACAAGTGATCCATGGCACAGGTGCACATTGCAGTTTGTCCTACGCGCTCTTCCATGACGACCTCTGCATTCCATCCTCGTCTCCATTCGCTGTATTTTTTCGTTCGCCTTTCCAGGCTAGTAACTTTACAGAAGTCGCAAAGATTATCGTAAAACGACGTCTCGTCTTCTGTGGACATTCTAGACTCCACACGTTGAGTGTCGCCCTGAGAACTCCCGACAGACACAACGGTCGGCCGGCGTTGGCTACCGCGCGGGCTGCTGCCACCGTCGGGTTGGTAGCTCACGATCACACATCCACACGGCTCCTCGTAACAACACTGAGGACAAGTGTCGTAGCTGTTGTCAAACGGCTGAGCGATTTCGATCCAAGACGGTCGAGGAACCTTGGAGTACCAGCTACAGGCTTTCAACTGTCTCTCGTAATACTTATGGGCCTTCTTCTTCGCCTTGGTATTCTTCTCTTCGCTGAGGACAGGCGACGTTGGCCACGCTTCCATCGCCTCGTTCTTCCCTGAAAGAAAACAGGCCATATCTAACGGTTATTTACTTTACCATAATTCTCACAGTAATGCGCGCTGCTTTATCTTCGCGCTCCACCGACCCACGTATACACCGGCTTTGCCCCCAAGGTTGTTTTGCTGAAGAGTTAGATGATGTATCATCACATCACAAATCTTCCACAAATTGCCGTTCACCGGGGGGAGGGCGGGGGAGCGCTTACTAACAGTAATGAGCAGACGGTATGTTTGTAGTTTAGTGAAACTACCAGTTTAATTAACTATCCACAAGCATACTTGTTTATATAACTAGAATTAATGCAAAAAAATCAAGGGAGAAGAGATAAGAATCTCCTTTCGTTTTCGCAGTCGAGCCACTTATACTCTTGGCGAGTTCTGGAAAATTGTGATGACTCATGGTAGCGCGTTCTTTTTTGCGGCGTGGCAAGATTATCTAGAGTTTGTTTATCTCCATCTTAAGTAGATTAGCATATTTATTCACGTAGGTTTTAAATAGATGTTGTAAGGGAAGAAAATTCCCGCCATGTATGTGACATCGAAAAGCATACGACCGTTGCCATTTGGCGGCAACGCGTTGGGAAATTACCTTTGTATATAAAGACCGTTATTTTGTAGCGACTACCGCAATAATGTATATGGCGTCACCATAATCTATAGCGTCTGTTCCAACAACAGCAATTAAACGACACTGGAATTAAACGACATTGAAATTAAACCCAGCTACTCCGATATGATGACCTTTTTATGACTTACGCATGTGGTAAAGTATGCCAAAGGGTGTGTGAAGCCAAATTAAATGGCAAATGGAAACTATAGATGCTAAGTTGACATCCAATCTAAATCCAAGGTTAAAAATGTCCACTTGTCTCTGTAGCGAGCCACGAAGTCTAAACCCAAGACTATCAAGCTTAAATTGCATGTTTTAGTGTATTAAACCCCAAATCAGATATTACTGATATAGATTTTACATGAAGTATTGTTGAATGTCAATTTTGTAGATCGATTTGAGCTTTGCGTCAACGGTTTGTTTTTCTCAAATCCTCAGTCTATCCCACAGAAAGCGGAAAAGAAATGGCCCAAAAATATGCCTGATTTGACGTCACATCATTATAGCATTTCGGAGACAAACAAACCTTTCTAGAATATCAATGCAAAACTCAAATCATAAAACATGTTTTCATTCAACTATATTCGCTTCATGTAGAATCTTATATAAAATCGTATTATAAGTATTGGTATCGGCTTATATAGGTATTTTAAGGTTTTCATCTATAAATATAGCAAAATAACCAGACAAATGGATTTATGGTGAAGGAAAATTTCGAGTGTTAGAATATATACATTTTAAGACCAAGCCGAGACCACTAGTTGCGAAAAATGCAACAATTTGCCTTCCGTTAGTCAGAGAACTGCACCAGCGCGCATCGCGGAGACCACTTGCTGCGAGTATATATATAATGGTGGTAATTTCGGGAGAGGAATTGGTACAAGTAATATTGGCATTTCACTCGATTAAACTACATGATATATTCAAAACATTACTATAATTCATCAAGAAAAAAACAAAAGAAATCATGTTTAATGAAGTCTTCGCGCATGCGATAAAGACACGCTTTTTGGTTTCTAGAAACGTCTCGCTTGTTTTTACGGCTCAAATAACGTTCATGATATGATTAGTGATTCTCAAAATAGTACACAAAAGCCAGTGCCCGATTATTCAAAAGCCGATTAGCTACTAACCATGTCTAATCTTAGATCAACTATGATCAAAAAAGTATTACGCCTTCGGATCGACGCCCACAATTTTGAAATAAAAAGGAATTGTTTTCATGGTTTGTCTAAAAATATAAATATATATATATATGACAAGAAAGAGCTTATCATATATTTGACAGTTTACAAAACCTCGTCATTCTCTTCATGTGAAATCTACCACTGAAATTGGACGTGCTCTTTCAAAATCCACGAAAGTCTTTGTTCTACAGTATGTTTTTGTTCACGTTTATGCAAATTTGTGCTCGGTTACATGCAGTTACTGAACACATTCAGTGTTTTATATAATGAAGCAATCATCCAATAACAACGTTTGGGCTTCAGTCAATCCAGGGCCTCCTGCAGGGAGAACAGTGTATAAACACTTAAGTTACCCTGTTTCTTAAATCATTAATAACTCATTATAAGGAATGTGCACGAACATAGAGGATGGAATCGACAACGCTAATTCAGGTATAATTGGTTGTTTGTTTGCCGCATTTTACTCCAGCCAAAATACAAATGAGTTCTGATATGAAAGATCTTACTGACTTTAGTTTATTTCCAAAGTTTCAGCATTCCTATCAATTTAGTTAAGAAGATATATGACTAGTTGAAGTTGAAAATTTGAGGATTTTTTGAAAATATGACGCCAATGAGTAAATTTTGAATTTTCCGATAGTCTACATGTGACGTCATTTCAGGAATTATATAGAACTTTGCCCATAGTTCTCCTGTCCAGTGAACCTTGGTTGAAAAATGTCTCTCTGAGCAGGCCATCTCACCTAGCCGGACCATGTGAAAACTAAGGCCCTAAGATGATTAAACGTTAGATAAACAAATAAATACAAGCCCCCTATATATGTAAAAGCATAGCGGGTGATATTGATATGCTAGTAAGGTAATTAGTATGTTGCTTTGTTTTAACAATTGAGCATGAAATATCGTTTGTGTGGCCTGACCCATGGCGTGCCACGAGTAAAAAAGAAATAAGGAATGCGAGTTTTGATTCAAGGAAGGCACTAATGCCGTTTAAGACACATAGCATTCACTACCCCCCCTGATTACCGCTATCGGACTCTTCGCGCAATCGCGCGTTGATTAATATATACAGTCTCCATTTATGGCGCAGACGACGACCGGTTTGATTAATCAGACATGAGAGTCTGTCAACACCTATTTAACAACGCATTAGCATGATTTCAAAAACACACAAACACTTATATACCACATCGATATAAAAACAGAAAAACTGTGCAGGTTTAGAAAGGATAATGAACAAGAATATTATGGTTATCGATCTTTCAGTTTCGTTGGGTGATCTTGCTGTTTGCTGTTTGCCTATATTGTTTCATTTTGTCATCAAATAATAACATCTGTGTAACACAAATATGTTCCAGATGCTTGACTATCAGTTCGGAGTATGGACGAAAGCGGCTAAATTAATGTTGTTTAAAAATACTAAACCGTTTGTGTAGTCGACCGAAATAGTGATAAGTAGAATGGGAGGTCTAATATCTTGCGTGACTGGCCCTCAGCCAACATCAAAAAACATCTGTGTAACACAAACGTGTTCCAGATGCTCGACTATCACTCACTTCCTACGGACAGCGAAAGCAACTAAATATTGGTGAATTACACTAATAGCTCACGCAACCTTAAATTTTAGTTTCAAAATTTGCATTGTCTTCGAGAAAGCGGTGATATTGTAACTGGTTAGGTGACTAGAATTAATTGTTATGCATGTACAAAATCTCATTCATGGCAAACTTTTACACTCAAACCACAAGAAACATGCAAGGAGGCATGTTTTATATTGTTCATGTCAAGTTTCAGTATAGAATTACGACGTTTTGCGGTATCTAAGAGCATTTTGATTTTTGCCGCCATTCGTGTCATTCAAAATGGCGGCCAAAAACAAACTATATTTTGATCATGCCAAATTTTGAAAAACAATTTTGAAAAACGTATTTTTACTTAAAACGCCACACTGTATCTGTTTTCTAGAGTTATAGTTCCACACCTATTATTTTAGGAGGTTGAGATGACGTGCAAATCGCCTGTTAATCGGAGTGTAGCAAACATCGTAAACACGCCACACAAACATGTTGAAGATGTTTGACTATCAGTTCACGTGGATGGCGAAGGCAGCTAAATTAATTCGAGTGAAGGCCCTTCGTCAAAAGCCCAATCTATATTTCATGCTGTTTGTTGGGCTTTGTTATTTATTATTCGATAAACATAGCTGTTATCTTTTTAAGCACCAAAATTATTGTTATTTTGTTCAATAATTAAATTCGTCGTTTAAAATATAAGTCACATTAACGTCGATTAATCACGACGAAGCTAATATGAATTAAATTCGTCTGAATCCTAAGGAAGTCAAAGTGAAAACAGATCAAGAAAGTGTCGATCAAGGTGTTCAAGAAAACTGAAACTGATTGAAAACGTACAGAAACTGCGACGTTCAAGCTGATCGCGTGGGATCTGAAACTTGATGTGGAAGATATATATCCATTACGCGGGCTATCTTTGAGGCACACACTTTGGCTGGAGTCAGTGTTCCAGTTACATAAAGAGTTCAGCGTTAACATCGTGTGCTGCTATAATTAGGCATAAATCATTAAAGTATCCATAACCAAAGTTTCGACTACAGCTTCGTATCAATGAGAAACGCAGTCTCTAATTACAACACGCAGCTGCAACACGCAAACAGAAGTAGAGACGTATTATTACGTCTCGCCGCTTTTGTTCAAGTCCATAACTAACTAACTAACTTTTACCTTATTCATTCAAGAAAGGCTGTGTCATTTTTCCGAATATCTTCTATTCCAACCGTGCTCCAGAGCGAAATCCTAGCTACATTTTTCGAAATCGAAAATGTAGTATATGCAAATCCACCATGACTGCACTCGACGATTTATTTATTATTGCCATGATTTATTTTGATAATTAAAGTGCTAACCCGTGGATTCGTAATCACTCCTGAAATCTGATTGGCCTACGGGAGCAGGCGGTTTTTGTGATATTAATCGGAAACTACAAACATTTCAAACTTCGGCACTAACAGTGACACTATAACAGTTATGAGGCCACCATAACAGTGACAAGTTTCACGCTCAGAGGCGATCTTCAGGCCTCCATATTTATCCCTCTAGACATAGGTCTATATATATATATATATTTTTTTTTTAGATGAAGAGAGGATTTATTAATGGTATGAAATATATGTGTATGAAAATTTGACTGCCCCAAACGGGAATCGAACCCGAGGTCTCCGAATTAACGCATCGGCGCTCTAACCACTGAGCTATTGAGACACGGTCAGAACAGTCAAACATCATATACATATTTATATACATCGCCCCGACTCTCAAATCTCTACAGGAAGACATCTCATCTTCGACGAAGTAGAGCGAAGCCTCTCGCAGGACTTCCTCAAGTAGCGAGCTTATCACCGGCTCTTGTATACAGGAGGCTTTAGTATAGCTTTACAACAATTTTCTCTAGATGAAAAGAGGATTTATTAATGGTCATAATTATTTATTAATGGTGATTTAATATATATATATATCATAAACTTATCTCTCCATCTCGGTAGCTCGATCGTTAAAGCGTCTCACTGGCAATCAGAAGGTTACATGTTCGACCCATGTATATCAGTAATACTATATACACCGACTGTGACACTAACTTCATCAGGAATCAGGATCTAATTCCAACGGTAACTCCAATCAAACAGTAAGCACATCTTTATAACAAAAAAACCTCGCTGTTGTTACAAATTTATACAACTCTAATCAAAACAACACTTACGCGTTTAAATAATAGAATACGTTAGCCGGGGTATCTATAACACCGAAATTCCAGTGACGAAGTACCTTCGGCGCTGGAAACGTTAGATCTCTTGTTCGCTGTTTTGGTAGTCACCACCAACCTTTTAGAGATTTTTAATTGTATTTTAACACTGCTTATATACCCAGTACACTATACTACTTTTACGTGGACTAATCATACATTTTTTCCCTATCCAACCTAGATGATCTAAACAGCATATGTCAATAGTTGGATGGACGCCTCGTGTCAATTGACAAAGCCTACTTGTTATGCAGTCTTGTGCACATCCGTACAGGTATTTAGTTAAAACAATTACATTGCGGTTTAACTTCTAAAAATATATATATGTATGTTCTATGTTATGCAAATCATCGCGTATCTGTGGTAAACATATCTACTCTCTATGTCACTCTCTGACGAAGAGCCTTCGCTCGAAACGTTAAACCGCCTACACACTATTTCGGCAGTATACATTATCCTTTGGGATTATTCGATTTGTAAATATATTATATATATATATATATATATAAATTAGTATTAGAGAGGATTTAATATAGTCAAATACATTTATGGAAAAAGTGACTCATGCCCCAACCGGGAATCGAACCCTGGTCTCCGAATCAGCGTTTCGGCACTATAACCTTTGAGATATATATATATATATATATATATATATATATATATATATATATATATATATATATATATATATATATATATATATATATATATATATATATATATATATATATATATATATATATATATATATATATATATATATATATATATATATATATATATATTTATATATATATATATATATGATATATATATATATATATATATGTGCAAAACGAAAAGGTTTCGAGCGGAGCCCTTCATTAGAGTAAAGGTAGGGACACACGACGTGACAAATAGCGGGAACGCGTGTCACGGGGACATGTTGCACCATGCGAAATCTTCTCGCGGGGACAAAATTTTAATAAACCAATCAAAGAACGTTATTTTCCTTTTTCTTCTCTGACGTGTCCTCTCGTGTGTCCTCAACAACTCGGAAATGTTCCCGCAACAATGGCTCCGCTCAAAATGAAGGGCTCCGCTCGAAACGTCAGTATTTCGTTTCTAAATTAAATATTGGCAGTTTACCACCTTTTCACTTTGCTATATATCCAAAACACTGCCAACGCAGCACTCTACTTTTTTAGAACATCAATGGCCGCTTGGAGAGCGGGATACGAACTTGATCTTCTCGTGATGAGAATATTTACTCACTCCTTCGCTTTGCTCAATCGTGAGAGATATATCACAGTGATCACTCGAAAATAATATTCGTATCCCGCACAGTCATGTCAAATAATATCATCAAAATATAGTTGATTTACAATGCCTGAATTATACGAATTTGCGAGGACAATATAATTTCTTGGTTTGACAGTCGCGCATGCATCACCGGTCCTACTCAGTCAGTTTCATTTCTCGTAGATTTAAGAGGAATCGCCAGAGGTTCGCGATATTGCCGATGGCTATAAAGTGCCCTGTACAACTAAAACGACCAATATTGACATATCAATCTCTTAACTCCCTATAACACTCTTTCGTCATTTCGGCAGCTCACTACTTTACTTTTTATATCTATTTGATAAATACACTCATGCCAATTACGCAGTACACCACATGAATCTCATTGTGGCCTAGCTTGGCTGATAACTCAGGATACACTCCACACATGATTCACTTACCAAATATTTTCTTTATCGTTATTCGCATGTTTCTTGTCACCATAGCCGCTTTGACCAAATAAATAAATATCCTAAATACGGCAACGATATCCTAGCAATGCGTGTTGTGTTTATCGCCAATAACTGGTCTAAAATGCCACCAATTCATGTACATGTGTGCAGGTATTGTCACAGCCCACAGCATGTGGCCCATTCTAAACGACATTGTACATTGTAAACGCAACACGGTTATTACGTCAATACAAGGCCGGACGATCTCGAGGAGCAAAAACAACTCGGCTTTTCTTCGAGGAACTATAGACAACAAGGAAACTCTTTTAGCCATGTGTGCACGGCCTTTGGGTGTCTCACACGTTATTTAAGACTTTTTCTTTTGATTTGCCATGGAAACACTTCACGATGTCCTTCGAGATGTTTTAATTTCTTCCGTCATAATGTCGTATTTATATCTCTAAGCATTGCAAGCTGCAAGGGTAACAACTGAACTTGTGCTTGGCAGCTTGCCTCCCTAGATAGGCAGTATAATCCTATCAATCCGCCCCAGATTCCCGCACCTTAAAAATCAGCATATCAGTTCTGCCTAAATGAAATAGAGCATGCATGCATAGTTTCCGAAAATCAGTGACGTGTTGTGACCCTATTTCAAATTCTTTGGTAGTATATAAATCGTTTTTATGAACATGCTTTTCTGAAATCGTGAGATTCACAGAACGATACTGACTGAATCGGTATATATATCGGTGATTTCTCCAATTTGATACAGACGGAATATCGTGAAAGTGTATGGACAGTTATTCTGTAATTATACGCGAAATAACCCCATCACATATTATAATATATACATCCACCAGATGTGTGCTACTCTGCAATCTGATTGGTTCTTATGCTAGTGATGAAAAACAAAATGGCGGGATGATTTGTTGAAGTGATTGAACAAGAAATCAGATATTTGCTTCAGGATAAAAGAACGCGAATAACACGTAAAAGAGTGTCTATATATTATAAAACAATTTTCGCGCCTTGTTGGCTATGAGCTCATATACGACTCGAGCTCATAGTATAAATTAATTGTTAATTATGTACCTCATGTATTCTCACGAGGTGTCACAGTTTTTCACTGACATGTGCCTGCAGGTCGGCACAACCTTTAGTCAATATAATAATAATAATAATAAAGACGTATTAGGAGCATTATACAATAGTCTCAATGCTCTTACAACAATATATTCTTAATTTTACTTAAAAACTAATTACAGTTTCACTATAAGATAAAGCCTTTTACATATATTACCACTATGAACAAAAAAACTATTAATTAAAACTATTAATTACGTAACAAGGCCACTACGTTCTCAGTATGACGAATCCCGCGAAGAACCAACCAGACAAAAGGGATAACGTGGATTGTTCGGAGCCGAAAATCATGGCGCGTGTGTCTATAGCAGCGAGTACAGTTCGATGAGTTTTATTCCAAGTTAATTACTTCACGCACGCGCACAGATCAAATTGAATCACGCGCACTATCGTCATCATACGTAGCGTGCGTCAAACCGGGACCAGGTTTGGTCTTAAAAATGTAGATATTCCAACACTAGAAATTTTCCTTCACCACAAATCTTTAGAACGTGTAGTTTAATCGAGTGAAATGCCAAATATTACTTGTAGTATTTATCTGTGGTTTCTTCGGTGCATGTGTGGGCACATTTTCCGAGTCAAATAGCTTCCAAGGCTGTGCGAGCTGGAGAAGTTAACAAGAGCTTCATAAATCCCAAGTATAGTATACTTCCTTGCAACCCCAGCCAAAATATTTCTCGCACAGGAAGCTATTTGACTCGGAAAAAACATTGCCCACACAACCGGCTAAGGAAGCCACAGTCGCAGAGTTGCCTGCGGAGGAGGTCACCATAAACGTCACATGAAAACACAGCTTGCATAATATGTTGTTCCGTAATACGAATCAACAAATTCAAACGAGCCTTATGTATACGACTGTCGAGTTCAGGTTTACGTGATAATCCGTTTTCGAGGTATTTCGTAACGGTGTAATCCTGTATTTTCTGCTTTTCAAATGACCAGATCATTGTCGAGATTTTGCGGCCGCGCGTGTGGGAGGACGTATACGCCATCGTATTGTCCGTAACATAAATGGAAACGGAAAGACCTTTAATTGTCCGCATTGTGTAACTCTTCATTATGTGTACAATGGTGGCACAATAAAACAGGACATCGCTTTGTGAATGCGGTTAATTCCGAACTTAATTCTTTTTTAATAATCGGTTGAGTTTTTGCGAGCTTGGAGTACATTAATAGACGAAAAGTGCACGTTCATGGCCAAGACTCTTGATAGTTGGAGCTCTCGTAAATGACCACCTTGGGAGTTCCAAACTGAAATGGTCGTATAAACTAGAGTTGGTCGTTTAAGGCCGCCACACGCCTGAGCGACTTGTGATTGACACGCCTGAGCCACGTGTGATTGCGGCAGCCTTTCATGTAATTTTTATTGCATGCAATAAAAATCACGCTGATCAAACAAGTTTGATTTTATCGAATGCATTTGCATTTTGTCGCGAAGGTGTGCGGCTACGGTGCAATGTGATAATTGCATGAAACAACCAATGACAGACTTGCCATAAATCACATGATAAATGAAACGTGGCGGCAAATGAGTACGAGTATCAGTATGATAAGGATGCCCTATTTATCCGAGCCAGAGGCTCATGTTTTAAGCGTTCGACTATTCAGTTTATCACTCTTAGGTGAACGGCAAACCCAACTGATAGGGGTTCCGAGGGCCTACGATTTAAGGTCGTTTTCCGAGAAGACCCGAAAGTCTTACCATTTGCTAGTGTTGTTGCAAAGACAGCACCTTCTCTTCAATTATTTTAAGACCCAGGTTGGTTGTCCGACCCAGGATTTGAACCTGTGTCTCGCAGATCATAGATATGTGTGGTAACCACTAGACCACAACAGCTGATTAAAACACAGTGAAGTAGTGTAGACTCCGGAAAAAGAAAGAGAGAGTCGTAAACGCGTTTCTCCCCGGAGTCATTCGCAAGAAACGCCTGAAACTCTCGTGGCCCTCAAGAAGCAATTAGGATCGCAGGTTTTGGACAACCGCAATCGCTTCATTAACCCTCATTAACAAACGATTTAATTTCGTTTTGACCAATAGCCCGATTGCTAGAGCATCTACTCCTCCTTAAACGACATATTACAATAATAATGAAAGCAGCCACAGCACATAAATTGACTGCCGCCATTTTGAATAAAATCGCAGGTTATTGCCGTACTGCGACTTCGAGCGACCCCGAAATAAAAATCGACGAAACAAAAATTTCATGCGATCGCGCAACTGCGACGAAATCGCGAAGGTCAGTGGCGGCCTTTACGCGCTGAAACAATAGAGGCGGGACATACGTCGTTACTAATGGTATCAATGTTAAATACTATAGTTATTAGAAAATAAATAGTGAGAAAATGGCAACCTTATCCTGCGTCATCGACTTTAAATAAATAATATACTGATACTGCTCTCTTATGATAGTTTTTTTCGTATTAAACAATACTCTTGAATACAATGAGCCCGAATGTACACATTTTATAATCCTTGACAACCGTCGCCTATGAGTCATCAATGTAAACTTGAACGTTTTGTCTCAACCTCACTACCTCAGGCATTTCTTCGTCCGTCCCCGCTATTGATATACGCGGCTTCTTTATAATAATAAACGCATAAATTGCAGTAATTAATCTATAAGCATCTTATCAACCCAATAAAGTATACATAGTTAATCTTCTCGTTTGTCATTAGTTAATCCTGGTCGTGTCATCGACATCTGTTGTTCGTTTGTTGTTTACCCTGGTCACGGTATATGTTGTACATAAACCTGGTCATGTTATACACGAATTCACATATAAGCAAGTTCGTAATGTCGACTGCGCATCAAAATGACGCGTTCTGCGCCGGGATAAAACTTATTTCAATTCCTAACATCAGGCTGGGGAATTCAGTATAACGAATTTGCAAGTGTAAATAGAAATGCAAATGACTATTGTGGTTTTAGCCTGATGTTATGAATTGAAATAAGTTTTATCCCGACGCAGAACACGTCATTTTGATGCGACAAGTCGCGGGCACATGTCGCAGCGACAAATATTGTGTCGCCGTTTCCTAAATTCAAATTTGAATTCATGCGACAAGTCGCGGTGACAAAAGATTTGACCTTGCGACACATCCCACGACTTGTCACCTCGTGTGCATCAACCTGTAAGGTTATGTCAACTTATGTAAGCGATATTTATACTGTACAAAATAGTGGCATTTGGCAATTATCGTTGTGCTGTGCGCCTCTAAATCGCGAGAGTCTCGCAACATTACTTCAAATTTGTATGCCTGAATAAACAGGCTGCATGTGATGATTTTTGAGTCGTGTCGTTCAGTATAGACGTATAATTATGTGAAAACCAAACAAATAAATCAATTTACATGTCAGGTCATCTATTGTTATATCGTAAAGCAATGTTTCATAGCTCTTCAGATCACATGCGAAAGTTGAGAGATAGCTGACAAAAGATTGTAACCGTCAATTGTGAAGACAAATCGCGCGACACAAGATGTCGTATAGTTATCCATATAACCTCTGCGACATTCTCGACCAGCTAAGCTATATCGAATCAACTGGGAAACATTGTTTGTCTAATCCCATTTGATGTATACATCTGAAATTCGCCCGACAACATCACCATGACTGCATTTCAGTGTGTACTTTCTCAACCGAACCAGGATTACAATATTTCCAGCGATGGAATTTGGATACGCGTTCGTTTCGTCGCGCGATCCTGATTGCGAATGAAATCAAGTGTTTCCCTATAGGAGCTATATATTCTTCAGGGGCTATGGGGCTACTTATGATTATTATATCCGCCAGCAAATTGCTGGATTATCTTTCCGAGTATTATCAAAATAAGAATTTGACTATCTGAGCTCTTAATGCATGAGCCATGGTATATCGCATGCTTAATCAGGTACCAGCGTGCATAGCTTCTGCTCTATATCATCTAATTAAAGCAATAAAGTTCAATGCTTATTAAATATAGAGCATGATTTCACCTGCGATCAGAAGATTCAATTACCGTCGAGACGGTCCGAGAAATATTTTGAGTGCTAATGCTTGAGTAGCACTGACGTTCGCAAAATCTATGAATTCACGTAAGTCGTAGCCAACCGATTCAGGAGAATGGTTGTTTCATAAGCACAAGTGGCTTGAATGAGCTGTAGAGCATAAGATACCGCTACAGGGCCGTATTAGACTACATTCTTCATTATAGAGAACACTGAAGAGAAGATATCGCTGCATGTAGATTGCAGTCTTCATTTTAAATGAAGGTTTTCAATCCAATTAGGCAGTTCTGAAGGCACGCTACTGAGTCTGCACCAGCGTTTTCTCATGTAACCCTTATATCAATTGACAGTTTACATGACCCAGATACCGTGTGGGTCACGTAAAACACAATATATACGAGAACTGTTAATCACGTTAATAAATGTGTCGAGCTGTCGGAGCGTGCTACGATAACATAAACACATTAAGTTCGCGTTCTGTGCGGTAAACACCGAACTCGACAATTTCCCCCCGCGGTGTGGTAAAAGGCTCAAAGCATTGAAACTGCTATTGCCTGCTCTTTGTTCAAATCACCTTCTCTTCCGCTCACCGCGCTTTTATCCGATATTGCTGGCCACAATCTGGAGGCCCTGTATTGCGTTCCAACACAGCCCATATCCAGTAACTGTGTTATACCATACCACGCGCTAATACTATACCAGCTCGCTGTTCCCAAATACCGCCAACCGATTGCAAACCCACTGAACATTTGACCAAACCTAATCAGGCGCTAATGTCCGATACATGATAAACACAACAGGAGATGCACCGTACATCCTTCGAGGTCATTCTCCCTGTCATTCGACAATTTATAAACGTTTACATATTATATATATATATATATAGTATATGATACCTGAATGCAATACACACACTTGAACTCACCGGATCGACGATATAGGCACTCCAATACATTCTCCTGCGATCTTCTTGAAGTTTTTCGCCCCGGACACAGAGAAGGCAAGTTGATTTTTCGCCGTATTTCTTTCATGATAATCGCAAGGATTAGAAACTTCACGGAATCATCACTGATAAATCACCATTGATGGCTGGCTTCGTCCCGCAATAGTTACTCCATTTTCATTCTCGTGGTCTATTGACGACGCCAACGCGATCAGCGGCTAATTGAATGTACTTTTTTGCCCTACCGTTATCGAGTCGGCAACGTCCCCTGGCCTCTGGTCGCAAACTATGGCCTCTACCGCTTCACATAACACTCCGGTTACGCTCACCTCTGATCACCAGCTCTGACTACAAGAGACTCCGTCACTCAAACCAACCGTGACTCACTTTTAAATCAATAATCAATATTGATCTCAAACAACAATTAAAGATGAAAAATAGAAATTCGCATCCGGCACATCGTTAGCATTCCGATTTTGCAGTGAACGAAGATTGAGGCGGGTTGATAGGGATCGTGATCCCGTCACTGGTTTGTCTGCGGGTCGAATTGAGATCGCTGACAGACGACGGACGGCGTTGAGTCGACACAGGCGCGTTTAATGCGTTACAATCTCGTAGTTGATTGCGTGTCTGCACAACAAGGGGCCAAAAAAAAACAAGGGGCTAAAAAGCATATACGTAAAACCATTGACGATGCTTCAGACGGCATCATCAAGGACACCATACATCGTCCGAAACGTTCGACGATACGTTCCGAAACCTTCCGACGATGTCGTCCGAAACGACGTCGTTAATGGCGGAAAAACGACTGAAGTACTCTATTTCTCTTTGTTAGACCATATCTCCAGTTCTTTTGAGAACTTAGCAGCTTTCTTTTATTTATTCTAATGATATTTATCATATAATTTTTTTATATTATACTGAAACAATCTTGAATACTGTCTTGAAACGTCTTCTTGTTCCTGCATTGTTGACAGGCTCGTTTTGGTTTTCGCGCGTGGTATTTGGTTTTCGCGCGTGGTATTCGAGTTCGAATACCACGAAGTGGGGGTCATTCCATGACAAAATGACTGGTCACGTGGTACAAATCTAGCTCTCTGATTGGACAATTTACAGTTGAAGTATAATATAAACCAGGGTATCATGGGTATTTCACGTAGAGTACACACAGTACACCAACGTTTTAGTGTTTTTTCTTCGTATTTTAACACTCGTAATAATATAATAAACACGTTTTAGGAGCATTATACAATAGTCTCAATGCCCGTACAATACAGTCATAATCGAAAATTAAGTTTGTCTTATTTGAAAGAACTCTTAAAACAATGAGGAATAACAATTTACAGCTCTTCCATATTTATCTTACTTCTTGAGATATTCAAAGTGAGATAGTCTATGACGTAGCAAGTTGTACACAACATTGGAAAATCCTGTATATCTTAAAGATTATTGAACGAAATCACTTGAAGCTTGTCTTTAGTGTTTTGTTTCATTGCATGATTTTCTAATGCTGTGTACAACTTGCTACGTCATAGATCAGCTCATTTAAATATCACATAAGGGCTAAATATCTCAAGAACTGAGTGAAATATGGAAGAGCTGTAAGTTGTTATTCCTCATTGTTTTAAGAGTTTTTTCAAATAAGATAAACTTAATTTT
Organism: Chrysogorgia sp. JL179-B06; assembly: GCA_035772405.1. Classification (NCBI taxonomy): domain Eukaryota; kingdom Metazoa; phylum Cnidaria; class Anthozoa; order Scleralcyonacea; family Chrysogorgiidae; genus Chrysogorgia; species Chrysogorgia sp. JL179-B06. The sequence continues at coordinate 2,433,223 of JAYKKM010000076.1, read as the reverse complement.
CGATTCATTTGTATATCTAATTACATTTCGTTATAAAATCAAAACTACTTATGACGAGTTAAGATAAGCATTATCTATTACATACTTCGTTTTATGTTTTCTCATTTTCTGCAGCAGTTGCTACTTTTGTCATGAAGTGAGCTAAAGAATCGACAGTATAGGCTGAAGAAATTAAGTGTCACGTTCGGGAACTTGTGGGCAAACGGTAGAATTTACACAAAAACTCTAAAAGGTTATAGCCGAAAGTAGGATGTCTGTAGGCTCTTATCTGAAAGTCTTACCATTTGCTGATATTGCAAAGACTCCTCTATTATTTTTAAGACCCTGAGTCGCAGGATTTGAACCTATGTCTCCCAGCTCATAGACATGTGTGGTAACCACTAGACACATTAATTCTCTTATTCAGTCATCTTAAGACTCACTTGCAGAGAGCTACGAACAAGTTCTTACGGTAACTGGGTCTTCTCGGATAACGAACTTAACTCGTCGGCCCTCGGAACGCTAGCTATCATATACATAGGCTTATAGCCTGTTGGGGTATTCCGTTCGCCTAAAGAGTGAATCTGGTAAACTAAAAAGAGTGGAACGTAAAGGGAGTGAAACGTATGCCGCTCTTGAACCACTTCTCAAGACTTGGCGACTTCAGAACATAGTCTAGCTGACGAGAATCCGGTGCTAAAGTGCTCCACCCATTGAGTTACGGAGATGGCTAAAAGGGATGACTCAAAAGGACCTTTCTGTTTTTGTCTGGTCTTTATTTTCGTTAGATTAGGGTTGGCTGGTATATAATCGTTAGATTAGGGTTGGCTGGTTCGGATTAGGTTTGTTGTTAGGATCAAGGTTGGGGTTAGGATTATAGGGTTAGGATTGAGATTAGGGTTAGGAAAATGTGAAGGTCCTTTTGAGTCATCCCTTTTAGTCTTCACCTTGAGTTACATGGCCCACGTATGTAATCATAGGACTGTCAAGGTCACGATATTGTATTGTCAGTGTTTCGGCATCATTTATGTCTTGGTATCTCTGTAACTCTATACATAACATGTAGTTTGTATTTTTATGCTAAGTCAAGCGATGTTTCTCGTGGAGACAATCTAGCTATATATAAACATCCTTAGACAAGCTTAATTTGCTGAATTTTCGTTTTGTGTTTGGTCTTTCAACCTCGTGAGGTAGCTGCTGATTACGTCAGTTGTACATGACTGGAATTCTTTCAATTCCCTTCCACATTCCTTCGAGATAGCGCGTTTCCTCTGACCGCGAAGGGCCTTCGCTCGAAAATGTTAGACTTCCTATGAACTATTTCGGCAGTTCGCCAACGTTTTGATTCGTATATTTTAACACTTTCTACATAGCACATTTACGTATAAAAGAAACGAGGCATACGCATTGTTTTTGCGAAAAACTCAGCCTTATTACGTCACTCGCTGCTACTCGATATAGCGTAGCCAATCAGACTGTAGCATTTAAGGGAAATAAAACGTGTTCAAAGAATCAACGCACGCGTTCGTCTTCCTGTCGCCACTCATGACGTTTTACGTCGTCTATCGTTCTCTTATCAACCTCGCCATCTACAAATTTAACGAAAGACGAGGATGGATACTCATACACAGGCTAAAGCCTAAATATCGCACAAGTTGTTATAGCATGTTGAGTGAACAATACTGTAACAACGTGGCTATCATGAGTGAATGATATTGTTGAACTATATAACAATGAATAAATATGAAAGCTGCCAAGTTCTCAAAAGAACTGGATATAATATGAAAAGAAGAAATAAGAAAACTTCAATGTGTTGAAGAATACTTACGTAAGACTAGAGCACTTGACTTAACCATAAAATAACCGCTAACCCCAAAACAACTTAGATCCTAACCCTAACCCCCCATCTTAAGTGTCTTCCTAACCCTCCCACCTCGACACGCCGAGATCTTTAGCAAATACTGACGTTTCGAGCGGAGCCCTTCATTACAGGGGCGGATACAGCGGGGGTGTCCCAATCCCAACCGATACATTATAATTGAAAAGTAGAGTGCTGCGTAGACAGTGTTTTGGATATATGACGAAATTCGTCACTAAAAATCTTGGCAGTTTACCACCTTTTCACTTTACATAATAATTGATTAGGAAACTGGTTGAATTTCAATATCGTGACCAAAGGTTAAGTTATTTCTACATTCTTCCATTTCTGATTTCTTGTTTTGAATCTATATCTTGTCTTGGGCCTTGTTAATAGTGTATGATTTAACTTAGTGATTGGCTTATTAAAGGGCTATGTCATGCAAACATCGCTGAAAATGTGATTCTAGATCTTGAAAATATCAAAATATTCTGGATCTAGATCGCTGCGGTTCGCCACGAACTTACACCAGAAGTAACAAGTGTTGCTTGCCTTACTGGTTACCGTATATGTCACTGTAAGCATGCAAGGCTCGTCAAAATGCCTCATTCCGTAACTAGAGAACGTGGTGAAGTCACCCCCCTTGAAAAATCCTGTATCCGCCCCTGTCATTAGTCTTATTCTGATGAAGGGCACCACTCGAAACTCAGCATTTTATTGCTAAATATCTCAGCAGTTCACCACCTTTTCACTTTACTATATCTCAAACACTGCCTACGCAGCACTACCTGCCTACGGAGGAGGCTAGTAACAACCTTATTATCATGGTTCTGAACATCCTGGTTGACAATATTGTTGACGGGTGCAGCACAATATTGTTCACGCCTACATGCATTTGAGGAGAGGATCCCTAGGGAGAATACATGTATTTGAGGAGAGGATCTGCACTAGGGAGAATAGAGGGCCACTAGGGAGAATACATGCATTTGAGGAGAGGATCACTAGGGAGAATAGAGGGCCACTAGGGAGAATACATGCATTTGAGGAGAGGATCACTAGGGAGAATAGAGGGCCACTAGGGAGAATACATGCATTTGAGGAGGATCACTAGGGAGAATAGAGGGCCACTAGGGAGAATACATGCATTTGAGGAGAGGATCACTAGGGAGAATAGAGGGCCACTAGGGAGAATACATGCATTTGAGGAGGATCACTAGGGAGAATAGAGGGCCACTAGGGAGAATACATGCATTTGAGGAGAGGATCACTAGGGAGAATAGAGGGCCACTAGGGAGAATACATGCATTTGAGGAGAGGATCACTAGGGAGAATAGAGGGCCACTAGGGAGAATACATGCATTTGAGGAGAGGATCACTAGGGAGAATAGAGGGCCACTAGGGAGAATACATGCATTTGAGGAGGATCACTAGGGAGAATAGAGGGCCACTAGGGAGAATACATGCATTTGAGGAGAGGATCACTAGGGAGAATAGAGGGCCACTAGGGAGAATACATGCATTTGAGGAGAGGATCACTAGGGAGAATAGAGGGCCACTAGGGAGAATATATGTATTTGAGAGGATCACTAGGGAGAATAGAGGGGCACTAGGGAGAATACATGCATTTGTAATAGTGTTACCCTCATGAAATAAAGTTTATTGTATTGTATTGCAACACAGTTTTGCGTTTTTAAGCGTGACCAGATGAATTAATACCATTGCTCAACTATATATAAGATAAGTTTAGGTAATATTCCCAGCGAGGTCAGTTGCGTTCCCCACGTCATGTAGCAGAAAAGCAGATATTATAAAAGATAAACAGGAAGTGCTAGAAGGGTTATATTATAAGTGGCATGGGAAACACCTTGTGTTGTGACATGTTCCCTATGAAAGAGTTATGCGATGATTTTATTTGCATCGCATTAACTTTAATCATATAATTCACATTGAGTACATCCACTCAATTCTTCGCTATTAGAGCTATACTGACGACAATTTAGATGCCTTTCTCACGTTTGGTGATTTTACATATTCGTAATATTTGGGTCTTCCTGAGCAAAATCATATATCGGATGTGATGTCACGCATTTTTGTGGCAAGTAACAAAATAAAACTGGTTTGGAATGCCTCTTGTGATATCACATCTGGTGACTTTGACAGCGAAAAACTCCATGAAGATGAAATATTTGGCTGACAATATATATTATGATTTTGCTCAGGAAGACCCAAATATTACGAATATATAAAATCCCCAAACGTGAGAAAGATACTTTAAAGGGACAGTCCACCCCACGTTAAGCTACTTAATTTATCAAATCGGGTTGTTATGAATTAAGAAGTAAACACAAACGCGAGTACTCCCGCGTGCGTGGGTTTGATGAACAGCCACTTTAATACAGATTCTTAGTTTTCAATATTTTCCCTTCAAAAATATCAAATAAAATCTTTCGTTTCCCCTATACTTTACGAGAGGTAGTTTTAAAATCAAGAAATATACACCCGTATCGTGTTCCTTATATATTTATATATAAAATAATATCTCTGTTGATCATGACAGTACGTACAGTGTCGTATATTAATAAATTACCTTAGGACCTGTTCATATGAGCCGGGACCCGGTACCTTGTTTAATTCTCATTTTCCTGAGCGCGTTCCATTAGCTCCATTAGCTACACCGGGCCAGGGTGATGTTAGCCTGGTTTGCCGGATAAAATACGCATTTTAAATCGCGCATCTTAAACCTCTAATGTCCAATTAACCTTGGCTAAGCCGTTAATTTTTCCTTATACGAACGCTGACTAGCCTGACTAAAATTTCTGTCGCCCAGGTGAGTAAAGTTATCCCGGCTCATATGAATAGGCGTTAGTTATGCCAAACTCCTAATGAATTTGACTCAATATTACACATAATCATATTAGCAAAATAAATAAGATCTTTAGCAACCTCTCAAACAGGCCGCAGCACTGGGAAATGAACTGAACTATATGTTCTTCACAGTTACAATGTACTGTATGATAAAACTTAGGAAGTTATGCAAAAGTAAATAAAACGTACAAGAGGGATTGTCTTGGTTAGATACCGCTACTCGATATAACACAACTATATATCTGAAAACCGCGCATGCGTATTCGTTTCGCTGTGTCCAGGGCAGTCGCCAGTCCTGGCTCCTGTCCTGGCTAGTCACCAGAGTACTTCTCTACCTTTTTACTAAGGGAGCTGTTATTAATTCCACCGGGGACTGAGGGCCAGAAGCTATAAATCAAAAGTTGGTTGGGCTACGTGAAACCTTTTTGATGTGTCAAAAGTAATCGAAGAAAACAAATATTTATAACATAGGAATTGATATACGCTATATGTAAGTCGAAGAAATATCCATATCACACCCAAAGAAAAGTTGTTTTGAGAACCCCTTGCCCCCCCAAAATTATGTACATGTATATATAGTTTGGATTTCAGTGGTTTGAGACTATAAAAGTTCAGGAATGCAAAAACCCGGCTGAAAACAAAGTTGATTGTTTTCCTTGCTCTATATGGCCAGACTACCCTCAGTTCCTAGCACTCCTGTTTTGTCGGTACGAATGAAAATTTAAGATGTACTGGGCCACGAAACTAAAACAAAATGTATAGTTGGGTCATGAAACCATCCAGTGAAATTTGGTTGGGTCACGAAACTTTAACAAGAATTTTCAGTTTTCCCCTCCCGGGTGGAATTAATGACAGCTCCCTGGACTCGCAATTAATGCACCTCACTAAATCAGTGAACGGTCTAATATTTTCATTCGAACAGAAACACGTTCTATATTACTATTCTGCTGGCTAATGTGCCACGATATTTTTTCCTTTCAGGTTTCTAAAGGAAGAAAGCGGACAGATCGTTGTATCACGAGCAAAAGGGTTAAGGTAAGGTATGTTTTCCGTCTACGTCAAAACTTTCTAACACAAATATACCCGAAGGCACGCTCAACTGATCATTCAAATGAACTGCTCAAAAGTCTCTGAACAATTTGTTCCTTCCGGTCAGCGAATTCTACGAAAAACGGATGCGCGCAACGATTTACTGGAATATTTAAATATTTTTACTATGTAAAGTCGGTTTCCCCACGAGAGGAATACGTTTGCGTGAAGCGACTTTCTCTATTCTAGAACTAATTATACCGATCTATTCAATTTTCACAATCGAATTGTCGCGCGAACAAACAGACACTTCCCAAATTTGTTTCAATAGACATGAATAATGGCTTGATATCAAGGCTTGATATGAAAGATGCATTTTTTCGTGGATATTGAAGCAAATTCGGAAGTGGAAAACCGAGTTAAGGGAGAGATTCTAGGCGAGGACATAAAATAGGGTTATCTTAAAAACTTCAACTTTAAAAACGACACGATTGCCCATGTAATGTAAAATTCAGTTGTAAAATAACTCTTATTTGAAAGAACTCTTGAAACTATAAAGACTAACCATTTACAAATTTTTCATATCTCATTTCACTCTTGAGATATTAAGATTTGTTTAATATGTAAATGATCATACTTATGACATCATAATGCATAATGACTTATTGAAAAATTCTGCATACTTTACATTAGCACAGGGAATCGTTTGATGATTTGCATATTTGATGTCATTGGATACATCCACGCACATGCATTTCAAGTGATTTCATTACATAATCGCAAGGATACATATAGACCCCTTTCATAAGGACGTCCATATTAAATATTCTTTTATGTGCATCTTAATTAGCCTTTAGTACCTCGTTTGTGTGTCAGTAATTCAAAAGAATCGTTTCTCCCCAACGAGGTTGTAAAGGCTAATTTATATTCGCATAAAAGAATATTTAAAATGGCAGCCATTATGAAAGCGGTCTATAAAGTGCCCCTAACCTCAAAATTTGTTATTGTCTCATTTGGAAGAACTTTTACAATGATAAAGTAACTTATTTTGAAGATTTTCACTTCTTCGCTTTCTTTTTGAGATATATCAGTTTGTTTGATATGCAAATATCTGGAATTTCGTTATACATGCATAATGAGTTATCAGAGAATGTTATATATCTTTGCGTTCGTGAAATAAAAACACTAAAGTGTGAATAACACATGTGTGCGTTTCTCCCACAACACCAAACTTCTTGATTTTAAAGGATTTCGTTCGAGAATTAAAGAGATATACACATTTCTCCAATAAGTCATGCATGTGTGACGAAATTGCAGACATTTGCATATCAAACAAACTGATATATCTCAAAAAGAAAGCAAAGAAACGAAAATCTTTAAAAGAAGTTACTTTATCATTTTAAAAGTTCTTCCAAACAAGACAATAAAACATTTTGAGGTTAGGGGCACTATAAGTGTTTTCAATAAGTTACTATGCATTATGATGTCATAAGTATGATCATTTACATATTAAACAAATCTTAATATCTCAAGAGTGAAGTGAGGTGTGAAAAAGTTTTAAATGGTTAGTCTTTATAGTTTCAAGAGTTCTTTCAAACAAAAGAGTTATTTTACAACTGAATTTTTCATTGCATAGCCACTTTAAACTGATTCCCCAGTAGTTATAGTAGTATAGAGGTTAAGCAAACAGAACAGTGACGATGTAGGATAACTCGCTTCATTTTTGCCTCAGAAATAAACCAAGGATAATAATAATAATAATAATTATAGAGATATAGTGAACAGTGAATGGAATTGCTTCGAGTTCGAGCTCACGGAAGCTTTTTAACTTTCAAAGCACTTGCAATCCGTTTGTTTACGTTAAGTTTTTACAAACAAACTGTTTACGTGGTCTTGAGAATGTTAAAATATTATCTCTGACGTCGTGTGTAGAGCCATCTTCGTTTCGAATGAAAAATACAATTAAAACATCGATGAAAGCAACCTTAAAGGGGACTGTAGTCAAAAATAAATTATTTCTAAAATGCCTATCTCACGTTTGGGGATTTTACATATCTGTAATATTTGGGTCTTTCTGAGCAAAATCATAATATATCTTGTCAGCCGAAAATTTCAACTTCATAGAGTTTTTCGCTGTCAAAGTTACCAGAGTTTTTAGTTACCATTCTAAACCAGTTTTCTTTTGTTACTTGCCACAAAAAATTACTCTTGTGACATCACATCCGATAAATTTAACAGCAAAAAGTCCATGAAGGTGAAATATTCGACTAACAAGATATATTATGATTTTACTCAGGAAGACCCAAATATTACGAATATGTAAAATCCGCAAAAGTGAGATACCAAGCACTTTAAAGAAAAGGCCTTTAAGTATAATGTTTAGAAATGTTAATTCTGCTGCTCTTGTACTCGAGAAATAACGTTTTCATTCTCATATTTTATGCTTCTGGACGCCGCCATTTTAGAGTTTGTTCGACGGCTCAAAGTCGATGTACAGCGGTGGTTTTATTTTCAATTTTGACGTCATTGAGTGCTTGTCTTTTCTTCCTTGCACTCAATGACGTCAACATTGAAAAGAAACCCCACTGGACATCCAGTTCGAGTCGGTGGAGGCTATTTCAGATACGGTAGAGCACCTAGTCACCAGGACTTTGGTGATTGTTTATATAACATATATGCTTCGTTCTTTAAAAACCCCGCTTTAAATTTCTGATTCGCTTCAGTAATAACCCTGCTTTTCTGAATCGAAACAGATATTTAAAGCGGGGTTTTTAAAGAACGAAGCATATATGTTATATAAACAGTCACCAAAGTCCTGGTGACTAGGTGCGCTGCCGAAACTCCAGAATAACACAAAATGGTGGCATCCAGAAGTATATTGCATGCGAAAATGAAAACGTTATTTCTCGAGTACAAGAGCAGATACCTTAAAACTATTAACATTTCTAAACATTGTTCTTAAAGGTATTTTATTTAAAAGTAACATATTTTTTATTGCAGTTCCCATTTAAGTATTGTAAGAACGTGGACGTCAGAAGTTCATAATTTATTTCAATGATAAAAATCCAAGTTTCTTATCCAACCATCACAGTTCTCGTTTGCTTAAGGCCCCTAATATCGCCGAGAATCTTGCCCTTGCACCACCGATGGTCACTCAAAAATTAAAACTAAAACACCTGAAATTAAGACACAGACGCTTCTGAGCCCGCAGATAGCGTCGACATTGCGTAGATGACCACCGAGCAGCTTAGATTTACCATCCTTGGTTTCCATGGCAATAAATTACGAATGAATTATTTCGTAGTCAGACCACGAGTCACCTGGTTACTTCGACGCGACCGTACCCAGGACGCGGACAAGGAACCTTGGCACCAGTTTGTCCAGAAAATCCGGAACTAGTTTCTCCTTCCGTATCCATTTTCTTGCATTCATCCTTCGAGAAGTCCAGGGTTCTTTTCACCGGGCTGCTCCTTTGTGTACCGTTGGCCATTCGGTTTGGTTGCCAAACGTCTTCGAACCCGAATTTCACTTCACTGTCGCCATTTATACGCAATGGACTGAAATAAAACATAACATGACTTAGGGGCTCTGAGCCCAAATCGAGACTTAAATATTTTGTAATATTGGGCGAGAGTGAATCCAATAGGTGTTTTAGGTATATCGAACAAAATATCTTAACACGAAGATGTTTCTTCGCACGTAAACAGTCAAAAGGTTACTGCCCAATATGTTGCTGTCCTACATCGTAAAATATTGGACTGTCACGTGATGCTAATAGCGACAATTGATTGGTTGATTATATGGGAGGGTATAATAAATTGTTTCATTCTAACCCTAATTCCCCACGGCCCCGCGAACAGTTTCTTCGTAGACCTTATTCCAAAATGGCGGCCAATTTAGTATTCTTTTATCTGCATTTAAATTAGCAGCCTCGTTTCAGAAGAAAAATATTTTGAATTTCGTACACAATAACAAGGCTATGAGGGCGAATTTATATGCACATAAATGAATATTAAATTGGCAGCCATTTTGGAATAAGGTCTTCATAGCGAATACAAGAACGGAACTTCTCCAAAACGCTCTCGAAAGAGGAATGTTTTGAAAACGCCGTTTTTGTCGTCTAGATGGTGAAAACGGAACTGTTCACACCAAAAGTGGCAACAAATTTGCGTATAACGTCAAAATTGAAAAACGTCATATTTAAAACGCTCGAAAACGACATCGTGGGCACATAGTCTTAGCCTAAGAGTTAGTTTACCTGGTTGGGGTATGTGGAATTCTTGAAGGTCTGAAAAATATTAAAAAACATAGTCCATACATATGAATCAAACAATGAGAATCATGAGTAGATCAATTTGATCTACTTCTTTAAAAGAAGAAGTTTATCTCGCCCCTAACGTGGATTCATGATTCTGTTAATTTACCTTAAGCAAAGGACGTCTTTGTGGAATGCGTCAAAAACGGACGGAGCAATATAGGTGAACCCCTGCGACAAAAGAAACAACAAAAATAAGAAAATAACAAACAAAAAATAGGCCACGCGTCAACCATGTCTCTTATGCTACATGAACGATCGTCAAGCTCAAACCATCAGAAAATATTCTGGACAGGGATCGACTGTTTCCCCGTTTGGAGCACCTGTATTCCAGCATACCTGTCGAGGAAATTCAGAGGCGGGCCTTGCGGATTTTGTACCCTACCTCTCATAGTCTGCTGTGCACTTGATGTGTCGGCACTGTCTCGTCACTCGAAGAGATACACCCGACCAGAAGCTGTAACTTTATGATTGGCGTTGAGACTCTCTAACCATTTAGCTATGATGTACTGGTTCGATTTACATATGTACTACATATGTTCTCCATGTCTAAGTCTCAGTAGGTCAATGGTAAGAGCGTCTCACCGGCAATCAGAAAGTTACAGGTTCGATTCCTGTACGGGACTCAGAATAATTTTTCTGAGAATATGAGCTTGGTGATCGTCCATGTATCGTCTGTCTACTCCAAGCTCTCCCACATTCACTACAGCAGTGTATCGTCTTAAGACAATTCGTCAGCAAATATCTCAATATTCTCTTCAGTAAATCCACTACATAACATACACTAAGATACGAGATAGGCCAGATTAATTTACCATACTTTTAGTACATTTATCAGTACTGTATGAAGTTCATCTTGTAGTCTTGAGAAAGACTGTTGTCAGTTGTCACCAACAATAGTCTTTCTCAACAACAACCTGGACAAACTTCACAGTTCTATCGATACTCCTGGGTTCAAACCATTTACTTTAGTACATTTGGTATTGAGAAAAAAATATTATAAACCTACGGAAAATAAATCGTTGACGCTTTCACTGAGACAAGAATCGTCTGGCGAATCCACTGGCGTTTGTTTTGTGAATTTCGTATCAAACTGGCTGACGTCTTCTTCTCCAGTCTAAAATAAATTCTTCTATTATCATCCAAATTCTGCACACTCGCTATCAACATAGCTATTGATATTACTAGATGAAGTTAGTTGCTGATCACCCCTGCGGAATAAATGGCTAAAAAATTTAAAAAGGCCTACCACAGATGGCTTGTATGGTGGTTCTGTATTCCTTGCCAATAACAATTCCCAGTTAACATTTCGAAAGAACTTATGTTTCTAAAAACAATGTGCAAAAACATCGCGTTTTAATTACGATATGCTTAACTATTGGCCATGGAACATTACAAAAGTTATAGTTTGCAAATGTAATAATTCATAGGAAAACAACAACACCTGTTCAGATTAACCTACCTTAATTGGATCTGCATCATCGGGTCCCCCTCCAAAACGCAAATGTATACGTCGTTTGAGCAACTACAACAAAAGTTTAAACTGCCTATCTCACGTTTGGGGATTTTATATATTTGTGATATTTGGGTCTTCCTGAGCAAAATCAGAATATATCTTGTCAGCCGAAAATTTCATCTACATGGACTTTTTTGCTGTTAAAGTTATCGGATGTGATGTCACAGGAGGCATTTTTGTGGCAAGTAACAAAAGAAAACTGGTTTGGAATGCCTCTTGTGACATCACATCTGGTAACTTTGACAGCAAAAAACTCCATGAAGATGAAATTTTCGGCTGACAATATATATTATGATTTTGCTCAGGAAGACCCAAATATTATGGATATGTGAAATTCCCAAACGTGAGATAGGTTTCTTGACAAAAACATGAACAGAATTCGATTTAACCTTGGAGCCACAGCATAATTATAATGTGCAGTAAAAGATAATGCCAAGTTGAAATTATTTTAATATTACCTTTTTAAGAAGATCTTTGGCTTCTACAGTTAGATAAGGAGGCAACAGAAGTCTTCCTTTTAAAATCTAGAGGAAATACACATTAGTGTGAAACTGTGAATTGTATTGTACTATACTGTAGTCTGTAGTGAATCACTGAATCCCAAAGTAAGCAACTTTCAAGCTACAAATGTTGCATAAAATTGCTTAATTACCACAATCAGTGATTGTGGTAATTAAGCAATTTTATGCAACATTTGTAGCTTGAAAGTTGCTTACGTTGGTCAGTTTTTATAATCTTTTTACCTTATCAATGGTCTTTTTTCTGTTTTCTCCACAAAATGGTGGCTGTAAAAAGGGAAACATGCAAATTAAACACAATATCGACATGTGAACTGAACAATTTAAACTCCTTTCTACTTACAGCCCCAGTTAACATGTCATACATAAGAGCTCCTAAGCTCCACCAGTCGACAGCTTTACCATGGCCACTTCTGGTGAGAATTTCGGGTGCCCTGTCAACAGATGAAAAACTAAAGTAAGTGAAAAGACTGAAATATTGAGTTAATTTGAGTAGCGCAGTGGCATAACAGGACCTGCAGAAGTAAAACCTAACGTTCTCTGACCTACTGATGTATATGTGACCACTTGGTATGCAAGTGTAGTAATGATGATAAGTACAATGCACCAGTCCCTTTCATTTACTTTCCCTTGCACTGTTATGCAATGTGTGGGGTTACCTGGTTATTAACCTTGGTTATTGCAATAACCTCGCTAAACATATTAAACTGGAACTGTAGTTTAAAAAACAAATAATATATAGATCGAGGAGCTTCAAGTGTTGTGTTTAGAAAGGTGGTAACAATTTGACAAGATCTTCTCTTGTACTCAAGAAATAACATTTTCATTCTCGTATTTTATGCTACTGGATGCCACCATTTTAGAGTTTGCTCGACAGCTCAAACTCAATGTAAAGAGGCAGTTTCCTTTGAAATTGGATGTCATTGAGTGCAAAGAACAAAAGGCAAGCACTCACACGATGTCAAATTTTAAAAGAAAACCACTGCTGTATATCAACTTTGACAGTAGCATAAAATATGAATGAAAACATTATTTCTTGTCTACCTGTATAAAAGCAGATACTGTAAACTATTGCAGGCTCCACATAGTTTAAAGTGCCTATAACGTCTGTGGGAATTTAACATAGTTGTAATCTATGTATTCTCCTGAGATAAATTGTAGTATATCTTGTCAGCTGAAAATGTCATCTTCACAGACTTTTTTGCTGTTAAAGTTGACGGAAATGACGTCAAATCGGGCATTCATGTAGACAGATTCCCGATTTGACGTCATTTCCATCAACTTTAACAGCAAAAAAGTCTATGAAGATGAAATTTTCAGCTGACAAGATATATTACAATTTATCTCAGGAGAATCCATAGATTACAAATATGTTAAATCCCCACAGACGTTATAGGCACTTTAAGGTCTTTTAGTTAAAAGTAATTTAACATTTTGACTACAGTTCTGCTTTAAGAGCAGTGTCATTGGTATAACAATTATGTAACAAAATATGCAGTAGCATCCATACATGTATTCTATTGTTCCACAAAAAGTATGGGTAACATTATTCTCAAAAATAGACTCCTTGCATAGGCCAAAATCAGTTAACTTAACATGTCCTAAAAAGTAAAAAATAGCTTTTAATTACAGTATTAATCACTTTACTACATTAAAGTGCCCATAACCTCAAAATGTTTTATTGTCTTGTTTGGAAGAACTTTTAAAATGATAAAGTAACTTCTTTTGAAGATTTTCGTTTCTTTGCTTTCTTTTTTAGATATATCAGTTTGTTTGATATGCAAATGTCTGGAATTTCGTCAACATGCATGACTTATTGGAGAAATGTGTGTATCTTTTTCATTCTCGAACGAAATCCTTTAAAATCAAGACGTTTGGTGTTGTGGGAGAAACGCACACACGTGTTATTCACACTTTAGTGTTTTTATTTCATGAACGCAAAGATATATAACATTCTCTGATAACTCATTATGCATGTGTGACGAAATTCCAGATATTTGCATATCAAACAAACTGATATATCTCAAAAAGAAAGCGAAGAAGTGAAAATCTTCAAAAGAAGTTACTTTATCATTTTAAAAGTTCTTCCAAATAAGACAATAAAAAATGTTGAGGTTATAGGGGCACTTTAACATTTATTAGTTGCTAACTTGTTTTAGTGTATGCAATACAGTCATGTATGTAAATGATTTAAAATTCATGTTTAAGTATTGACAGTTAAACTCAATACTATATTGTACAGCAGTTGCTCATAGAAGACCTACCATCTGCTGCTAATAAAATATTCTCCGGTTTAAGATCTCTATAAATAATTCCTTGTGTGTGTAAATGTTCAAGAGCCAGTGTTATTTCTGATAGATAAAATCTGAATGGAAACAAATATAGAAGATCTTTTATACAGGTTGTACAGATAACAAAATCCACTTGCACCATAACATATAATATACAATTATTGGACGAGGTTGAGCAAAATATCGTGATTTATCAGTGGCGAGCAGATCAATTATTTGCCCATGCCGAAGGCAGAGGCAAGTAATTGATCTGTGAGCCACTGATAAATCACGATATTTTGCGATAGCCGAGTTCAATAATTGTTTTATCATTTACCGTCGCAAGTTTAACTTTAGACGTCAATAGCTCAGCTTCACTCAATCCTTTTTCTTGTAAATACCCTCGAAATAGGTTTAAAGCAACTTTGGTTACCTTTTTTGTGTTTTCGGCGTCCTTTTCCTCATGTAAAGACGACAAATCGCTTTTTCAATTCAAGCTGACGAATCATTTTCCATGTGCGCATGCTCAATAAAGTATTTGCACGCAGTTATTTGCAGGTAAATAAACCAATCAAAACAGTAGAAATATTAAAGTGAATGATAATACATATTATTACATGTAGATAATCCTCAGAGGATATTTCTCTGTATATAATCTTTCATCCCGGACTTGGGATTGAACCTTTATCAAAACAAATTTACACTATACTAGACAACTCCAGTACTCCACTTACGTTGCTGTGTCTTCCATAAAAATCCCTTCTCTTTCAAGATGCATAAAAAGTTCACCACCTGTAATATTTTTGGGGATGAGTTGGGGCTTTTTGTGATACAACTTACTTAATATTAGCTAAAGTATCATCTTTATGTCGTTTCCCTGGTAAAGTTGATGTCTATTCACAGAAAGTGATGTCAACCCAGAGACACAAACACTTTGCAAAGTGATTCAACAGTGAAATACAAAGCAAGTTTGCTATGAACTTCAAACCAACTGGTTTAGAAAAAATGCACTCAATTCCCAAACTTTCACTGTTGAATCACAGTGCAAGCAATGTGTTTGTGTGCCCCTGAGCTGATGTCTCTTCCTGTAAGTAGTAAACCAAGGGGTACATTGAACAAAATATTAAATAAAAGTCCCAATATCTATAGGGTACAAACTGTAATAAAAATCTACAGTACATACAACATTTTTCAAGCCACGTTGACCATGACTAAGTCCTCTACAGGTAGCTCCCTGAAGCAAGTTACTGTAAATTATCTTTTATTATGGATTCATGATGAGGCAATTGCAAATACATACAAAAAATATATATATACTGTATATACAATCATTCATAGCTACTGTGATTTTTTTTATTGTCTGATTAAAGAACTATAATGTACTGTACTGCATCGAGGATGTCACTTACTGAGGAAATAGTTATAAATCCTCTATTGAGTAAGACTATCAACATACCACTCAAATATTCCAAAATAAGATATAGTTTTCCACCAGTTTGGAAAGCGTATATTAATTCAACAATGAATGGGTGCTGATAAAAAGGAAAACAATGAATAAAATTATAACAAAACACATCTGTTGCATATCTATCATCTATGTATCAGGGTTGAGGAATGAGGAAATGTGGCTGAGAACAAGGTTGCTAATTCAGGGAATAAAAAAAGAAATGTTCATGATATACCAACATTGCATTGCTAAAATTGCATTGCTTGGTCAGACTGTACAAGTAGGTAGATAATAAAGTAATATACTGTACACGTAGATAAAGTAATAAGTAGATAATAAATAACAAACCTTAACAGCTTCGAGAATATTTCTTTCGGCTTTAGTATGAGCTGTATCTTTTTGACTTCGAACAATTGTTGCCTGAAAAATTATCAAAACAAGGGACCAAGATAAATTGCTGTCACTGTATTATGTAATGAAATACCAGTGGTCTCTAGAAATTACAACTACAATACAAACCTTTTTCAATACTTTCATAGCAAATATTTTACAAGAGTTGTGGCCAGCCACTTGTCTTACTTGAAATACCTGTATGTTACAAGATGAATATTACAAACAACACTCTTAAAAATACAGTTTTCAAAAATATACTGTAACCATAACACTAATTGGATACAGCCAACATAGTACTGCTAAGAAATAACCTAACAGTGTCGCTCGGCTGAGGTTCAGTTAAACAATGATAGAACTGGTGCTAAACTTTAGCAAAGCACTATAGAATTATATAGTAACACAGAAAATAGTCCATTTTATATGCAGTGTGTTTTAGGGACAGTTTAACTAACACTGAACAGAGTAATATCATTATTAAGGTGAGGTTCAACCTAGGTTTTTGTTAGGTTATTTCTAAGCAGTAGGGGTGCTGTATATTAGTACTACACTAAGTACTAACTTTTCCATAGCCTCCTTTGCCAAGTACTTTTAATAGCTCAAATGACTCAGGTCCAATTTTTTCATTGTGAGGATTGACTGTCTCCTCGGAGATCGGCAAGGTCTCCATGTTTGATGCTCTAAAACAGATACATATAGCTTGTAGACATCTATTTAACAAAGTGGGGTGATTTAGCTCTTTTTAATAATTGTAAATACCTAGACTGCTTATGCAAACATGATGGAATTTGTGGAATGTCAGTTCAAATTGATGTTGTGGCAGTTGACATTTTGGTAGGAGACATGTTACTTAGAATTCATATTTGGGGCAGGAGATTTGCCTCAAAAAGCTATAACTTACTTTTTTGCAAATAAAACAATTCAGTTTAAAAAGATATTGATAAAGAATAAGCTAGTAAAATCTCCCTGTATACAGTAGTTCAGTTATAACTGTTTTGTAGTTTTTCAGGAAACAAATAAACTTCCAGATATCTTGACATGTACAACATTGTAATCTCAGACCAATTATTGACCTACAGTATGTAAATTCTTAACACATGTAGTAGTATTATTGTATTATGTTAGAGATAGCTTACTGTCACTTTGTAAAAGTGTGAATAATTATCCACAGTAATTATTAAACAAGATCTAGTTACTTATACATGTATATCATCATATAGGGGTTTGCCCATGCTATGTCTTCCACTTCCATCATCTCCTGTCTATCACAAGTATCCGCATGTCCTCATACATACATGTAGAAGTATTAGTAGAACTAATCATAAATTTTTATTTTCACTTAAAGGCAAATAAAGTTTAAACACATGAAGATAAACTTGCTGGTCAAAATAAAACTGAATTCACCCAACCAAATTTGCGAAAATGCAATTAACGTTGGTGGGATTTGAACCCATGACCTATAGATAACAATGTCCAGCACTCTACCAGCTGAGCAATCAGGCCATTGATAGGGAACCATTGCTAGGAACAATGGTCATATGACTTAATTTATAATGGATGACATTCACTGTAGTGCTATTTTTAAATATATATTCTTCTAACTTCGATTGCACTTGCACACTCAATAACATGTGTACATAATAACAGAGATAAGTCACAAGTCATTTTATTTGAGTTCAAATCAAGTCACAAGTCATTTTGTTTAAGTTAAGTCCCAAGTTATTTTGTCCAAGTCACAAGTCATTTGTGATTTTAATTCACAAATAATTAAATTTTAATTCAATAATTAAATTTTAATTAATTAAATAATTTTAATTCAAGTCATTTTTGATTTTTTTTGTGATTTTCAATGATTTTAAGAGTAAAGTTAAAACTCATCTTTTTAGGAAAACATTTTAAAATTAAATTGATGTTTAGATTTTTAGATTAAATGATATTGTATATATTATAAGTGTATTTTAAATCAACGTAAAGCGCCATTGGACAGCAATGGAAATGGCGCTATATAAAAACTATTATATTATTATTATTGCATAATTACTTGTGTTACTGTACCGCCATCTTTGTTAACATTCAGCAGAGGCCGCGTAAAAGCTCTGGGGACGAGAGTTCACAAGTCTCATACTCAGGGCCCAGCGAGGTAGCCGCGATGAATTCCCCGAAGTGCTTACGTTTGTCAGTAGTCAGTACCATAGAAATATAGAACTAGGAGAACTTTACTTTTGACTTGTATTGGTAACAAGTCAATTTTTGCAAGTCCAAGTCAAGTCACAAGTCATTCTGTTCAAAGTCCAAGTCATGTCACAAGTCATTATGTTAGAGTTCAAGTCAAGTCACAAAAATAGTGACTCGAGCGCGACTCGAATCCAAGTCCTATGACTCGAGTCTACAACTCTGACATATATAGATGAAGAGATTTTCCAAATGCCATTATTACTACATGTATGTACGCAATAGACCCGATCAGCAGGATTTCAACCCATAGCCTTTTGATAACTGTTTAGTGCTCTACCAGCTTGCTAGAAGGCCATTGCTGAGCCTATCCTTTAGAATTTGCTATTTGAATTTCTACACTCGCCTACACACTTTTATACCACTTATAATATTATAATGTATGGGTGTGCTGTATTTATTTTGTATATACAGACATAATCCAAACATTTATAAACAAGAATTAAAACACTCATTTCTACACCTGTTGCAGTAACACAATAAAATGTTCATCACAGACACAGACTATCGTTCTTAACAGACTATTACAAATGGGAAATGCTGTTGAGATTCAAAAATATCACATAGTGCTTCTTGCATAATAGACAGACTATTAACGCAATTCATATGAAAACACGGTACACCTTAATACTTTTGAATAGAACTGGTTTATAATTATACCATAAGATATTTTCTGTGGTTTAATTACAATAATAAAGACTACTTTAGAAATTAAGATCTACTTGATCTTTATAAATAGAAGATTCTTAAAATATTTTACGTGTGTGACATCTGGTTTTAATCAAAACAACAAAATGCGATAAAAATATGTGAATATACAGACACAATATACAGACATAAAAGAATTTTAATACCCATTCTAATACACACATATTTCATAATTACAGTATGAACAGAAATGAACTGTGGCTGTAGTCGATTTTAGTTGTAAAAAGTCAATTTTTAATACAGTTTTTGGTTTCGTATGACACTTCACGGCCTAACATTTCTGTTAGATTTCTACCGGTATTAAACGATTACGAAATAGTTAAATAAAGAGATCGGTTAAAAGAATCTTAGAAATAGGGACTGATAATCGGAAATCTATTAGATTTAAATACGATCTCATCAAAGCTAGCCAAAAGCGAAAGCTGTAGGAATGCTTGGATAGTCTTTAGTAACTACGTTTTTATAAAAGTTATGCGTGTCTCCGTGTGTGTCAAGTTCAACTCAAGTCGTGATTAATACACGAAGGTCACGTTTATACTTTTCAATTCTGCCCAACAAAACGACAATCAAGCAACGGTTTTTACTCACATGTCATCGTGATCCACGTAGTCTGAACAGCATGAAATTTGCTATAAGAAAACAGAAGACGATTTCGAACCAAACAGCGATAAAGTTCGGTTGATAAGCACAGAACAGAGTTTGAGAAGAACATAACATGGTAAACATACCGCGTCGAATTCGTCGTCGCTAAAATGTTCAATATGGTCGTTTATTCCACCGTTTATCTCAATCGCAAAGAGATCATCCATTCTGAATAAAATATTTAATTTAAAAACACTACCTAAAACCCTACACCACGACCGTCTTGCGTTGAGCACTATATACCCCACTTTTATAGAACGGAGTACTTATGGAAATCGTAGGCGCACAAAAATTTATAGCACAATACGACTAGTGTGTGCGAAGAAGCGAAAATATCATCGAATTTGTCGAGCATTTTCGCCAATCCATCGATAAAACGATAAAACGTCAATGTACCGGATATGGGGAATTACCCACTTACGTACGTCACGTCCGGTATTAGGCTTGATAAGAAAAGTCTAAATTTAGGTAACTGCTTCCGGAAGTGAGCATTAATTCTGATCTCAGCTTAATTTCACAAAATAGTAGAAATTGAGATGCAGTGTTCGCCAGTAACGAAGTAAATTTACTTCGTTACTTTACTTATAAGCAAAAAAATCAGTATTTACTTTTAACGAAGTATATTTTTCAACCAATACTTTTTACTTGTAACGAAGTAAAATTTTTTGTTAAATAATTCCTTTTTAACTTCGTTACTTTTTGTTTTATCGGCAAAGTAAAAAAGAAACGGAACGTGGAGTCGCGAAATACTCGGTCCACTCTATCCATCCGCTGGAGATCTAGAGTGGAGAAATCGCGTGAAGTTGGTTTTACATGTGCACGTGATCGGCACCTGTTGAGTTGGCGCCGCCAAACAGCGCCCAAATTAAAGTATAGTACCAGATTATCAATTGTCATGTTGGTTAGTGGTATTTCGAGAATATATAGTTTGTTTCAGAAGTACTTTTCTGGAATATTATTTTTCTATACTTTTACTTAAATAAAACTTTCCGACCATACTTTTACTTTTACTTAAGTATAAACTGAGGAGTTACTTTTTACTTTTACTCAGTACTTTGCTGAACACTGTTGAGATGCGAAATTAATTGCTACATTGGCACAAAACATTTATTTTGTTGTTGTTGTTGTTGTTGTTGTTGTTGTTGTTGTTGTTGTTGTTGTTGTTGTTGTTGATCAGAAAATATTTCAGAAACATTTTCATTACAATTTATACAATAACCTGTTTACTATACGCATTCTCATTAGTTGTTAGTCATGATACACGTCAGCCGACTGCTTTTGTCTTTTTCCATGCCCCAAAATCCCCAAGAGCTTCAATAAACATTTTGAACGGTTTGTTTTCAATTTTTATTGTATAAAACAAATAGATTCCATTTTGCCGTTGTCTGTTCAGTTATAGATGCACAGAAGACGTCAGAACGTGGTAAGAACATCAGTGGTACCCACTCAACTATCATCTCGTGGGTCACTTTTTGTTCTTACTACGGTCTGACGTCGTCTGTGCGTCTATAACTGAACAGACAACGGAAAAATGGAATATATTTGTTAAACATCAACCTTTTAGACTCATTACGAGTCAGAACTATGACGCAGTTGTGGACGTAGCTACTCCACTTGTTATAAACAATAATTTCTATATTGCTTATGTTATGACGCCAATGGATACGGTACGTGACAACATGTATGCAGTACAGTAAAAAAAAACCTAAAAACAGAACCTAGATTTTACCCAATCAGCCTGGGGTAGGTTCTTATATTCTTATATGTTCTTGTATAAACAAATTCTTAATTTCAGCCAGAGCTACGGGTGTGTGTGTGTGTGTGTGTATGTGGGTGTGGGTGTGGGTGGGGGGTTGCGACACCCCCCAAAAATCTTTGTACGAGTTTCAGTCTGCAGAAGTTATATTTTAGTCGGCATAAATTATATTTTAGACGTGTTCGATTTAACACGGACAAGTAGAATCATTAACTTTTAGCACTTATCAGTTTAAATTAATTTAAAACTACCAAATTTAAGACTCACAAATCTAATGTTGATATTAAATGTTTTGTTTATATGTAAATGTAATCAACGAGAGAACGCCAAAGTCATAAATTTATTAAAATGTCATCATGTTTTTATTTCGTGTTGAGAGTGCGTTATTTCACCAGCTGACCCGGAAAGACAATATTTTGCAGTGGCGGATCCACGCACGCAGCGCGCGCCCCCTTTAAAATTCCGCAAACAAGTGTTTTCTGTTTTTTATCATGTCAAGACGAAGAAGTCGGAGTGATAAACGCAATATTATGACAGATTTGTTTTGGTAACTTATCCAATTTTCATTGCGCAAAAGCCACGGTTTGCATGCACTCATAGATATTTTAACATGGGTTCCAAGATAAAACGATGGACGTTTTCAGATGCCTAAAGGCTAAAGTGTATATATTATCCATATATTGGTTCTGTACTACTTCTGAGTTTATATTAAAGTGTTTCATAATCTTGATGTCCCTTTGTAATCGTGCATTTTTAGCAACGGCGTGGTGCCCTAATTTCGCCAAAATTCTTAATTGTCAGAAATCGCCGGAAAAGCACTTCTGGGGGCTTTGCAAAATTAATAATTATCTTGGGGGGGGGGGGGGGGGCATGCCTAGTGGGATCGCGGCGAAGATACACCACTACGTGCTGATTCGTCATGTGCGCCCGCTCTTTGGAACAACCCTGGATCCGCCATGCACTGTTTTGCCAAATTTCGATCGATAGGAGTAGTCGGTACAAGCTAGTACGTCAGTCGGTAGAAGTGAGCTTACACCCCCCTGTAAAATTTTCTGAGTACGGCCCTGTACATGGTCATCATTATACCGTAACTGTACCTGTCACTGAGAGTAGTTTTCTGATGTATCAACTGCTTAGATTCCACGGAGCATCGTTGTATGTGTGCAGCTTCAACCTCGTTCTTTTGAATACCACTCAGTTTTATTCATTTTGTTCTTTCAGTGGAGTTCGAAAGAATGGGGTTGCATACAGTTCGTAGGCCCTCCGAACCCCCTATAATTGGGCTTCTAGCCTTTTGGTGACGGTATTCCGTTCACCTAAAAGAGTGATAAATCTAATAAACTAAACTACATTCAATGATCAGCGACGCCCCCCGATCAATGGCAAACGAAGAAATAATAAGCCAGTTCGTAATGTCGACTGCGCATCAAAATGATGTGTTTTGCGTCGGGATAAAACTTATTTCAATTCATAACATCAGGCTAAAACCACAATATACATTTGCATTTCTATTTACGCTTGCAAATGCCCCAGCCTGATGTTATGAATTGAAATAAGTTTTATCCCGACGCAGAACACGTCATTTTGATGATATGCATTGCGCAGTCGACATTGCGAACTGGCTTAGCTTATTGCGTCACAGGGAAAAGTGGGTTTTCTGCCTTTCGGCATGATGATCGGGTGGGGTGTGCACGCAGGCTAAGCCTACCCGTTCCCAGAGCCCTTTTCGTAGAGGCGCGCGTATTCCAAGAAATTTAGCGATCGAGTCGAAACCAAAACTTTAAACCAAAACAAGAATATTACTAAGTTAACTTCATCATTAAAGTGGTTTAATATGGCTTCAAATCTTCCAAGAGCTATACCCTGCATTGGCGTACTGCGTTTCTCTGCTTTGGCACCTGAAATAGTGGAAAATATATTGTCTTACTTGCCCGCAAGGAGTCTAGTGAACGCACTACTTGTCTGCCATTTGTGGAAGGATATGGGTGAAAGAGTTCTGAAGCGACGAAAACGTTGGGCATGTCAGTTGTTTGAGTGCAAAGAAGATGACGAAAGTCCGATTGACCTAAAGGTGATTTTAAGTTTTAAAAAAATTTGTTTTCTCAAAAAATCAATTAGTCTCTGAAATCGGGTGAAGTTTCATATAAATCCCGAAATGACGTCACATAGACTTTCGGTAGTAAAATTCGAAATTAAAATCAGCTGTTATTTCTAAAATAAAGCATTATCGTAAGAGTTAGGGTTAGTATTAAGTGTAGGGTTAGGGTTATGTTGGGGTTTAAGGACTATGTTTTAAATTCGGGACATTTATATGAAACGTCAGCCCTGAAATCTGTGTTGCAATTTATAATACAATAGGTAATTTCTTTTGTTTCTTATAATAGATTTTATTTAAATATTAATAAGTAAAATATAATTTTAACTAAAATACCTGTCAGGTTTCTAGTAGGTCCCTTCACCCTATATATAGTACCTGTAATTACAAATTATTGTAGTAAAGGTGCCGTCAAGTCTGTTCTGCGCATGTGTGATATTTCAAACGTGGGGGACTCCATATGTCAACAAACGTTAATGGGATAGGTTTGCGACAGTTCGAAAGCGCATATTCGTCAAAAGTTGCGAAGGCGTGAGTGGTAGTTTGATATATTACCCACAGTTACTGTAGGAACAGAACAGCTTCTTATAACACGCTTTCTAGGCAGAAAAGCTCAAGCTTGGAAAACAAATCCGCAATACTTCGTGTTCAATGTATATATAATGCAATGTAAACAAACAATGTAAACAGAAACGTGGACATTGACCGCAAAACGGACTTGATGGCACCTTTAAATAAAACAAAAAGAAAATAATTGTAAATGGAAAATCATATCACTTTAGGAAGCTAAACAAATAATATGGAATCAACTTGTTGAGTTTTTGGACAATGTGGACACTGTACCTTCAGCAATGGTTGTTGCAACTAATGAACTATTAGCCAACAAGGAAGATATAAAGTCATTTCTAACAAAAACCAAGAACATATTACCTGTGGGATGCCCAGTAATTGGTTGTGCAGCTGGTGGTATTATTGGGGAAACCAGCCAGGGATGCCCTGAAGAAATGGAAAGTCCATACAAAGGAATGTCTGTTCTCTTGGTTCCCAAAGTAAAGGGTGTTCATGTGAAGTTGTTTAGTTTCTCCAAGAAGGAAATATGTAAAAACAAACGAAATAAACAATGTTGGAAGAACTCATTTGGGAGTATTGTCGAGGAAGATATTAAGTTCATATTTTTGATTGGACAAACTGATGTACATCAAATCATTGGGAAGGTGGTGGTAGGAATAAAAAAGGTATGTATATACTGAATTTTTATTTTTAAATGGGAATTGTAGTCAAAAAATTAAATAATTCTTAAATCAACGATCCTCAAGTGTTATGTTTAGAAATATTAATCATTTTAGTATATGCTATTCTACTCGAGAAATAACGTTTTCATTCTCATATTTTATACTTCTGGACACCGCCATTTGCTCAACGTACGGCTTTATATATATAAATATGTATACAAACTATTTGTGAGAAATGGATCCCTGCTGCGGCAAGATTATCACCCTCGCTTGTGAGGGGATCACCAAAGATAAACTGGCGACATTTTTAAATTTAAAACAATTTCTCCCAACTAGTAATATAAGAAATACTTGGTCTGACCCATAAGGAGACTTAATACTGGTTAAATCCTAGAAACACTACTGCTTCACAATCACCATAACATCTTTGCTATCTAGGTATTTGGGAAACATGTGGTAATAATTGGAGGCCTTGCACTACCCTTCACAATGTTAAATGCCAAAGTAAAATGCAATGGCGTCATTGGTTTGGCTGTTGGGGGAAAGGTTCATGCCAATTCTGTGGTCCACCATGGATCTACACGACAATGCCTGCTAGACTCTTTCCAGTGGCTAATCAAAAACCAGCAACCCGAGAGAAGTGCTTGTTTTATGGTTTCCTGCCTTGGACGAGGTACACCCTTTTACAATTCCAAAAACGTTGAAAGTTCGGAGTTCAGAAATACTTTTCCTGGAGTAAAACTGTTTGGTTTTTTTGGAAATGGAGAGGTCGGAACCTACATGCCTCCAATAGTTGAGCAGACTAAGAAAGACTCCTTCACTCAGCATTTGCACTCGTACTCTACAGTATTTAGTATCTTGACACTTTTAGACGACGACGAAGAAGAGAACATGGTAAACAAGAATGTGACATAATTTCTTGGTTATACAGTATGAACACAAGTTACAAAAGGTATTGTGAAAGTTTCCCCCAGATCAAAATTATGTCAAAATGTATGCACTTTATTTATTTCTAAACAATCCGAAATTAGGGACTGGTCATAAATTACCAGGGCAGGAGGGGTGGAGGTTTGAAGTAAAAAGTTTAAAAAAATGTGACCTTCGTGACGATGAGCATGAAATAGTGTGACCCTCCCCTTGGCCAAAAAATAGCCAAAAATATCATGACCCCTCCCCCTGTACAAAATAGCTCCTTCTAAAATAAACGTCCATAATGAAGCATATCTGTAAAAAATAATTATACAATTTTAATAATTAATAATTATACATATGTAAAATGACATTTATAAAACATGTGTTGTTTTATGTATTTTATGAATAAATTCATGTTATACTATTAATTACTATTTTATTACACTATTTTACAACAATCACTGTGATCTGTTTGGAATTTTGAGTAAAGTGAAACGATCATAGAGTGTGAGCTTAAATTTATGTGACCCTCCCTTTTGAGGGGCTGAAAAAGTTATGACCCTCTCACTTTCTCCACCCTCCCTCCCCTGGTAATTTATGACCAGTCCCTTAGAAGTAGTTAGTCCAATATTTCTAAAAAAAAACACAAAAGGTGGGAAAATTCCACCTTGACCAATAAGAGCGCTTGTTGCGTACATGTTATAACATTGTATACCGCTAGTTTTTCACTTTGCTTTGGTGTTTAATATCCCTTGAAACGTTTGGGGATTATGTGAACGCTTGCTAATCTGTCAAGAATGATGATGGCTCCAATGCTGCATGTGAACGGGGAAGACTAAAAGGGATAACTCAAAAGGACCTTTCTGTTTTTTTCTGTTTTTTATTTTTCTTTAGGTTATGGATAGCTATGGTTATGGCTAGGTTTAAGGTTAGGATCAAGGTTATGGTTAGGATTGAGATTAGTAGTTCTAAAAAATGTGGTCCTTTTGAGTCATCCCTTTTAGCCTTCACCCATGTGAACCACTGAGCTCTATAAATAACTGGAGTGTGGCATCTCCCAAAAAATATCATAGTAATTTTATTTTATTTTACACGGGGCCTCCCTGCCAAACTTATATTAATTTTAAATGTTAATTCACCAATGGCAAATCGTAATAAATAAATAAGGATGGCGTCAACTGTGGGAATTTTGCATTCAATTGTAGTGGTGTTTAGATAATTGTAGTCGCCATTTTCATACGTTAGTCGGAGTGTTGAAGGCTTTTTAGAACGTTTTCTGGTGATAGAGTTGCCTGAGAAGATCAGACCCCCTCTCAGCGGGCGGGGGGTAGCCCGCGCCTGAGAGGCAGTCTGATCTTCTCATGCTAGTGATAAAGAACATCTGATAATTTGGGTGAAGTTTCATATAAATCCCGAAATGACGTCACATAGACTATCGGTAGTAAAATTCGAAATTAAAATCAGCTGTTATTTCTAAAATAAAGCATTATCGCAAGAGTTAGTGTAAGCTAGGTTTGGGGTTAAGGACTATGTTTCGAATTCCGGATACTTATATATGAAACGTCAGCCGCCGACCTCATTCCGCACAAAACGTCACCGTTGTGAGAATTTTCACGTCTTCAGGAAGATGGTAGCGATCGCAGAAAGATGAGGCTCTGTCGCTTAAAGGACATTGGCAACAAAAATTAAGTTTGTCTAATATGAAAGAACTCGTAAAATGATAGAGTAACACCTTATACAACGTTTCCCGTATTTTACTTCGTTTTTGAAATATTTCAGTTTGTTTGATATGTAAATGAGACTCATTAGAATATTAGTTACATCTTCAAGTTTGTTCCACAAATTTACTTTAAAATATGCGTATAATAACTGCTCATGATAATGAACGTTGTAGACTTAGCGATTACTGAGATAGATTAATGTGTGAAAATGCTCTACCCAGCACTTGACGTCAGAGACCATCTCATTTACATATCAAACAAACTGAAATATTTCAAAAACGAAGTAAAACACGGAAAAGTTGTAAAAGGTGTTACTCTATCATTTTAAGAGTTCTTTCATATTAGACAAACTTAAATTGCCTATGCAATGAAAAATTCAGACAACTCTTGTTTGAAAGAACTCTTGAAACTATAAAGACTAACCATTTACAACTTTTTCATATCTCACTTCACTCTCGAGGTATTAAGATTTGTTTAATATGTAAATAATCATATTTATGACATCACAATGCATAATGACTTATTGAAAAATTCTGCATATCTTTAATATTATCACATGGAATCGGTTAATGATTTGCATATTTGTTGTCATTGGATACATCCACGCACATGCATTTCAAGTGATTTCACTACATAATCTCAATGCCAATAAGTACAAATAATAAATAAATACAGTGTGATGTCATAAATATGATCATTTACATATCAAACAAATCTTAATATCTCGAGAGTGAAGTGAGATATGAAAAAGTTGTAAATGGTTAGTCTTTATAGTTTCAAGAGTTCTTTCAAATAAAAGAGTAATTATATAGATCGTCGTTTACAACTCTTCCATGTCTCACTTCGTTCTTGAGAAGAAAATTATTTAGACAAAAAGTGCAGCGTTATGAAATGCGTAAATCCTAGTTTTCACTGGCGACATACACATATAACGACAACCTCGTTCCGAACGAGGTTGACATAACGAAAACGCAAGCGTAGTTACTACCGTAGAGGTGAGCCGATGTTAAAAAAAAGTCGATTGCCGATACCGATTGTTAAGAGCCGATATTTTCCCACCATCGGCCGATTAATCGGCAAAACCGATGTTTGCTAACCTGATGCTCAGTACTCCCGTTTTGTCGTTTTATTCGTCTCAAGTTTCTGACTCATCGTGGGTGAAATAATTTCAAAAGACTGCGACAGTCTAGCACGTAAAATGTGCGCCTTGGGAATTGAAATGCATTAGTGATTAGCCGTCTTCAAAATGAGTCATGACAATATGTCACAAATTTTGCCGGAAAATAGTTTCAAATTCAAAACAAATAGGGCTTCGCAAAACATGTTATTCCACAGGAAGATCTTAACAAAGTATCGTTCTTCGGTTTCTGTTAATTTCCGTAAAAGAAGTTTCTTGCAACAAAAATCGCGGCTAATAATAAATCGCGAGAGAAAACAAAATACCGATAATACTGTAGATTTCAATTTTCTTTCATTAAAATACTGAAAAACCGATATTAAAAAAGATTATAAACAGTAGTGCGAGGATGAGAGAGCAGAAATACGAAGACGAGAGTCACGAGACAGCTGATCCGATGGCGAAAGACAATCGGCCGATGGTGAAAGACAATCGGCCGATGGCCGATTGTGAGAAAAACTAGCCGATAATCGGCTCTGCCGATGTTTTGCCGATGATCGGCTCACCTCTAGTAGTTAGTATACTTCTTGGTAGGTTCACCCCTTTGTACTTAGGAAGAACAAAGTGTTAAATTGACCATAAAGTGCGAACTGCGCTTGCGTATGTCTGTCAATAAAGCCTAGTTTTTACTAATTCATTACCGCATAGGAAATTAGAAGCATTGATATGTTAAGTTGTTTTTTGTTCATAGTGGTAATATATGTAGTTAGGCTTTATCTTATAATGAAACTGTAATTAGTTTTTATAAGTAACATTAAGAATATATTGTTGCAAGAGCATTAAGACTATTGTATAATGCTCCTAATACGTCTTCATTATTATTATGTCATTATGCTTATGTCGCTCCACAGTTTTGGTGCGGCAACCGCGAATGTTCTGTCTCCATGAGTCACCGTTTTGGATTTTAGCTCAAGTAGCATGCGCAGTTAGCACTTCATGGTCAATTCAACACTTTGTTCTTCCTAAGTAAAAAAACTTATAGGTAATGTTAAAAATATATATTTCTAGCTTTCTACACATACATAAAAAGATTTGGCGATTAAAAGTACAGATTTCGTCCAAAGGGGTTAACCTACCACGAAGTACTAACTGCGCTTGCGTATGTCGATATGATTATGTCGCTAGTGAAAACTATAGAATTGCCCAGATTTAAAAGTGTAAGATATAGGAAGCATTCTCTTAGATACTTTGGACCTATTTGTGGTCCAAACTAGAAATGGAAGATAGAGAAAACACAAGTTTGGAATCCATTGTTTTTTAGCTTGTGTATCGACGTCCATTTGGAATATCCCTGGTATATGTACTACAGCTTCTACAATTATTTTTACAAATAAAGTTACATTTTTTTGTTTCAATTATATCTTTAGCCTTTGTGTTGTGTTAGTTTCAAGAAAGTGGAGCCATTTCCATGTCCAAACTAATTATTTCACCAAGATATTATTCTTCCATTATTCTTGAAAAAACGCTAACCTTTAAAATAACAAATGACATGTCAGTTGTCAGAGTTTTCCCCACAAAGCATTGCGAGTGCAAGTGTTGTACTGCGTGGGCAGTGTAGAAATATAAATTATAAAACTAATTACATTTCATTATAAAATAAAAATATGATAACTACAAAAATTGTCTCAAAATTTTTTTTATAATTTGGCGTGAAAAAAATAGGAAAACTTTCAGCATTCATTTGCATTTTGAATGGGGATTTGTTACATGTCTGCTGCCATAGCAACTAACTCTATGTTGCTGAAAGTACCGTAATTCGAAGGTAGATATTAGTCTATTAGATATTACTGTTTAACCAACTGGAAGCATGGTTTTTAATCGCAATAGACATTCCAGAGGTTGTCTATGTAATGACACACCTTATCCTTGACTTGCTGACATAGTTGTAGAGCAATTGCTATTAATCTGAAAGCATCATCAAGCCACGATACTGCACATTCAGCCTGTATTGAAGAAGAAGACAGAAAGAATAAAAATGAGAATAGAGTGAACTATATTACCATAATAACAATCTATACATGACAGGGTTATATAACCTATATTGTATAATATAGTATGGTATAGTTTTTTATTAACCTATTATTTTATTAGTCTATGATGCAGAACATGTTTTCATGAAATCAGTTATTTCACATGTGAAAATAGTTATTTCACATGTGAAATCAGTTATTTCACATATAAAATCAGTTATTTTACATGTGAAATCAATTGTTTCACATGTGAAATCAGTTATTTCACATGTGAAATCAATTATTTCACATGTGAAATCAGTTATTTCACATGTGAAATCAGTTATTTCACTGATGTGAAATCAGTTATTTCACATGTGAAATCAATTATTTCACATGTGAAATCAGTTATTTCACATGTGAAATAACCGATGTGAAATCAGTTATTTCACATGTGAAATCAGTTATTTCACATGTGAAATCAGTTATTTCACATGTGAAATCAGTTATTTCACATGTGAAATCAGTTATACATGTGAAATCAGTTATTTCACATGTGAAATCAGTTATTTATTAAAATAAGTATTAAAATAATTATAATAATTAAAATATATTATAATATTGATATATTGTTATAATATAGCATATCTAATCTTCATCCACCTCTACAGTCCCTGTTTAATACTGCATCCATTCCTACACAGCATAATACTTTAATATCATTAATGAAAATTAAAGCCACTTTCCCCCAGGCGATGCATACTCACAGAGTTTGTATTGCTTAGAAAAGATAGGCTGTGATGACTGTCATCGACTAACCTCAAAACGATTGATTATTTCATACCATTTACCACTATGCTCACTACAAAAACAGAAAACAATCCTTTAATATCACCTTGGGCTGCGTCACGATGAGTTGCCATACTAACACGTCAAAATTATAGAGAAAAATTATGTGGAATTTTGTCAAAATGAAAGGTCTTGGCAGATTTTGTATTCTCCACAAATATTTTTACAAAACCCTTTAACTTCCAAGCCTGTATGCAGGTGACCTCTCATTTTGAGTAATTGAAATTGATTTTACTTACAAATTAGATGCTATTCTGTCACCATTTGTTGTTTGTGGTTTCTAACCCAAGAAGAGTACAAATATTACGAAGATTTACAAAAGCAACAATTAACATTGGATATTTTTAAAGTACTGGTAGATTAATGTCACAAACCTGTGGAGGCGGTGGTGGTGCAGACAGTGTATTCAAAACATAAATTGTGAAAACGAGTTTGTGGCAAATAACATGGAAATTGACAACAACTTCACCAGGTAAAGATGGTTTAAATGCATTCTAAAAACAAAATGGAGAAGTTGCAATTCATCAGTATAATATATCTAATTTAACTTTATTGGGTAAACTATCGGCAAGGAGTACAAAATAAACTATAACAAATAGATAGTACATATAAACTATTACAAAAGTACACACAAAAGTAGTAGACCCAACCGGAAAAAGTGTGAACAGGACCGTATGACCCATGCAAGCTGCGCTCCCCGTGATATTGATATACAGATATCAAGAATTGTGACAATTACGTACAAGGGACCATGTACACAGGATTTATTTATTCATTTATTTAATGATTGGGTAATTTGTTCCGAACTACAAATAAATAACAAAAGAGTATTTCTTACAAGTGATCCATTGGACATAATCTCAGGAACAGTCTGTTTCTCTGGAACACTCAAACTAGCTTTGCCTCTTGATATGTCACTGATCAATTCATCCATTGTCTGTTATAAAACAAAATGCAGATATTTTGTATTAAATGTTTAATAAGATTGTGTTAATACTTTGTACATATTAACTGATTTGAAGACGTGAAAGCCAGCTATATTCACAGTGACAGTGTACAACAAGACTTGAATATAGACACTGTAAACATACTACACAATAATACAGTCTAGTACGGTGCACTGTTACCTCATTGATTTGCATCCCAGTTGTAAATGTCTTTATCGCTAAAGCTTCATTAATTTTCTCAATTGCCATTTGAAGGTTATTTCTTGCATCTTGGACCTGAATGAAGTAAAAATAGAGAAAACGTATAATTTAGAGCTTTAATAATAATCCACCTTAGGTAAAAAAATACAGTGGACTTACAATATCAATATAAAATTATGAATTACATATATTACAATAAAAAATTTAAAGTTTATTGTTAAAATGTTCAATTGCCCGAGGCATAAACGATGATTTATGTCTTTCAGTTCTAGATATAATGTTACCTACATTAGCACTATTTTCTTTAATTCTAGTAGAATAGTCATGTTTATGTGCGACAGGGACAAGGTAGTGACAGGGATGGTTTGTGTCACGAATAATTGCCTCTATTTCTCGAAGAGTTAGTTTCTCTCTTCTTTCGCTAAGCGAAGGAAGTGCATCGACCGGTAAACCAATAATGCGTAAACTTCTTCTTTGGATACGTTCAAGGTCGTTCACTAAGTAGAGAGGTAGGCCATCCCAAACTGATGCAGCATATTCAAGCATGGGTCGAATTTTGGTGCAGTAGGTTGCAAGACCGACTTCCGTAGGAAGGTGAGCCTTCCTACACTGCCTTAGATGGTGTAATCTCCTATTTCCTTTACGGGTAATTTCTTTAATGTGAGAATTCCATTTCATGTTACTTTGACAGTCAACACCAAGTAACTTGAATGTATCTACTCTTTCGATCATATCATCCACGGTGTAAAGATTGGGTGGCTGTGGGATAGATTTCCCAAAGCAAATCCACATATCTTTCGTTTTCTTCGCGTTCAACTTCATTTTGTTGGTATGGTAAATATCCCAATTTATACAGGTATCAGACACAGTATTAAAACATGAAAACTATTTTATATTTATTTTAATAATACCATCTGCTGAATTGCAGCGTGTGTTCATTGACAATAAACAATTTTAAAAAATTCAATGTAAAATGATCCTTTCTTACTTGGCTTAATCTCCAAGGTAGTCCTTCCTTGATATACGTATGAATGTTTCCATTTGCGATCTTGGGTACTTTAAATTTCAGTTCCTGTGAATTAACAGCTAAATCAATGTACTTTCACAGTCAAAACTGATGTTCTCTTGTATGCTGCATTGCAACAAATTTCAACACAACATTGTCAATTATGCTCTTCTGCAGATCCTCTGAAACATTTCTCTTTCGTTTGAGTAAATGCAAAGATAAGATTTTGAATTTAAATGCAGAAATAAATCGCAACAAAGTATTATAAATTAAAGTGACTTACAGCATTGGTTATGCAGTCCCCACACACTTTGACAAATCCTTTTAAAACATCAACCCTGGGAAAGCCACATAATTATGTAATCTGAAGTTTTTAAAATTGCATACACATATGTACATTATTATTAACTAAATATTCTGAGGAACAGATGATACATGGACGATTACTGAGACTTAGATGGAAAGCAAGGCTTACAATGATGTACTAGTTCAACTGGAAAATTAACTAAGTACTTACATTGGTGTTTTAAGTAGCAACTTATCAGGTTTGTCTGAATCACTCTCTGAAAAGGGATTATTATTATAGTTAAGACAATGTGTGACAAGGTTGAATCATATTGGTTATATTTCTCATATAAATGTGGTTATACCAGTATACCCCTTAACCCTTCATACTGCAGTGGTGATTGGTGAGTCTGACTGCATCTAACTTCTGCTAATGGTTAAACAAGCATAGAGAGATAATAAAAGAATGAATTTGTTTTTGTATTAAGCTATTGGAAAGACTTACAGCACAGCACCATACAGTACAGCACAGCACAGCACCATACAGCACAGCACCATACAGTACAGTACAGTACAGTACAGTACATTGCAGTATAGTTATAGTATAGTATAGTATAGTACAGTAAAATACAGTACTGTACTGTACTGTACTATCACCAGCTGTTGTGGTCCAGTGGTTACCACACATGTCTATGAGCTTGGAGACCAGGGTTCAAACCCTGGGTCGGACCACCACTCAGGGTCTTAAAATGATTGAGAAGGTGCTGCCTTTGCAACAACATCAGCAAATGGTAAGACTTTCGGTCTTCTCGGAAAACGACCTTAAATCGTAGGCCCTCGGAATCCCTATCAGTTACTATCGACATACAAACTCTCCTTACTGGTCTCCAAACATTTCTTATAGTACTAGTTCGGAGTTGTTTTAAAAACATATCAGTTTATCTTTAGTGATCATTTCCTTTATTCTCATTACCTTTATGCATGGTTAACCATTGATATTATTAGGAGAAGATACATGCTGATCATAAAGGATTAAATACCTTTATCTTACCATGTTTAGTTTTGGGATTTTTGTTGAATTTTTCATCACATGCCTAAGAAATCAAGTTAGAGGAATTAAAACAATGTGTTGTTTGGATGAACAACATATTGTTTTAATTGACAAACCTTGGAGCCTGATTCATTACATCAGAGGCTGATTAATTACATCAACCAGGCTCCAGCCTAATTTTCAGTAACATTTACAATTAATACAATACCTTTAACACACTTTCAACTTCTTTTAAAATACGAGGTACTTGTTTTTTTAAAAGCCATTGAAATTCTAGTTTCTGATAACAAAAAAATTAATTTTAATAATAATAATAATATGTTCAAATATATGTATATGAAAATTTGACTGCCCCAACCGTGAATTGAACCCGAGGTCTCCAAATCAACACATCGGCGCTCTAACCACTGAGCTATTGAGACACAGTCAGAAAAGTCAAACATCATATACATATTTATACATCGCCCCCACTCTCAAATCTCTACAGGAAGACATCTCATCTTCGACCAAGTAGCACTTCCTCAAGTAGCGAGCTTATCAACTTTTAATTATTATTTTTATTAAGAACATTATTTTTACAAGATAACTGTTTCAGTTGTAGATGGGACCAATGGGTCATTCATTTAATATGCACACCCCCTATTGAGGGTTGACTCTTCCCCTAATAGGATAAACATATCTTTGCACTCTCTTGTGTAGATTTACCTTAGCATTACGCCACTTTAACCTAGTCTCCTGCACAATTTGTTGGCATATTCGTACGAAAATGCTCCCAAATTGCAGGTAAATTATTTGGTTGTAACAAAATTGATTTATTTTTTGGAACAAAAACGAATTTTACAATCCATTTGACCATTCTCCTGATAACGTATGTAATCATATATTTTAAAATCAATATTTTTATTTCCATATTGTATTCTAATAGCAGTGAAATCGGCCACAAACCATTACTGTTTCCGCTTCTTCTTCTTCGACCACGGAGGCCGCCATGTTGAAAGAAACTACTCCCATTTATCCCTTTGGTTCCTCTCAAATCCCGACATGACTGCTTTTTGTCCCGTACATCCCTCACTCAGCAAAAAGTAACAAATCATGGCTAGAACAAAACAATTGCTTTTATTTTTATTTCAAGGTATTTAAGTCTGAAATTAATGAATATAATTACAATTGTGTTTTTTCCTTAAAACTTGATGTCTTAAAAACCTTAAAATTTGATGTCGTTATTTTATTTTCTAGGTTTTGTGACGTCAATTGTAGGAGTTAATAACGACTTTGGCCAAAACAATGTGGATCAATTTGAATTTGGAATAGCTTCAAACGTATGTAAAAACATTATTTTGTTCACTGCTCAGCAAACGAGAAGACAACTACGATGTCTAGCTGTAATATTTGCAAAATAATATCAGTTTACATTGTAATTCCATGAGATTTAAATTTTCAAAGAATTGGCATTATGCATCAGTCAATTCCAGCAATGACCATCCCCTGTGCCACCCACGGTCCATTAGCATATTTTTTCTTTTAATGTACAATCCCCGGGGCCAGGCAAAAAAGGCTAAGCAATGCCCCAGCCTGGGCCATAAAATGTTGAAAAATGCCTGGCCCCGGGACAGCCTAACAAGTAGATTTTGTCAGAATGTCACAAGGAAAAGGCAAAATGTTGACGGAACTTAGCATGTATATCAAAATGCAACATTTTACACCCCTTTAGTGCTGTTTTATATTAGCAAAACAATTAAAATACATCGTTCGGGAATGTTAGTGTTGTAAAGTTTTTATTATCCATATTCAATGAGTTAAACTTTCCAACATTTGCATTTTATACACTGTGGCAGTGTGGTTTGGTTGCTGCAACCACAATCCTTTTTGGTCGTGACAAATAACCGGCCCAATGCCCGGGGTAGACCAATGCCCGGGGGTGGTCCGGGAGATTGGCATTGCTGGAATTGACTAATTCAGATTGCTAGCCTGCTCACAGCCTGAAATTTGCTGCGAGCAGGCAAATAGATTGCCAGATGTCACTGAAAGTGATGAGTTCGTTTTTATTACAAAAAAGCACGTATATATATTGTAAATTTTAATAATTTATTTTGATGGATTGACTTTTTAATTATTTTACATACCTGTAATTCTTTAATTCAGGATTTACAAGAAACCACCTCTCTAAGTAAGTCAAATTATGTGAATACAAAGTCATATCAAACTATAATTTAGCATTGTAATCCTAAATTCAAGAAATATGTAGCATTATATTATTAGCCCTTTATGTTCTTGTGGTGCCAAGATTTTTAAGAACGAAATACTGACATTTTGAGTGGAAATTAGTCCTTTATTTTGGTCTTACTCTGATGAAGGGCTATGCTGATTGAAACGTCGGTATTTTGTTCCTAAAAATACTTTTTTCTAATAATATCAATGGTTATAACAAGCATAGTTGTAATGGGAATGAAAGAAATGATTACTGAGTTCAGTCTGAACTGATATGTTTTTAAAACAACTTGTTACTTAACTTAAAGTGGTTCTCCGATGAAAAAATTTCTGCTAATTTTTTTACATAATCTCAAAGATATAATGGTAATAAGTAATCGTGCAGAGTTTCACTTCAAAATTCGTTGAAAGAAAGGTTATAGTTTACGTGTGAAGTTTGTATTTTGGAGAGCCGCCATTAAAGTGGCCGAGTGCGGAAGAATGAATCGAGGAGAGCTTATGACGTCATAGCCTCAACAACAACAATGACCCTTTTGTTGACAATAACAATGACTCTTTTGTTGACAATAACAATGACCCTTTTGTAGTTATTGAGGCTATGACGTCGCAAGCTCTCCTCGACTCATTGTTCTCGCACTCTGCCACTTTAATGGCGGCGCTCCAAAATACAAACTTCACACGTAAAGTATAACCTTTCTTTCATCGAATTTTGAAGTGAAACTCTGCACGATTACTAATTACCATTATATCTGCGAGATTGTGTAAAAAAATTAGCAGAAATTTTTTCATCGGAGAACCACTTTAACACAATGGTGACACACTGGGCGGCACGGGTTATTGTCATTATATTTTTGTCATTCAAGTTAAATTTCTTATGACTTAGGTTTAGATGACATTGTGATTATTCTAAGAAGTCAGCATGACTCACACCAACGGAAGAAAGCCGACTTATTCAAAAAGAAACTTAATGAGCAAATTATTGGTAGATCTATTAAGGTATGATGGTGATGACTCCAGGAAATGGACTGAGCTTGAGCTAAAAAGGATTAAGTTGGGGAATGTGGATGTTATGCAGTTATATCTTCCTCACATTTCTTAGCCTTGATTATTTTATAAATTAAAAATAGTAAGTAGATGTCCTCTGTTTACAGTAATCTGCAATGAAAACATGAGAGAGAGTTTGTGAGAATTTTAAATATATACAATCAATTTTAAAAGTCGTTGGGACACCTGAGATTTTCTAACATATACTTGATATACATCATCTATTTGACAATGGGGCTACTTTCCCTCCCTCCCCCTCCCTTTACAATGTTGTCTAGTGAAACAAGTTATCATTTCGATGAAATTCGCTGTAGATATGGCGTACAACAATGTTGTCTAGTGAAACAAGTTATCATTTCGACGAAATTCGCTGTAGATATGGCATACAACATTGAACAGGGGCCCGGGGGAATCACAAAAAGGGGGAAATTAGTCATAAATCTAGCGATTGTCCCAACACTTTTGAAAATGATTGTAGTTATATGCATGCATATACCATAAATGCTTGATTAATTGATGGGCAATATATATATATATGTTATTTACTGGCTGGGTGGTCCGTATGGAGAAATATTTCCTGAGGTTTCAAAAACGGCCCGAGGAAGCAGGCCGAGGGACATTTTTGAGACCAAGGGAAATATTTCCTTGAGTTCATGTGGACCGCTTGTTAGCCAATCAGAAAGCAGGATTTGGTAGGATACGGACTGGAAAAAATAATATGCATTATTACAGTGGTATGATAACATTGCATTATGTATTATTTGATTACAGGGCCAGCTAACGATGAAAATGCTTCATGAAGAATGGGCACCTTATGGAGCATGGACAATCTTTCCAATCATTAGAATGTAATTGCTTAATATGTTACTAAATTAAATAAAATGTAAATTGTTGATTATTTTCAACAATACATGTAATCTAAGATCCTGACCAATTCCATTCACCAGTCTTGTATTTTAAGTCACTTGCACACACCATCTCTTCATGCTCAACCATGTTTTTAGCGCTTATATAATGAACAACCGCGAAATACAAACCAATCCCTAATCCTAACCCTAATCCTAACCGAAATCCTAACCCTAAAACTGACTTGGGTTGATGCTATAATAATTTTACATTTCGGTTGCTCATATATCGAGAAAGGGTCTGTTTTTTCTCTCTAGTTTATTTAGAGAATATGGCCATTCAAAATCCTGGATATTCTTTTGTGAAGATGATACTTCTGTTGACTTGATAGGCGTTTTACGTGTTTTAAGCAGATACAACCACACAAAGGTAGAATTTGAAAAAAAATTAAAGCAATTAATCTTGAACTGAATTGTCTTGATCTCTCACTAGATTTATTTTTTCTTATTATCTTTACCAGAATTACTTTCTAGGCCATGCATTACACGATCCTCAACCGGCAATAATTCATCATTTTGCATTCGCTGAAGATCCATTAAAGTTCTTATTTCCAGATTTTTCTGCTGGTTGGGCTGTCAGCTCGTCACTTTTAAAAAGGTATATGTATGTGACAGGGTTCGACTTAACGCATTGTGTTAGACATAGTTTGACGCTACAGTCGCTACTAGGTTGCTTGATAGTTAGCCTCCTTCGCAGACGTTCTTTATGTCACTCATACCTCAGGGAGTGATCGAGTACGAGCGACACAAAGACATCTGCGAATACTTGATAGTCTTGCATTTTCCGCATAAACATTTTTGTAATGCAGATCTGAGCTTCATTGTCATGTGGTTCAATTGCATAGCTCTAGTGGTGGTCTTGATTACTGAAAAGTGTTATACCCTTGATTACTGAAAAGTTTTATACCCTCAAAGTTTACCTGAGTGGAGAAATCGTATTTCCAATAAATCCAAATAAAATAATTTGCATAAAATCTGTCGCTTATCATAAACACAATTTCTCTAGATATACAAATGCTACAAGTGTGAAACGTTTCAATAATCAAGACCACAGCTAGAGCTATGCAATGAACCAAAATGAAGCTCAGATCTGCATTACAAAAATGTTTATGGGG
Organism: Chrysogorgia sp. JL179-B06; assembly: GCA_035772405.1. Classification (NCBI taxonomy): domain Eukaryota; kingdom Metazoa; phylum Cnidaria; class Anthozoa; order Scleralcyonacea; family Chrysogorgiidae; genus Chrysogorgia; species Chrysogorgia sp. JL179-B06. The sequence goes on along the minus strand of JAYKKM010000076.1, from coordinate 2,393,001 downwards.
AAAATTGCAATTTCTCGTGATTTAGACTATCGAGCCATCTAAATGAATCGAGTTAGTAAACAAATTAACGCATCGAGTCTGCATGGTACATGCGTCACCCTCGAACTCCAAAAAGCGATGGAATTAATATAAATAGGTGTCATATGTAAAGCTTTGGAAGTAATCAACAGTATCTTGAAAATAATCTTCGATCTTATACTGGCAACCAGTGAAGATTACTAAGTACAGGGGAGATGTTGATATTTTTATCCCTCGCAACAAGTCTCCCAGCTGTATTCTGAATTCGCTGTAACTTGCTGAAACATCTAACATTCTGAGATTTTTCTTCTTTGACATTTAGGTTAAGCAAGCGATTGAAGAAAAAAACATTAGAAACTGATTTCAGCATTGATGTTCAACATGAGGCGAGTTGGGATTTTTCCAAAATTGTATATCAATATCTTTCTATGTTTTTTGTCCCGACCCTGTTTTTCGTTTTAAACTACACTAAAACAGTACACTCCTGGTGGAGCGAGATTTGGAAAATACTTTAAAAAATACTCGCGTTGAGTGATGGAAGTAACAATAGCATAGCTTCGGAACCAATCAAGTTCCAAACGGCTGCTTCCGATCGGTTTACGGCTGCTTCCGATCAAAGTGGCGACGATAACGCCCGACCATGTACGCAGATACATGTACGACTAGCGTACCTATTTTTTCTAAAACAGGTCGATTTAAAGTTCAGAGCAAACTTTCTTCGTATTTGTAATGTGTTAATACTAGGGAACTTAAGATCTACGACGGCAACCTAGGACGGCGACGGCAGTGAAAGAAATATAAATGTTAGTATTTGAATGAAACCACGGTCGATTGACTAGCGTATCTTAAAGCTTGTTTATACACTCAAAGCTTGTTTTATGATCTCCAAAACGCTTCCATATTTCCAAAACGATTGTGGTGTCTATGTTTAAGTCAGTCTTAAGAAACATATCTCTCATCTCTCCGCGAGTTACCGTCGTCCTAAAGACGTGAAAATGTTTTCAGTGATGTAAACAGAACGAGGACGGCGTTGAGATTACTCTTGGGAATAAAAATTATTCATTATTTTTGTTTCGCATAAAGATTCTTTTGTTTGAACGACGTCGCCGTCCTAGGTTGCCGTCGTAGATCTTAAGTTCCCAACTACCATTTCTACAACTCATTTTAAACCAATAAAAAATTGTTAAAATAACACACTTACAATTGATTACCTCAGATATTGGTCATATGTACTAAAATAAAATGGTTAAATCTACTATTGGAAATTGGTCGTTACAACAATTCACTATGGTAGTTTCAACCACTAGAAGATGGTTAATGTAACCATTTAAATGTGCAACTGTTTGTCTCAGATCCATATTTCAACCAATTTTTGTTAGTTGAAATAACCATTCCGTTTTTACAGTGTGATTCGTCGTGCAACGTCTTTGCGTGCAATGATCTTATTAACAGACATAACAGACGTGTGTCTTTACAAATTGTTTAACTCGAACGTAGCCTGCAGCAGATGGTTATTTGGGGGGAGGGGTTATCCGCCTCCCCCAAACAACCGTCTGCTAGGATTTTCCGCTTCCCCCCAAACAACCGTCTGCTACGCAGGCTTGCTCGAACGTGGCCGAGTCGAAGGTATGACAAAGGCACCGCAGGCTGCCACCATACGACCCATATGTCTGACCACGGAACACAGCTAAGATTTAGGTGTTGTTTTTACTATGGAAGGAAAACCGGAGACCCCGGAGGAAAACCCTCGAAGCATGGGAGATATCAACTAATAACTCTACTCACATGAGTTTCAAGCTCACGAATCAACACGATGTTATTCCCAGATGGTCACCCGTCCAAGTACTAACCCCGTCCGACCGGGCTTGACTTAGCGTTGAATGGCAACCCCCCTAATAGCACAAACCACCCGTGTTTCCGTGTACCTAAGTTGACATCACTTCCTATGAATAGTAAACCAACTTTAGCAGAGGAAAACAGCATCAAGATGAAACTTTAGCTGATGATAATATTAAACAATATTTATCAGAAAGTGTCAACGATTATAAATATATAAAAATCCAAAAACATGAGATAGCTACTTTAAATTTTTTGGGCAAGTCTATTTTCTTGTTTGTTTGTTTGTTTGTTTGTTTGTTTGTTTGTTTGTTTGTTTGTTTGTTTGTTTTTGTTTGTTTGTGTTTGCTTAGAAAAAGTCAAAATACTTTTGTGTTTACTTTTTAGGTTGCAATGTTTATTTATAACGACGGAAAAGGTGTTGAACTTTCTGATGTTCCTGAATTTTGTACAACTCGTCCAGGAGAAGATGACCAGTGTGTTACGTCATTCTATGATTCCTCAGCAAGCTGTGTAAGAAACCGCTGTTTTTCAAGTTATTCGGAAACTAAACTGTTAAAACTACACTGCTAAAAATCGCACAAGTTGTTGTCTGAAACAATGTTGTTGTCTGAAACAGGAAGAATAATGTTAAATTGCCCATCCGGGGTTTGGGGATTATACCTATTCGTAATCTTTGGTTTCTATACCAAGAAGAAATGTAATATATCTTGTCTTTCGAAAATTTCATCTTCGTGCCTTTTTCCCCTGTTAAAGTGCCTATATCACTTGTGGGATCTTTACATATTTATAGTAATTGGAACATTCTAAGAAGATTTGTAATATATCTTCTCAGGCGAAAATTTCATCTTCATGGACTTTTTTGCAGTTAAAGTTACCGGATATGACATCAAAGGAGGAATTTTTGAAGCAAGAAACAAAAGAAAACTGATTTGCAATTCCTCCTTTGATGTCATATCCGGTAACTTTAACTGCAAAAAAGTCCATGAAGATGAAATTTTCGCCTGAGAAGATATAGTACAAATCTTCTTAGAATGTTCCAATTACTATAAATATGTAAAGATCCCACAAGTGATATAGGCACTTTAAAGTTGATTTACTATTCACATGAAATGACGTCAAAGATGCAGGGCACGCGAAGTCATTGCACACTAATTCAACAGTGAAATACAAAGAACGTTTGGCTCTGAACTTTAAACACACCTGTTTAGACAAAATTCGCTTAATTCCTAAACTTTCATTGTATTTCACTGTTGAATTAATGTGCAATGTTTTTGCGTGTCCCTGCATTGATGTCATTTCCTGTGAGTAGTAAATCACTTTAGCAGGGGGAAAAGGTATGAAGATGAAATTTTCGCACGACAAGATATTTTACAATTCTTCTCAAAAGATTCCAAAGATCGCAAATATGTAAAATCCCAAAATCCCGGAAAGACACTTTAATAGAATAAGCTTGTTCGCTGTTATTATTGTTTCATTGTTGCTCGACTTTGTTGTTAACAAGTTGTAAAACAGTATTGATGGCTGAACAATGCTGTAACAACATTATTATCATGGCTGAATTCAACCTTGTTGACCACATTGTTTACGGCCACAGTACAACTTAAAACATGCTGTGCATTTCCACGCCTGTACTCATCCTGGCGACATTGGCAGCAATATTACAAATTATTTTCTTTACACCAAATTTTGTTAGGGTGAAGTTGGTTTAGATGAAATGTTCTTTGCAATTAAGACGACCAAAAAGTACCATAATGATAGAGGTAGGTATGCGCTAAGTTATCATCGAGGTTGTATGATGGTAACTAGTTTTCTCTAGTTCCAATTTGGATTAGATGTTGCTTTTGTTCATTATGTATGCGTTGATGAATATGAACTTAGATTCTGTAGAATCCCAACAGTACCAACAGTCCCTCAAAAGTAACAGTCCCTCAAAAGTATAGCAGTCTCTCAAAAGTAACGATAGGCTTGTGGTAATTTTCTAGTTTTCGATGTTAATTTAAGAATTTTCTTTCAGTGCCTGTTATTAAAAACACGATTGGTAAACACACACCACACATTGTTTACTACAGCGAAACTGTCGACGCTGCTATTCCAACTGAAGACATTGGTGTTCCCAATACGGAAACAGGCAAGTATAAAACGTTGTGTATATATATCCCTTGTGCCCGTTTTGCCACGCCAAGTGTGGTCTTGGTTGGTATCTGGTGAAACCCTCCAACCATTGAGCTGCCGAGACTCGCTGTCGAGAGCCAAGGTTATACCTAAATAATAACCTCTCTCAATCAAATTAATGGCGGTTTATTAGATTTCTTGGAGAAGCAATTCAAATTCGATAAATTTTAAAGACTTCGGTCTTTCGTAATGAAGTTAAATTCTAATGCTATTTTGTCTTCAGTTAAGGTGGCTCGATATTCTAAATCATGAGAAATTGCATTTTTCCGCATAACAATGTTTGTAATGCAGATCTGAGCTTCATCGTAGTTCATTGCATAGCTCAAGTGGTATACCCTCAAAGTTCGCCTGAGTGGATAAATCATGTTTCCAATAAATCCAGAAAACTAATTTGCATAAAAGCTGCCGCTTATCATAAACACAATTTCTCTAGATATACAAATGCTACAAGTGTGAAATGTTTCAGTAATCAAGACCACTGCTAGAGCTATGCAATGAACAAAAATAAAGCTCAGATTTGCATAACCAAAACTTTTATGGGGAAAATGCAATTTCTCATGATTTAAACTAACGATTTAGTACCCTTTTATAAAAACATGTGTCTGATCGCTGTATTATTATTTTTGGCAGGCCATTGTGCAAAACTCTGGGCAATTATGGAGAACAGTCGAAAAAATAAAAAAGCGATTGGCAAGAAATGGCTAATTGTTGCTGATGATGATACAATTTTAAGGTGAACAGACGTGATCTTCAATGTTATTATCGGATTCGTATGCACAATAATATTACTTATTGGATTCCTCTGAACCTACTATTACAAAATATTTACGACGAGAATTCAATATTGGGCAAGACCAAAGGTCGAGCCTAATATTGCAAATCGAGACTTAAATATTTTGTAACATTGGGCGAAGATGAATCCAATAAGTGTTTTATTATATCGAACAAAATATCTTAACACAAAGATGTTTCTTCGCACGTAAACAGTCAAAACAAAAAGAATAATAAAAAAACTCGAAAAAACACATCACGTTCCGCGAGAAAGTACTTACTTCAACGAATGAAATTTCTATTTAGATAAAAGGCACGCGAGTAACGTTGCTTTGCACGTGAACAGCCCGCGTAAACAGTCCAAAGGTTGCATGCTGCCCAATATGTAGCTGTCATACTTCGTAAAATATTGGGCTGCCACGTGATGTTAATAGAGACAGTTGATTGGTGGATTATATGTGAGGGTATAATAAGTGCTATTATTATATGACATAAGTTACTTCCGGTAAAATTGCGCGAACTGATTGGCTGAGACGCTCTGACTGCGCTCGTTACATTCCCGTAATGGACCGGTCCGGATATAGATCAGTGGTTGTGACGATAAATTTTTTCAACAAATAATAACACATTTGTTTAAACAAATAATAACATCATTTGTTTCAGTGTTTTAATTAAATCATGAATGAGCCACAATCAGAATGCTCAAAAATAAAGCAACGTGCGGTCGTGGCTAGATGGTACCCTCGTAGTTGAGTTTGAGTTCCCAGTTAGTTGAAGACTGTGATTAAGGTTGGAGTGGGGTTAGGGTTTCGGTTAGGATTAGGGTGAGGATTAGATTGGGGATTGCGGTTTAGATTGGGGTTTACGTCACGATCCTCAACTGCGAGGGACCAGGGTACCATCTAGCAACGACCATTTCGTGCCATATACATCACAGAGGATCACACCCACGATATGGCCGGTGTGTGACATAGGTGTGTCTGACGAAAGGTGCCATGTGCCAACATAGGCCAGTTTTAAAAATCAAAAAGGTTTCACAGCTAAAAAATAACGCAGCTAACGAGTGTTAGCTCTAAATAACGCAGCTAACGAGTGTTATTCTCTCCCCTGGCGGACGAGGTGGGGGAGGAGAGTAGAACAAGGTGGCATATTTTGTAAACTTAGCTATAGGTCGGAATACTGAACTTCAGAATATATTTAAAAAAGAGAAATAAGAGAACATCAATATGTCGAAAAATACTTTTAATACGTTTAGGATTAGGATTAGATTTAGGTTTAGGTTTAGGTTTAGGATTAGGTTTAGGATTAGGTTTAGGATTAGGTTTAGGATTAGGTTTAGGATTAAGTTTAGGTTTAGGATTAGGTTTAGGATTAAGTTTAGGATTAGGATTAAGTTTAGGATTAAGTTTAGGATTAGGTTTAGGATTAGGTTTAGGATTAAGTTCAGGATTAGGTTTAGAATTAAGTTTAGGATTAGGTTCAGGATTAGGTTCAGGATTAAGTTTAGGATTAGGTTCAGGATTAGGTTTAGGATTAAGTTCAGGATTAGGTTCAGGATTAGGATCAGGATTAGGTTCAGGATTAGGTTCAGGATTAGGTTCAGGATTAGGTTCAGGATTAGGTTTAGGATTAGGTTCAGGATTAGGTTCAGGATTAAGTTCAGGATTAGGTTCAGAATTAGGTTCAGAATTAAGTTCAGGATTAGGTTCAGGATTAGGTTAAGGATTAGGTTCAGGATTAGGTTCAGGATTAGGTTCAGGATTAGGTTCAGGATTAGGTTCAGGATTAGGTTCAGGATTAGGTTCAGGATTAGGTTCAGGATTAGGTTCAGGATTAGGTTCAGGATTAGGTTCAGGATTAGGTTCAGGATTAGGTTCAGGATTAGGTTCAGGATTAGGTTCAGGATTAGGTTCAGGATTAGGTTCAGGATTAGGTTCAGGATTAGGTTCAGGATTACGTTCAGGATTACGTTCAGGATTACGTTCAGGATTACGTTCAGGATTACGTTCAGGATTACGTTCAGGATTACGTTCAGGATTACGTTCAGGATTACGTTCAGGATTACGTTCAGGATTACGTTCAGGATTACGTTCAGGATTACGTTCAGGATTACGTTCAGGATTACGTTTAGGATTAGGTTCAGGATTAGGTTTAGGATTAGGTTCAGGATTAGGTTCAGGATTAGGTTCAGGATTAGGTTCAGGATTAAGTTTAGGATTAGGTTCAGGATTAGGTTTAGGATTAGGTTCAGGATTAGGTTCAGGATTAGGATCAGGATTAGGTTCAGGATTAGGTTCAGGATTAGGTTCAGGATTAGGATCAGGATTAGGTTCAGGATTAGGTTCAGGATTAGGTTCAGGATTAGGTTCAGGATTAGGTTCAGGATTAGGTTCAGGATTAGGTTCAGGATTAGGTTCAGGATTAGGTTCAGGATTAGGTTCAGGATTAGGTTCAGGATTAGGTTCAGGATTAGGTTCAGGATTAGGTTCAGGTTCAGGATTAGGTTCAGGATTAGGTTCAGGATTAGGTTCAGGATTAGGTTCAGGATTAGGTTCAGGATTAGGTTCAGGATTAGGTTCAGGATTAGGTTCAGGATTAGGTTCAGGATTAGGTTCAGGATTAGGTTCAGGATTAGGTTCAGGATTAGGTTCAGGATTAGGTTCAGGATTAGGTTCAGGATTAGGTTCAGGATTAGGTTCAGGATTAGGTTCAGGATTAGGTTCAGGATTAGGTTCAGGATTAGGTTCAGGATTAGGTTCAGGATTAGGTTCAGGATTAGGTTCAGGATTAGGTTCAGGATTAGGTTCAGGATTAGGTTCAGGATTAGGTTCAGGATTAGGTTCAGGATTAGGTTCAGGATTAGGTTCAGGATTAGGTTCAGGATTAGGTTCAGGATTAGGTTCAGGATTAGGTTCAGGATTAGGTTCAGGATTAGGTTCAGGATTAGGTTCAGGATTAGGTTCAGGATTAGGTTCAGGATTAGGTTCAGGATTAGGTTCAGGATTAGGTTCAGGATTAGGTTCAGGATTAGGTTCAGGATTAGGTTCAGGATTAGGTTCAGGATTAGGTTCAGGATTAGGTTCAGGATTAGGTTCAGGATTAGGTTCAGGATTAGGTTCAGGATTAGGTTCAGGATTAGGTTCAGGATTAGGTTCAGGATTAGGTTCAGGATTAGGTTCAGGATTAGGTTCAGGATTAGGTTCAGGATTAGGTTCAGGATTAGGTTCAGGATTAGGTTCAGGATTAGGTTCAGGATTAGGTTCAGGATTAGGTTCAGGATTAGGTTCAGGATTAGGTTCAGGATTAGGTTCAGGATTAGGTTCAGGATTAGGTTCAGGATTAGGTTCAGGATTAGGTTCAGGATTAGGTTCAGGATTAGGTTCAGGATTAGGTTCAGGATTAGGTTCAGGATTAGGTTCAGGATTAGGTTCAGGATTAGGTTCAGGATTAGGTTCAGGATTAGGTTCAGGATTAGGTTCAGGATTAGGTTCAGGATTAGGTTCAGGATTAGGTTCAGGATTAGGTTCAGGATTAGGTTCAGGATTAGGTTCAGGATTAGGTTCAGGATTAGGTTCAGGATTAGGTTCAGGATTAGGTTCAGGATTAGGTTCAGGATTAGGTTCAGGATTAGGTTCAGGATTAGGTTCAGGATTAGGTTCAGGATTAGGTTCAGGATTAGGTTCAGGATTAGGTTCAGGATTAGGTTCAGGATTAGGTTCAGGATTAGGTTCAGGATTAGGTTCAGGATTAGGTTCAGGATTAGGTTCAGGATTAGGTTCAGGATTAGGTTCAGGATTAGGTTCAGGATTAGGTTCAGGATTAGGTTCAGGATTAGGTTCAGGATTAGGTTCAGGATTAGGTTCAGGATTAGGTTCAGGATTAGGTTCAGGATTAGGTTCAGGATTAGGTTCAGGATTAGGTTCAGGATTAGGTTCAGGATTAGGTTCAGGATTAGGTTCAGGATTAGGTTCAGGATTAGGTTCAGGATTAGGTTCAGGATTAGGTTCAGGATTAGGTTCAGGATTAGGTTCAGGATTAGGTTCAGGATTAGGTTCAGGATTAGGTTCAGGATTAGGTTCAGGATTAGGTTCAGGATTAGGTTCAGGATTAGGTTCAGGATTAGGTTCAGGATTAGGTTCAGGATTAGGTTCAGGATTAGGTTCAGGATTAGGTTCAGGATTAGGTTCAGGATTAGGGACATTTTCGCCGACCTTCCACTGTGGAGGCAAAATGCCGGTTCAGGATTAGGTTCAGGATTAGGTTCAGGATTAGGTTCAGGATTAGGTTCAGGATTAGGTTCAGGATTAGGTTCAGGATTAGGTTCAGGATTAGGTTCAGGATTAGGTTCAGGATTAGGTTCAGGATTAGGTTCAGGATTAGGTTCAGGATTAGGTTCAGGATTAGGTTCAGGATTAGGTTCAGGATTAGGTTCAGGATTAGGTTCTCGCCTTACGGGCTCAATCCGTACTGTCAAGACCTCGGTCTGATGTTTTCTCGTAATGACCGCGCTCTCGGTTAATAATTGTTAATTATATATGTGTTATTGTTGTTATTTTATGGTTCCATTGAGGCTTCTCTAAAAATATAAAACTTCCGAACGACTCTTTGCTTGTGGCTAAACGTTTTATCATTGCATTTTATCATTATGTTATTAATATATATATATATATATATATATATATATATATATATATATATATATATATATATATATATATATATATATATATATATATATATATATACGTGTAGGTTTTGGTCTACGAAATGCAAAGAGTGCTCAACAACATATAGTTAGAGCAAATAGATTTTCGCTTACCTCAAAACTGGTCTGCTACAACTTGTTTCATCTGTAAAGATGAAACAAGTTGTAGCAGACCAGTTTTGAGGTAAGCGGGAAAAAAAAAATATATATATATATATATATATATATATATATATATATATATATATATATATATATATATACAGTCAATTGAAAAAAGGTTGTCTTTGAAACATATAAACCTTAAACGTTGAGCGCGCAAGATAGGTTGGGAATTCTTATTTAAATTCAGGAGCGATTTGTTAGAATGCCGGCCGCATACAGTTAAGATTTAAGATGGAGAGCAATTAGGTTGACGGAAATAATGGGTATTGAGGTCCAGGAAGTGGGGTTTTACCTACAGATATCGAGTAAAATGACAAATCGCTATATTCAAAAGTTGAGAAATTTAGGAAATGTCAGCACGACTATCATCGGTAGACCGTATTATTGTAGCTATATCAATACATCCACACGAAGAACGACATGGTACTAATGGAATTGCTGCTGCAGTATCCAGATAGAACGATTGCAGAAGTATTGTAAAAGTATATGAAGAAACAGGATCGCAATATTCGTGCTCCACTCTTCATGATACTATTTAAGAAAAAACATAACTCGGAAAGTGGTTGTCTGGCGTATATAACTGGTTTATATATATCGTATATATACTATGATTTTGAAAAAATAAAAAAATAAGTATTTATTAACGCATGCTGAAATCTCTATTTAAACAAAATTGCACAACAAAGATGCGATGATGCGCGCGATAGCAGAATTTTGGGCTTCGGCTTGTTTATTACCTCGAGAGATGTTCGTTTTCCTTGACGCATATGTAAGTTGATTAATAATTTGCATGTTGTTTTGTGCTGACAATTAATTAATTGGGAACCAGGCTGGAACATCAAATTCCCACGAGCTAGAGTCTAAATGCGCAGAATTATTCTAAGGGGATGTTCTGTTAAAATTAAAGCGTACATCCCATGAGAAATTTCACACCGCTTGCATGTTACCATCTACATGTTCTCTACAGTGTGTATAATTAAAAAACTGAACCCTTAGAAAATGGTCATACTACCGCGAAATTAAAAACACGGTCTTATATACACCTGGGAAATTAAGATAAAATATCTGAATACAGGAACTATCCATTTAACCGTAACAAGGGCAATTTTGGCTGGCGAAGAACCACACGGGAAATATTGGGCAATATTGCTGCTGTTAGAGCTCTGTTCCATCAAAATCCGAGGTGTATATAAAACCACACTACCATATTTTTGTACGCACCGTGGCTCAGAGGTGTCAAGGTGACAATAGGTTTGAAAGGAATGTTAATTAATTTTATGCCGGTTCAGTTTTTTTTATACACACTTTATATATTCCAACGTCAAGTAAACCTTCCGTAGTCCGTACATATCATTGGAATAGCGGTGATGCGTGGACCCCAGGGTAAATAGCGCCGATAGATTTTTGCCTGTCGTCCTTTCAAATTATATCCATGTGATCTCATGATTCTTTTATCCTGTAAAGTAACGTAATAATAAGAGTATATTCACTTTGACCATGAAAGAGGTTTAAAAGAGAAACAAGATGGCAATCCATGGTAGAAACTGGCCTATTATAGTATAGTTTATAAGGACCCAAAGGCTTTTTGCAGAACAAAAGAAACTATGCTTATTTAAGAATTATGTGCGTTTAGACTCATGGGAATTTGATATTCCCGTCTGGTTTCTATTTTATTAATTGTCAGCACAAAACATGCAAATTTTTAGTCAACTTAGATATCCACTTTCGTCAAGGAAAACGAACATCTCTGGAGATAATAAGCGCGTCGAAGCTCGAAATTCTAGCCTGCTCTCGCATTTTCGCATCTTTGTTGTGCAATTTTGCTTAACTATAAAAGAGATTCAGCAAGCCGTTAATTAATACATCATTTTTATTTTCACAAAATCATCATGGTAAAACCATACGCTAGACATGCACTAACCTTCCGACTAATGTTTTTTTTTTTCTTAAATATAGTAATGATGAGTGGAGCATGCATATTGCGACGGACCCTGTTTCTTCATATACTTTGTCCAACACTTCTGCAATCGCTCTATCTAGATACTGCAGCAGCAATTCCATTATTACCAATTCTTCGTGTGGATGTATTGATATACAATAATACGGTCTAGCGATCCGTGCTGACATTTCCTAAATTTCTGAACTTTTGAATATAGCGATTTATCGTTTTACTCGATATCTGAAGGTAAAAACCCACTTAAACCTGGACCTCAATACCTACTATTTCTGTCAACCAAATTGCTCTGCATCGTAAATCTTGACTGTTATGCGGCCGGCATTCTAACAAAACCCTCCAGAATTTAAATAAGAATTCCCCACCATGTTTCAAAGACAACCTTTTTTGAATTGACTGTATATATATATATATATATATATATATATATATATATATATATATCACAGATTATTTCGTCTTCTTGTTTAGTGTACCTCGCTTACAGCGATTACTCGCCTGTTATGATCCCAATGAGCTAATTTTAATGGGTGAAAGATATGGTTATGGTTGCAACACTGGAAATGGTTATGAATATATCACTGGCGGTGGAAGGTATCAAATGAAATTACAATTTCCTCAATCTGTAATTATGCTATAGACATGCGTGCTGAAAATGTTGAAAATGAGTCCGTCTAAGAATAAATAAAAGCTGATAAGTTCTGAAACCCAGCCATATATAATATAATTATCTTCTCTTCATTTGTAATGACGTTACAGCATGATATTAACAAGTTCCGCAGTTGAAGCTCTTCTTCAAGAGGATTGTCGCTGTCATGCACCTGACGCTCCAGACGATATGGTTCTCGGCCAGTGTTACAAGATGCTTGGTTTGCATACCGTGCACAGTCCAAGTTTTCATCAGGTTGGTTCTTAATATACATTTTTGTTTCTGTGCATATTCGATCTTGTAAGAAATTGGACAATACAAGTGGAGTTCACACGAAAGATCTTACTAACTTTAGTAGTTTATTTCCAAAGTTTCAGAATTCAAATCAATTAAGTTAAGAAGATATAGCAAGTTGAAGTTGGATAGTTTGTCCAATTTCGACGCCATATTTGTTTCTCAAATATGACGTCGTCACTGAGTGCTTCTATCTCGTATTATGCCTAAGTATAGTCAATCGAGATATGGTCTGGAAACTCAGCTAAAGTCTTTGTTCTATCTTTTTGTTCGTCTTTATGCAATTTTGTGCACGGTGCACGGTCACTGAACCTATTGTATTTTAGTATAATGAAGCAATCATCTAATAGAATCGTTTGGGTTTAATCGCTCAACCGTGTTGTTTAAATATTAAAGGTACGGTTCAACATCAAAACGTAGCTCATTATAGTCGCCTTGAAGTTTGATTATGGCCTAAGAAGCTCCTCTATAGTTTATTTCGACTAATTTTCATCTGAAGAGCATTCACAACAGCTATGTGATCGCTATGTGATCGCTATGTGATCGCCATCAAAGCAACTCCACTGCCGATAAAGAATCACTGAATGACGTCATATTTTCAAAACAATTTATAAAATAACAAATTAAAAACGCACGCGCTGATTGGCTGAAAGCCGTGTTTCTATAACTCGATGGAAAACATGGATTTTCCCGCCATTTTTATAAAATGGACTGTAAGACGAACCTTTGCTCACAAACAGCTAAAATGTCGATAAATATGTTCTGTGACAGCCAACAAGAAGAAAAACGAGAAGATTGGATGCTTTTCTTCCCAATTAAGAGCGTTTATGTTCATTTGAGCAGCGGGCGACGCTGTCTGGCGTGAGTAAGGAGAATGTATATTTTCATCATTTTAATAAAATAGTGTATGTTATTTTATAAAAGAAATTAGAAAACATCTTTCCGTGTTACCATACAGTTATAGAAACACTCGTGAAAGTTTGGGAGAACTCGAAATAGCGTGGAAACACTCGCCCTGCGGGCTCGTGTTCCCACTGTCATTTCTCGTTCTCCCAAACTTCCACTCGTGTTTCTATAACAGTATGTAATCACGGAAAATGTTTTCTATTTAAATGGCGTTGAAATCCTCAAATGTTCAACGTCAACTAGCCATATCTTCTTAACTAAATTGATAGGAATGCTGAAACTTTGGAAATAAACTAAAGTCATGGCTTTTTTCGTGGCTTTTTCCATGTGAGCATCTTCCTATGGAACATGCGTAATATAAATGTAAAATTATTATTATTATTTTTTTATTTAATGCCAATTCTCATTAGTTACTGACGTCATTCTGGCCTCCGTAGCCTGATCGATACCGGCAGAGTAAACACTTAACAATTATTTACTGGGACCGAGGGAAACGTCTTTTCTTTGTCTTTTCCTCGTCTTTTCTTCATCTTTTCTTCGTCTTTTCCTCGTCTTTTCCTCGTCTTTTCTTCGTCTTTTCTTCGTCTTTTCCTCGTCTTTGCCGAGAGAATCATCGACAGTCGAGGAACCACAAAACATACTGCTTTCCCAGTAAATAAGTGCTTTATTATCATACCAAGTGTCGAAGAATAAACAAAACGTAAAGACATGAAATTAAAATTTCCTTTTTTAAGGCCCGTCCAGTTGAGTACGCTCGAAAGCTATTGGCCCATCAAATTCCTGTTTCGTTCCACAAACACCGTGAGATTGACCCATACGATGTGTACCGGGATTACCTTAATTGAATGCGACGTAGGTATGACGTAGGTATGACGTAGGTAATTTGAAAAGACTATGCTCTACAATAAAACTCGTTTATTGGTAAACATATATTTCTATGTTTTCACCATGAATATAAATCAAATGTACAGAATATTAATATATATATGGCTATAAAACTAATTTACATAAAACTTTCTCTCAAATGTCGTCCAACAATGTGTTTGAACATATCACTATTTTTGTGCATCATTATATATTTTATTTATTATTTTATTTATTTTTATTTTATTGGATTTGCCACTGGTACATTACAAGAACGATAACAACGTCAAAAAGGTAGAAATGTGACAGGTGGCCGCAATAGCATTTTTATACCTTAGTCAAAATGGCGGGGTACACATTCGCAGGGGGATCCGGGGGAATGCCTCCCCGGAACATTTTTGAATTTGGGTCTCTGAAATGGCATTTCCCGCGATCTGGCAGCACTTTTGAGCATTTCTTTTAATGTTTTCAAACATGTTTTTTTTATCCTACAACAAATTTGCACTCACACCTAAATCCCCTCAAAAAATCCCTCCTGAAGAAGACTGTGAAGTCGAAGCGTCGAGGGTTGCCCTTGGAACAAATATCTTCCTGTTGGTTACAGTGCATGATGAGTGTTTGAGAGGGTAAGCCGTAAGAAAGTTGAAGTTGACTGGACGGAGTTGACTGTCAATGAGTGTGTACACGACTGTGCAGCATCAAGGTATAACCACAGAGTGTTTAGTTGGTTGCCGGATCGAAGAGTGTTGCGATTGTGACTAGTATACATGTATTAGAGTGAGGAATTGATCGTTTGTATGAGTTATCTGTCATGAAATAAAAGATTGAAACGAAAGATACAGCCCCGTTTGATCGTTGAGAGCCAGCGACGCGTGTAGAGACTTTATCGGAAGAGTTCTCAGTGCGACATTCTTTTGTCAGAGAGTGAAACGTATTGACTTTACGTTTGACTCTCAAACGAAGGGCCTTTGCCAAAAACGTTAGACTTCATGGTACACACTATTTTGGCAATATTTCGTGCGACTTGTCTCCCAACGCCGTTGCGAGACAAGTTAAACGAACCATTGCAAAGTGTAACATGCCTTACAACGGCGAAAATTGTTGTGACACATGTTGACTCAGGTCTTCTTAAGAGCAAATACCTCGATTTCAAGTATTATTTTTTGCTGAGCTTTCAACCTGTTGATTCAGGTCTTCTTCAGAGCAAACGTCATATAAACAATATAATTGAAAAACTAAAATCACGTAATGCATTTCCAAGTATTTGTAAATTAATATCACTCTCAATCCTCAGAGGCTTCTGGCTTTTCCTGGAATTCTCTTGAAATCTTGAATTTCTATTGAAATTATTTTTTTATACATCCTGATAAATGAAATCCGACACAATCAAGAAATGAGAGTTATATATCTCGAATGGAGGCTCTTTATAGCCAGTTCAAATTTTAACAGGTTTTCTGCCAACGTTTTCTCCAGGGGAAGAAAGTTTTTGTAGGTAGAGATTTAAGAGCAGTGAACAAGACAAGGCTCAGCTGAGTAATTGAATTGAACAGATAATTAAAAATTCACAGGATGTATATGGATACAGTCCTGGGTTGTATCATTGTATGTACAACATGAGTGAAAGTCAGTGGCGGCGTTGGGGGGGGAGGGGGGGCAATTGAGGGGCAAACTAATTTTCGGGGGGGCAAACTAAAGGAGATTTGAATGAATGTAATGATTTGTTTACATCTAAACTAAACCAATTCTCCTTTGTAAATTTAGTTTATACACGTATCAAAACCACAACGCGATCCTAATCAATCGCGTGAGCCGGGCTTAGGAGTGAAATATATATGAATGCTGCTAAAAGTTCTCAAAAGAACTGGATATAATACGAAAAGGGGAAATAAGAGAACTTCAATGAGTCCTTCAGGTCAGACATCGTTCAATTAAGTATTTTTCAACACATTGAAGTTCTCTTAATATTTCTCCTTTACATATTATATATGTATATAATACTCATTAATGCATGACGGAGGTTGTGTATATTTGATACAAAATTCTGCTGATTTACCGAACTTTTCGTTCGATTTTCTCAGCCAAAATCATTTAATATCTATACGTGTTAATACGTTTGAATTTTGCACGTCGGGGATCATTCTAAAAAGTAACGTGTTCTGGCCTTTGCTAGAGGTAGCCCTCCTGCCCGGTTAACCGGACTCGTGTAACAAGAAACCGACAAAAATTTAAACTAATTGCAATTATTTACGTCACGTGATCGGACACCGAAGTCGGACAATTGGTTGTCCAATAATATGTAGATCAGAATAGACTATATACTGTACTGTGTATGCCTGATTAGCATGAACAAACGTGTACCAGAATGGCCAAAACATTGACAGTTGTTGGACAAATTCAATCCGTCAAATTTCTGTTGGAATAAAAGATTTTGTAACTTTTTGAGAGATTGCGACATGATACTCGCCTGCGGCTGTAGCCGTCGTTTTTCGAGCTGCTTTCAGTTTCACAGTCCGTTGCTTAATCTTCGTGTAGCCAGCAACTATGCAGCAGCTACTCGCGAACGAAACGCTTCCCAAAGTGTGTCAGTTCCTTCGCACACGCCAAACGCCGACGAGGTTTTGGACTTCAACGATACAAAGAGAGCGTATGGAGGGCAAACAACTCGAGAGATTCTTCGAGCTTTGCTTGTGTTCAAACTATGTTCTGTGAACATTCTAGTGGATAACAATCTTCAGGTTTGTATTGGGGCTGTTTATTATTATGCGCCTGGCTGATTTGCTTTATAAAGTTCTCACGGCTCTATAGACACCCAAAATAATATTTCAAATTTTTGTATAGGAAGAGCATATTGCCATAAAGTTAATTCAAATGAACTTTTTGGCTAAAGCCGAGATAATGTACGCCGATCGGTATAACGTAGCTTCTTGATGGGCAACAAATGTTGCTTATCGCTAAAGCATAACAGAAATTCGTGTTTAAAAAAGCATTTTTTTCGACGAGCCAGTGACATTCCCAAGTATACACACCCAAGCGTCGCGTCTTTGAGTTTGACAGGTATTATGGTCGAGTTGGTGCTTGTAGAGGACAATGTTATGATATATAATATTAAATACTTAAATTGCTACAAAAACACATCCGGACTTTCTGGTGTATGTTATCTAGCAAAGTATCAAGTTCTTCTAATCTTCAGAAATGAATATCCCCGTAATGTTTTATCATAACATCACAACAACTGACCATGAAAACTTGCATGTTGTATAATATTAGGAGATGTTTACACCAGCAGGTTGGGCTTTAATTCAGAGTGTTTTTCCTGTAGGTTATTTACATTTAGCTAGCCTAAACTTGGGTAGGACTAATTTTCCAGGCATGTAAACAAAGTCTAAGTAGGGTTATAGCCCTAGTCTAGAGGTTTTATGGCATGTCTATGTTCTAAAGCATCTATATAGTTTCTATAGCATCTATAGGTTCTATAACATCTATAGGTTTTATAGCTATAGGCTCTATAGCATCTATAGGCTTACAGTATTTATAAAGACATATAGACACACCCATATTTGAGGACATTCATACCTTTGGCTAGGGCTGGCCCTAGTAAAAGGGATGGATTTCACCTCTCGTTTATATGGGAAAATTCTAGCCCTTCAAGGAGGGCTGACTTGTTTACTGAGTTGACAACATGTATTTTCCCACGTAACCAGCTGAATCCCATTTTCCTGCACAAGTTTTCAATTTAAAACCTGTGTATATGAACAAACAGAACTTGTGAAATAAAGAGTATTCTTAAAATATACGGGTGAAGACCAACTTTGTCACATGTTGCCAGCCTGATCCTAAGAGGGCCAACCCTAAGAGGGCCAGCTCTCTTGAGTGCATTTACATGGAAAATTTCCAGCCCTCGTAGACGAGATCTCGGGTAGTCAATAGCGAGATCTCGCCTAGGAGGGCTGGCCCTCCTCTCATATAAACGAAAACAAATTTTACATAATATGGTTTACTTTTACTGAGAGGCAGGATCACGGTAAAAAGGGCTAGCCCTCGGCTCCTCCATATAAACACTCCCCAAGCCCAATCTAGCTTCTTATAAATTATGAGTATTCTAAAAGTGATAAGAATATTAACACTGAATCCCAAACAATTAAATTGATGATAGTAATAATATTAGAAACTAACCAAGACTGCTTTAAATCCTGCTTGTGTGGCTGGCCATGTGTAAATAAGAGCTGAATTGAGCAAAATGCAGGCTGGTATTAGGTTAGGCAGCTGCCTCATGCAAACACCCTTAGTATTAAACACTTATTGACCAAGCATGAGGTCTTTTCGGCCAAATTATCCTGCCCGCTGTCTTTCATTACAGACCGAGCGACGGAGCAAGGTCTGTGCGGAAAGACCAAGGGTAGGATAATTTTGACTTAAAGCCCAACCAAACAAGGTTAGTGAGGTTTTATTGGCTGATCTTTTAAATGTCTCACATTTCCTCAATTTTTTGCAATGTTTTGAAACTTTTGAGTTGTTATGTAATGACCAGTCTTTACCAGTTTGTAAAGACCGGGCAGGAACCAATCAGATTGCAGAAAAGCTGTGTTAAGACTGCTCACAAGCCAAGCCATATATAATAAAGCCCAGTAATAATAATATGTACAGACACCCATGCAAAGTACTATGGTGTTGTTCTTTGTGCTTGTGTACAGTATCATCCTGGGTGGTTTTTAACAGCATTACCTATGGCTGATTTACCTCGCATTGCCTATGGCTATTTAGACTGACTCTATCTGTAAATATATCTGTAAATATGGTGGTAATACTGCTAAAAATCTCCCAGAATGATACAAGAAACAACACCGGTACCAAACATAATAGTGAACAAATAAGCTTACATACATGTTAACATAGTAATTGGTATTACAAGCTTGTGCTCCTTTGGCCACTATGCACTCTTCATTTTAAAAATATTAGGAAAATGTATTTTCATACATAAATTTAATTCTTGGACTGGTTTTTGTATTGTATATTAGTGACATGTACTATTGTAAAAATTGAAATAAGTGCAAATAAAGATGAACTTGAACAAGTGCTGTGACTGTGACTTATTTTTTGGAGAGTGTTTCCTTCCTTCTACATGCCATACTACGTAGTATCCAAATTAATCTCATTGCTTTTCTAATGGTAGTTGATGAACTTTGCGAGGAAAGTTCTTGGTGAACGTCTTTTTGGAAAGCTAATGAAGGCTACCTTTTACGGTCATTTTGTTGGTGGTGAGAATCAAGAAACTTTAAAACCTATTGCAACAAGATTGAACAAGTTTGGTGTTGGGGCCATTTTGGATTATTCTGTCGAAGAGGATCTAAGTCAAGATGAAGGAAGGTGAGGAAAATAATATGACTTAATTGCAGCCCTGTTGAGAGGGGGTTAGCGGGGCAACTGCCTCAGGGCCCGGGCCAAATAAGGGGCCCGAAAAGATAACCATCATGTAAATCTTACACAGAATGAAGCTTCTAGGGCATTTAGGGGCCCATGAAAGACCATAACCCCACCTACCTATGGGCCTATCTTGGTTCTTTTTATTTATTAACTTAATACAACCATATATAAATGCGAAAGAATTAAAACTATTAAATTAGAGAAAAAACTTTGAATAACTAAATATATGGTTGAAGGTAAGGTCAACAGGACATGAGTAGTCCCATGTGAAGACCGACCTTAATGAAAACAAACATAACATACATAAAATAAAGACCAGAACAAATATACAGTTTACAGAAGACATGACGAATTAGGAACAACAGCTTAAGTTGAAAGAGCGGCACTTAGAACAGAAGGTTTTCCAAGTGCGCATTCTGTTAACATCGAAAGATGAGTGTAGTAGAGAAGAGTAGTAAACAGTTAGTCTGTGTTTGAAGGAGGAAACGGATGAACTATTACGAATGGTTGGAGAGAGATTATTCCAAGATTATTCCGAGATTATTATTGCGGCCCTAGCTGCTTAATTGACTCAGCTTGATTCAACCTGATTGGTTGTTGAGAGGTCCAGATTCCTAGCTACAATATAGCACTTCCAGCCTCGAGGGCCATACTCTAGATCGGTAAGTAATATAATGGTGGGAAAATCTCCGAGTTGATATGAATGAAAATAGAACAGAGCTACAGGTAGGTATCTTTATTGAAAAATACAGAGCAATAAAATCCATTGTTAACATTAATAAGTACAATAAAGAGAAATGTCAATCTCAGGTGTAAAAATGAAGTGATTAACTACAGTGCTACTAGTACCCTGGGTGTCAGAGGTTCAAAATGAGCTGAAACATTCACTTAAATTGTAGGAAAGGGTGTTTCCGAGGTTCTATATTTCAAAAATGTCTGGGGGAGCATACCCCCTACAAATGCGGTCACTAATTAATAATAATAAATAATAATAATATAGTTTCTTATATGCGCATCTTAAAATCTCGATGCGCTTACAGGTATTTCTAAAAAATTGATTATATACACAGTAATGGTAGATGACTAATAAAACTATAAACTACTATAAATTCATTTCTAATATTTCCCTTGGCTCTGCCCTTTTCAGCCCCCCTGCAGCTCCAGTGTTTGAAGTTTCATAATGCAACCAGACAATCAACTGCTCCATATGTGTTCATGCAATATGCTGCTCCTACACTCCATCCTGCTGCTTTTAGTTAAAACCATTTGGTTGGGTTGCATGCTCATGAACTGTAGTCTTAATATTTAATTACTGGTTAGTTGTATTGAATCTTATAGATGCATTATAGACATTTCTAAAGGATTGTGCATGATTTTTACTTTTTCTTTTAGCAGTGGTGATGGTTCAGTTAGTGAAACTCAAAGTCAATCTCAAGGTGAGTCAAATATGCAGATTGTAATGTATACCAGACTGCATTATACAATGTCTTAATTTACATGCTGCATTCATGTTTGCTTATAATCTTTCATTCAGACAACTGTGAGTCTGTGGAACAGTTTAAACCAGACACAGAATTTGCACACAGGCGGAAGAAGGTGATCAGTGCAAGAACATACTTTTACAAAGACGAGCACAAGTGTGATGCCCATTTGGAAACATTTTTAGAGTGTATCGACGCAGTAGGTAATTTTTCCATCACTATTGTAAGCAATCAATGAACCTATACATGGATTAATAAATCAAGTGTGAGCTTATATTACTCAGGCAATTAAAGGTATATATAATAAAAAATTATAATAAATACTGTAGGAATTTGCTAGGTTTGCTAGGAATGCCAATACGCATGATATTGCTGCAGCTGATTGAATATTTGTCTCTCTGTTTTTTTAGGCTATGCAAGTGATAATAGTTTTGCTGCCATTAAGTTGACAGCACTTGGAAGACCTCAGTTGCTCGTAAGAGAGTTAATTTATGTCATTAAATAACATGTACACAATTTGTTCACCTTAATTATATATATATATTTATATATATATATATATATATATATTATATATATATATATATATATATATATATATATATATATATATATATATATATATATATATATATATATATATATATATATATATATATATATATATATATATATATATATATATATATATATATATATATATATATCCTTTATTCTGTTGCTGAATGTATTGCTTAACTCGTGCTGACTCGTTAGTTTACCATTGTACCGTATATAGTTGTTATATATACTATACTGTACTGTACTATATTGTGATGTACTCAGCACTGTACTGCTCTGTTATACAATACTGTCCTGCAAATGTGGCAAAACTAGCCTTAGGCCAAATTTATCTGACGCACATACTGTATGCCTGCTAAATTAATTTTCACATAATTTTCTCATATATTATTCTTTCAGTTGAGGCTATCAGAAATCCTCTACCAAACGAAACACCATTTTGACCTTATGGCCAGTCAGTGTGCTGAAGGCAGAATTATGAACAGAAGAATTGCCAGAGATGGGTTTTTTGACGGACTAGTTAAACTTGGAGTAAGTTTACTCTTTAATTACAACGTTGCCTAACGTCTTACAACGTAGTGTAACATCTTACAACATAGCGTAACATCTTAAAACTGTAGCGCAACGTATTACGACGTAACGTAACGTCTCACAACGTAGCGTAACGTCTTACAACGTAGCGTAACGTCTTACAACGTAGCGTAACGTCTTACGACGTAGCGTAACGTCTTACAACGTAACGTAACGTCTTACAACGTAGCGTAACGTCTTACAACGTAGCGTAACGTCTCACAACGTAGCGTAACATCTTGCAACTTAGTGTAACATCTCGCAAC
The DNA here is from genome assembly GCA_035772405.1 of Chrysogorgia sp. JL179-B06. Taxonomy (NCBI): domain Eukaryota; kingdom Metazoa; phylum Cnidaria; class Anthozoa; order Scleralcyonacea; family Chrysogorgiidae; genus Chrysogorgia; species Chrysogorgia sp. JL179-B06. The sequence goes on along the minus strand of JAYKKM010000076.1, from coordinate 2,370,365 downwards.
GTAGCGTAACGTCTTACAATGTAGCGTAACGTCTAACAACGTAGTAACATCTTACAACGTAGCGTAACATCTTACAACGTAGCGTAAGTGCGTAACATCTTACAACGTAGCGTAACATCTTACAACGTAGCGTAAGTGCGTAACATCTTACAATGTAGCGTAACGTCTTACAACGTAGCGTAACGTCTTACAACGCAGCGTAACATCTTACAACGTAGCGTAACATCTTAAAACCGTAGCGTAACGTCTCAAAACATAGCGTAACATCTTACAACGTAGCGTAATGTCTCACAACGTAGCGTAACTTCTTACAACGTAGCGTAACATCGTACAACGTAGCGCAATGTCTCACAACGTAGCGCAATGTCTTATAACGTAGCGTAACATCTTACAACGTAGCGCAATGTCTCACAACGTAGCGCAATGTCTCACAACGTTGCGCAATGTCTTACAACGTAGCGCAATGTCTTACAACGCAGCGAAATGTCTCACAACGTAGCGCAATGTCTTACAACGTAGCGAAATGTCTTACAACGTAGCGTAACATATTATAACGTAGAGTAACGTCTTACAACGTAGCGTAACATCAAGTTATTTCCCAACGCGACCAGGTGATAAATCAGACATAGTTTGACGCTACTCTGGCTTTAAAACGTTTTTTAGTAACACTCCAATCTAGAGTCTTCGTCAGAGGTGATCGCAAGATAAACGCAGTGTAACGTTTTACAACGTAGCGTGATGTTTTACAACGTAGCGTGATGTTTTACAACGTAGCGTAACATCTTACAATGTATAGCGTAATTCATGATCATATAATATACGTGAGCCTTCCTGTCCAAGTTCTTTTCTTGTAATACTCACAGTATATGTATCTAACATTTTCTACCTAATTATCTCATCTGTGTTTCAGATATATTTGAGTGAAAAAGAAGCTGATGCTATCTTTGATACAATTGATATCAATAAAAACGGGTAAGTACTTGTTACCCAGCACAACCAAGTCAAGCTTTATGGCCAGCCACCTATTTATATTATATACCTATATCACGAACATGTTCTAACATGCATTCAAGCCTGGATATTAGCGGCCGGTCACGGACATTGTCCGGTACAAATATCCCATTTCTAGAGATTTGACACGAAGATTATACTCAACTTTTTGTGAAAATAAAACATTTTTTGTATTGAATGGACAGCGTTTAGATTTCGTATTGTACAATCTCAGATGAGAGATATCACGCTAATATTTGAGACGTTACGCTAAGTTTGGAGACATCGCGTTAAGTTTAGAGACATTGCGTTAAATTTGGAAACATTGCGCTAAAAAATTTGGAGACATTGCGCTAAATTTGGAAACATTGCGCTAAATTTGGAGACATTGCGCTAAATTTGGAAACATTGCGCTAAATTTGGAGACATTGCGCTAAATTTGGAAACATTACGCTAAATGTGGAGACATTGCGCTAAATTTGGAGACATTACGCTAAGTTTGGAGACATTACGCTAAGTTTGGAGACATTACGCTAAGTTTGGAGACATTACGCTAACTTTGGAGACATTGCGTTAAGTTTTGAGATGTTACACTTAGTTTTTAGACATTACGCTAAATTGTACCGTGACAGGTACAATCTTTTGTGTGTCCGTTACAAATTCATTTGTGCTGGTCATTCTGACAGGTACAACAAAAATAATTATTTCCAGGCTTGCATGCATTTTGTTGTGTCCTCAGTCTTATTCTCTAATTTTCCTTCTGAATTCCAGTGACATTGATATCATAGAATGGAGCCATTTCTTGACACCTCAACTGGAACTTTCAAAGTTATTCAAGGCATCACCAGTAAGTGTTCTTTACAAATATTGCAGGGATTGCATTAACCCAAAAATACGTTTTATTTGCACTTTTACATGAAAAAAATACAAATGTCCTTGTATTTTATACAGTACGGATGCGCTTTTCTTAATAATTTGGTTTTTATTATCATTTTTGGCTAGGCTAATGGTGGAAAGCCTGTTATATCTGTATTGGATGATCTAGAGCTTGAACAAATGGAGAATATGCGTAACAGACTGCATGAGTTAGCCGCGGTATGTATATTCTCTTTCGGCTGCCATTACTCATGGTAATAAGAGAGATTAGGTTTCACTGGATCGAGCAACTATTGTTCAGAAAATGAAGCCGCCATCTTGTTAGGACCACGCTATATAGTTTTACCATAGGCGACAGAGACTATCTGTCTCTGATCTTGTAAGATGATAAAATGAATCAGTTGTCCAAGGTTTTCCCATAATATACAACACAAACTACGGCTCTATAATAGTATAACTATGAAGCTGGAATTAGCTCGTGGTGGCCATATTGGAGTGTCCACGCGAAATATTCATGGCTTCATTTTTTTCGCAGCGTCCAAACAATAGTTGCTCGATCCAGTCTATATTTCGAGATCAGTGGGTCTAATGCTGACCCACTTGCAGTGAGTTGCGAGCGAGTTCTTGCAATTACTTGATAAGAGGCTTAATAAATGGGAAAATCGGTTTAGGCTCGAGTTGTTCTTTAACCCACCTGTCTTTCTATTTGAACAGAGGGCGATGGAGAAGAACGTTAGGTTAATGGTGGATGCTGAACAAACGTACTTTCAACCCGCCATAAGCAGACTCACTTTGGATATGCAGAGATTATATAACAAAGAAAAGCCGATAATATTGAATACTTATCAGTGTTACTTGAAGGTTAGTTCATGATACTTATTAGCATGGCCGTACATAGGGATGGGGGGGGGGGGGGGGGGGGAGCGGGGCAACTGCCCCCACAGAAAAAAAACAATATATGTTTTTTATTAGGTTGATTATCAATTTATTATAGACCTCTTTTATAATGGCACCCAAATTAAATATTAATTTGAAAAAATGAAAGTCTTTAAACAGTCGGTTCTAATTTGCTCTGGTAATGAATTCTAGATTTTTGCAGCGACAACGAAGAATGTTCTGTCTCCATGAGTAACGGTCTTCGTTTTTTGGCACACTATAGGACGCCTATAATTCTGTTGAAACCGATATGGAACTTGCTCGCCGCGAGGGTTTTCAATTTGGCGCTAAAATAGTCCGTGGTGCTTACATGGAACAAGAGAGAGTTCGCGCTAATACCTTGAAATACGCAGATCCCATTCACGCTACGTATCAGGCGACATGTGATAACTTCAACAACGTCCTAAATACAATACTTGATGAAGTGAAACTCGGTAACGCAAACGTAATGGTCGCCAGTCACAACGAGGAATCGGTTCATTTTACAGTCAAAAGGTCAGTGGTCTCCACTGTCGCGTAGATCTTTTTTAAACCTGATTTCCAGTTAGTGTAAGTCTCCGCGCGGAGTGGAATTTCCTTCATGTCTTACGAGCTCTCGTGCGGGACTAATTTAATGAATAGCTTGAAAGACAAAGGAAATTCCGCTCAGCGCGAAAAATTTCACTGACTGGAAATCAGCCTTTAGTTTTTTTACTTAAATTTTCGTTTCATAGACACTTTAAATCGGCTTCGCCATCGTCAACTATCACCACAAAGAAATTTTGAACTCATAAACTGATTGCTATATCTAAATTAAATTTTTTTAGAATGGCTGAACTTTCTATACCACGTGATCATGGTAGTGTATACTTTGGCCAGTTGTTGGGAATGTGTGATCAGATTTCATTTGTTTTAGGTAAGTATATTTTAACAACGGTTTGGACAACTTGCGTGCCATGTTGGCAACCTTCGCTCTCCATCTGAGTCTTGGTAGCTCAATGGTTAGTATTAGGGTTAGTATTAGGGTTAGTATTAGGGTTAGTATTCTAAAAAATAACTCTAATTCTCTAATACTAACCCCAATACTAACTCTAATATTAACTCTAATATGTGTTATATCTACATGGGCATGCGCACATCTGTGACGCAGTCCAAAACGAACAAAGGCTCTCATCAGTCTCATGGGTACGAGATCTCAAAGCTGTATACTGATTTCAACGCACTCTTTCAGGTCAGTCTGGTTACAAAGTTTTTAAATATGTTCCTTACGGGTCAGTCACGGATGTTTTACCTTATTTATCACGACGAGCTGCCGAGAACCGCGGCTTGCTAAAAGGAGTCTTGAAAGAAAGACAACTACTTTGGAGTGAATTGAAAAGACGATTCCGCGAGAGAGAACTGTTTCATGATCCGGTCCAGATCTCCGCGCCGGCGAGCCATTAATTACGGTGAATACTAGTTTCCATCTGTCAAACTGACGTGACATCATTTTGTCCAGTTTTCTTCTTTTTAGTTCGTTTCATGCAACTTGTCTCTCAACAGCTCAATCTGCTACGTTACAGTTGCATGAAAGGAGGTGTTACACCAGGCAACGTTTAGTGCAACTTGACTTGCAAATTAGTTTCACCATTTGTGTTTATGACAAGGTATGCATGCACTGAGTCGCCAAAGAGGAAAATTCAGATGGGGCTGTTACACTGTGCAACGCTGAAAAATTTCTGCAATCATTCCAGAAAGTAGAACTTGATTCTACTTTCTGCAATGATTGCGGAGCAATTTGTGTCGCAACAATTTTCGCCGTTGTAAGGCATGTTACACTGCAATAGGTTACAATAGTTTATAATTCCAAATATATTAGCATATATTAGCAACACAACGATTAGATATGTTATGTATTACCTCGTTCTTTTAAAAACCCCACTTAACTTTCTGAATAAAAACAGAAATTTAAAGTGTTTTTTTTTTAAAGAACGAGGTAATACATAACATATCTATCGTTCTGTTGCTAATATATGTAATATATGCTAATATATTTGGAATCTCGTAACATTAAATTATAACCGTGTAATTTGATGGCATTTGTTGATAAAATGACGTCACGTCCGTTTGGCATAGGCAACCCTGACATTAATTATGCTAAGAATATATCAAATTATAATAAATTTAACTTTAGCCATTAATTATAGATAATTTAAATTTTGGTGTGTCTTTGGGACTTTTTCTCACGGTAACTGATTTCACGTGAGGAAACAGCTGGGTGACCAGTGTCTAACGTCTCTTAGTTCAAGATCGATTCGGTTTTCTTTGATGTACCGCGGGCAGTATATAGCATAAAGACCTTGAATACTAATTTGATAAGAAATGAAGGAAAAAACTAGGGAAATCTTTGTCCAAGGTGGATAAAATGGACAAAACTTTGTTGGAAAACCTCCTCAATCATGAACTAAATCAGTTATATCCTCGAATGTCGGGCTTTATGTAAGAGATAAACACCGAGAACGAGGGATTTATGCGGCATACAACCCCGAGGACGCGCAGCGTCCGAGGGCTGTATATCGCATAAATCCCGACATTCGAGGTGTTTATCTGACTTATTTCATGATTGAGGAGGTTTTCCAACAAAGTTTTGTCTATTTTGTCCACCTTGGACGAAGATTTTCCTAGTTTTTTCTTCATTTATTATCTTATTAGTATTCATAGGTCTTTATGGCGCGTTCATCCCGCGGTACATCAAAGGAAACCGACTCAATGTAATAATAAGCAATATAAAGCCTTCGGACGCTGCGTGTCCTCGGGGCTTTATATAGCATAAAGCCCTCCTTCTCGGGATCTAACTCCTACTTATTATTACATTGAGTCGGTTTCCTTTGATGTACCGCGGGATGTATGCGCCATACATCCCTATGAATACTAATTAGATAAGAAACGAAGAAAAAACTAGGAAAATCTTTGTCCAAGGTGGACAAAATCGACAAAACGTTGTTGGAAACCTCCTCAATGTAATAATAAGTCAGATAAACACCTCGAACGTCGGGATTTGTGCGATATACAGCCCTCGGGATGTATGCCGCATACATAATATAGAAGTTTATTCTCATGAATAAAAAATTGATCACCACCTGCAAAGAGAAACCGATATGTTTTTAAAACAACTCCTCCCAACTAGTACTATAAGAAATGTTTGGAGACCAACAATGAGAATTTGTACTCGTGCATTTCCCATAGAATTATTAAAGTGTCTATCCGGGGTTTGCGGATTTTACATAATGTGATCTTTGGAATCTCTTGAGAAGAATTGTAAAATATCTTGTGCGAAAATTTCATCTTCATACCGTTTTCCCCCTGCTAAAGTGATTTACTATTCACAGGAAATGACGTCAAAGCAGCAGCAGTGAAATACAATTGAGCGAATTTTGTCTAAACAGGTGTGTTTAAAGTTCATAGCCAAACTTTCTTTGTATTTCACTGTTGAATTAGTGTGCAATGTTTTTGCGTGTCCGAGCTTTGACGTCATTTCCTGTGAATAGTAAATCAACTTTAGCAGGGAAAAAGGCATGAAGATGAAATTTTCGAACGACAAGATATATAACATTTCTTCTTGATAGAACCCAAAGATAACAATATGTAAACTCCCCAAACCTGCACTTTTTAAGGAGATCTCACTGAGCGCCCATTCCCGCGGAACCTTTCACGGTTACTCCTAGCCTCCTCCGCAGGCAACTCTGGGGATTGGGACCGGAAAAAAATTCGTGAGAGTTTTTCGCCCGCCCGCAATTTTTCCCCCGCCCGCCATTTTTCCCGCCCGCATGCGTGCCCGCAATTTTTTACGCCCGCAATTTTTCCCTCCCGCATGAGAGAGATGCCTGCGGAGGAGGCTAGGTTACTCCTCGGTTTAGAAGTTATAAGCTGCATTTATTGAAACTTTTGTTCAAGCTGTAAATAAATATTTTATAAATGAATGAAATCCTATTTTTAACTTTTTTATCTTATCACATTATTTATGTTATACGCATTTGTAATTAACTTTTGAGATATGTTTATAATGTTTCTTAGTTACAGCGGACACATAATCGTATTGATAACAGTAATTCAATACTGAAATGTATATGTTGAAAAATTCGTTGTAATGTATAATGTATGTGTTGCAATAATGTATTTGTTGTAATAATTAAATAAATTCATGTAATAAAAATTGATTATTCTTTATTTGAGTGTATTTCTGACCCCAAACCCCCTCAAAATCCCTCCTGAAGAAGACCGTTAAGTCGAAATGCGTCGAAGGTTGCCGAATTTACAAAATACACACAATCTTCACGCATTTCTATTCAAATATTCTAATTTCTCCATTTGCAAACACACCACCGCCCTCGGCTCTATTTTCATCTACACATTGTCTATGTCAATCGTTACGGAGTTATTAAAGTGCACCTGACATCAAAAATTTGTATTGTCTTATTTGGAAGAACTTTTAAAATGATAAAGTAACTTCTTTTGAAGATTTTCGTTTCTTCGCTTTCTTTTTGAGATATCAGTTTGTTTGATATGCAAATGTTTGGAATTTACGTCACACATGCAAATGACTTATTGGAGAATGTATATATCTTTGCCTTAATCAAATAAAAACACTAAAGTGTGAATAACACGTGTGTGTGTTTCTCCAACAACACCAAACTTCTTGATTTTAAAGGATTTCGTTCGAGAATGAAGAGATACACACATTTCTCCAATAAGTCATTATGCATGTGTGACGTAAATTCCGGACATTTGCATATCAAACAAACCGATATATCTCAAAAAGAAAGCGAAGAAACGAAAATCTTCAAAAGAAGTTACTTTATCATTTTAAAAGTTCTTCCAAATAAGACAATAAAAATTTTTGATGTCAGGGGCACTTTAATAAATTTGAGAAGTGTTTGTTGAATATAGTCGCGCCGGTAGATTACATTTTTTCTTTGTAGTTTCCCACATCTTGATGCGGAAACCTTTTATGATTTTATACCATATATAAGATGTAACTGAAGAAGGACATATCGTCCAAAACGTCGTCCGTAAGTATACTTATTTTTTTTGAGGTCCGTAACTCAGGTCCGTAACTAAAATAGAGCCTTTTGATTGGCTGAGTACGAGGTCCGTATCACACCAGTACCGACCTCTCGCAACTTTTCGCGCCAAAAAATTGCAATTTTTTTGACTTTGCTCGAAAAAAATAAACACGTTATTTACCGTTTTGGTCGGTCCGTACTGGAAAAATATTTTCCCTCAGTCTCTAAAAAAAATATTTCCCCGAAGTCTCAGAAGCGGCCCGAGACGGAAGGTCGAGGGCCGCTTCTGAGACTTCGGGAAAATATTTTTCCAGTACGGACCTCCCAGCCGGTAAATAACATATATATATAAGTACTCTTACTTAAAGGGATACTGCAGCCAAAATACACATGTAGTTCATATGAAAGATCTTACTGATTTTAGTTTATTTCCAAAGTTTCAGCATTCCTATCAATTTAGTTAAGAAGATATGGCTAGTTGAAGTTGAAAATTTGAGGATTTTGACACCATATTCGTATTATGCCTAAGAAGCTCCTCTACTTTCCTGCATGAGGAACTAAATAGTTTATTTCGACTAATTTTCATCCAAAGAACATTCACAACAGCTATCACTATGTGACGCCCGCCCGCAATTTTCCCGCCGCCCGCCATTTTTCCCGCCCGCACGAGAGCCCGCAATTTTTCCTCCCGCATGAGAGAGATGCCTGCGGAGGAGGCTCGTGATCGCCATCAAAACAACTCACTGCCGATAAAGAATCACTCAATGACGTCATATTTTCAAAACCAATATGGCGTCAAAATCCTCCAATTTTCAACTTAGCCATATCTTCTTAACTAAATTGATAGGAATGCTGAAACTTTGGAAATAAACTAAAGTCAGTAAGATCTTTCATATCAGAACTCATTTGTATTTTGGATGGAGTACCCCTTTCAGTATTTTTCAACACATTGAAGTTCTCTTATTTCTCCTTTTCATATTATATCGAGTTCATTTGAGAAAGATTTTCGAAAATTTAGGTCTTAATTCCCACTGCTTCTTTAATTCTGCATTTCATTTCTCTATAAAGTATTCCACTCTCTTTGGCAGTTCTCGCCATCACCGATTTATTCTCCTGAGCTCTACGGGCAAGGTAGAGAATGGAATGATCTAACGTGCCGTAGGGGGTAGACTTGTGTACGAGGAATCCAGCATTTCCTGAAATAATTGGAGAAATAAATTGATTAAATAGTTGAGTTCTCAAGCCTTCTGCCAAACGCTAGGCTGTTTACATGAATCCGGAATTCAGTTTCATTCCGGATTGAACGAAAATTCAAACCGCGTTTACATAGGAATTCTATCCCAGGATCGAAAATCGCGCGGAATCTGAAATTTCAAGATGGCGATCAATAACATTATAGCGGGTATGTTTCTTTCAACGATTTCTGCGCTTGTACATTTCAACATGTGCCTTAAACTGATAATTTGGCGAAGAATAAACATAAATAAAAGGGGAAAGCATTTCTAGAAACGATAATCGATGCGGTCGCAAGTAAACAAGCATTTAATTCACCTTTAATTTATAACGTCGTCGACAAAGAGCTATTTATATTGAACAATATGACGTCGGCGCAATTCCTGTCTCTAGCTGCAAATTGTCGTCTATAAATGTTGAAAGCACGCATGTGTTGTTCGTTGGGTCGTATTTTTCATTCCGGAATGAAATCACCGGAATGAAATTTCAATGAAACTCAATCCGGAATGAAACGCAATCCGGAATGAGAACCCGTATGATTTCAATCCGGAATGAAACCAAATCCGGATTCATGTATTTCTGTTTAACTTCACCTCTGCTTAACTTTGTTTCTGCTTTTGTTTCTTCGTTTTCTGTTTAACTTTTAAGCTAGAGACTTGAAGTAAGTCTTGCAGCAGCATGCTTACCTAAATCATAGCTTATATAGTCAGACATGCCATACACTTGTCCAAAACAAACAGATCCATCATTTGGACTAATTCCCAGTTCATTCATCTTTCTTATACCATACAAAATACAGTCTTCATTGTGAGTGGCAAACATGACTTCACCCTGACCTTTGGCAACCACTGACAACATCAAATCCATTGACTACAAAAGAAAATGTCAAACTTGACCGTGACCTTATACTGCTATGGGGGGCGGGGCGGGGGGGGGGGGGCATTCCATGTAAGTTCTGCGCCAGAGATCTTCGGTGGAGTACATGAATGCAAGCTGGCCTCAGTACTACCCCAATTTGTAATCTTTTACACCCCTTTTCTCACATTTAGTATTTCACCTTTTTGTAATTACGTCCCGTCTCTTCATATGTATCACAGAGTGGATCAGCATAGCCATGCTCAGCAGCTCTTTGCCTTTCAAAATCCATATAAGCTCCTCGCACTAGCTTACACGCAATCTTGAAGCCATGTTTTTGAGCTAGTTCAATATCACTTTGAATTCTTGCAGGTGTATCCTACACAAGTGATGTATTTAAAAATAATTATGTTTCACATGTAGAGTTATGTTTTTAAACTAGGAATACAGTATTGTTTGTTATCTGGAATAAAATCTTGGAACATATTAAAAGAAGCATTAATAAAAACAATATTGTAGTTTTAGGCTAGGAAATGATATTTTAAGAGAAAGGTTTACCATTGAATTCTTCAATTATAGCGACACTGCCAGATTATCCTTGAGATCACGTATTAGCTAACTGGCCTTATCGACACATACCTTTCTGACGGTACATGGACGATCGTCAAGCTCGTGATCCTCAGAAAAATTATTCTGAGTTCCGGACAGGAATCGAACCTGTAACCTTCTGATTGCCGGTGAGACGGCGATCAGAAGGTTACAGGTTCGATTCCTGTCCGGAACTCAGAATCGTTTTTCTGCGGATACGAGCTTGACGATCGTCCATGTATCGTCTGTCTACTCTAAGCTCTCCCACATTCACTACAGCAGTTTGTATATATTAACACACATACCTTTCTATAACATTGGTATGTGTTGTACACAACTGCAGTTTCCTGGTTAAATTTGTTCTGCATTGCAAGTATGATGGTATCAATGCTGGCCTGGAGAAAAGTGTACTCCGCATCTAACATCAGTTTGACACCTTTTTCTTGAGCTCTCTATAAAAGGACAGAGCTAGTACAAGTGAAAAGAATGAATTACGCAGAACTTCAACAAGGGAACTATAAAAACTGGTTCCAATCATTTTACTTTACTATACATCTAATACTTTTCAACACTAAAAATATTGATTATAAAAAAACAAAGAAAAACTCCTTGTACATTGTGGCTAATATCCCAGGGCGCCGTCGTGTGAACAGCCGTAATATTTGCAATTTGACTGACTGGATCCAGAACAACAAATAAGAAAAGAAAGAAAAATTATTTCGGAACATTTTCAACATTTCGAACATAACATTTTTAACATTTTAGAACATAAGAAGCTGTTCCATTTCCGAGACGCAAGATTTTGATACACAGCCACGTTATCAACAGCCTTCAGTAAATCAACTTCTACAGAACAAATCGTTACTGCTTCCAAATGGTGTTGACTAAGCAGAGATATCTCAGTCGATTTTTGATGAAGTGCAACTTTAAGAATGTTCTCTCGCAGGACTCAACTGTGCATGGGAGGTTGAGCGCAGTTCTTAGACATTGGGCCCAGGGGCCCATGTGCCATGGTACAATGGCGCATATATGCCAGTCCAAGCCTGGTTATTTATCATACTTTACCTTTGCTAGTATATCCAGTCTCCTCAAAGCTTGCTTCATGTGGCCATTGAATGCCTCTGATGAAAGTTCAGGAACCAACTTCTTGTACAGTTACATGCAAACACAATTATGTAAGTAAAGTTTGTGACACTATCATATTACACTGTATACTGAATCTTACAATTAAGTTGTATAGTATTTATTAATTCCATTCACACCTGCATATCAGATTGGTCGCCAAGTGCTTCTGCCCATGTTGCCACACTTAGTTGTGGTGGACGCGTATTGTGGCTTGTGATATGATTTGATAACAAGGTAGCTACATCATGCTATATATATACAACAAAAAATAAAAGTTAGACACGAACTGTTCAAATAGATCATAGCTTTATTGGTTATATTAGTAGTTTTGATTTTATGACGAAATGAAATGTAACAAAGCATATTCCGAAAAATAATGACATCCTGAAAACCCAAGATTCGAGTCAATAGCAAGACGAGCCGGAACAGTTAGTTTTTATAAGTAAAAAATCAAAATTTTCAAAGACCAGCGGGATAGTTCTAAAAACACGTTTTTTAGTTTAACTTGGGTAGATTTAGCTACTCATAGAAGTATTCATATTTCATAATATATTTTAGTTTTTAAGTGCCTGAATGAACATTGACATTGTAGTTATAGGCTCTGGAATTTAAAAATGTACATATAATTGTAGGTAGGATTTTAGTATGGTAGGTAATTAGTATTCAGTAATGAGTTTAATTAAAATAAAGTTATCTCATCTCATCTCATCTTATCTTATCTTATCTTATCTTATCTTATCTTATATAAGGTTGTAAGAGCATTGAGACATTATATAATGATCCTAAAATGTTTTCAGTCATCTGACGTTACGTACCATAATATCTGTACTGACTACAGGTGTTATCTTTGATTGTGCATAAATACCAAAAGATGCTAAAATAATCAGAAATCAAATTTACACTAATTGGCATACTAAATCTTTTACAAAATATAACTATGTTTCTATTTACGAATTAATCAGCAAATACTAAACAATTATTGGACGAGGCCAAATGTCACAAAAACGGTCCCACGTGCACTTGCGCGCCCGCTTTGTGTCTAGTCTTCCGTTCTTTTGGGATGAAACCAATTGTATTGTATTGTATTGTATATTGTATTGTGTTTTATTATATTATATGTATGCATGGTATTAATTGCGTAATGTAATGTAACGTAATGTAACGTAATGTAACGTAACGTAACGTAATGTAATGTAATGTAATGTAATGTAATGTAATGTAATGTAATGTAATGTAATCTTGTGAAGTATTACCCGACCCCACTGAAAAACACTTCGGTTACATGGGTATCCTGAATAAATATTATTATTACAAACCTAGCTCTCTGATTGGACAATTTACAGTTGAGCTATAATATATATTATTGTACCGGTTAAATCCACACAGTTGATCAAAAGCTTCAAATTTTCTTCATAGTCATCTTCTCTACAATTTAACAAAAAAAGTTTGCAAAACAAATTTGTAAAGTTAGGTAGTTGCAGCTTTGTAAAGGTTTTGCTGTGCAAGCTGTGTTAAGTTGTCAATACTCAGGAAAACTCTGAGCACCAGACAGGACTCGAACCCGTAACCTTCTGAATGCTAGACAGACGCTCTAACCATTGAGCCACTGGAACTCAGATGGCAGAGCAAGGTTAAATACGGTATTTAAACCTGGGACGAGTCTTGCCGTTATCACAAATACTTGTTGGACTACAAGTCGTGTTATGACAGTCTGGTGCTCAGAGTTTTCCTGAGTATTGAGAACTTAACACAGCTTGCACAGCAAAACCTTTAACTTTACTAACAACATTTGACTGGAAATTGACTGTCACAACACGACTAAAGCTTTACACCTTAAATTCGTTGTAGTTAGGAATATTATTGGCCAGCAAATAGCTTTAAAAAGAGCCATTACAACATAATTTTGAAAAGAAAAATTTTAATACTAACGTTTCGTTACTAAACTCGTAACATCATCAGAGTGACAAATTACAATAAATGAAGGAGGCATATATATAGCTAAACTGTTACATAAATAGAAAGTGACAAAGGTAACTTACAAATGTAATTAAAAGTTACAAATGTAACAGTTTAGCTATACTTCCGGCTTCATTTTCTGAACAATATAGTTTCTTTTTAGAGATCAGTGGTTGTAGTATTTGGCTATCACAGCGTCTGTAACGTATCCTATTTTGTATAAAATTGACACAAAATTAATTACTTTTACAGCTACTTACTTTATTGTGGAGTTATTCAATAGAACATCATTTGATATATTCTCAATGGGTACAAAAAACATGCAATAGATGTTAAATGTATTCAACTTCGCTGCAACATCTTTTACATGACTTTCACTCTCTCCAGCAACAAAATGCTTATAGAACGTTGCTTGAGCAATCTTTTCATAAAATCTTCTTCCAAAAAGTTTCTTGCTCCAATTTACCAGCTAAAAATCACAGATTTTACAAGTTTTTATCATACTTGTTAATGTGCCTATAACGTCAAAACATGATTGTTTTATTTGGAAGAACTTTTAAAATGATAAAGTAACTTCTTTTGAAGATTTTCGTTTCTTCGCTTTGTTTTTTATATATGTCAGTTTGTTTGATATGCAAATGTATGGAATTTCGTCAGAAATGCATAATGACTTATCAGAGAATGTTATATATATATATATATATATATATATATATAGATTTTCGCTTACCTCAAAACTGGTCTGCTACAACTTGTTTCATCTGTAAAAGAATCTTCATATATATCTTCATATATATATGAATATATATAAGAATATATATAAGAATCTTCATATATATCTTCAATCTTCATATATATATATATATATATATATATATATATATAATATATATATATATATATATATATATATATATATATATATATATATATATATATATATACACAGTAATTTTAGTAGAGCCATTTTGGCCCCAAAAATGGGGCCAAAATTTTGACCCTGAGGTGGCCCCCATTAATAGGGCCGTTTTGGCCCCCTTGCACTAGGGCCAATTTTGGCCCTTATTTTGGGGCTGTTTTGGTCCTTTTTGTAGGGCTGTTTTGACCCAAGATGGCACCATTTTTATAGGGCTGTTTTGGCCCCCTTGCACTAGGGCCAATTTTGGCCCTTATTTTGGGGCTGTTTTGGTCCTTTTTCTAGGGCTATTTTGACCCAAGATGGCACCATTTTTATAGGGCTGTTTTGGCCCCCTTGCACTAGGGCCAATTTTGGCCCTTATTTTGGGGCTGTTTTATAGGGCTGTTTTGGCCCCCTCTGTTTTGGCACCCATAAAATAGCATTATTTTGTACCCTTTTTTGAATAGTTTTAGTGATCAGGATCTGTTTTACAGGGCCGTCTTAAAAACTAAAAACAGTGATAATTTATGCTGGAGGGCTGTCCTAATTGAGGGGCTGTCTTAGCAGGCTATGCTATGACCCACAAATGTATCATTAGAAAGCGTTTCGTTTACCTGAGCCTCCCAAAAAAACTGATCCTTGTACAATAATTAGTAGAACAAGTAACAAATATATTGTATTTCAAATCACAACAACTGTATTACATAAAAAAACTAATGTAGAGGGAAAAAAGATGGCCTCCTACTACTTTACAGTCCTGAAAAAACAGGATTTTTCTTGCACAACATTTAACCAATTTTATATACAACTATACAAGTAATTCATATATTTATTACTGTATATACATGACAAAATTATCGCATTCTAATTGGTGGAGAGGAGTGCAATTATTTTGTTAATGCAATTAATGAAAAGAGATAAGACACTGGGAACAAGTTTGAGAATAAAATTCAAAATGGTGGTTATTATATACTGGAACGTTTTCCAGTTTCCACTACTTGTCATACACAAATAACTCAAGTCACAAAACATGGTGATTTTTAAGTCATGTCATGTATATAATAAACAAGTAAGCATATGATTTTGCTCGTGAAATTAAGAATTTACACTGCATGATATTTGAAAAGTATGCCAAATAGCATTGCCTATCAGCTCATGCAATTTTGGCACAATTTTCAAATATCTACTTGTAATTGCACTTGCTATCATGATTACCTATATTAATAATAACATAACTAATGCATCGTTATTTTTTAAAAAGATTCCAACTAAATTTACATTTGTAAGTACACCAATAATGGTCTTGACTGAAACAGGACATTTTTCTGGCAAATTCCCATTAACACCATGTCCAGAAAACAGTAAATGTTTTTACCTATTTTGTGTTCCACATTATAAGGTTGATACACTGCTAGCAACATTTTTTGCTAGCAACAGGATTTGTTCTTTAACCACATTGTCCAATGACTGCTCATCCTGTAATTAAAAGCCATATATTCAGTTAGATATCAGTCTTATACAAGAAAAGGTAACAAACAGAACCTGGAAAGAAGCATTTATAGGTGCTGCTCATTTTAAAAATGCACAACATTGGTAGTGACATGAGGCCAAGTTGATTAAGTAGAAGTCATCTACCCAATTTGTCCCAGGAAATATTGATGAACTCGGCCTCAGTCTCTACCAATACTGTGTGTTTTGAATAACTTGCCTCCTGTAATTAATCCTCTAGTAGTGATCTCCCTGAGAACTCCTAGGGATATTAAATTAGTGCCAGTAAATATTGTTACAGTACCAGTAATACTAGTGATTAAGAACTCAATGGGAACCTTGTCATTATGTATCTTAGGTAGCAGTATACATATATAAAGTAAATGGTTTGAACCTAGGAGTATCATAAGATGTGTGAAGTTGATCGTCCAGGTTGTTGTAGTCTTGAGAAAGACTGTTGTTGGTGACTGACGTTTCGACGGCCATCTTCATATTCACACACATATACAAACATACTGTATACTATATCCATGGTTGAATTAACAGAGTGCTATATGCATATAACACATTGGTTAGGTGCAATATGAAATCTCTCTCTAAATTACAGTGGGAAATTGCATATCATTTCCCCAAACTAATTAACCAAACACTGTGTAATAAATTGAACTGCACGACCGGCAAAATACACGAGCGCACTAACCAACTGAACTATGGTAGCTTGGCAACATATTCATTATATACAATGGTGGAAATGCCAATGAAGTGAATGGGTTTATTACCGAGAATATTTGGCATTTATTCCCAATGAATAGTGTATTGAAAGGAAAATTGTGAGTGTGAATATAAATTAATTTTATAAATAGATAGATAGAGTAAATATTTATTCAGGATAAAACACTTTAGAATTTACAATATTCTGTTGCAACTAATTATTCAGGATAAAACGCTTCAGAGTTTACAATATTCTGTTGTCGATGTCTATCAATATTCGAAGTGGAAAATAATATGCTGTAATTACTGATTACAGTATACAGTATTATTAGTATAAATATAATATAAATTTTGATTATATAATAGCAATTTTATAATATTAATATAATATAAATTTTGATGGGTTTGATTCCAGACAGAAGCCCGAGAAGGTCTTATAGTTGCAGGGTTCCAGTCTTAATCCAATTAATGGAGTGTAAATGCCAAATACTCTCAGTAAAATATCCATTCACTTCATCGGCATAGCACCATCATATTAAATACTGAACTTGTTGGCAAGTTCCTGTCAAGGGCCTCCATAGTTTAGTCAGTTGGGGCACTGACCAGTTCATAATTTCTCAGGGTTGTGGCTTTGATTTCCAGCCAGAAGGCCTTGAAGTTGGATTTTTCACAACCCATCTTAGTTCAGTGTCAACACTTTCATAATCAAGTGCCAACCAGATTCTCTTCAAGATCATATAAACAGTAATGGTGCACTTTCCTTCAGGGTTTTAACTGACTCATAAGATCTTTGTCAGCAAAAAAGCTGTTTTACTTATAAAGGTCTTATGAGCACCTGACGAAAGCGGATCAATATAAATGTTTCGTTCTGTTCTTCATTAAAATACCAACAGCGACTCACTCGACGAATATACAATGTAACCTGGTGCATGAAATACAGACTTAAGTATTATTAAACACTAAGAGAGCATTAGATTATCGCCAAAGTCGTGCACAATTTGTATACAACTCACCAGTGATAGCAATGACGCGTCCAAAATACGCTTTCCAGCCACCTTTAGGCGGTTTTGGCACCAGGTTTGCCAAACAACAGTCAGTCAACACAATGTCTTCTTTCTTCGTATTAACAAGAATACTCTTTATATCCCGAACGAAATCTTCAGTGAGCATAGTCGTCTCGTTGATATAAATCCAGTAGATAAACACGTATTACATCTCGCTTCTAGATATGTTTCATACGTCAAATAAAGTTTTAAAGTTGTATATAAAAGCTTCTCTTCGAAGATTAGATGTCAACGTCCCTTGCGAGTTGCGAAGAATACGAAATATGCACCATAACATCACGTGTCACTCCGATCACGTGCTATGTTAGGGAATAAGTACCGGTGGTATTTTGATAAAATGCGAGAGGATTTCACTATTATTAATGGTAGTTTATTTCATTATTGAACGTGATTGTGTGGTTATCAAAAAATGCCAAACTACAATATGCATGCCCTACGTTGGAAGTGAAATTTAATCAAATTCAATAATTTTCGTGCGTTGCGTATGTCGGGTAGGACGATTAACCCGGTCCATTCGGCATATTTGTTCCCAGACCCCTTTAGTCACGGCCACATATAGCCAACATGGCGGATTCCTGGTATCAGATACAAATATCTAATAGACCAGTATTTATTTAAAGCAGATATCAGATACAAATATCTAATAGACCAGTATTTATTTATTTATTTTATTTACAAGATTTGCCAGACGATAAACACATACAAGATATGAAAAAGCTATAGTGATTGACAAATAAATTGACAAATAAATATACAGCCGGAGACTTGACCCCTGACGCCAAACAGCCCATATTCGAAAAATCCAAAATGTCTTTCCGGCACACTGCAGACGTACTGTATGAGATACTTAGAACTGTTTGCCTTGTCGGTACAGCTCATGTATGTTTGTTCTGTTTTGGCCCCTATTATTGTTGTTTTGGCCCCAATAGGGGCCAAAACAGCTTGGCCCTAATAGGGGCCAAAACAGCCCATGTTTCAAAAATCCAAAATAGCTCGAAAAGTAGGGGGCCGATATAGCCCTTGAGGTACTGAAACAGCCCTTGAGATTTGTTTTGGCCCCTGCTTGGGGCTGTTTGAAAAAGCCAAAGTGTCTTGCCAGCACACTGCAGTAATGTGTGACATAAGGTGTACAGCCAAGAACTGTGCACCTTGTTAGTAAAACCCATGCTTGTTCTGTTTTGGCCCTAATAGGGTCCAAAACAGCCCATGTTTCAGAAATCCAAAATGGCTCTGTGGGGCCAAAACGCTTCCTACTTGGCCAAAACAGCCCTTAAAATAGGGGCTGATGTAGCTCCTGAGGTACTGAAACAGCCCTTGTGTTCTGTTTTGGCTCCTGATTGGGGCCAAATTGGCTCTCTTAAAATTACTGTGTATATATATATATATATATATATATATATATATATATATATATATATCTTTCCCTTCATGAAATGAAAACACTAAAGTGTGAATAACATGTGCGTGTCTTTCTCCCACAACACCAAACGTCTTGATTTTAAAGGATTTCGTTTGAGAATACACAAACATCTGCAGTAAGTCATTATGTATGTGTGATGAAATTCCAGACATTTGTATATATCAAACAAACTGAAATATTTCAAAAACAAAGCGAAGAAGCAAAAGTCTTCAAAAGAAGTTACTTTATTATTTTAAAAGTTCTTCCAAATAAGACAATACATTTTTTTGACGTTATACTAGGCACTATAATATTACAGTACTAATAGTAACAGTAATAAGCTTTATGTCATGAAGGTATATACATCTTTACAATGAGTATTCTGCCAGATGGCCTTCACTAAGAGAAAATTAGTAATATTCATTGTAGGTACATAAAATAAGACTATTGATTACAGTTACAGATTAATTGATATTTACATTTTATAAAATAAAACTCGTCTCATTGATTTATGGTTTTATTTTGTTTAAGAAAAAAAGTTTTTTAGAGCTTTTTTGAAGTTAGAGATAGTCTTCAATATCTTTTAAATGATTTGCTCGTCAGAAAGTGGAGGGTCGGGGGCCCTTAGTTCTCGACCTAACCCTACGTAATGAGCGTTGCGCCACTGACTTGGATACCAGATTGCTTTTGTATTGCTTTTCTGAGTTTGTATTGCTTTTCTAGGGTTAGGATTGGTGTTGTGGATGGGTTCTATTTTACTCATAATTTATCAATTATTCAGTTTCTCTTTTTTACAAACGAATGGTGAATACTTCAGTATATAAATGAATACTCTGCACGCAGGCTATACGAAAGAAGCGGCCCCCGAAATTAACGGCCACTCGAAAGTAACGGCCCCCCGAAAGTAGCGCCCGCCCGAATTAGTAATAGCTCACTTCTGGGTGATAACTGCACAGAAATCAAATGATGTTATTTACAGTTACGTCGACATGGAAACCCAAGATCAAATTTCGCCATTTTAGCAGCGATGTTATTTTAACATTTTTTATGTTATTTCTAATATCTAGAATTGAACGTGTTCAACGACGGACTTCGAAATTCATTCTGGATCTACCCTTCCTTTGTGACATTAAATACAAAGAACGACTACTTACGACTAAACTCCTTCCTTTAACGTACTGCCATGAATACCTAGACATTGTATTTGTCTACAAAACTAACCACGGCATCAACATCCTCAACAAGACCACACTACCAACTCCTCAACTTCACAAAAAAACAAGATCATCCAACGCTGACTGCGACAAATATCAAACCAAAAAAACTAATACTTCGACATACCAAAAATCATACACAATTCGGACAACAAGAACATGGAACATACTACCAAAAACTATTACAACAAAAAAACATCACACTCTCAAACTTCAGGAAGTTACTATTCAACAACTACATTAAATTAACGCACTTAACAACACATATGACATAGACGACTCACGAACATGGAAAAGCATATTCTTAAAATGTCATAGAGCTCGAAGCCTTACGAACCCACCATCGTGTTGTTTTTAGTATATATCGTAGTGAATTTGTTGTATTTAATGTGTGTTTATATCGTACTTGTTTTGGGGCCGCAGTAATTGGCACTACCTGTTGCGGTTACCTAGCCTATTGTTTATGTTTGTAATGTATATGGCAAAGTTATTAAAATTAAATTTTTTCCCAAAATGGTGATGCGAGTCATTTGACGCTATCTCACTAGCCCCCTTGTATTTGAATTTTGAAAGCTTGAGGTGGCCGCGCCTGAGGCAGGCTAAGTACGATGCTCTCATGTTATGACCGGCCCAAAAATATTCTTTGCCCCCGGCCCTGGAGAGGGTTAATCCGCCACTGTTAAAGTTACAAAGCAATACAATTAAAATCAACATAAATGGCTAGAGCATATGATCATTGACTAAGTTAAATCACAAGTCATATGTCACTGAACGGTCAATCTCCGCGAGCTAGTCACGTAACTTTGATTCTTTTTTCTTTGTTCAAGCTTTGTACTACACTTACAGAACGCCGTTCAAGCCGTCATTCTCAGCCAGCCCCATACAACGCCAAGCGACACGCAGACGTCATATATTACAACTGCAGACCATAAAATTGGCATGCTGAGACCCTCATCATCGACTTTAATGCGATCGCTTCGTGTTTAAGTCATACCTTCTCAATATTGTCAACAAACATACTGTACTTGCAAAGTTTCAGAATGACGATAGCCCGTAGAATATCAACGAACGATTTTGATTTCATGGCTAAGCGTCCATCAGAGAATGTAAGACTGGCTTGATGAACCGCCTTCCCATGATCTTGTCTTTCCAAGTAAACACCATGGCTTGAAAATCTCCGATAGTCTGATGAGATAGTACCGATGTGTGAAGTTCCTCTTGTTATCTGTCTGTATGAAATGTTTCGCAACGTTACTCGACACGTCGAATAATACTTAAGTCTGCAAGAATACATGGTATATTTTCAATACGATTAAATAATTCTGTACTCAACAAGAATGACTATCAGACTGCTTGAGCACTATACACGAATAAATTACACACAAATTATGTTATGTTTATGTGCGCGAAATTTGATTGATTACCACCTGCTATGTAATACGTCTAAGTGGAAAGTAATTATGATAATATTTTAACAGCGAACTTCTGAGTGAACAGTAAATCCTGCAACCACAGCAATATACTGGGTGTATAAAAAAACGAGACCTTTAGAAATTAACCTATTGTTGTTAAGCACAAGATTTTATGCTCCTGGGAATTTAAAATAGATTTAATTTAAAAAAATTAATTTAAAAAAATTTAATTTAAAAACTGATGATATGACTAATTAGTACTTTGACAATTTGTTATGCAGTTATGCTCCTTAATACGATTAGAAGCTATTTTAAATTCCCAGGAGCATAAAATCTTGTGCTTAACAACAATAGGTTAATTTCTAAAGTCTCGTGTTTTTTTTATACACCCTGTAGATAGCCCTATAGTCATGTTTACACAAGCGGGACGCATTAACGCACGCACAAACACGCGAATATATTAATATTAAAATCAATGCCAACAGGCCCCCGAAGGTGTTCTGCCAACTGGTTTTTAAAATTGTTCGTGGTAAGACGGTTTTTTGGCGTTCTCAGTTTACTACAAGAGAGATCCACGCATATGACTCCACCGCCCTATTCTCCATTCTACAAGCAAGTTGCCAAGCGCAGCATGTGAGCCTAATTTCCATACTTCAGTGGCAGGAAATGAATAAATTTGAAAAATTTGGCAAAGCGCGTGACAAATCATTAGCGCACTTGCAAGGAAGGTAATCGGACGTATATTAGAAAGCTGAAGAACACATTTCTTACCCTTTATTCAATAAAAGAAAGGGTAAGTTTTCTTTTCCACCAAGCATTGGTGTGATTGCAAGCTACCCGAGTGCTGCACGGCGAATCTTTCCTGAATCAACCCAGGAGCTGATATCAGGTATCTGAGGAGTCGTGTCTCTCTTCCCTTAAATTAACTATTATCCTTAATTTACAAATCGCTCTGAATTAAGGATAATGGTTAATCTAATGCTAGAACCCAACCCCAACACAACAAAGATCCTAACCCCCCGCCTAATGGGTTCGTCAAAATTTTCTCCATCCCTAGCCCCCCGACCCATCCACTAAGTACCACTACTCGTTACCAGGCCACCTCGGTCTACAGCCTATTCATCGGTAGCACTAGACACAACCCTAAATCCATATGAAGTATATCCCAGAATTATTTGCTGAATATGGTTGTTAACATGAAGTATATACCGAAATTATGGTTACTATGTAGTGTTGCTATGTCATTTATTTCGACCGGTGGGGGTCTGGTGCGAGCACAATAAATCTTCCTAATCCTTCTGTTTCTGGCATTTAAAGTAATATTTTGAAAGATAGAATGGGTTCAGAAGACGTGTGAAATGCCCTTATTTCTTTGAAATGGCGTTGGAACTGATGCTACGTTCGCTTTTAAACTCCAACAAATTTGTCAGTTCTGCACCTGACGAAAAAGACTGGCTAGCCATCGCTAAACTTGTTCCAGGAACGACGCCAAAACAGGTTTGTATTTCTATATATCAAGGCTTTTTGTAATAAAGTGACATAAAAGTATTGTACAGAGCCAATTTTTGCAACTTTGCTATTTAACAATTAGTCACTGAAGTCGAGGTGACTATCGTTGAATATTTACCGAGCCGCGAAGCGGCGAGGTAAATATAACGATAGTCACCGAGACTGAGGTGACTAATTGTTTTAGTATAATTTCAGGCTTGAACTGAATATTCAATTGAGAAGTTTTAAACAGACAGTTTGAACTGTGTTATGCTCGATGTTTTCTTCACGCTTGAAAGCTTTCAAAAACACACTAACGATCAAAACGGACGTAAAAATACAAATAATTATACGATAAACAACTTCCTCACCCTTAGACAGTTCAATCTTGAAAGAAATCTGATATATAGAATGTCTTTATGCTAAGTTTTTGAGCTTTTTCGACGATTTTTTAGTTATAATAATATAGTCGCCATTTTGAAAAATAATTCGTCATGTTTTAGAAACCATACATCAAAATGATGATTCCGAGAGGGGACTGGAACGAATAAATATAGTCTTGTTACAAAAAACACTTTTTCAAGTATGATTTCTAGTAAAGTGATAGTCACCGCGCTACGCGGTGACTATCGTCTCAGATTTACTGCCAGTCAGCCAATCAGAGCTCGTTTAAGCTCAGAAATTATACTAAGTATCAATATTCAATGTTTGCAACTTTTATACTATGTATTTACAGTATACTATTAAATAGCTAACGTTGGACTATTCAATTATTAATTATTTGGCAACAGTTATAATTTATTCCATAGTAATGTATCAGTCAAATCCAAGCGTGCCTCCCCCCCTCCAGGCCAACCCTTGGGCATTTGACATTTTTTCCAAAATGCTGCTAATTCCCCGCAGTGGGGATGAAATGCAGGTGCAAATGCCCTGTGGTGGGACCAAAAATCTGTGGCAAATCCCTTGCCCTAAGAGAAACATGAAAGCAACAACAGCAATTTTCAGTGGTTTCAAATATCAAATTATTATATAAATACTACAGGCAGGTATTAACCCTTTACCTCCTAGGTATGTCACTGCTAAATTTGAATCACACTCGAACAACAACATGTTTTGTAGGCACTGTAGCAATGCTATGGGGGCAGTGGCAATTCAATTGTACTTGCCTCCCATAGCCTTTGCTGTCCAAAAGGAACAAGGCTCAGATTATTGTATTATCTAATGCCTGACCCGTGAGCAAAGGTTCCCGGGATTGGTTAATGTATCAAATGCCCAGCAGTGTCCAGGGGGGATTGGCATGGTTAGATATTTATTTATTAGTAATGTTCTAGTAATTCCCTGTTGTTGCCATTTTGTACTTATAGTGTGCCAAGAAATGGGCTGAACTGTGTCAGAATAGTTGGTTTGTAAAACCAGCTTCATCATTCACAGGTTCTATTGATGTTGACGTGAATGCTGTTGTTGAATACTTTCTGCATTGTAAGGAATCCAAGGAGAGCAATGAGGAACTTCAAGTTGATAACCAAGACAAGAAAGGTGTATCTGACAAGGCCATTTTATCATTGGATTCCAAAACTCATGAGCAAGGCAAGCCTCTTTGTTATTTACAGTGTTGTACAAATAGAAATTGCAAGAGCTTTTAATGCTCTAACGAACAAAGTAGCACGGCAGGATCGTTCACTGAATATTTCAAGAAAATCTGCTGCAGAGTCTTCGAGCTATCAACTCTCAAAGTTTATCCATTGGCATAGTTTCACGTTACAAAATAGGGAAAGACTGGGATTGAATATATGTGGTATATGACATATGCAGGTGGATCATTAATGTTCAAATCCATTGTTCTTATGCATAGTAAGTACACCTGCATACGTCACAAGACAATGAACCACACTTTTCAGATTTCACCAAAAACATTTAGCCATGCCAAACTTTGAGAGTTGATAGCTCGAAGACTATGAGGCAGATTCACTTGACATTTTCAGTGTACGCTCCTGCCGTGCTACTTTGTCCATTAAAGCAAAAAATGTTTGTGAATTTTTTA
Source organism: Chrysogorgia sp. JL179-B06 (assembly GCA_035772405.1). Classification (NCBI taxonomy): domain Eukaryota; kingdom Metazoa; phylum Cnidaria; class Anthozoa; order Scleralcyonacea; family Chrysogorgiidae; genus Chrysogorgia; species Chrysogorgia sp. JL179-B06. The sequence continues at coordinate 2,345,070 of JAYKKM010000076.1, read as the reverse complement.
ACTTTAGAACATAACATCTTTATGTATAACGTAACTTCTTACAACGTAGCATATAACGTTTATTCTTTTTCATTATTTACTATATTTGGTTTACTGCACACTATTTTGTTTACCATATCCAAGAACAGATCATTCTAGGTAAGTATAGTTATATATTGGCTATCTGAATACAGAAATCCTGCAATACTGATTGGTTGCCTTTATATAATAATAATAATAATAATAATAATAATAATAATAATAATAATAATAAAGACGTGTTAGGAGCATTTATACAATAGTCTCAATGCTTTTACAACAATATATTCTTAATGCTACTCATAAAACAAATTACAGTTTCATTATATGTAAGACAAAGCCTACTACATATATTATAGCGCTATGAACAAAAAAACTATTAAATTATTTTAAAAAAGAAAAGTCTTAAGTGCTGACTTAAAACTAAAATATCAACGCTCAAATATCAAACGACGTGTTTGAGAAAAATAAGGTGGTCGAAGTTGATCCGTTGTGGTACATAACAAGGCACTAGGTTTTCCTCAGTATGATGAATCCCGTGAAGAACCAACCAAACAATAAAATCTCGGAAAAAGACAATCCAATATTTCACTAAATATTATATAGATGGCAAAAAGGATACTTGGAGTTTCTCAGATTCCAATAGAAGAACACTTTACCGATCACTTTGAGAAGTATCCCGTTCAAAGTCGTACAGGAAAAAATGAAATACGAAATAATTAGCGGTGCACGTCCAAGCAGTTTCATGTCACATCATCACATGTGATGCTAATATATCTGATCATGATTTCTTCTATATATATAGTGAACAAAACAACGCTGAAAATGTAGTTGACCAGAAAAAGGACAACTTAGATTCCTTAACAGCTGGAACTAAGAAGTTAATGCCCAAGCCAGTATCCCCAGAGGGGTAAGAACTACCATACTCTGAATTCAGTGGCGTCGCCAGACCTGGAGATGTGGGGGGACAAAATGATGATGTCGTGGCAGACATTGCTACAACTTGGCAAAATGGCTTGGAAACCACGCAGAATAGCTTGGTTTCCAGCAGAAGTGCAATGTCACAAACTTTAATCCCAAACATGTTCAAAAACCTAACCCAAAGTGTTATGTGGACCTAATATCCATCCCCCCAAAGCGTTTCCCACCAGATTTAGATGAATTTCAAAATTGGTTATGAAGAAAAGTGGGGGGATTTGTCTCCCCCAGTCCCTTCCTTGGCGATGCCCCTGTTTGAATTGTTTAATAATCTATGCATGATAACTCGTGAGAGTAATTTCTAGTTTTTGTATTTTTTAAAAACTAGGCCAAACATGGTAATACATGTCTGTGATGAGAGTAAAAATTGTAAGTAATAAAATGCTGAATTAATATTAGTCAAGAAAGGCCTTTGTTCTCGGGCCATCTCAATTTTGAAGCTTCCCTGGTGAAAATCCTTGCAAGGATCTTCAAGGATCCTAGCCAGGATCCTTAAGGATGTTTGTGCAGTATCCTTAAGGATCCTCAAGATCCTGAAGGATCCTTGGGCAGTCCTTAAGGATCCTTGGGATATCCTTAAGGAATCCTTGAATATCATTGAAGTGTCCTTAAGGATTCTTGGAAGATCCTTGAGGATTCTTGAGGATTCTTAAGGATTAACAGTTTTTGAGGATCCTTGAAAAATCCTTGAGTTTCCTTGAGGATCCTTGAATAATCCGTAAGGATCCTTGGGATATCTTTGAGGAATCCTTGAAGATCCTTGAAATGTCTTTAAGGATCCTCGAGGATCCTTCCTTGAGGATTCTTAATTTTCAGCTTCCTTGAAGATCCTTGAATACTCCTTAAAGATCCTTGAATTGTCCTTGAGGATCCTTGAGAATCCTTGAGGTTCCTTGAGGATCCTTGAGGATCCTGTGTCTAATGTCATCCCACTTGCAGAGAGTTGCAAGCACATTCTTACATTGACTGTATATCAGAAGTTAATATAAAACAAAATATCCAGACACCTTGACAGGGCCTTTTTTAAGGATTTTCCCATGGGGGGATGGTAATCTACTAGGGGGGTCTGGGGGCATGCCCCTCAGGAACATTTTTAATTTTGCAAAGCCCAGAAGTGCTTTTACGGCGATTTCTGATAAGAATTTTTGCGAAATTAAGGCACCACGCCGTTGCTAAAAATGCACGATTACAAAGGAGTATCAAGATTATGAAACACTTTAATATATAAACTCAGAAGTAGTACGGAACCAATATATACACTTTAGCCTTTAGGCATCTTCATAAGCTATACATTGTGCTTATAATCGGTCATATAATATTGCGTTTATCATATTATGGTAAAAAACAGAAAACATGTGTTTGCGGGATTTTAAATGGCGGACGCGCGCCACGTAGGTCAACATAATAATTTCAGTAAGTCTATAAGTTGTTAATTAAGGGCTAAAACTTACTTTCCATTTGTTTAATTTTTATTCCTTGCTTATTGGTTGATTAAATTTAAGAAAAAGGGACTTTTCCTGGGGGGCAAAAATTGATTTGTGGGGGGGACACAAGGGGGGACTGGGGGGCATTTGCCGGCCCTGCACCTTGAAGTGCAGATGAACTGAACATTAAGTTTGTTTCATTTGAAAGAACTTTTGAAATTGAATAAAATTTTACTACACTTTATCTTTTTACACTGTTTCATATCTCATTATCGTTGATGAGATATATTTAGGTTTGTTTGCTATACAAATTTTAACATATTTTTACATGTCTTACAAAGTAAAGCAGGATTTTTCCTGTTCCCGTGACTTACTGGTGAATGAGATGAAGTATTTTTCCGAATATCTCTCTTTGGAACCACAACGATGGGAGGAGGTAGATATCTCAGTCCACTGTGATGTTCATATTTTTGACTGGCTTATGCGTTATGTTAAACGAAGCATAACCAACAACGAGGATACAATACCCAAATTAGGTAAACTGTGGCGAATATTAGTCGGTATATGGACGTGCATATATAGAATAAGAATAAATATCTCAAGAGAACTGCATATAATACATTGGAAACAAATATTAAGTTTGTCTAATATGAAAGAACTCGTAAAATAATAGAGTAACACCTTTTACAACTTTTCCGTATTTTACTTCGTTTTTGAAATATTTCAGTTTGTTTGATATGTAAATGAGATGGTCTCTGACGTCAGGTGCAGGGTAGAGAATTTTCACTCATTAAAAAATGTCTTATATCTCAGTGATTACTAAGTTTACAACGTTCATTATCATGAGGAGTTATTATACGCACATTTTCAAGTAAATTTGTGGAACAAACTTGAAGATGTAACTATAATATTTTAATGAGTGAAAATTCTCTACCCTGAAATATTAACACCTTTTACAACTTTTCCGTATTTTACTTCGTTTTTGAAATATTTCAGTTTGTTTGATATGTAAATTAGATGGTCTCTGATGTCAGGTGGCGCAGGGTAGAGAATTTTCACTCATTAAAATATAGTTCAATCTTCAAGTTTGTTCCACATATTTACTTGAAAATGTGCGTATAATAACTCCTCATGATAATGAACTTTGTAAACTTAGCAATCACTGAGATATAAGACATTTTTAATGAGTGAAAATTCACTACCCAGCACCTGACCATCTCAACACGGAAAAGTTGTGAAAGGTGTTACTCTATATCATTTTACAAATGTTATGTCCTTTAAATATATTTTGACAATGTGTCCTTCAGGTCTGACCTCCTTCAGGTCTGACCTCCTTCAGGTCTGACCTCCTTCAGGTCTGACCTCCTTCAGGTCTGACCTCCTTCAGGTCTGACCTCCTTCAGGTCTGACCTCCTTCAGTTGAAAGATTTTTTATCTACAACTCAAAACGAAAATGCTGAAAACGTTCCAATTTTAATTATTTATTACAGAACCCAACAATGTGATTTCAGTTTTGATCTCATCAGACTTTTTAAGAATGGATTCATTGGTAAGTGAATAAGAATGAAAATTAATATTGTTAATCAATTATATGATCCCCTATGCTTCGTAATCTTCACTGGTTGCCGGTGAGACCAAGGATTGTTTTTAAGATACTAATAATTACTTTCAAGTCTGTGCATGGCCAGGCGCCTGTTTATATTACTGATTTGCTAACTAAATATAAACCTACTCGTACTTTGAGATCATCTGACCGAAATCTGCTACTTGAGCTAAAATCTAAAACGGTGACTCATGGAGACAGAGCGTTCTCGGTTGCGGCACCAAAACTGTGGAATCATTACCACAGGAAATTAGAAGCTTTGATATGTTAAGTAGTTTTAAGTCAGCACTTAAGACTTTTATTTTTTTAAATTAATAGTTTTTTGTTCATTGTGGTAATACAGTATATGTAGTAGCTGCTTTATCTTATAATGAAACTGTAATTAGTTTTATCAGTAAAATTAAGAATATATTGTTGTAAGAGCATTGAGACTATTGTATAATGCTCCTAATACGTCTTTTGTTATTATTATTATTATTATTATTATTATTATTATTATTATTATTATTATTATTATTATTATTATTATTATTATTATTATTATTATTATGATTGCACGAGAAGATTTAGACATTGTAAAAAGATTTTTATTGAAATAACATCACTTGGTCTAGTCACAACTCATATGGAAAACTTGAACAGTATTTTTAAAGAAACTGATATAAACTATAAGAGGATGATCGCGAAGTGCATGGAAGTTGCTATGAGAGCTTCATTTTATATCTATATACGCCGTAATAAACACTGGACATATCCGCCTTTGTTAAAGTTTTATTAGCAACGTTTTATTGTTTTATTTAGTTAGTAAAGTTTTATTGTAAATATAGTATAACTTCTTAAATATGTTGCCTGTTTATCTCTGTGGATTGCCCTACGTTTACGTATGGAGAGAAACACAGAGTTGATTTATTGATTTATTCTTAAGATTATTTTGTAATATTGCTTCAATCGATTTTCTGAAATAAAGTTTCCATTATTTAGTAAACCCATAACACAGGAAATTTTAAAACATGTAAAATTCCATAGCTTAACAATGGTGACCAATTTATACCTCCTTCAGTACATACCACCAGATACTAGATGTTAGTTATACTCTATTTTTGCTTTTTAGGTCACAAAATGTATTCATTTTTGTCACCAAAACATGTCTACTATACTGTCCACCCCGTGTAACATGAATTGTATAAACGATAGAATAGTAACAAGGTATAATATTTACTTGAATTAAAGAAATATAAATTGTTTTGTTTTATGTTTATATTTAAAAAATAGAAAATTACTTACAATACAATACAATACAATACAATACAATACAATACAATACAATACAATACAATACAATTACAATACAATACAATACAATACAATAAGTACAATTAATACCATGCATATACAATACAATACAATACAATACAACACAATGCGATGCGATGCGATGCGATGCGATACAACACAATACAACACAATACAATACAATACAATACAATACAATAACAATACAATACAATAACAATACAATACAATACAATAAGTACAATTAATACCATGCATACACAATACGATGCGATGCGATGCGATGGGATACGATACGACACGACACAATACAATACAATACAATACAATACAATACTCAGTGATAGAAACATTTGGGATGTTGCAATATTGGAGATAAGGTATCTTGTTATCTGTGTTTCAGAATTAGTAAATTATTTTATCACGCTGAATTAGATGGTGTAAGAGACAAGAAAGATAAATTTAAGAGGTGAGAAATCTCAACGTTATCATTATCGACAAGACATTAATAATCAATATCTCAATGCCATCACTATCAACAAAATTAACGCTATCATTAAATCAATGTCATCACCGTGTTTGTGGGTACCGCGTTCATATAGTCATGGTGCAATCTTGGTTCTGCCAAATTACAGAAATTTAGAAATTCACGATAAACTTATATTATTTTTACGAAGGGTCTGCACATTTGCGTAACATAATAGACACGTATGTTATGTATTTAGACTCGGTAATTCCAAATCTGTTTTCAGAATTGAAATCGGTTAAATATTGACCGAGATAACGTTCAAGATAATATACGACAAAGCGGCCGCCTGATTGCGATTAATTTCTAAGTACAAAAACAGATTTTTACGAAGGGTATGCATCTTCTCGTAATATAATAGACACGTATATTATGTATTTAGACTAGATTCCAAATCTGTTTTCAGAATTGAAATCGGTTAAATATTGGGCAAGATAACGTTCAAAATAATATACGACGAAGCGACCGCCTGATTGCCGATTAATTTCTAAGTACATAAACAAATTTTTACATTTTTACATTTTCAAAATCTGTTTTTTTTCTGAGTTCGAGTTACCGGGAGTTTAGAACAAATGACCGGAAATAAGGAAAAAACGGTGTTTACTGTGTATTTCTGTTCATACAGTGTCATTTAATTAATACAGTGTCATTTTATGGAGTTATGCGGCAAAGCTTGATGTAGATACTAAGCTAGCGAAATCTGAACTTGAACTTACACATTTTTGCAAAAAAAGACAGAATACATGCACGGCTGCTTCAAAATATATTCAATTTTTTGGCTACAGTACTGTATTTTTTGACTTGTCACGTCTTGACAAACGTGGTTCGAGTTACCGAGGGTAAAATTACAGTAAATGTATGACGGAAACTCAGGGGAAATCGATTTTGGTTAGAGCGCGAGGGTTAGCGAGGGTTCGAGTCATCGGGAGTCGACTGTATCATCTTTTGAATCATGTATTGTCATCTACATCTTTACCGCTGTCATCATCATAATTATGGAAATCACGCTTTTTGACCTATTACTGCTCTGGGAGTCATAAAAAAATGAACTTCTTCAACTGTCTATTTCAGTAAACTATTTTGCAAGAAAATTGAAGAATTTGTGGAGCCTGGTACTTCTTCAGATACAAGCCCAGATAATGCTAGTACTTTATTCAGGTACTATGTGTTGAATCTTGTGACAAACAAATATATCTCTTTCCTCTGCATCATTAAACAACTATTTTTTTCAGTCCTATATGCGTCCAAAAATAAACCATGTGTACTGTATTCTTAATTTATAAGTAATGGCATAAAAAGAGGTGCATTAGCTATTAAACGTCCCGCTCGATGAGGGTCATTTACCCGCTCGATGAGGGTCAATTTTACTAAATGACCCGAATCGAGCGGGACGTTTCATGGTTAAAGGGACACTCCGGCCCAAATACTAATGTAGTTCATATGAAAGATCTTACTGACTTTAGATTATTTCCAAAGTTTCAGCATTCCTATCAATTTAGTTAAGAAGATGTGGCTAGTTGAAGTTGGAGAGTTTGTCCAATTTCGACGCCATTTTGTTTCTCAAATATGACGTCACTGAGTGACGTGTCTCGTATTATGCCTAAGAAGCTCCTCTACTTTCCTGCATGGTGAACTAAATAGTTTATTTCGACTAATATTCGTCCAAATACCATTCACAATAACTATCACGATGTGATCGCCATCAAAACAACTCCACTGACGATAACGAATCACTCAATGACGTCATATTTTCAAAACCAATATGGCGTCAAAATCCACAAATTTTCAACTTCAACTAGCAATATCTTCTCAACTAAATTGATAGGAATGCTGAAACTTTGGAAATAAACTAAAGTCAGTAAGATCTTTCATATGAACTGCATTTGTATTTGGGCCGGAGTGTCCCTTTAATGCCCCTCTTTTTATGCTAATCGTACCTCCGTTGGCGTCAAACCGGGTATGATTAGTTCTAATCAACCTGGTTTGCCGTCAACGGAGGTAAGATTAGCAAAAATGGATATAATGAGGTATATTAGTTGTTAATGACCCTGTGAGAACAAAAGAAATACCCGCAAACATTATATTATTTTAATATAATAGCCCATCTACACGATAGAATCTTTCTTTACCTGTTGTCATTTTGTCATATGCAGGGCTTTTGCTTAGTTCTGAAGTATAGGTGGTTGTCCGAATTAAGTACCTGTCAGTGTCAGACATGGCCGCCAAAAGGACCATTTGAATTATGGAGGGCCAGTGGTGCGGCCTATACTACTTCTGCAAAATGTGAATCTTAGTAATACAATTTTCAGCATTTGAAGAAATAATTCATAGGTAGCAAATTCAACTATATTATTGTATTCACTGTATACAGTACACGCCGCCTCACCTCAAAATGTTTTATTGTCTTATTTGGAAGAACTTTTAAAATGATAAAGTAACTTCTTTTGAAGATTTTCACTTCTTCGCTTTCTTTGTGAGATATATCAGTTTGTTTGATATGCAAATATCTGGAATTTCGTCACACATGCATAATGAGTTATCAGAGAATGTTATATATCTTTGCGTTCATGAAATAAAAACACTAAAGTGTGAATAACACGTGTGTGCGTTTCTCCCACAACACCAAACTTCTTGATTTTAAAGGATTTCGTTCGAGAATGAAAGAGATATACACATTTCTCCAATAAGTCATTATGCATGTGTGACGAAATTCCAGACATTTGCATATCAAACAAACTGATATATCTCAAAAAGAAAACAAAGAAACGAAAATCTTCAAAATAAGTTACTTTATCATTTTAAAAGTTCTTCCAAACAAGACAATAAAACATTTTGAGGTTATGGGCACTTTAACGAAAGCCCTGCGTATGTAATTGTTTGCACCTGACACAATTCTTGTTTATAATTCCATGGTAAGTGTTGCAAAACGACATTTATGCATGCTTGTCCGTGAATAACATATCTCAAAATGTCAACCCTAAGGGAACATTGTATCGTATCAATGCTCCTTAATAGTAATAATGTATTTTAGGTGTGCCTCTTGTAAGAAATTGCTAACCACCAATAATCAATCAAAAATACCTTGCGTACTAAACAGGTAATAAATCTTGTGCATTCAAATTGAACTTTATGTTTATTTTTAATTACCCAATCTTGACTATACATTGATTGTGAATGCATGGGATTTTATATTCACAATTATATCAAAACTAGACTTTAGTTCCCGCTTTACGTTTTATAGAATGAATATAGATTCTCGTGGCCAAATGTCCTATAATCATTCAAGGTAAAACCTCACCTTTTTTAACTAATACATACACACTAATACAAACACACTAATACAAACACACTAATACAAACACACTGATACAAACACACTGATACAAACACACTAATACAAACACACTAATACAAACACACTAATACAAACACACTAATACATACACACTAATACAAACACACTAATACAAACACACTGATACAAACACACTAATACAAACACACTAATACAAACACACTAATACAAACACACTAATACAAACACACTGATACAAACACACTGATACAAACACACTAATACAAACACACTAATACAAACACACTAATACAAACACACTAATACAAACACACTAATACATACACACTAATACAAACACACTGATACAAACACACTGATACAAACACACTAATACAAACACACTAATACAAACACACTAATACAAACACACTAATACAAACACTCTAATACAAACATATAGTGCTCAGGAAAGTATTTGCCTGAGGTTTTCGACAGTCGCTCGAAGTAAATTGTACCCGATAACTAAACAATCTACCTCACTTGATTGATTCAAACATCGCTCTTTTTGCCATACTTTATATGTGTATTATATTTGGTTCATGAGCATGAGAGCGACGTTTTATACGGTGCTAAGTATTTATCTTGTTTTTATTCTTATTTTGATTTTCACCTTGGACTTTGTATTAACCTAGCCTCCTACGCAGCCATCACCGCGTGCTCCACCGCGCCGTGTAGGGATAGACGAATTAACCTCTATTTCTTGTCTGTAGTTATGATTTCGCATAGTTATGATAGCACATTTTATTTTATTTGATATAGAGACGTGTCCTGGGATATCAACGACTATCTACTGAGTTTAAAAGAAAAGTTAAAATCATGGAGGGACGTTTATTGGAGGTTTGCTTTTCTGTAGTAATATAATTGTTGTTTAAAGTGCATTATAAAGCCTTCACAGTTTTTAGTTCTGACAGCTGATAAGTTGTCTTTAATGGGAATTGGGCAATCCTTTGAACTAACTGACTTCAAATCTTCGTCTATATGTTCCTTATCCTTAAATTCAAAATTTATTCGTTTAAGCTGAAAACTATATTTGAGTTGCATATTTCATGAGGAACCACTGCCCAGGTGAAAATCTTACATAAGATCTTGTAAGATCTTGGTAAGATCTTGGTAAGATCTTGGTAAGATCTTACAAGATGTTGGTAAGATCTTACAAGATCTTTGTAAGATCTTACAAGATGTTGATAAGATCTTGGTAAGATCTTACAAGATCTTGGTAAGATCTTACATAAGATCTTGGTAAGATCTTACATAAGATCTTGGTAAGATCTTACATAAGATCTTGGTAAGATCTTACATAAGATCTTGGTAAGATCTTTCAAGATCTTGTAAGACCTTACCAAGATCTTGCCAAGATCTTACCAACAGCGTGTAAGATCTTACCAAGATCTTGCCTTGGACTGTGTGTTCCTACGAATCAGCGATGGTGCAGCGGTTTCAGCGATGATGCAGTGGTTTTCAGTGATGGTGCAGCGGTGTCTTACTAGCGGTAATGAGACGCTAATAGGTTTGGCGACATGGAAACAAGTGTTGTAGTCAACATGATACTCTAAGAACTCACCCTGGTCTATACTTGCAGGCTGTGGGGTTCAACTACAATAATGTTCTGTCATCACTGCCGCTGTTATTTTCCTTGTACGGACCTTGGACACTGTAAATACCATGCTCTTCCCGCGGAGTATAAAGGAATGGACCAAGATGATAATCCAATGATTGTTGGCGTTCATCCTTGTTGCCAACAAAAGGCTTTGCGATACGACTCCATTGGTGTATTGACGGTGAGCATACTACTTTCCCCATGACAACCATCGCCATGACAACTATCACCATGACAACTATCACCATGACAACTAGCACCATGACAACTAGCACCATGACAACTATCACCATGACAACTATCACCATGACAACTATCACCGTGACAACTATCACCATGACAACTATCACCATGACAACTATCACCATGACAACTATCCCCATGACAACTACAACAACCTTTGTGGCAGTTTGAGCACTCTGGCCCCATATCACTTCATGCTCTCTGGATGCGCGAGTCACCAGTACTGTTCCACATGCAGTTGTCACCGACAATTGCTGTTTGTTCAGATTGTTGTGCAGCAACAACTTAACAAGTTAAAGAGTTGATTTATCGCTATAGGTGTTTTTTATTTTGTTGGTCTAGGGCTGTCAAGTCAGGGACCATCTTCTTCACCCTCCAAGTTCTTCCACGTACTGTAAAGAAAGTGTGGTTGATCAGAGTGAGGGTGAGTTTCTAATTTCTTGTGTTTAGACCAAATACAATAATCTTATGATCTCCATACGCATTTGTTTATAGTAAACACGATAATGTCTTTCTTTTCATAGAGAATACCGAGTCTACAGAAGAGGATGCGTGTCCCTCGCCTACTAACAGTGAGAGCGAAAGTCAAGTTGAAGCTAATCAATGCAAATCATCTGGAGTATTAAACGATCCTTCAATAATTAAAGATCTCCTAGCCCACCGTGATATCATATGCTTACCTTTTCAAAGAATAGCCAGTGCAAGGTATATTTTTAATGAAGATGTTTTCCTTCAGAATATTCTCTAGCTTTGTTGTAATTTCCTTCCTTCCTTCCTTCCTTCCTTCCTTCCTTCCTTCCTTCCTTCCTTCCTTCCTTCCTTCCTTCCTTCCTTCCTTCCTTCCTTCCTTCCTTCCTTCCTTCCTTCCTTCCCTTCCCTTCCCTTCCTTCTATCCTTCCCCTTCCTTCCTTCCCTTCCTTCCGTCAGTCCATCCGTCCGTCCGTCCGTCCGTCCTTTCCTTCCTTCCTTCCCTCCTTTCCCTCCTTCCTTCCGTCCGTCCGTCCTTCCCTCCACTCCTTCCGTCCGTCCGTCCTCCCTCGTTCCCTCCTCCCTTCCCTCATCCCTTCCTTTCCTCCTTCCTTCCTTAAAATTCCATTTCTGTTCACAGGACCTCAGAACTGAATGTTTTTTATCAAGACGAAATTGCTGGATCCTCATTCATGTCACCTGCGGTATGAGAATTGTTCTATTCTGATAACACAATAGAAATTATTTCTAATAACAGTAATAAGGCTAAGAGAACTAGTCAAATCCTCGTTATGGATATATGTTCTACACACATCCCTACACATCCCTACACATCCCATAAGGTTCCTACCAATATATAAAATATATATAAATTTATAACTGAATATTCGACTTACTTCCGATGTTTTCTTTCCTTTTTGCTGTTAGGTTATTTCACAAAAGTTATCAGGAAACGTAACTTTCGCTGAGAGGAAAGGAACTAATGATTCAGCAACAGTAAGTGAACATAAATTATGAAACGAGGACCGGGGACGGGTTGAAAGATTTTTCGTTATATTATTTTCGGAATTACTCTTCGGGGAGTTATTTTGGCGGTAAAGCGCACGTAGAGCGCGTAGTTTTGGGTTCAGGAATGTTCAACCATGCTTTTGAATTTCCTGACAGGCTCTCCCTCCAATTCATCGCAGTAAAACTAGCATATCACAGAGAATGCCAAGCAGTCGAAGAAAAACAGCGATCCTTAAAAACAATGACTACCGTGACTCCACGGAGGATGAAGAAGATGACGAGGATGGTAATTGTAGCAAATACAAAGGTAATTATTGTAACACTCCCATCTGCAACGTGTCTCGAAATTTCCTCTTTGGAGACTCAGTGCTCATACGTACCTTGTTACAAACACAAAGATTGCTAAACTTTGCAAGTCAAGTTGCACGAAACGTTGCCCAGTGTAACACCCCCTTTCATACCACTGCAACATAGAAGATTAAAGTGCCACTACGATGAAAATTCACCCCCGTCTTTTAGATTTTCTTTGGCATAGAATAGTATTTCAGGGCCGAAAGTGATCATCGATGTAAAAATAAACTAAAAAATGGTATTTTGAAGTAAGTATTTTGAGCTCTGAAATCACTATTATTTAGGCCACCATTACTAAAAACGTGTTCTAAGTGAGCCCGCAATTTCAAAAGGTAATATTGTTTGTGACGTCAGATTCTCAATGCTACGCCTGAATTTCGGTCGAGGTTATTTGTTTTCTTGTTTTTTCGAGAAGTAGATGAAATGTTCAGCCTTTCAGACGAAGAATTTGAAAAAACGACCTTGATTTACTTGGAGAATTAGCCACGTGGAGTCTTCGCGTTGAGAATCTGACGTCACTTCGTTACGCTGGTCAAGAACATGAACAATTAATGGCGGACATAACAACTCCAGATTAGGAGTAAGAAAAATAATACTTGCCATCGTCGAATCGCAAAACGGTTTCGACCAAGTAATATTTAGAAGCTCTGCTTTATAAATACGTAAAAATATCGATAGGTAAAAATGTGATCGTAGTGGCACTTTAAGCCATTGAGAGACAAGTTGCTTGAAACATTACACAGTGTAACAACGCATTTAAGTTGATTCATGACTATAATGGCCTGCATAGTTTATTCTTAATGTTTTTTGCCTTTGTTTTTTCTGAATGAAGGCCGTCATTTTAACCGAGTTAAAAAGAAAGCATCATCTGATAGTCGCCAAAGCCAAAGGTACTTACATAGAGAATAATACATGGATGTGCGGAAATATGAAATTTATTTCGAGTGTTGCCAGGATATCGAACAAGTGAGCGGAGTTTTCTGTTTATTATATAATCAACAAAAATAGAGCACAAGAGTGTAACGCGATTTTAGAAACATTTAAACACACGATAATCAACACGTGTGTGATTACCGTAAATAACAGTTTTATTAGTGGCGGAACCATCAATAAAACACTGTCTATTATTCGCTCTACTTCGTCGAAGATGAGATGTCTTCCTAGAGATTTGAGAGTCGGGGCGATGTATAAATATGTATATGATGTTTGAAACTTTGACTGTTCTGACCGTGTCTCAATAGCTCAGTGGTTAGAGCGCCGATGTGTTGATTCGGAGACCTCGGGTTCGATTCCCGGTTGGGGCAGTCAAATTTTCATATACATATATTTGACCATATAATAAAGTATATTATATTAATGCTAAAAATTGAGTCTGGTATTTTGACAATACCAATGAAACACTGAAAATGTCTTTCACCGCGAATTTTTTTACTACGAATTTTTTACTGCGAATTTTTTCACCGCGAATTTTTTCACCACAAATTTTTTACTGCGAATTTTTTAACTGCGAATTTTTTTTACTACTTTGAATTTTTTTACAGCGAATTTTTTTACTGCGGTTTTTTTTTCACTGAATTTTTTCACCGCTAAATGAAATCCATTGTTATTGTCTCTTGTATTATCTCCAGCTCATCTGGCTTCAAATGGGATCCTCAACGTTCTCAGAGATGGAACCAAGACGCACAACGCGAAGAAGGTAAAAGAAGTTATAAAATAAAATTATCAATACCCGTGTAAATGAAGCCATCAATTATTTCCTTAAGTTTTGCCTAGCGGCTCGTATTTTATATCGACACCAATTTTATTTTTATAAAATTTTATTTTTATAAAATTTTGAGTTTCTACTTTTCTCAATCTATAGACTCCAAAAGAATAACGGAGGTGATAAGTACAATGGCAAAACTTCGATCTGCAGCAACGCAGGATAAAAAACAAAAGGCTAAAGAGGTAAAGTTGCTGGTTAGTTGATACTCAATTAAGGACATAGAAATCCAAATTGTTATGCCTTGCATAAAAGTGCTACTATGAACAAGCCACCAAGACAAATAACATGAGATTATAATAAGGAAGACGGGAAAGTATCAACTACGAGATAATTTGCCAAGCGCCCGTTTTTTGTTTTTCTTTATTAGTTTCCAGGAGGGATCTTTCACAAACTCGATCATCAATTTCGTCTTTCCGTTCAACCCCCCGTCATCAAACACCAAACGTCGAATCCTCAAATCACAACAGGGTACGGTGTCTGCAATTGTTATACGTTGATTGGGTGTTCAGGTTCAGGTTTTCTGACCACGCGTGAGGAAAAAGGGACATCACAGGACCACTGATCTCAAAAATAGGACTGGATTAAGCTTTCTATTGTATCTGATGAGCTGATTTTGAAGCTTGCATATTTGCATAATGTAAATTGACGAGAGATCATTAGAAGCTCCGAGTTTGCAAGCAAATCAAACTGTGACGCTCGCGAAATAGGTTTAGTGTCTGGCCAATATAGTTTCTTTGTTAACATTAAATGCTGAAAATCTTGAACCTAATTTGACGTCTCATATCAGGCTTCTCTCACTGGATAATTAGAGCCAACGGCGGCCATTACTAAGGGACCAAAGTCGCAGTAAATCTGTAGGTAGGCCACGAATCGTTTTACCCAGTAATTTGAAAACTGTCTTCTGGTCCTCTTTATAGTAAAATTATTTAATTTTGTCGATGGTAAGAGCACATAATCCAACAAAAAACCTCATAGGATCTTCGTTGGTCCCTTTAGTAATGGCGGACTTCCGGCTTCATTTTCTGAACAATAGTTGCTCGATGGTCTTCTTTCGAGATCAGTGCACAGGACACACTACATGAGGCAGTAATTAGTGTAGAGGAAGAGACTGGGGTGAGCTCTGACACGGCTTAACAAAGCTAAACAAAACCTTACTGTTTCTCTTTCCTCTTCTTTACAGGTCTCGTACTCGGCGGTCTGTGGTTAAGAATTGAAGAGGCGGACACCAAAATTGTTAGGTAATTAACGTGGAGAAATGAATACTAATGCTAGAAGTATTTCTAGATAGACAATATATAGTTATTATTGCCCAGTAAATATATTTAAATGATAACCTTCGGAATCTGCGCGATGGCTTCGTCGGCGTTAAACGGAATCTCGTGATGCTCCTCTCAAATCTTTACTTCCTACCATTCCGATACAGAACGCCTTGTTCGCGGGCAAACTTCACCACCAACGCGGTCACGAGGCTAGAGTCGAGTCCTGACAGCAGACAACCAACGCGTCGATTACCGATGAGTCGCGTGCGTGCACTGCTTCCATGAGATAACTTCTCACGTTTTCTTTGACGTCGCCACCAACGTTCACGTTGTTGTCAAACGCAGGTGCTCTCGCGATGCTGGTGTAAGGTTCCTCTTCGTGAATCCTCGCCACGCCGTTATTCTGAAGAGAAAGGGAGCAATAGTGTCCGGGTAACACGTAACACAATTTAATAGTATTGCCATTCGCTTTTAGGTCGTCGTGGATCTTCATGAGCCCTTTCATCTCCGAGGAGATCCCGTAACATGTTCCATCGACGTCGGACTCCAACGTAAACAACGGACGAACACAAAACGTATCCCGCCCAAAATGGACCTCCTTCTTCTTCGTGTCAACCACAACGAAGGCAAACACTCCATTCAATAACTCCGCCGTTCTCTTCGCCCCGAATTTCTTGTAAAGATTGCAAGATCACCTCGCAATGTATTGTTGCAAAGCGTCCTCACTTACATTCTCGATCTAGCCAGGAACTTGAAGATTTTTCAGTGACTCTCGAATTTGCTGTTTTACCCGCTGATTCCAAAGATCCTTCAGTTCCCAAAGCAGGGTCACCACATACGAACACGTTTTGCCAAAGCTGTTGCGGACACCCTGCCATCGTCTTGTATATGTTATTGTGTAAATATTTATTCTCTAGTCTAGATGTGGCAAAGCTTATTAAAATAAAAAAATAAAAATATAATATCTATCACGATGAAATATGTGAAAAATGTGAAATCCCTGGCGGGGGTTGGTGTTAGGATGAATGAAACTCTAGGAGGGGGTTAGGGGTCTGGGTTCAACCTCGTTCCCAGGGCCTTATCTCCGCACCCCGGGGGGTTATGATTCAGGATCTTGTAATCTCGCGCAATCACTATTTATACTCCATGCTGCTGATACACGCCATACTGCGTATCAAAATGACGTGTCTGCGTCGGGATAAACTTATTTCAATTCATAACATCAGGCTAAAACCACAATAGACATTTCTATTTACACTTTCAAATTCGTTATAGTGAATTCCCCAGCCTGATGTTATGAATTGAAATACGTTTTATCCCGATGCAGAACGCGTCATTTTGATTGCGCAGAATTGCGCAGTCTATCCAAAATTGACACGCCCTCTCGTACCCAGAGCCTGCATTCCTTTTGGATTGCAGTTCTTTACCTATCTCCAGTCTCCCGAACGGTAATACTCCTCCCACTTCCTGTATTATGCACGCGCGCCAACTTCCAACAGCTTTTCAGAGTTGTTGACAAACGGCTCCTCGTCGAACGATGGTTGAACAGTTGGACGGCGAATGTTGCTTTTAATGGAAGAAAGCGAAACAAGAAGCAACTCCTTATTATTCTGTTCAGCGAATACTCTCTACGAACAGATGTTACAACGGACTTTGGAACTATATATCTACATTATTAGTGACAATTTGTGACATCTTGAGTTTTCCAACAGGCAACAGACCAACAAAGCCTTTCCAATCCGATATTTTATTTAAATTTACTGGTGTTATTTGGAGAACTAATCCGTTTGACAATGCTGTCGTCTAAGGAAGGTTAGTCCTTATTTCCAGTTACACTTGGTTTGTTTATTTTGTTGGGAAAATTTTTTAGCATGCCATATTTTAATATGGGAAAGAAAATGCCAAACAACCGAATTAATGAAGATAAAGCAGTGAGATAAACACGTTGCAGCTTGTACGTCCGGTTTGGGTATAATACAAACAGAGGTATTGTCAGCTGGTCGTTTTAAATCGAAGACTGTCTTAGTTTTGTGACCTCTCAAATTCGCAAGAAATATACAGTAGTTGAGAGTTAAAGTAAGTTTATATTTACGTTGGTTACATTCAAACTTAGTCGAATATTTGCGGGAGTGCGGTAGTTTTAGAATTGCAAATTAAGTGTGAGTACATGTATTCACTAATTTATACATATATATAGATATTAAGTTACCACATGTATTTGCCTTTTTGACGTTTTTGACGTTTTTGTGACAGACCCAAAGCCAAACAAATGTTTTTGATTTGTGTTTCAACACTACGTACACAGCACACTACCTTTGTATCCAATATATTATTTCCCTGTTCAATTGTAATTGTAAAATATTGATTATTTGGTTTGAAACTGTAGGACTTTCATTTCTGTCACCTTGAGCTGGTACCAGTTGATTCTTACTGTAATAACAATTAAAGTCATGAATAAGAATGAAAGAAATTCACATTTCCCCAATCTACTTTGATGCCTTTTTGCATCCCTAGCTCCTTCCCTGCTTTGGAGGTGGCGTTTGGTGACTTGACATAAATTTATTAAAGTGCCTATAATGTATGTGGGGATTTAACATGTTTGTAATCTGTGGATTCTCCTGAGATAAATTGTAATATATCTTGTCAGCTGAAAATGTCATCTTCATAGACTTTTTTGCTGTCAAAGTTGATGGAAGTGATGTCATAGCGGGCAACTGTCTACATGAAAACCTCTTTGCAGATGCCCGCTATGACATCACTTCCGTCAACTTTAACAGCAAATAAGTCTATGAAGATGATATTTTCAGCTGACAAGATATATTACAATTTATCTCAAGAGAATCCATAGATTACAAATATGTTAAATCCCCACAGACGTTATAGGCACTTTAAAGTGACAGGGCAAGAGACAACAAGCCCAAGTGGTCTATGAGCAGATATTGGTCAACAAGGGCTCCCCATTCAAAATGTATAAGAGTAGCTCGATGACACATGATAAACAATCGATCACAAAAAACAAGATTGTAATTACTTTGCTTCAAATTTGGTGTAGATATACTCCATAGGTCCAGGCATTAAGCAAATTTATTTTGTTATTCAAAAATGTCACACTGAACAATTTTCCATTACTATCGGGCCAATGTTTTCATAATTTTATCAGCACTTGTATGTAAATTTTAGTGGAAGCCATTTTTGGCATAGATTTCAGGTTTTGCTTGCAGTGTGAATATGTTGTGGCTTCTGATTGGTCAGGATAGGATTATTCCAGTTATAAAAGAAGGTTTGTGATTGGATAGTGCTAGTAGTGGTCTCACCAATTATAGACCACTAGTAGCTCAGCCAATCAGAATGCCGAATTTGTTATAGACCACTAGCTGGTTGATACTAAAAATTGATATATACATTTTTTAATAACATTTACATTAATTTTTTTTAAACTACTGTAGGTTTTTCATTTCAAGGTATAGACATGGATTCAATTTCTGATATCACTGGGATTAGTGAAGAATATGGCAGTCCTCATTCAGGTAGTGTTGGTAGTGACAATACAGAACTTCTGTTGCATCAGAATATATCGCTAAGAGAACTAGATGATGATGATTCTTTCATGGACAGTGTGTCCCAGGTTGGGGATTTTGAAGAACACACTGGTCACCATCAAAACTTTTCTTCAAGTCCTAAACAATACCATTCCTCAAATACGAAGGCTGTTGCTGGTAGTAATTACTCCATGCATGGAGGTATTAAGGAACTAACTGTGGGGCAAAGTACAAGTTTCATGGAACAGGAATTCAGTCCTAAAAATAACAGTAACAAACTGTCACCACCAAATTATTTAACAAGAAAATATCCCTCGGATACACATATTGAAAGTTGTGGAAGGCATTCAGTCATTAAACATCATAGCCGTATATCCAGTGTGAAGCCGGAGGTTACACCTGTTTCGTATTATGGTGAAAATGTCCAGGATTTACATTCCAGTGATTTGATGGGAAAACAGAGATTTGTTAATGGCCAAGACCATAGCAGAGCCAAACAAATCCGTTTCCACCCACAGTCTGTCAAGAAAGATATCTTACATGATGGCACAACTGGGAAAAACAAGAAAGGAAATGTTTCAGGCTCAAGCAAAATACATGCTGGTGAGCAAAATGGTTTACAAACAAAACCGTCCAGGGAACATTTGACAAATGGGTCACATCGACATGTGAATTCGCATGAAAAAATCCCAATGTTTGATCGAACAGATGGGGGAAACTTTAACAGACATGAAAGGCAACTGAATTCTGATTATCAGGAAAGATACCCTTCCCAGCAAAAAATGGGACCAGTTGGGAGTGAACAGCAAGATCTTTATCATGGAGGACCTAATTTGCAGGGTTACAATGCTGCTAGTAATGAAGTGCAAGAAATGCTTCTGGGAGTGAAACATGATCCTGAGACCAATGGTATTGTGATGTTATGTTTCTGGTTATGTGTATTGAGTGCATATAACGTCTGTGGGGATTTAACATATTTGTAATCTATGGATTCAGTGATAGATTTACAGGGGGTGCACACCCCCTTAGCCAAGGGGGTGCCAATTGCCTTGTCAAAACCAATTTTTTGGACAGCATGATAACATACAATAGTTAGACAATTCAAGTTGCAAGCAAGTCTTCAATCCTGGATCCTGCAGGGGGCTGTGTCCCCAGACCCCTGCGTAGCTCCCTCAACAGCGCTCCACCCTGCCTTGGTCTCGCCACATGCCTGATCGCACTCAGCAACCCCCCATACCAGATCAAGTTGGACCCATCACTATATGGATTCTCTTAAGATAAGTTGTAATATATCTTGTCAGCTGAAAATTTCATCTTCATGGGCTTTTTTGCTGTTAAAGTTGACGGAATGATGTCATAGCGGGCATCTGTAAAGAGGTTTTCATGTAGACAAATGCCAGCTATGACATCACTTCTGTCACCTTTAATGGCAAAATGAAAGATGAAATTTTCAGCTGACATTACAATTTATCTCAGGAGAATCTAATTAGGTTACAAATACCACTGTATGTTAAATCCCCACAGATGTTATATGCACTTTAATGAAATGTGCTTCGATTGAAAATGATTGCTTTGAAGTTTGAGAATGGTACCTGCTATTTTAGTTTGCAGTGAGTGTGCACAAAATAATGTTTTCAAAATGATGGAGTTTGTTGTTTGTCTAAATCGTAATTGAAATGTATGTGAATCGTTACACCTCTACTTCCTAGCACAATAGCTTTCTTCGATAAGTGAAAATGTCTGGCAATTATGGCTAGAGTAATAATAGAAAAGGCCTGTTTGATATAGATCTTTAAATGGTACCATTGTGTTATATTGATAAATAAAGTAAATGCAAGATACATGTATGTGTTGTAAAATAAGGTTTGTTGCAATACAGGTCCTGTAGTTAAGCATTGCGGTACATCAATTGTACATTTGTCTTCAATAAATTGTAGAGCTTTATGATGATAAAGTGAGAGAGGGTGCAAATCTTTTATCAAGAATTTTTGGTGGAGACCATAATGGTTCTTTTAATTCTTTAAGGTAAATGTGATAAATGCACTTTTTTGCTGTATGGAAGGAAGGATGGATAGGAATTAGAAAGGAGGATATGTAGGAAAAAAGCATGGGTGGTTGGGAGGAAGGAAAGGAAAGGAAAGGAAAGGTAGGGAAAGGATGAAGGACAATTGAAAAGGAAGGAAGGACAGGTAGGAAAGAAAGAAAGAATGAAGGATAGGTAGGAAAAAGGATTGGTGGTAGGGAGGGAGGAAGGGAAGGGAAGGGAAGGAAGGAGGAAGGACGATTGAAAAGAAGGAAGGACGATTGAAAAGAAGGAAGGACAGGTAGGGAAGAAAGAAGGATGGGTGGTAGGGAGGAAGGAAAGGAAAGGAACGAGGAAGGACGATTGAAAAGAAGGAAGGAAGAAACGGTACGAAAGAAGGATGGGTGGTAGAGAGGAAGGAAAGGGAAGGAAAGGAAGGACGAAGGACGATTGAAAAGAAGGAAGGACAGGTGGGAAAGAAAGGAGAAAGAAATGGTAGGAAAGAAGGATGGGTGGTAGGGAGGAAGGAAGGAAAGGAAAGGTAGGGAAAGGATGAAGGACAATTGAAAAGGAAGGAAGGACAGGTAGGAAAGAAAGAAAGAATGAAGGATGGGTAGGAAAAAGGATTGGTGGTAGGGAGGGAGGAAGGGAAGGGAAGGAAGGAAAGGAAGGAGGAAGGCCGATTGAAAAGAAGGAAGGACGATTGAAAAGAAGGAAGGAAGAAACGGTACGAAAGAAGGATGGGTGGTAGAGAGGAAGGAAAGGAAAGAAAGGGAAGGAAAGGAAGGACGAAGGACGATTGAAAAGAAGGAAGGACAGGTGGGAAAGAAAGGAGAAAGAAATGGTAGGAAAGAAGGATGGGTGGTAGGGAGGAAGGGAAGGAAAGGAAGGGAAGAAGGAAGGACGATTGAAAAGAAGGAAGGACAGGTAGTTTAGAAAGAAGGGAGGGAGGAAGGACAATTAAAAAGAAGGAAGGACAGGTAGGGAAGAAAGAAGGATGGGAAGGGAGGAAGGAAAGAAAAGGAAGGGAAAGGAAGGAGGAAGGACAATTGAAAAGAAGGAAGGATAGATAGGGAAGAAAGAAGGATAGGTAGGAAAGAAAAAAGGATGGGTAGGAATGAAAGATGGATGAAACGATATGAAAGAATGATGGTGGTAGGGAGGAAGGAAGGAAGGAAGGAAAGGAAAGGAAGGACAATTGAAAAAAAGGAAGGACAGGTAGGGAAGAAAGAAGGATGAAACGATATGAAAGAAGGATGGGTGGTAGGGAGGAAGGAAAGGAAGGGAAAGGAAGGGAAAGGAGGAAGGACGATTGAAAAGAAGGAAGGACAGGTAGGAAAGAAAGAAGGAAGAAACTATAGGAAAGAAGGATGGGTAAGGAGGAAGGAAAGGAAAGGAATGGAAGGAAAGGAATGGAAGGAGGAAGGACAATTGAAAAGAAGGAACGACAGGTAAGAAAGAAAGAAGGATGGGTAGGGAGGAAGGAAAAGTTCTATAAAACCGAATTTTTACGTGTAGTTCAACTTCAAGAGGCAGTGAGAAAAGTCTAGACCAGGACAAGACCAAGTCAAGGTCACATCACGAGAACAGGCCCCAGCCAACCACACAAAGACCTATGGACACCTCATTGAACAATGATGCAAAATATGAAAGTGCTTCACCACTAACGAAGTATACTAAACAGTTATCTCAGTCATCATCCAAGTTTTACATCAACCGAAGTGACCACAAGCCAGCTGCTACGTCATCCCGAGCTGTAGGGGAAAGTTCAACACTTCATGGTTCTGCAAAAGAACATATCTGGAACCAAGACCAAATAGAGTTTAATAACGTCCTACCAAGTCGTAGCAAGGCCATGGTCCTGAAAAGAGACGACGAAACTCAAGGTAAATACCTGAAGTGGGTACGAAATGCGTGGACTTGCGCTTGGTTACAAATGCACCGCACTTGATTCCATAACTAGGGTCTCGTCCCAATTAACTAGAAAATATGAAGCTATCGGTGTGTTCTCGGCTTTGCTGACTGACTCGTGTTTACCGTGTATATTTAAACATTTTCCTTACCGCTTTAGAATACGCAAACGTGTCAGAGTTTATCAAGAATGACTACAACGATGGATGCGAAGACAATATTCAAAGGTGATGTGAATTTTGAAATCTTGGTTGAATTTCATAGTGTCCGCTTTTAACACTGTGTCCGCTAGCTGAGGTTCCACTGTATAATGTAATGTTTCGAAATTATTTTTAAATAAAAAGCCTTTAACTCTTTCCTGTCTGGCCCAGTCAAAAGGGGTCATAGAAGACAATTCGACAAGCGCCAGGTACACGCGATCCACTCACACGCCAAATTTGATTTGATTTCATAAACAACTCTGCGATTGGTGGCATTTTGAATTTTCATGATGCTATGCGGGCGTGCAAGATGGCCTTTTCTAGAAAAATGGAAGTTTTTCAACCTGATTTATTATAAAGAATGCTAATTTATATTAACATAATGTGTCTTGTTCAGAAAATTCAAAAGCATTGGTAACAGCCGGTTTATTGGGCTTTCAGAAAAGGTATAGGTTTCGCAACAGTTATGGATATTTCGCGAGATATCAATAGAACAAACAGGTAGTTCAATTTTGGATGTTTTTCAGCCGGACAGGAAAGAGTTAAAGGACATATGTCTGCTCTTGTACTCGAGAAATAACTTTTTCATTCTCGTATTTTATGCTTCTCCGGCCACTTGTTTTTGTATCTGCACGCGCAAATATACTGTAGTCACGCTGATGAGTGATATAAGTAACAATAGTATAGCTTTGGAGCCAATCACTGATATAAGTAACAATAGTATAGCTTTGGAGCAAATCAAGTTCCAAACGGCTGCTTCCGAAGTGGCGACGATAACACACGAACATGACACGACTAATAACAATCGATTGTAGGCGTGATACATGTACGCCTAGCGTACCTATTTTTTAGTTTGCTCGACGACTCAAACTCGATGGACAGCGGAGGTTCAATTTTGACGCCATTGAATGCACAGCCGTTGCCCCGCGTTGCAAGCAATACACTAGTGGAATAGCGTACCATCTGGCTGCTATTAATAGCTCAAAATGCGGACAAACAAACCAAATTTGACTCACAAATGATTGCAAATGAGCTATTTTCTTTTGTTATGGCCGCAATAATTATGAGTCTATCTATCTATCTAAGTCGAGCGCACTCGCACAGTTTTGATGAGTTCTTTCCAGTCTCCACGCTTTTTTTAATTATGAGTAAAAGCGGACAAACATGGATACTGACGTCATCTCGACTGAGTGCTATTGTAAAAGCATCGTATGCAATAAATTATATATTGGATTTTAAATCCCAAAAACCTAATAGAGTTAAATCCTAACCCCCCGCCAATAGTTTTTTCTACGAATAATTCGAGTGTTATATCCGCTCGCCCACTCGCGATTCATCCACTTGCCCACGCGCTTTTGCCCACGCGCTATTCATCCACTTGCCCACGCGCGATTCATCTACTTGCCCACGCGCTATTCATCCACTTGACCACCTTTGTGCTAAAAGGTACTAGAGTATGTTTCGTGGCAACAAATTACTAACCGCCAAAGAATTGCGTTTTTTATGCCATAAAATTGGTAATTAAATTATGATATTATATAAGTATGTGCTGCGTAGGCTGTATTCAGGAAACACGAGTCAAAAATACTTAACAGGTTTGTGTATACTGCCAAGATACTGACTCTAGCATTTTACCGAAGGCCTTTCGTCAGAGAGTGAAACGTATCACTGAACCTTTTCGCTTGAATCGTTTGATCTCCTATTATCACTAGACAACACCAACCTATTAGCATTAATCGCCATTATAAAGACTGATATATTGTTTGATTGGTTGTTGTTTGTTGTGATTGGCCGACCGACTCATTTACGAGAGTCCCTTCCGCTTCGTATAAGGAAATCCAAAACATCTCCAAACAGATTCTAATTATCGTAGCCCGCATGATTGTTGCGAGACGAAATATCGCTGAGAGCACACATTGGGATAAACCTGCCTGTTCATGTGAGAATTCAACTGTACTTCGCTGGACAAAAACCTTTTTACAATAAGGAAGTAACAGGTTGAAAAGTGCTACACCTATTTGCCGATTTAAAAGTCTAATCGTGGTAAAACCTATGGTTACTCATTTATATTTGCCATCTAGTATTTGTTGCTACAAAACGAGCAGTGAGATTCTTGTCGATACTTTTTGGTCACCTGGTGTTCTACAAGAGATAGATTTGAAACACTACGCAGTGCTGTTTAATATCTCACTTAATGAGATGTTCTGACTGTCGATTGTTCATGTGTACGTGCTCACTGGACTACGAGAGCTAGCGACCAAATATTAAAATAATCTTCTAAAACGTGACCTCTAACTAACGACTTATCTCGTCCCACCTAACTCAACGCGTGGTGGTCTTTATAGTATCTCAAATTTGATGTCCTGAGTATCTGTTGTCATCAAGTCGTGTTCACTGGACGACAAGAGGCTTCCTAATATTCAAACAATCTTTTAAAACGTGCAGTCTCCCAACAAAATCATCCTCCAGCGCAATGTCAATCGATCGAGTTCCGAGCAGATTTTTATACAAATCGACTTTTGAACATGCGTGTTACATCCCCGAAAGAAATTCCGTCACTGGAAGCATGATCATGGACGACAATGTGTATCTTCCAAACAGTCAATCTTACCAGCCAGCTTTGGGCCCTTCATGCACCCAGACATTTGGATCTCGACTACGTAATAACCACACAACCACAGACGGTAACAACAATGTTGAAAAGACTGGCACTAGCTTCTCTACTTGGAGCACCAACTCGTGTTCTTGTAGACACCTAGCCGACATGACCGCAGCGGAAGGGGAATTAACGCAGTTTGGTTTCTGTGCCGTTCATTGCACTCGAGGTCTTGTACCGGCACGGTTTTTGCCCTCGTTGATGCCGTTCTCCGAGAAGGTTGTGAGATCTGAAAGTCATGGTAGTATTGCCCGTGGCGTATTGCCCCTGCAGAACACAAGAACTGAGGTCCTAAAAGTTGGAACATGCTGCAGACAACAAGGAAATAACGTTAACATATGTCCTTGTTGTGGCTGCTATACTTGGTCGAACCCTAACGTTTGCCGAGATTCAAAATAGAAAGTCAATTCTCGTAGTATAGTTTAATTAAGTAGACTGCAGCATATACAATATTTTGGATATATAGTAAAGTTGGTGAACTGTCGAGATTTTTAGGAACAAAATACTGACGTATCGAGCGGAGCCTTTCGTCAGAGTGAAAACGTGATGAAATAAAAAATATATACGGCTGTAAATTATTTAACATTTTAGCATCTTATTAATTATCAGTTTGTTTATCTCCCGTTCCGTGCATTTGATTACTTCTAGCTTATAACTTGCGTCACCATTTTGACATATATAAGCTGATAAGCCCTATTTATTTTATTTCATGCATCACGTTTTACTGTGATCGGAAGGGGTCCGCTCGAAACGTCAGTGTTTTAGTTAAGTTAGGTAGATACAGTTTGAAGTTAATGAAGTTGTGAAGGTTTTGCTGTGTTGCAAGCTGTATTAAGTTAATATAATCATTTTTCTGAGGATATGAGCTTGACGATCATCCATGTGTCCTCAAGCTGTGTTAAGTTGTCAATAATTAGAAAAACTCTGAGCTCCAGGACTCGAACCCGCAACCTTCTGAATGCTAACCAGGTATATTTTAAAGTTTATTGTATTGTATAAATTTAATTATATAACAATTATATAATTTAGAACTATATAGGTTATAGTAGAAATTAACCTGTGTCTCAGCCGCTCAGGTGCAAAAAGGCGGCAGCGCCAAATTGCGTGTTCTGTAATCTATGCCAATCGTTCGCAATTTAGCAATGCTTGTAGCAACTAACGAGTATTCTGGCTAAAAGTTTAAGAATTCACATGACGAGCAAACATATAGTTCTAATCGACAAATAGGGCTACCGTAAATACTCGATTTATAGCGCCGGGGCGCTTATTAAATTTTGCAACTTTTTGGTGTGGCGCTAAATCGAGAGCGGCGCTTATTAAAAAAAAGATTGACAAAATGCTCATAAGACACAACATAACTTTATTCACACAAAAACCCAATAAATGCAAGCGTGAGACTCTCGTTAACTGTTTTAATTTGATAATTGCCGAAGTGATAATTTGCTGGTTTGCCTCGACAATTTATTCTCCCGAGGAGCGTGATGAAGTCACTGTAAATCTTTTCGACAATTAAATCACACACTTCGACAAACACTTGGGCAGCTGTAAAAGACGGCTGTTGCAGGCAGCTGCACCTGAAATTACATTGTAAATGCGTATACGGGAGCGAATCGAAGGCGGTGGCGAAATTAAACAGACTTAACTGCAGTGTTTAGTCTAATTAACAGTGTTGACAATTGATGCATGCAGTTATTAATATTATACGGTGTACTGTCCAAGAAAGCTAGGTATCTTAAGTGAAAAATATCGAGCATTAAAATGTGCTGGAACATCAGCATTGCTTTTCGTTAAAGATATTAGTCTAAAACACGGCAATTAAATGCCGAACTGGTGTAAAAATAGGTACGCAACGCGTACATGTGTCTGCTGACATTTGAGTTACAGAGAAATGTGAGATATAAGTAAGTTCATTGGCTTGTGTCCATTCTTTGTGAGTATATGCAGCTATAAGAACGGGTGCTGAACTAGAAGATAGTTTCGCGCCGAGTTGTCACGATATACTGCGGGGGCAAACATTTTAAACATATTTGGAAATTATAAGTTTATTCAAATCATATAGGTTGTAGGCTAGCAATGTCTGAAATCGTATTTATTTCACTGTTATATCTACGAACGTTTGGCAAGGTGTAGATCATGTTTGAGTTAATTGAGACGCGTTTGTTTAGGATATAATATGACAAATATGTGCGACGATAAACATTAATACCCATATTAGGGTCATAAGTTTCGATATACAATTATTTCGGCTAAAATATTAAACGATTTTGAAATTACCTGGCAGTATCACTATTAAATTTAAACCACATGATGAGCCGACCACTAAACACAAAATATATAGCGCCTGGCCAAAAATGTCGGTCATTGCAAACACACTGACAGTCTGACACTGTCTTCATTCAAATTCGTGTAGTACGTAGGCTAATGCGATATTGAAAAATATCAATATATCGATATCGAAAAGTTTTTTCGATAATATCGGCGATATCGAATATCGAAATTGAAGCAAATACGAAAACTCAATTTACCACGGTGCACGCGCGGTAAGCGCAGATGCATGTAAAAAAACGCAAAAAAGTTAAAACGTTAAAGGTTTATTAAGCATGGAATGTTCAATCTACAGAGAGTAATTATTTACAATTTTTTGCATTATATAAAGAGAATATTTACAAATTTTCAGCAAGAAACACCAACATGTTTGCTTGAACGTTAACGGAATTAGTTTGACTACTTCACGACAGAACTGCGGGATTAGAAAGAGCCGTGATATTCTGATACTTTGTTTTTAAACCTCGTCTACGCGCAACTGCTGAACTGCGTAAGTTATATATTTAAATCTATTTCAATTCCGCCATTCAATTGACTCAAATCATTAAGAGCACGTCCTTTGTCTTGTGGCTGACAGTTATCTCACCTATTTTCTCACAGTGTTACCAAGCCGAGACTTTTAGTTTGAGAAATACATTAAGTGATTCGAATTAGCGTAATTATACTTTGTTTACATCGCTATTTCAGTTGTCTTCCTACGCGACATCTCGTCTATGGGAGGCATTGGTCTTTTGTTTTGCGGGACCGGCGCTACGTGTTTTTAAACGCAATAAGATCTCGTCACCTCAATTAGCGTATGCTGTTCTCTACTTTACGACAATAATTGCCGAAATTATTTTTAAAAAATCGACTTGGGTGTTTAGTGAAGTTGAAACTTTCGATATTTTCGATATGCGTAAAATTGAATATCGCTTATCGATATTTTTAAAATATCGATATTTATCGAAAATATCGATATATCGCATTAGCCTAGTAGTACGTGTAATTCACACACAAGAACCTGATCAAAATGTTGGTCAGTGTAAACACAATGGCTCTGAAAAATAACAAAAGTAGTTCAATACCTATCGTGGACCAAATAAGCGAAGGAAGAAGCCTACTGGTGAAGCAACAAACGATCTCGGAGAACTTTCGCTGTCTTTCGGAACGTGTTCGGTTGTGACGTAAACCACAACCAAACAACATTTCGATAACTATAAGTGTTTGCTGACTAACGGCATTATCTGAAAACTAAAACTGTGTTAAAAGCAGACAAGAAACCAAATAATGAAATATAAACACATGAGATTGTGGTGAAATGCTTCCTCCATGGAAGTCCCAGGATAAAAACCGTGAAAAACTTAAAACATCATTAAAAATAAGAGAATATAATTTGTAGTAACATTTTCAACTTTATTACGAAGCCATGTGTTAGAAATATTACCACAAATTGTTTTAATCGTGGATTTTTTTCATATTTTGACTTTTCTTTGTTTATTTCTTCGTTTGATTATGGATTCTGATGTCATTTGTTTTACTCTTTATGAGCAGATCCAACGATCCAGTACTGAAAAAGTACAGCTCCCCGAATAACAATACCGAGGTAAGTTGTAACATGATAGATTGCGACTTCTAGCTTGCTAACTACAATGGTATAGTCTTTATATATATATGCATGCAGTATATAATGTATCGATACAGGAATTGGCCGATATTCCAGCAACCTTTAATGTTCGTTCGAATATAGGTCACAGATGACGAAGAAATCGTTAAAGATAGAATCGAAGAACTTCAAAGATTGGAAATGGATATACAAGAAATACACTCACGAAAAAAGGTTGGTAACTTCATTACAATATGTAATATATCTAATATGCAACATATATAATGTAACATACATGTATAACATACAACATCCAACACGTAACATGTAACATACAACACGTTCACTACTTTTACGCTTTGCCATATATCGAAAACACTGCCTAAGCAGCACTCTAATTTTTAATTCTTAGATGGCCATGGATGAATTAAATATCTTAGAAGAGTCCCTAAACCGTAACAAATCTGATATGAAATCCTCAGAGGATCTTGTTGAGCAATATCGATGGCAAGCGACTCAAACGAGGTAGTAAAACACGATAATCAACACATGTGTGATTACCATAAATAATCGCACATGTGTGATTATCAGCTTTGTTAGTGGCGGAACCATCAACAAAACACAGTCTATTATACAATAAAACAATAATGTTGATGGTTCCGCCACTAATAAAGCTGATAATCACACATGTGCGATTATTTATGGTAATCACACATGTGTTGATTATCGTGTTTTAAAATGTTTGTCAAATCTCATTAAACTCTTATGCTCTATTTTTGTTGATTATAATATAAACAGAAAAATACATGGATGCTTGGAAATATGAAATTTATTTCTAGTGTTGACCAGGATATCTCACTCGTTCTCTGAGCTCACTTGTTCGATATCCTGGTCAACACTCGAAATAAATTTCATATTTCCGCACATCAGTCTTTGAAATTCGCGGCGGCATTCGGCAATTGCCGAATCAAGTATCGTATCACGTCGGCACTTTTTTGCCGTCGTGAATTTGTTAACAACAAGCAGTTTGATCTGATTATTCTTCACGTAACTTTGTTCTCTTCTTTCAATTCCTCGTACAATTATCTTGGACAAAATAATAATAAATAAAATTCAATAGTATTTTTGTATATAATATATTTTATTGTAGTATTTTTTCGACTATGGTGCAACTTGTACTTGTTTTCATCAGGCTGAGGCCAAGAGATACAGTATAACAGTATAAGATACTAAGAAGTGGTTTTAGGCCTTCAAGATGATGCACTATAAAGTCACCTTTGTGGAGATATTTGACTACAACTATATAAACATGAACTGTTTTGCCGCCGTAATCGATAATAGAGACCTTTAGATTTGAGGACGAGGACGAGTACGAAGACGAGTTTACCATTGCGCATGGTTCTTTTCCATTGTTGTTTCTCCACTGCGCAGAAAAGTTCGTCTTCGTACTCGTACTCGTACTCAATCTAAAGGTCGCTATTGACGAATTCGCGACGGCAGTTTTTTGCCGACGTAAAAAATCTGAATTTCAAAGACTGGCACATCCATGTATTATTCTCTATTTATATTGCGAGTTAGTCCTTAATAAATTATTGCAATATTCACACTGTTGTATTATAAAATATTATAACATTTTCCGTTTGACTATATATTGTTTAGGAGTGAACTAATGGAGTTGGAGAAAACCCGTAATCAGCTTCAAGAAGAATGTAATGCGCTGAACGAAATGCTGGAAAAATCGAAACAAAAGAAGGTTTGCTGAAAACGTTTGTTGACTTTCTCGTTGTATAATTTTCTAACATTCAGTTAGAAATCGTTATTGTATCATTTACGACAGACAGACAGACAGACAGACAGACAGACAGACAGACAGACAGACAGACAGACAGACAGACAGACAGACAGACAGACAGACAGAAAAGTGGAAGCCGACAGAAAAGTGGAAGCCGACATGTTTGCAAAACTTAAAGTCGTTGAATTGGAAAGTGTCTAATAAACCAAGTTTGTGTGCGAGGTCTTTGGGCTGTGCATCCACAAATGACTGATCTGTGACAGTGTTCCATAAAACCGATCCTCTGTATGCTACATAACCAACCTTTTAGAGTAATTGATTTGTTATGTGGAATTGTCCCCGTGTGTTTATCCTTTGCTTGCTTATCCTTTGCTTGTTTATCCTTTGCTTGCTTATTTTAGACGAGCAACGAGATGATGTTTGGCAGAAGCAAAGAGGACATTTTCACGTCTCTTCAAGAACATGACAAGTTCAAGAAAGAATTAGAGTTGGCGAATGAGACCCTGGGGCGAGAGAAGGAACGGGCAAAGGTGGCGCAAGACGATCTTCGTGAGAAGATTGGAGTTTTGGAGGATGACTTGAAGAAACAGCATGATGAAACGGTGGAGAACCTGAAAATGATGAAAGAGGTTTGGTTTTATGCGAATAATTAAATTTTATATTATTTATATATTTATATATTATATATTTATATATTTATATATTATTTATATAATAATATTGAATAATTAAATTATTATCCTATTCCTCGTATATAAGCGCATGCGCCTATAAGCTAAAGTGCATATATTTATAAGCCTATAAAAATTCGCCTATAGACACAGCCCTAACCAGACCCCACGAGAATAAAAGAAACAATGGACTTGAAGTTCCATGCCAATACCTTGTAAAAGCGCCGAGGCAAATTTCGAAACCGTAGACGGTCGGACACCTCATTGATGGTCGGACACCTCATTGATGGTCGGACACCTCAGGTGGAAGCTATTTCACCAAACCCAACACAACAAAGATCCTAACCCTAACCCTAATGAGTTTTCTAACCCTAACCCCCCGCCTAAAAAGCTTAATGAGTTTTCTAACCCTAACCCCCCGCCTACGTGCATCTGTTCTAAAACTGACATATCAGTCGATTTCGGAACGTTGATTTATTAATGAGAGGGACTGAGAACTAGGGTTTAGTGAGTTTGAAGCCAAGGAAGTCTCGGGCGAGTAAAATAAAAATGGCGCCCAGTTGTTGGGAATTTTAAGACCCGTAAGGGATTAGAGTTAGGATTAGGGTTGTTAGGCTTTGTATTAGGGTCACCGGTATTCGATATTCGAAAATGTCACGGTATACCGGTGTACCGTTACAATTTTTAATTGTTAGCAAATATGTGATCTACAGTAAGCACAGTTGACACCCAATAACCCAAACATTCAAGGAAAAATGGAAAAAAGTTCGAGTTATCGGGAGTTTGTTTCGTTAAATGATCTAAAATTAGATGGATAAATCAGTGTTTTACTTTTATTACATATTTCAACTCCATATTCAAAAGCCTGGTCTTCATATATGATCGCTACGATGAGTACGATCGCCACGATTGTTCAAAAGTAAAAAATGAACTCAGCCATCAAACGGAAACCACAATGGCAATTGTCGTGATCGCCGAGACAGAACATTATCCATCTTAGCAATCGTTTAAAAGTTAAAATCTAATCTATATATTATTGCGCATGCACGCACACATTGTGTTTGTTTCTCATTTGTGAACTTTTCTTGCAGTTTAAATAAAAAGATAAACTGATGATAGTCATGATACCGGTTTATATTACGGTCTACCTGTAGTAGATATACCGTAACAAAGGTATACTGGTATATCGTCAGAACCAATACCGCCATACCGGTATCAACTAAATATCGTGAATAACTAAAAATAACAGTATACCGTTCAACGTTAGTGCCATTTTGAACAAACACTCGGGTGAGAACTGTATATAGCTAATTTGAGAACGATACTGGCTTGAACTAACATATAGTAATATCCCTTACTAACTTTTTATAGCAATTGAATAAAGAGCGCCAGAAAGTCCGTACCGTGCAGCACGAAAAACTTAACGCGGTAAATAAACTTCACGACGAAATGAAAGAACTACAGGAAAAGGAAATTGAGGCGTTAAGATCGCAAATGTTGCGGGTCAGTGCCCGCGGGGATATCGAGAATTATACATGGCCTAGTGGCTACAGTTCTAAGATAGATATAGTGAAAATATCTCAAGTATTTACTGTACTAATTTTAACTTCAACAAACTAATTACTGCACTAATTTTAGCTTTAGTAAACTAATTACTGCGTTAATTTGAACTTCAATTTGGATAAAATATCTTGGTGTAGCGAGATACTAATTTGATTACCACATTAATCTCCTTATATGAATATTACAAATTTTAAAATTTATATTTTAGGCCTAACTCCATAACGAATATTAAAAATGTCACGTGGGCAGGTGTTAAGGTGACAATTCCAAGTATAAACTGTTTACATGCAAGTACCTTAACATTCAATTGATTTGAATAATCTTTTCGATAGGAGCGCTCTGCAAATGTCGAACTCTTGGAAGACAAGTTTAAAAGAGAAGCAAATCACCTGAAGAAGTCTGCTGAGGTTTGTCTAATAAAACTATACTATACCATACCATATCATATACCATACCATATATACCATACCATATCATATACCATACCATACCATATACCATACCATACCATACAGTACCATACAGTACCATACAGTACCATACCATATTATACCATATTATACTATACTATACCATCCCATACCATACCATACAGTACCATACCATATTATACTATACCATACCATACTATACCATGTACCATACCATACCATATACCATATCATACCATATTATACCATACCATACCACACCACACCATTCCACACCATACCATACCATAGTATACTATACTATACTATACTATACTATACTATACACTATACACTATACTCTATACTCTATACTCTATACTCTATACACACTATACACTCTATACACTCTATACACTCTATACACTCTATACACTCTATACACTCTATACACTCTATATACTATATACTATATACTATACTATTTCAATCTATTTCAACAATTTCATTCACTTGCAAGTCAAATAAAAATGTGAATGGTTTTATTTTTTAGAATGCCGAGTCAAGGCTCACGCAACTCGAGGAGTATTTGGCTGAGAGAAATGATGAAATAAGTAAATTAAGGCAACAGCATCGAGATGAGAAACAGAAAACTTTAGATATCGAGAAACAATGGCGGGCGCAGCTGGAGAGTGAAAGACAGGACGCTGAGATCCGATTAGATGAGCAGGTTTTTATCGTTTCACGATATTATAAACGGAGATATTTCAAACCAGCTGTTGTGGTCTAGTGGTTACTACACGTGTCTATGAGCTGGTAGACCCGGGTTCAAATCCTGGGTCGGACCACCACTCAGGGTCTTAAAATAATTGAGGAGAAGGTGCTGCCTTTGCAACAACATCCTGCAAATGGTAAGACTTTCTGGTCTTCTCGGAAAACGACCTTAAATCGTAGGCTCTCGGAATCCCTATCAGTTGTGTTTTCCGTTCACCTAAGAGTGATAAACTGAATAGTCGAACGCTTAAAACATGACCCTCTCATGGCTCGGATAAATAGGGCAACCTTAAATAAACATGAAAGTCTAAAGGAATAACTAAGATGGTTCAAAAATCTAGGGTTTCTCTTGGTTATACCCTCGCCAGCAACTTTTATACGCTTTCTTTGTGATGTCCCAACTTCCCAAGTGCGATATTTTGATGATATTTTGCTTTATTATTTTTCCTATGATTCAGGAAAGGACGGGCAAAGATCGAGAAAACAAACATCTTCATCAACAAACGGAACTCGAAAACGTAAGACATTAATTCCTTCTGAATTATTTCAGATATCTTTATGATATTATTTTGCTGTCATCAAATTTTGTTGTCAACTTACTTCGATACCAACTCTACTTGTTTGTTTGTTTAGCTGGTAGAACAGCGGACAGCAGAACTGAGACGTTCTGAAGAAAGGTGCAAGTCACAGACGGAAGAATTGCAGAGAATTATAGAGGTATTTTAGATATGCATGAAGTCTGTAGACTTTTCATCTTATTTGCCGTGCTTTTAGATGACTTAAAAGCACATCTTATTGTTCGGTATTTTACTATTTTTCCGAATAAAGATACCTATAGGTCTCTTTTATTTTTATCAAATCAACAGTCAGAAATCTTCCCGCCAAAACTTACCGATCCGGAAAAGGCGTATTGCCCTCGCAGCGAGCCATATAAGGCTTTAAGTCTCCAGCAAAATCGAAAAACGTGTACACAAGATATATATAATGATTGCTTGATGTTGTTTTACTGTATTTATAGAATAAAAATGAAGAAATAAAGTTGGTTCGTAGTTTAGTCAGGCAACAAGAGGATGCCACTCGCGTTTTGGGCGAACGATTGAGAACTGAAGCTCGAGAGCATGTAAGAATAGTTTTATGGAAACTACATACAGTTACAAATTAGCACAAGTTGTTACAGCATTGATGGCAAAACAATACTGTAACAACATTGGCTATCATGTCTGAAGTTCTAACAGTATCTGAACAATCTTGTTAATAACATTCTTCACGGGGTGCAGCACAACATTGTTCACAGTTGGCACTTGGCAGCGCAACATTGTTCACAGTTGGCAGCACAACATTGTTCACAGTTGGCAGCACAACGCAGTACAACATTGTTCACAGTTGGCAGCACAACATTGTTCACAGTTGGCAGTACAACATTGTTCACAGTTGGCAGCACAATATTCTATTTAATACTGCTGTGGGTCCTCCTGATCAA
Source organism: Chrysogorgia sp. JL179-B06 (assembly GCA_035772405.1). Taxonomy (NCBI): domain Eukaryota; kingdom Metazoa; phylum Cnidaria; class Anthozoa; order Scleralcyonacea; family Chrysogorgiidae; genus Chrysogorgia; species Chrysogorgia sp. JL179-B06. Next base: position 2,308,253 of record JAYKKM010000076.1, on the reverse strand, counting down.
TCGTCAATTATTTCAGGTTCGCAATGCTGTCGAGAAAGAACGACATTCTCTTAATAAAGAGAAAGAAAGAATAGGAAGGAGCTTGGAGGAGGAAAAAGAGAAGAATGCAACGACAGTGAGACAGTTCACAGAGCAACTGGAAATGGAAAAACATTCTCATTTACAAACTAAACAAACGATTACTAAATTAAAACAGGTAAGGATGTGTCTATACATTGAACTATAATACTGAGGGAAGTATGCTCGGTAAATATGGAAATAACTAGAAGGCACTCAGAGACTGCATACCTCCGCCAGCGGGTTGCACTAGGCCAATTACTCACCAGACCTACATGTCTATAAACTGGTCTCTCTTGAATGAATAAAATGATTGATTACATTTGTTCCGTTGAGTGCACCTTTTGACTTTTGTATAAACAATGACACTGACAAGCTCGTTGTTTTGTGAATTCAGCTTGTTTGCGAATATTAAATATTTGCATACTATAAGGATAATATAATGAGCGCAATCAAGCGTTTTTTTTCCATTCATTTCTTCGACACTGAGAAGCTTACAGACAGATTTTTATCAATATTTCATCCAATTGTCATCCAAATTTAACCAAAATTTAATGGATTGGTCCTTGGCATATGACCCTTGGCATATGACCATCCCTTCTATAAACTTTCATGGAAATCTGTTCATTAATTTTTGAGATATCCTGCTTACAGACAGACAGACAGGCAGGCAGGCAGGCAGACAGGCAGACAGACAGACAGACAGACAGACAGACAGACATACATACAGAGGTAAAAACATCACCTTGCAGAGGTAATAATGAAGGACAAGTTGTGGTGAATCACGAGTGCATTACTTTAATATTGCATTGTTTTTACTTCAGGAAGCTGAAGAATTGCGAAGAAAGGTTCTCGAAGTTCACGGAGAAAGAATTACAGGTGTACAACGCGCTAGACTAGAAGGTGGCGAGGAGTTGGAAAAAATCAAAGAAAAACTCCATGAGGTTAGAAAATTCTATACTTTACTATAACGACCATTATTGTATATAGAAAATAGAAAACAAAAACAGAATAAAATATAAAATCAGGTATTTGGATCCATGGTTGGGTTTATGACCCCTGTTTGTGACCCCAGTTTATTATTGTATTGGGTACACACGCAAAAAAGCACCTTAAAGGGATACTCCAGCCAAAATACAAATGTAGTTTATATGAAAGATCTTACTGACTTTAGTTTATTTCCAAAGTTTCAGTATTCCTATCAATTTAGTTAAGAAGATATGGCTATAGTAGAAGTTGCGGAGTTTGTCCAATTTCGACGCCATATTTGTTTCTCAAATATGACGTCACTGAGTGCTTATCTATCTCGTATTATGCCTACGAATCTCCTCTACTTTCCTGCACGAGGAACTAAATAGTTTATTTCGACTAATCCTTCCTCCAAAGAGCATTCACACCAGCTATCACTATGTGATCACCATCAAAACAACTCCACTGGCGATAAAGAATCACTCAATGACGTCATATTTTCAAAACCAATATGGCGTCAAAATTTTCAACTTCAACTAGCCATATCTTCTTACCTAAATTGATAGGAATACTGAAACTTTGGAAATAGACTAAAGTTAGTAAGATCTTTCATATGAACTACATTTGTATTTTGGCTGCAGTATCCCCTTAACAGGCTGTGACACCGACATCAGGTCTGTAACATGATATCATCAGGGCTGAACAGGAAAACTGTATAGCGACCCCTGATAACAGGTATGATGACAACAGACTGTTGCATGGAAACACGACGTAACGCGTGCGTGATATTCATTTAGCCTGTGCATTCTCTGTTGGCTCTGACAGCCTGGAATAACTATTATATCAGGTATGAAGTCTGTAACAGGCCTGTGGCGTTTTTACGTGTGGATATGGGATTTGCAGTAAACCGAGAATGTTGTGGTTTTGTTTGTCCAACGACCATGGCGTTGTATTCGAGATGGGTCAATTTTATACCATGAATTGACTCTGTTTTGTGTATCTTTGTTAAGTTCACCCTTCAAGCGGAGAAGCTCGAGAGGATAGATAAAGAGACTGCAAAAGCTATCTATGAAGAATGCCGTAAGATTGCGGAGTTGGTTGATATGCCAATGTCGTTCAAGACACCGACAAGGTAACAGTGCAAGATAGCTATACACACGTATACATGTTTCATCGATTTTATTGGATATTAATACCTAAAAATACCCAAACGGAAAGAGCGCGAACGGGAGTCTACCCATGCGAGGCGCCTTCCCGTTGAAATAAAAAATACATAAAGTCATAGACCAACTGCTCGCAATTCACGATGCACCAACACACACGCGCAGCCCCAACCCCATTTCTCCGAACTCCACTGAAAGAACAAAATGAATAAAACTGAGTAGAATTCAAAAGAACGAAGGTTGAAGCTGCGCGCATACAACGATGCTCCGTGGAATCTAAGCAGTTGAATCTAAGCAATCTAAGCATGTGTCTACACACACACACTTATAATAATAATGTTTTAGTAGCATTTTATAATAATCTTACTTATGTAACTCATTCTCTAACAAAGTTACTTACAAAATTTTACATGCACTGTAAAAACAGATTGGTTGAAACAACCGATTTGATATTTGGTTCTTTATCAAATTTAATTGGTTGTTTTATTCAGATTATACCAATCAAATATTTTGATTAAAATGACCGTATTTTGGTTGTTTCAACCAATAAAATTTGGCTATTTTAATTTAATATTAATTTGGTGATTCTGAGACAACTAAATTTAATTGGTTGTTTTAAGCAGTCTGTTTTTACAATGTACTTTGCTGTTGTTGTTCTTTAAGGTTGACAGACGATAAGTCTGATGAGAATGTCGATGGTGTTCGGGAGAGTCCTACCAAAGAAGCTCTAGTAAGAAGTGCATAGACTCTTGTTTTTTATTATTTTATATCTTATTCTGTGTTATAAAACAAATGGTTCGTGGTTTGGTGTACTCCATCGAGTTATGGACGAACTTACGCGCTTTCTTCGTCCAAACCATAAACCATTTCTTATAGATATTACGTTCTTGAATGCCAGAATTTGGTAACCAATTGAACGCCGCCATTTTGGGCAAGTGCGGCAAATTGGAGGGCAAACGCCTCGGTTCCAGACCTTTTTCTGCAATTCGAGAACCTCGCAGTCCAAAACACAATAATTTTTGCGTTTCTTTTTCACAATTTGTCTATTTAGCGATTAAGCCTGTTGTTTTATTGTTACTTGGACTATTTTCTGCTGAGTAAAATATCAAAACGATTGCGTTAATATGAAATTTAAATATAAAATTGCCCCCCAATTTTTATCCAAGATGTGTTAATATACACACTGCTGTAGTGAAGGATACGAGCTTGACGATCGTCCCCACGTATCGTTTATCCAAGATGGTAGCCTTCAATTGGTTTCCCGCGGATGACTGAAATCAGGCCCCAATACTCCCTCTAGTTTTATTTACGATCTCTATGATGAAACATGCTAAGTATATATTTTACCAAACATATTGTTTACTATTGCTTGTACTAAGTTCATATTCTTTAGGCTGGTTTACGGCATTGTAATAATGAACTTCGACAACGACTCTCTGATATTAAAAAACAGATGGACAAACAACGAGAACAGATTGATAATATGAAGGTAACTGGGAAAATTGGTATGAACATATCTATTAAAGGTCATCTTGAAAATCCAATGTATATAAAAATGTATAGTAAAATCTTTTGTTTTTCGCAGCAAACGTATGTTCCAAGTAGTCCTGATGAGGAACTGTCGAATCTTCAAAAGCTTCTTGAAGAAAAGGTACTGCTCAAAATAATTGGACATAGTATAAAAATAAGTCTTATTAACAGACGTGTGTCTTTACAAATTGTTTAGCTCGAACGTGGCCGAGTCGAAAGTATGTCAAAGGCGCCGCAGGCTGCCACCATACGACCCATGTCTGACCACGGAGCACAACTAATATCTAAGTTTTGATTTCACTAAGGGGGAAAACCCTCAAAGCACGGGATAGATCAACTAATAACTAATAACTCTACTCACATTAGTTCAAGCTCGCGAATCAACACAAGGTTATTCCCAGATGGTCACCCATCCAAGCACTTATAACCTCGTCCGACCCGGCTTGACTTAGCGGTGAGTGGCAGCACCCTAATAGCACACGCCACCCGTGCTCCCTGAAATTCAATATGTCGAAATATTCTTACGTATTCCCATTAACAACGGGCGATGTGTTCTTCAGGTCACTGCTTAAAATCATCGAGACAGTGAATGAATTAAGTTAGCAGAGCAATTTGCTGTTGTTAATCCTTCCTAAAATTACCTACATCTAGGTTCTGTGGCTAAATTGAAAAGTCTTTGTTTTATTCAACGTTTTTCCTTTATTGCTTTAGGAAGAGGAAATCCAACGTCTTCACAAGTAAGCTTTTATTGATTATAATCTTAACATGCGCTTAAATTAGATTATAATTAACATTGCCATATAATTTAGGAAATATGGCGACGAAATCTTAAATTTACAAGCGGAGAAGAAAAAAGAACAATTTGTAAGTCCATATATCGTGTATATTAGTCAAGTATATGATATCAAAGTGTTGTGTATGTGTGTATATATGTGTATGTGTGTATGTACGTATTTATATATGTATGTATGTGTATATGTATATAATTATGTATATATGTATATATGTATATATGTATATTATATGTATATATATTAGTCGAGTGTATATATATTAGTCGCGTAATAAACCATTTTTGTTTTTTCTCGCTCTGACAGACGTACAAGAGAACAGTTGCTAAGCTAGAACAAGAGTTTCAAAAATTAATTACTGCAAATGTAAGTAGGGCCAAGGGAGAGTAATCCTGAATAAAGCTAATCAAATTTTGATCAAGCAGGCCCAAAGTTGTATATTACTGTTCTTATAGATTAATGTTCCTGGCTCCGTTCGTATGGGGAAGAGCGACATCGTTGCCAGAAACGGGAATAGTTCTTCAAGTGCAGGGGGACCCAAGGTTCTTCATAACGCTTCCCCTGCACAGTTCGTAGCTCGATCAGTACAAAAGACTTCTAGCACGGATTTACTAAAGCATTTGCAAGACCGCGTTAAGAAACTAAGAGCAGAAAATGAAAACCTCAAGAATTCGTCAGCCAAAGAAACATCCTTTGAGTCGGTGAAACCGCCAAGAAAAGTAAAATGGTTGGCCGATGTACGTATGCTGCATTTGTTTTTAATGTTTTCTTGTTTTTGGTCATATTATACCTGCATGTCAATATTTGATACCTGGAGAGTGTCTCTGTGTGTGTGTGTCTGTCTGTCTGTCTGTCTGTCTGTCTGTCTGTCTGTTTGTGTGTCTGTCTGTGTGTCGGTCTGTGTGCGTGTCTGTCTGTCTGTCTGTCTGTTTGTTTGTTTGTTTGTTTGTGTGTGTCTGTATTTCTGTGTGTGTCTGTCTGTCTGTCTGTCTGTCTGTCTGTCTGTCTGTCTGTCTGTCTTGTCTGTCTGTCCGTCCGTCCGTCCGTCCGTCCGTCTGTCTGTCTGTTTGTTTGTGTGTATCTGTCTGTCTGTCTGTCTGTCTGTTTGTGTCTGTCTGTATGTCTGTCTGTCTGTCTGTCTGTCTGTTCCTGTCTCTATAGAAAGTGTTGTTCTATTCTGTAGTCAGATTCTGCTCTTTTGCAAAGCAAGAGGTTGACCATATCCCAGCTTGGCTCGCCAGTTAAGGTAAATTAAAACCAGTCCATGACCATTTTCAGTAGATGAGATTGAAAGAGTTTCATTTGTCTCTGTAATAGACCTTACCATTATGACGTATGAACCATTGGTGACTACTACCAATCCTGTATCATAATTCCTTGCGATATTTACTATAAAGATATACCGAAAAGGATTCTGGTAGTGGTAGTCACTAAAAGAGTCATGAGTCCAGACTCCATACATGTAAGGTGTATATTTCCTTAGACGTTTGAATTCTCGACCCAGTTTAATTGTATCTGAAGTTTGATACTGGAAACTCTTATGTTATATTATGTTTTATTGTAGAGTTTGGAGATGAAATCTCAACAAAATTCTGACCTGATGAATGGCAATGTAGAACAAATGGCTCGACTAAAGAAACTTTTAGCTAGTACTACAAAGGTAAGTCCGCACTTAAGACTTCTTTTTTTTTAAATTAATAGTTTTTTGTTCATAGTGGTAATATACGTAGTAGGCTTTATCTTATAATGAAACTGTAATTAGTTTTATAAGTAACTTTAAGAATATATTGTTGTAAGAGCATTGAGACTATTGTATAATGCTCCTAATACGTCTTTATTATTATTATTATTACCCTAATTTCAGCCAAAATGAACAAAATTATAGCAAATAATTCACTAAATTGAAATAACCAAGCTCATGTAAATCACTAATATTTATCTGATAAAAAAAGATATACAGACATATCGATTAACTCAATGGTTAGAGCGTCTAATCGGAGATCATGAAGGTTGCGGGTTCGATTCCCGTCGGGCTCACAAACATTTTTTGAGTTTGCAAAGGGGAACTGTACCAAAAAAAACCAACTTTTAAATAAAAGGCCTTTAAGTATAATGTTTAGAAACGGTATCTGTTCTTCTACTCGAGAAATAACGTTTTCATTCTCGTATTTTATGCTTCTGGACGCCGCCATTTTTGTCTAATAATTTGACAGTACTAAATGACGAAGCACATTAGCTATAGTGCTATACGGTTTATTTCCGTTGCATTGTTTTTAATTTCACTTCTCATTTTTAAGGATAATTCAACGTTAACTAACACTGGATGATTATGGAGAGATGATCAGAACCTAATGTTAACTCACCATCTTAATTCAGGACTGAGATTCCACGACACACAATTCAACAAGAACGTTAAGTATTTTAACTATAAACCATTTGTGACAACGTTTGATTGTCCTTGACTGCTATGGGTATTGTCATGAGTGGTTCTTCCACAAGTACAGTGGAATCTCAACTTGGTGAAGTAAAATGACACCTCAAAAGCGGAGACCTTTCGTTTTGGGTCTTGGCAAAACGTCTACATGTGAAAGAATACCCTTAATAGTGTCCGCTTGAAAGAGGTCCAATGCTCAAGAGGTCCATGTTCGGATACAAGAGGTTTATGTCCGGGTTCAAGAGGTTTATGTCCGGATACAAGAGGTTTATGTCCGGATACAAGAGGTTTATGTCCGGGTTCAAGAGGTTTATGTCCGGTTCAAGAGGTTTATGTCATTGTACAATTTCATATCCGGGTACAAGAGGTTGATATCTCTCGGTGAATCTCGTGTAAAGTCAAAGGAGCCAAGACTCTAATTGACGGTCGTGCTAGATGGAGTACTCGCAGTTAAGGTAGCCGTGATGTACCCCCTAGGTCTGAGTCGTCTTCTGGACGATCCTTTTATTAGTATTAAGGTTAGTATTAGCAAACCATTAGGCGGGGGGTTTGGGTTAGGATCTAAGTTGTTTTGAATTAGCAGTTCCATGATGTATTTCATCATACAGGCATGTCCGATTGTACGATAGCAGTACAATCTCTCATTTCGTCCAACCTCTCACGGATACTAAAAAAGATCGTCCAGACGACGACTCAGACCTAGTACCTCACGGTCACCTCAATCCAGCCACGACTCTCAATGACTCTCATAATATAGACCAACCTCGTTTTCAGGCCGAAAAGGGAGGAGGTCCTGGAAACGAGGTTGCGTATAGACTGACCTTGTCAGTATATTGTGAAACTAAAGGTTTTGCTGTGCAAGCTGTGTTAAGTTGTCAATACTCAGAAAAACTCTGAGCTTCAGACAGGACTCAAACCCGCAACCTTCTGAATGCTAGCCATGCGCTCTTGCTATTGAGCCACTAGAACTCAGATGGCAGGGCAAGGGTAATTACGGTATTTAAACCTGGGACGAGTCGTGTTGTTTGTTCAAAAGTATATTTGTTGGACTTCTCTGAGTATTGACAACCTAACACGGCTTGCACATGAAGCAAAACCTTTACAACCTTAAAGTGCCCCTAACCTCAAAATTATTTATTGTCTTATTTGGAAGAACTTTTAAAATGATAAAGTAACTTATTTTGAAGATTTTCACTTCTTCGCTTTCTTTTTGAGATATATCAGTTTGTTTGATATGCAAATGTCCGGAATTTACGTCACACTTGCATAATGACTTATTGGAGAAATGTGTGTATCTCTTTCATTCTCGAACAAAATCCTTTAAAATCGAGAGGATTGGTGTTGTGGGAGAAACACGCACACGTGTTATTCACACTTTAGTGTTTTTATTTGATGAACTCAAAAATATATAACATTCTCTGATAACTCATTATGCATGTGTGACGTAAATTCCGTACATTTGCATATGAAACAAACTGATATATCTCAAAAAGAAAGCGAAGAAACGAAAATCTTCAAAAGAAGTTACTTTATCATTTTAAAAGTTCTTCCAAATAAGACAATAAACTACATTTTGAGGTTAGGGGCGCTTTAAGTATTGATAAGTTCTTAGTCACTTTTAACAAAACTATATATAACAAAACTATATATATATATATATATAACAAAACTATATATATATATTTACATAAGTTGCGAATCCCTATAATCTCTGAATTTTACAAAGACAAAATGTTCTTTTTGTGTGAGTTTTATACAATCATCTGTGCATAGCCAATATATATTAAATCCTGTTAAAGACATATGTATAAAGTTAAGTAGTATCACATGTACATACATATATATATATATATATTACAATGTAGTATATAACTCGTTGTGAGATAAACATAGTTGTCTTGATATTATAATATAATATATCTTAACATCAAACTACCCCAAATCGAACTATGTTTGTTCAGATTTGCCCTGCGTATTAAAGAAATATAAAATGGTGTTTTAGTCATCTTCCGTGAACATGAAAAATAATCGACATTATCAACCTACACTACCGAGTGGACAGAACATTTTCCGTCGACTCAGTGGTGTAGGTTATTCACGTTGTTTAATTTTCATGGTCTTCTATGTGATAGATAAAATATTTGGGGCTGATCTTTATGGGCATTTGCAATGGCGAGCCATTGTAAATGCCCATAAAGTTTGGATGCGAATATTTCATCGGAGTGATGGATACTTTGCTTGATTAGAGTGATGACTTGATTTGCTCGATTGATTAGAGTGATGAATACTTTGCTTGAAAGTCGTAGAAAGGTAAAAGCAAGAAATTTAACCCGAAAATTGCCCAGGTTAGCCGGTAGCGCGACTTTTAAAATGAGTCCATAGATTTTTGTATCTGCGCACGTGCAGATATAGACCTCTTTCATGATGGCTCCAAATTAAATATTATTTTATATTCATTTAAATAAGCCTTTCTAACCTCGTTCGTGTGTCTGTAATTCCAAAGAATCTTTTCCTCTTGTATAGATTATATTTATATGTTCTTGTATAACAGTTTTGATGTAATTGGTTAGTTTATATATTTTAATACATGCCAATTTTGATGTAATTAGTTAGTTTATATATTTTAATGCATGACAATTTTAATGTAATTAGTTAGTTTATATCATAGGTTTTATCTTTTTAATGTCATTTAGTTAAATCACACGCCACTCATGGAAACCAACTTTCAGTTGATGAGGTTTAGCGTGGATAAATAAAGTTGTTGATTGAATCTTTACTTTGTAACGAGGCCACAAAGGTTAATTTGCATGCACATAAAAGAATATTTAGACTGGCCACCATTATGAAAAAGGTGGTCTATATTGTAGTCGCGATGATGAGTAACAATAGCATAGCTTCGGAGCCAATCAAGTTCAAAACGGCTGCTTCCGATTACGCTACGATAACGCACGACCATGGTTAAGGCGGAGGTACATGTACGCAGAGCGTACCTATTTTTTACTTGATGTTTGACTCCGCCAGGAGATTATGTTTTTCTGTCTGTCTGTCTGTCTGTCTGTCTGTCTGTCTGTCTGTCTGTTTGTCTTGAAGAGATGGTCATACGTCAAGGACCAATCCATTAAATTTTTAAATCGCTTATATTATTCAAATCTTTAAAGTGCTACTCGATCAAATTTTTACCTATCGATATTTTCACGTATTTATAAAGCAGAGCTTCTAAATATTACTCGGTCGAAACCGTTTTGCGATTCGACGATGGCAAGTATTATTTATTTGACTCCGAATCTGGAGTTGTTATGTCCGCCATTAATCGTTCATGTAGACCAGCGTAACGAAGTGACGTCAGATTCTCAACGCGAAGACTCCACATGGCTAATTCTTCAAGTAAATCAAGGTCGATTTTTTCAAATTCTTCGTCAGAAAGGCTGGACATTTCATCTACTTCTCGAAGAAAACAAGTAACCTCGACTGAAATTCAGGCGTAGCATTGAGAATTTGACGTCACAAACAATATTATCTTTTGAAATTGCGGCTCACTTGGAACACGTTTTTAGTAATGTGGCAAAAAATACCATTTTTTTAGTTTTTTTTAGTTTTTTTTTACATCGATGATCACTTTCGACCCTGAAATACTGTTCTATGCTAATGATAATCTAAAAGACGGGAGTGAATTTTCATCGTAGTGTCACAAAAAACAATGGACTTGTCAGTGCCATTGTTTATACAAAAGTGCGGTCATGGCCCAAGGAACAACATATAATTTTGCATAATATTTGAGTAGAAATGAGTGCAATGAAGCATTTTATTCACTCTAGATAGAAGAAGTTTATAGACGTGTAGATCGTACATTGAACAACAACAATATTTTATTGTATATGAAAAAGTGTGGTCATGGTCATGCACCAGGACCAACCTGAAATATGAGCTAAATTTACCTTATAAAATGTCTTCAATAAATATCCCGGTGGCGGAGGTATGTAGTCTCTGAGTGCCTTCTAGTTTTTTGTATTATTGGGCACGTTTGTATACTTATCTTACTTATTGGCCAGGTGTATTGGTTTACAGATGGGCCTAGGTGTAACTTTCACTTTTTTCCGTGTTTAGTACTAACTACTGTCAAACTAAAGAGGTCAAACTAAGGATCGTGGTAAGGTTGAGGTAGGTTAATGAAATTCGAAAATTTAGAAGCATTAGAGTTGATTTCAACAGTGAGAAATGATTAATTTATTTATAGTGCCCCTGCGACGAAATATCACATTACGTTTCTTGGCAGTTTTTGTAACAGAACATCATTTTAGTTTAATAAATGTTCGTATTTGCCAAAAAGTGAACAACAAACATTCTATCACAAGAAATTTAACCTCCAAAGTCACCCAGATGTTGGCCCTTTCTCGATGATATGAGCAACCGAAATGTAAATTTATTATAGCATCAACCCAAGTCAGTTTTAGGGTTAGGATTGGGGTTAGGATTAGGGTTAGGGATTGGTTTGTATTTCGGTTCATATATCGAGAAATCGCCCAAATTTTGTCCGCCATTGATCGAAACTTTGTTCAAGACGAGCCCGCGATTCCACAGCAGAGCATGTGATTGTGACGTCCGAGACTCAACACGTGACAAAACTTTATGGAAATTATACGACAAGTTACAATAGAAAGTTTTCCCCAAGTAGCTTTATATTCATACACAACTAGCCACGTGTTGAGCCGTAATGTTGGAGCAAAGGAAGAGAAAAAGAAATGAGTTCTTAGAAGAACTGTTTAAAGATTTGAGAAATAAATAGGCTTAAAATAAAAGAGCACAATGCATTTACGTCTGCTAACTGGAAATTAAAAACACGAGCCCTTATATAATCGAAAAACTGAATCATAATCAGATGATGTCACCCCACACGTATAGGATGACACCTCACAATAACGCCAAGTTGAAAACGAATTCCTTTTGTCAGCAATGATCCGGATCAATAAGTTTAATATATACGGACTCCATTATCTTTAATTGAAAAGCTGACCGACACTTCGAGAGAATTCTGAACTTATTACCATTCTGAACTTATTACCATTCACCATTGGTTAGTACGTTTTACAAAGCTGTATTTAAATTTTCTTGCACTGACATCAGCTAAAGCAAAATATACTTGTCCCATCTATGAGTTATCAGACATGAGCTTGTTTCTACGCACGCTAAAGTAGCAAACTATGCTTGACATTGTCTATCAGTTTCTTTCTAAATGAAACACAATATATGTATAGTGTCTACTTGTTATGAAAACAAAATTGGCATTTATTGGTGACTATCTTTAATAAATGTAATCTACTAGTGCCAATCTAGCAGTAGTTCTTCAGTCTATACATTAGCTGGTTTCTCCATCTGTGTAACATTCTCCAATCCTGTCATTTCATTTGATATCACCTCACCATTATCTTTGTTCAACTCGAGTAGGACATCTTTTCAACAATGGCAGCGGCATAGGTGTCTCCCATGACATTAACGAGCGTTATAATACGATCGCTATAAACCCAAGGTAAATAATACAGTTTGAGTTTGCAACATACACCTTGCTTAAATTATAGGTATCTCTAGTGTTAATTATCACTTACGTAAACCATTCAACGGTCATTATTGTACCAACATGTTCTATTGGCAATCCCACAGTCTCTAGTATGATTATGAATCCAATTACGCCAGCACTAGGAATGGCTGGTGCTCCCACTGATATCATTGTTGCCATAATTCTGAAATATAATGATTTATATTAATACACATTCAGACATATAGTTTATTTATTTATTTATTTATTAAAGGACATTGGCAACAAAAATTAAGTTTGTCTAATATGAAAGAACTCGTAAAATGATAGAGTAACACCTTTTACAACTTTTCCGTATTTTACTTCGTTTTTGAAATATCTCAGTTTGTTTGATATGTAAATGAGATGGTCTCTGACGTCAGGTGTGGGGTAGAGAATTTTCACTCATTAAAACATGTATTATATCTCAGTGATTGCTAAGTTTACAACGTTATATCATGGGGAGTTGTTATACGCACATTTTCAAGTAAATTTGTGGAACAAACTTGAAGATGTAACCAATATTTTAATGAGTGAAAATTCTCCACCCAACACCTGACGTCAGACACTATCTCATTTACATATCAAACAAACTGAAATATTTCAAAAACGAAGTAAAATACGGAAAAGTTGTAAAAGGTGTTACTCTATCATTTTGCGAGTTCTTTCATATTAGACAAACTTAATATTTGTTGCCAATGTCCTTTAAGCTTCCATTGTACAATAACTATAAAAAAATTCGAACAAAAATTACATGTACAACGAGGCAAGTTTACAACAGGAACATACCCAACAAGGAAAACTGCCAAAAGCTATTAAAAATTATATATAGGCTAACAATGATAACAAAACATAATACAATTCAATTCAATAAAACACAGTTGATTATAAAATAATATTTCAAAAAAATACTTAAATGAAAAATAAGAACAGTTAACAGCATTCTCTATAAGATGAGGAGGCCAGGTTATGGGTAGAGTAACATTTAGAACAAATAGATTTCCAGGTTGAAATATTGTCACAGTCTTTTAGAATGGAGCGCAGACATGTAGTGGCGGTAGAGAGCAGATCTAAAAGAAGTAACTGATGAAAGGCAACGGGTTCACGTAGGTAGACTGTTCCAGAGTTTGACAGTTCGAACGAAGTAACTTTTTTGAAAAAGAGAGGTTTTACATTTTGGAACTACAAAATCGAGAGAGCAACTGTTGAAAACAGTTTGACGCTACTCTGGCTAGTAAAGATATTGAACATAACTTTAAAAGTTACTTTCCATTACTGTCCATAGCTAAGAGATAAACTTCAACAATGTGTTTACAATAATCGTACATGGTATGACCAACTCCTTATAAGGAAGTAAAAAGTCGTTTTGGGTGATCCGTTTGAATCGGACAATATCTGGGCAGACAACGCGAAGCAGCCATTGGCGATTTGTGATCTTACGAACTACATAAACAGGTTTATACACGTTTTCGTAATATAATAGGCACGTATATGTTATGTATTTAGACTCGGTAATTCCAAATCTGTTTTCAGAATTGAAAACGGTTAAATATTGATCGAGAGAACGTTCAAAATAATATACGAAGAAGCGACCGCCTGATTGCCGTCTAATTTCTAAGTACGTAGACCGTTTTTTGGAAGGCTTTCACATTCTCGTGATATAACGTATGTTATGTATTTAGACTCGATAATTCCAAATCTGATTTCAGAATTGAAATCGAGCAAACATTGGCCGAGATAACGTTAAAATCTACGTGCGATTTGTTATCTGCAGACAATAGAATAAATGGCGTGCGCGGTCTGCGCCCTGGGGACCATGGCTGGGGAAACGAAACTCTATGGGGGGTAGAAGATTTTCTTTACCGATAAATGGTTAGGATGGTTAAATTTCTGATCTTAAAGTGGTACTACGATCAACTTTTTACCTATCGATATTTTTACGTATTTATAAAGCAGAGCTGCTAAATATTACTCGGTCGAAACCGTTTTGCGATTCGACGATGGCAAGTATTATTTTTCTGACTCCGAATCTGGAGTTGTTATGTCCGCCATTAATCGTTCATGTTCTTGACCAGCGTAACGAAGTGACGTCAGATTCTCAACGCGAAGACTCCACGTGGCTAATTCTTCAAGTAAATCCATAGTGATCAAGGTCCTTTTTTCAAATTCTTCGTCTGAAAGGCTGGTTATTTCATCTACTTCTCGAGGAAAACAAGTAACCTCGACTGAAATTCAGGCGTAGCATTGAGGATCTGACGTCACAAACAAAATCACCTTTTGAAATTGCGGGTTCACTTGGAACACGTTCTTGGTAATGGTGGCCTAAATAGTAGTGATCTCAGAGCTCAAAATACTCACTTCAAAATACCATTTTTTCATAAAATGCTTGTCTAAAAAGGAAGGTCTTAAGGGATTTTTTAAAAACAGGAAGCGAAGTAATGGATCTGAGTTCCGATGGTAACTTGTTCCAGAGTTTTGGTGCAGCAATTTTAAAAGATCTGTCTCCTAAAGTCGATAGTGTTCTAATAGGTGGACTTACGAGAAGTAATTCGTTATTTGACCTAAGACTATAGCTGGATTTGGATTTTACAGAAATGAGATCTGAAATGTACGTAGGAGCTAACCCATGTATCGCCTTAAAACTTAATAAAATTATCTTAAAATCTATACGAAACCTGATGGGTAGCCAGTGCAGTTGGAGTAAAAATGGTGACGTGTGGCAAAACCTAGGAGCCCGATAAACTAGTCTTGCTGCGGCATTTTGAACTCGTTGGAGTTTAGACAGTTGGGTATTCGGCAAGCCATAAAGTAGACTATTACAATGGTCTAAGCGACTCGTAACTAGCGCATGTACAAGAGTTTCTGTATCGTTTCTACTTAGATATTTTCTAATCCGGCTTAAGTTGTGTAAGTAGTAGAATGCAGATTTACAAGTCTTGGTAATATGAGTTGCCATAGTCATATTGCTGTCAAACCAGGAGCCTAAGTTACGAGCAAGGGTAGAAGCAGGGACTGTTTATCATCGATGATCACTTTCGACCCTGAAATACTATTCTATGCTAAAGAAAATCTAAAAAACGGTGGTGAATTTTCATCGTAGTGCCACTTTAATTTGGTTGGGTAAAATGTTTTTCCAGCATCAAATCTATTTCTCTTCGGCCCCCACCCGACCATAAATATAATGACCTACAGTCCCTTAAAGTGGCACTACGATGATAATTCACCCCCGTCTTTTAGATTTTCTTTTGCATAGAATAGTATTTCAGGGTCGAAAGTGATCACCGATGTAAAAAAAAACTAAAAAAATGGTATTTTGAAGTAAGTATTTTGAGCTCTGAAATCACTATTTATTTAGGCCACCATTACTAAAAACATGTTCCAAGTGAGCCCGCAATTTCAAAAGATAATATTGTTTGTGACGTCAGATTCTCAATGCTACGCCTGAATTTCGGTCGAGGTTATTTGTTTTCTTGTTTTTTCGAGAAGTAGATGAAATGTCCAGCCTTTCAGACGAAGAATTTGAAAAAACGACCTTGATTTACTTGAAGAATTAGTCACGTGGAGTCTTCGCGTTGAGAACCTGACATCACTTCGTTACGCTGGTCAAGAACATGAACGATTAATGGCGTACATAACTCCAGATTCGGAGTAAGAAAAATAATACTTGCCATCGTTAAATCGCAAAACGGTTTCGACCAAGTAATATTTAGCAGCTCTGCTTTATAAATACGTAAAAATATCGATAGGTAAAAATTTGATCGTAGTGGCACTTTAAAAGTGAATTAAGAACTTACATCGTGAGCACAATGTCGTCAATCTGTAGGTTCACTGTTGGATCCATAGCATTAATGAACAAAACAACTATTGCCATTTGCAAGGCGACGCCATCCATATTACATGTTGCCCCAAGAGGAAGAACAAAACGCGTTATTCGTTTGTCAATTTTTGCTCTCGATTCACAACATTCGATGGTTATAGGCAAGGTGGCAGCACTGTAAAACAGGGATAAATAGGGATATTTGTAAAAGATGAGGAGCTGAAGATCAGGCAACGGAGGCCTGAATGACGTCAGTAACTAATGAGAATTTGCATTAACTCTTTCCTGTCCGGCTGAAAAACATCCAAAATTGAACGACCTCTTTGTTCTATATTGATATCTCTTGAAATATCCATAACTGTTGCGAAAGCTATACATTTTCTGAAAGCCCAATAAACCGGCTTTTACTTGTGCTTTTAAATTTGCCGAACAAAACACATTATGTTAATATAAATTAGCAATAATTATCATAAATCAGGTTGAAAAATTTACATTTTTCTAGAAAAGGCCATCTTGCACGCCCGCGTAGCATCTTGAAAACTCAAAATGCCACCAATCGCAGAGTTGTTTATGAAATCAAATCAAACTTGGCGTGTGCGTGGATCTCATGTTCCTGGCGCTTGTCGAATTTTAATTTTTAATCTTGCGTGACCGTGTACCGTGTTTAATTGACGACTTTACGGGTCTTCTACGACCCATTTTGACTGCGCCGGTCAGGAAAGAGTTAAATCAAACAATGAAAAATTCAGTTGTAAAATAACTCTTTTGTTCGAAAGAACTCTTGAAACTACAAAGACTAACCATTTGTAACTTTTCCATGTCTCACTTCACTCTTGAGATATTAAGATTTGTTTGATATGTAAATGATCATACTTATGACATCACAATGCATAATGACTTATTGAAAACGCTTATATATCCTTGAGATTATGTAATGAAATCACTTGAAATGCAGGTGCATGTGCGTGGATGTATCCAATGACATCAAATATGCAAATAATGAAACGATTCCATGTGATAATGTAAAGATATGCAGAATTTTTCAATAATTCATTATGCATTGTGATGTAATAAGTATGATCGTTTACATATTAAACAAATCTTAATATCTCAAAAGTGAAGTGAGATATGAAAAAGTTGTAAATTGTTAGTCTTTATAGTTTCAAGAGTTCTTTCAAACAAAAGAGTTATTTTAGAACTGAATTTTTCATTGCATTGACACTTTAACAATTATACCATGAGCTCGAATCATAGAATATATGACATATCTGTAAAACAATTCGTCATTGCATATCTCTGGTATTGCATGTACCACATATAAACTTTCAGACCCTTATCACTTACCTGTTTGGAGAAATTACTATTGGCGCGTCCTACAGTTTCGTGCCTTTAAAAATGTTGTGTTCGCGGAAAAGGGTGTGACTGCTAAGCAATTAAAGATATGGACCCAAATATTTTTCTTTGTAAATGCTATTGGACCATGTTAACTATGCTTATGTAAAAAATATGACTATATAAAATTTGTAGTATGATAAATCGTGCTCTCAAAATGACTCCATTTTGACTATCGAGCCACCTTTAGGCGTTATTACCTTGATGATGTACCAGCGGCAGTAATCAACGCCGGGAGGATATTTTTAACGTGTTGCAATGGGTTACGACGCAGGAAGATGAGGTACAATAATGGATAAAACACACATGCAAGAACGGTACATCCAAGTACTATAGTTAAAACAAACATTCCCATTGCACGAAACATCATTAACATGTCTGAAGTTTCAACAATGCTGCCAGCAATAATACTTGCCAGTCCAATAGGAGCGGTCCTAAAACAAAGCCACAGTTTCATTCAGTAAAAATAGGCACGCTCAGATACTGTAATTTTAAAACAGGAAGCGTATGCATATAATTATCGTCCTCCGCAGGCAATTCTCTGTCTTCCTAGCTGCAACGTTTTCAGTTTTGCAACGTTTTCAGTCTGTTTTGGTCGAGCCGAAGAAATAAATAAGAGCATGGCTAACCCCCTGCGGGATTTTCCCCATCCCATATGTACTTCTACAGAGTGTCCCAAAAAAAAGGCTACCTTTTCAAATTCAAATGAGCGTGTTAATTCAAACAACCTATTGTGTTTAATATCCCATGTGTATAAAACTGTGTGTTTTTACGCATTCGTAGTTCAAAAGCGATAATGAATTTCAAAGAACTACAATAGGTTGCTTGAATTTGAAAAGGTAGCCTTTTTTTGGGGACACCCTGTAGTATTCCATATAAGGAAGTGGCCTCGAAGACAGCCAAAAGTTCGTGTATTTTGTTTACAAGATGGTATCCGTATTACGAATGTAGATATGTAGATATATAGATATATAGAGATATATAGATATATAGATAGATATATGCCAAAAGGATGTCAGGGTGTTGTAGGAAATTAAATAAAAGAAAAACGTTCGTTAAGACCAAGAGGATGTGTGGTGCCAAGTTTAAAATGAGACGCTTCTCTTGCCGTTTGCGGTTATCGTTACCACCTGAGATGGGAAGGACGGCACAGACTTTGGTTTCAGACATGAAAGTTTTCTCGCTTTTTCTGTAGTGTAACTAAATAAAAAAACATTTCTTACCACATTATAATTTGGACGAGTTTCATTGTCGCCGTCCATAACGATTTAAAAATATTCACCAGTGGCTTTCCATCTTCTTTGCACATTTTCAAAACGATTCCAAAAGCGATGGAAAACACTATCATACCAACCATGTTTGTTCCGCCGCCTTTAGCAACACCTCCGAAGTCGTAATGAACATCGTTGGCCACAATAACCGTGAAGTTACTTGGAGTGTCGTGAAGGCTTCTGGGAACGACCATGTTGTTTTCTATGAATTTGGCCAACGCTTTCGCTGACATGTTCCAGGTGCTGTTGGCTGATTTTAGAACGAATCGGTGTGCCACAGGCGTCTCTTTGTAAATCGTGTAAGTCTAATAAAAGAACACATGTGAAATGATACGCTATCGGAAATTTCGTGTAAATATTTTGATACAAATACAGAAAACACCAATAGGCCAAATAACATGGTTTTCGACATGTTAAAATCCGGTTATAGCATACACAAATATGAAATAAGTTACACAAAATAATAAAGCATAACAACACTGTAAATTATTTATATAAAGTTTCATATTTGCAGGTATCCCAGACTGGAAAGTTTGTAAAATACGCGACGGAAATCTAATTTCGGCCGCCATTTAACGCGGAAAATTGTGCGGGCTTAGGCCAATAGGCGGGGAAAATTGACTCGTTCCCAGGTAGACGCTCAAAAATTGCGTTCACAACAGTCAATGACTGCATTTCTTTACATTTTTCGCCTAATAGCAATTACGCGGCCACAGGCAATTTTTACGCAAAATTGCGCGGTCGTGGGAAATTCTAGCGTAAATTCCGCAACTGATATCTCCGTTGCGCGATACAAATGTTCGAGGAAATGTTGCAAGGCGACATTTTCTAGAGAAAGTTAACGAACGTGCTATTCGCTTTGTCTTTAAAGACAAATCTACTCCGTATGAGGAATTACTTAAAAAAACTAGGAATTATTCCTTTGAGGCATCAAAGAGTAAAAAAATAGTTTGTAATTTATATAAATTACTAAATATCACCAATTCTCCACATAGTTTAAAAAATCTATAGTAGAGCCAAGACAAAGTGCGTGTTCACTGAGAGGAAAAGATATTCTTAAACTTCCTAAGGTGAATACTAAAGTCTTGGCAGTATCAACTGCTGCCAAGCTATGGAACGCGCTCTCCCAGATTCAGCCAGATCGGCAGAGAACTATAATGTATTTAAAAATTGTATAAATGACATCGACTTTGAGGATTTTTTAAAAGTATTATAGTTTCTTACTATATTTATGTATTCTTTTTATTTTATTTATAATCTATTTTGTATTCTATTTATATTAGGATTTTCGTGGCAATACCTGTAAATTAGCTGAGTGTGTATTTGATCACGTTAAATAAATTTTGTTGTGTTGTGTTGTGTTGTATTGTGTTGTGTTGTATTGTGTTGTATGGTATGGTGTTGTGTTGTGTTGTGTTGTGTTGTATTGTATTGTATTGTAGGCGTATTATTTGTTATCAGTATGTGTTGTTTTGAATTGCCAAACACAAGCTTATTCGGCATGCGATAAATGGTACTTGTTGAAGAGCCGAGGCGTATGTCATGAATGATGTACGATCGCACGCACTCACCTTGGGATGGCCTGGATATTTACAGGCAAATGTTAGCGTATTATATAGCCTAAAGTTGTCCTACGGAGCTCCTACTTACTGTGTGAAACATGGCCTCCACAATGTTGTCAGGAAAACAATTTCTAAAATACAAAGATGTTTAATTTTGTTTTGTGTGTAGCTATTGTAACAGTCCTCATTAGTGTTTCCAAAGTCCCTATCAGTGTTCTCAAAGTCCTCATTAGTGCTCTAAAAGTCCCCATTAGTGCTCTAGTAGTCCCCATTAGTGCTCTCGAAGTCCCCATGAGTGCTCTCGAAGTCCCCATGAGTGCTCTCGAAGTCCCCATTAGTGCTCTAGAAGTCCTCACTAGTGCTCTAAAAGTCCCCATTAGTCAACAGCCATTGAACTTGGTTGTTCTATCAAGCTGGTTTTTGCATGTTCTAACATGCATGAATAACTGCTGTCGATTCAACAAGCCTGTCACAACATATTTAAACATGCTTGAACAGTGCTGTTATTTTAACAGTTCTGTTCTCTCATGTTGACAGGCATGTTGAACCAACAACCTTGTTACAACCTGAACCTGTGAGATGTTTACGTGTGTACAATACAACACAATACGACGCGATACAATACGATATATTCATATCAATATTATCAAGAAACAAGTGAAAATTGCATGTTATGAACAGCTGAAAGTAACAGTGAGCAGGGCCGGATTAACCAGTAACCTAGGTAACCTATAGGTCACGGCCCCCCCGAAAACTTGATGACAGGGAAAAAAGACGCATAAAGCGTCACATGTATAAAATCAAATTGTTTTGCTTTATTTAAAAATTGGGTCTCACTAAGGGACCGAAAAAGACGTTCAGAAATCAGAATGGCGGGATGTTGGAAATAGCGGGACGATCTGAAATAGCCGATATTGGCACGCGACATAAATTGTGCCGATAATTTATTCGGTGAGTTGGAGTAGAAAAAGTTTAGTCTGCTTGAGTTTTCACCTTTCGTCAATGCTTATTGCTAAATCATGCCAAAGCTTAAACCCCTCATAATAAAGGTTACTATGAAGTTTAGCTTAGGGCCTCCCCATAATTCTTAGGTTACGTGCCTCCCCAAGGGTTAATCCGGCTCTGACAGTGAGTTCAATATAGTCCATTGATAATGATGTAAAACATATGTGCCCAAACAAACGTGAAACCATTTGGAGTTCGTTGTGCAATATCTGAATTGTCGGGCGGGCGGGCGTTTCGTGTTGTGTTTTATACTATAAATATCTATTCCATGCTCATCGAATGTTAATTAGAATTTCAGTAGAACTAATAGAAATACATGCTACCCTCGTGTGGAAATATGCATGAAATCTGACTTGACAAAATCTCATTACGTACAGTTTTCGTTACCAATCATACCAAACACTTATTTCCATTCGCTTTTACCGGGAACATTAGGAGAACGTAAACCTTAAGAAAATCCAAGCGCGTGCTTTCCAAATATGCCCTTTCAATTTGTACAATAGAAAAGTCATTCGCGCGACTATATTCGCTTAATCGAAATCCAGCTATATAAGTTTCTGTGTCCGGCGTGGAAATCTGGCGTGCGCAATCACGCTCAATCCGACACCGAGTCTTGAATCGATGTGTTCTGTTTTGAATATAATATAATTTGTGTTAAATCTACCGGAATTTTTCTGAAGACATGAGCTTGACGATCGTCCATGCATCGTCTGTCTACTCCAAGCTCTCCAGTGATTCGCAAAAGACCTCTTTTATAATAGCGACCAATTTAAATATTGCAAAGTGAAATGGTGGTAAACTACCGAGAGTTCATCAGAGCCCGTCATCATAAAGCGCCTCCGCTCGAAACTTCAGTATTTCGTTCCTAAAAATCTTGGCAGTTTACCACCTTTTCACTTTGCTATATATCCATAACACTGTCTAACTACTTTACTACAATTTAAATATCCTTTATGTGCATCTTAATTAGCCTTCAAAGCCTCGTTTGTGTGTCAACAATTCAAAATAATCTTCGCTTCCCCAAGGCTAATTTAAATACGCATAAAATAATATTTAAAATGGCAGCCATTATGAAAGAGGTCTATATAGCAGCTAGTTACCTGAATAAGTCGAAAAAGCTATCAACCGGGTTTCCATAATGCAGCGGTGCCGAGGTTTTATCAGTTTCGTGTTCGTTGCCTTTGAAAACGTCACTACCAGGAGCAATTATTATTCCCAAGATCAAGCCAAGTGTGGCGGAAAATATGGTGGTTGATAGATAGTAAATGATCGTCCTTGTTCCCAACTTCCCCGCCGAGGACTTCTCGTCGTCTGTTAAAGCTACTATGACACTCGATGTCACCAAGGGTAGAACAATGAATTTTAACATTCGAATGAAAAGTTCGCCTGGAAATTTAATGTACATGGCTAGTCGTTTGGGCGATGGATTGTTGCTTGATTGGACTGCATCGTGCGTTGCGATACCAACAACGCAGCCGATTATGACTCCAGCAAGAATGCTCAGGAAAAGAGCATTTCCTTGAAAAACTTTCTTTACTTTTGGACACGACATCCTTTTCATTGGCGACGGTTAGAGATCGAGATCCTTCTTGAAATCGTTTTACACTTTAAAAATAGGTACGCAATGCGTACCTGTGTCTGCTGACATTTGAGTCGTTACAGAGAAATGTGAGATAAGTAAGTTCATTGGCTTGTGTCCATTCTTTGTGAGTATGTCCGAGCCTATAAGAACGGGTGCTGCGGAACTAGAAGATAGTTTTGCGCTAAGTTGTCACGATATACTGCGGAATGGGGACAATCATTTTAAACATATTTGGAAATTATAAGTTTATTCAAATCATATAGGTTGTAGGCTAGCAATGTCTGAAATCGTATTTCTTTCACTGTTATATCTACGAAAGTTTAGCGAAGGTGTAGATCATGTTTGAGTTAATTGAGACGCGTTTGTTTAGGATATAATATGACAAATATGTGCGACGGTAAACATTAATACCCATATTAGGGTCATAAGTTTCGATATACAATTATTTCGGCTAAAATATCAAGCGATTTTGAAACTGCCTGGCAGTATCACTGTTAAATTTAAACCACATGAGCCGACCACTGAAACACAAAATATAGCGCCTGGCCAAAAATGTCGGTCATTGCAAACACACTGACACTGTCTTCGTTCAAATTTGTATAGTACGTGTAATTCACACACAAGAACCTGACCAAAATGTTGGTCAGTGTAAACACAATGTCTCAGATAAACAACAAAAGTAGTTCAATACCCATCGTGGACCAAATAAACGAAGGAAGAAGCCCACGCGGTGAGTATAAATACTGATTGTGTTTTATTGCATTGCATTTTGGTAGAGATACGTCTACGCAACAACCCCTCGCCCACTTACTGTTTGAATCCTTTATAGCGTAGTGCTTAGTTATTTTACTTGAAAATAGATAACCCATTAATTTGCCAATCGGAATGGATTTTCTGTGAACACTATCTCTGAGAGCTTTTAAACCATCAAGCTTGTGTTGGCTGAAACTTTATGTTAATTATGTTTATTTTACTGTGTAAACTTATTAACTTTGTAAATTTATTAACTTTGTTATAAATCTTTTTATAAATTACTTTATTGCTTTATATACTTTATTGTTATAAATTACTCTACGAAGGTTTAATAGTTTCTGCTAAATGACAAAACGATTATTTCCGCTCGATTTATTATTTCCCCCTCAAGATAATAGTCACAGTAATTACTTCATTCTGGCTTTGTTCTTTAAGCTGTAGCTGTTTTGATAAAATAAGTCGTGTCTTGCGCACGCTGTGATTGGTCAGTTACCGTGTTTATATCAGGCTTTAGTATAAATTGACAAGTTTATATCACAAATCCTCAATTTTCATTGGCTATCGCAGGAGTTACTATCCGCTGATATAAACCTCTGGGGTAAAAGTCGCTTGATTTCGAAAGAATATTTACTTTTTTTCCATGAAAAATGCGAATTTCTTGGGTTAGAAAGTTGTAAATTTATACTAAAACAATTAGACAACTCGCCCTTGTTTTCTATGAGCGATAGTCAACTCGGCTACGCCTCGTTGACTATCCGCTCATAGAAAATGCGGGCTCGTTGTCTAATTGTTAAATATAACATGGATGGATAACGCCATCATGATACGCCATCAATTAGCCATCATACGCCATCAATTAGCCATCATACGCCATCAATTAGCCATCATACGCCATCAATTAGACATCACGGCGCCATCAATTAGACATCACGGCGCCATCATACGCAGTAAGGAGAATTTACGTGTTGATAAAAAAGATATTTGTACATTTTATTTGCTACGGGTTATTTTATAAAAGAAATAGAAAACATTTTTATCCGTGTTCCCATACGTTATATAAACACTCGTGGAAGTTTGGGAGAACTCGAAATCGCGTGGAAACACTCGCCCTACGGGCTCGTGTTCCCACTATGATTTCTCGTTCTCCCAAACTTCCACTCGTGTTTATATAACTGTATGTAAACACGGAAAATGTTTTCTATTTCTTAAATAATAATAATAATAATAGTAATAGTAATAGTAATAGTAATAGTGTAATAATAGTAATGATAATAATAATAGTAATAGTAATAGTAATAGTAATAGTGTAATAATAGTAATAATAATAGTAGTAGTAATAGTAGTAGTAATAATAATAGTAATAATAATAATAATAATAATAATAATAATAATAATAAAGACGTATTAGGAGCATTATACAATATTCTCAATGCTCTTACAACAATATATTCTTAATGTTACTTATAAAACTAATTGCAGTTTCATTATAAGATAAAGCCTACTACATATATTACCACAATGAACAAAAAACTATTAATTTTAAAAAAGAAGTCTGAAGTGCTGACTTAAAACTACTTAAAATATCAAACCTGTGGTAATGAATTCCACAGTTTTGGTGCGGCAACCGAGAATGTTCTGAGTTATATAGAGATTGATCCAAACGTATTTATTTTTACTTGTCACTGGATTACAAATGAATTTTTTAATGAATTTTTTTTAATGAATTTTTATGAATTTTTTTTATGAATTTTCTTGCGCTGACATCTAAAGCAAAATATACTTGTCCCAGCTATGAGTTATCAGACATGGGCTTCTTTCTTTCATATTAAAGTACTGAAACTTAACTATGCTTGACATTGTCTATCAGTTTCTTTCTAAGTGAATCACAATATGTATAATGTCTAGTGGTTATGAAAACAAAATTGGCATTCATTGGTGACTATCTTAATGTAATCAATCATGCTTGACATTGTCTATAAGTTTCTTTCTAAGTGAATCACAATATGTATGGTGTCTAGTGGTTATGAAAAAAAATTGGCATTCATTGGTGACTATCTTAATGTAATCAATCATGCGGATGTAGTCTACTAGTGCCAATCTAACGGTAGTTCTTCCATCTATACATTAGCTGGTTCCGCCATCTGTGTGATAGTATCCAATCCTGTCATTTCATTTGATATCACCTCACCATTATCTTTGTTCAACTCAGCGTAGGACATCTTTTCAACAATGGCAGCGGCATAGGTGTCTCCCAGGACATTAACGAGCGTTATAATACGATCGCTATAAAGCCAAGGTAAATAATACAGTTTGAGTTTGGAACATACACCTTGCTTATATCCCAGTCAAAGTTCTGATAATAGATCTTAATTTATGAACAAGATAAATATAAAAAAAGTAGACAAGCTGTATTATTATTGATAATTAATAATTATTGATTAATAATTATTGATATTATTATTATTATTGATATGAAAGAGTTCTTATAAGCATACTGTTAAACAGACTTGCACACAATCGGTTTTTCCCCGCACTAATAATAAAACTCATTAAAGTGCTTATAACGTCAAAAAAATTTATTGTCTTATTTGGAAGAACTTTTAAAATGATAAAGTAACTTCTTTTGAAGATTTTTGCTTCTTCGCTTTCTTTTTGAGATTTCTCAGTTTGTTTGATATGCAAATGTACAGAATTTACGTCACACATGCATAATGACTTATTGGAGAAATGTGTGTAACTCTTTCATTCTCAAACGAAATCCTTTAAAATCAAGAAGTTTGGTGTTGCGGGAGAAACACGCACACGTGTTATTCACACTTTAGTGTTTTCGTTTCATGAACGCAAATATATATAACTTTCTCATAATAAGTCATTATACATGTGTGACGAAATTCCAGACATTTGCATATATCAAGCAAACTGAAATATATATAAAAAACAAAGCGAAGAAACGAAAATCTTCAAAAGAAGTAACTTTATCGTTTTAAAAGTTCTTCCAAATTAAACAATAAATTTTTTTGACGTTATACGCACCATTAAATATTATATTCTTTGTAAGGTGGGCACTTTTCTTCAGGGCCTAACTGTCTTCATGGGGATCTCACAAAAATTGTTCTGCCAGACTATGTCACCACTGGTTGTACTGTCATAGGGGACCCCCACCAAAGTATACTTGAAGTATTCAAGTATTCAAGTATACTTGTCCCTGATTCACTAGGTACCTTTCAACAAACTGTAATGAGACATCATACAAAAGCGATACCCCATCTTTCTCTATAAACCTCAGCTTATGGATTTGATTGGAAAATTCTGTGCTCATTAGCGAAGAACAGTTTCAACTTCTAAAACATCTATGTCTTTGGTTAGATGTTTTACCAAGTTTCGTATCATTAGAACTAGTTTTGGTTGATATATCACTGTTTTCCCATCGGTACCTGATCATATGTACTCATTCTGTAAGCTAGTAAATGATTAACTAGCTGCTAATTGGTATACACTCTGCTATCAATTCATGTTTTATCATAATCTACATGAATGTATCTTTCATTTAATACCATATATAGCCAATAAATTGTATATTGTATCCATGTATTGTTTTTATACATATCGGCCAAATTTTAGCCCATTTTCACGTATTTAGCACCTTAATTATCACTTACGTAAACCAGTCAACGGTCATAATTGTACCAACATGTTCTATTGGCAATCCCACAGTCTCTAGTATGATTATGTATCCAATTACGCCAGCACTAGGAATGGCTGGTGCACCCACTGATATCATTGTTGCCACAATTCTGAAATATAATGATTTATATTAATACATTGCGTACTATATAACGCCACAGTCAAGTCGATCATGATGTATAGAAGTAATGTCTCGTCCAATACGTCCAAAGAAAATCTTGAACGTATTTCCAAGTTGCAAAAACGCGCCGCCCGTATCATTTTGGGAGCTTCGACAAGAGCCAGAAGTGCCCCATTATTCCAAAAGCTTGGGTGGATACCATTTATTGAAGAGGTCAAGATTAGGAAGGCGGCAGTCTGCTACAACCGTTTGAATGCAAACTGTCCACCATATATTAACAATCTTCTTCGGACTAATTCCGAATTCCATCAAAGAACCACTAGATATAGCAATTTTTCAATTCGACAACCAATCACCAAAAGGAAAAAGGAGGGAGGACGATCTTTTTCTGTCGTAGCAGCAGATATTTGGAACGCTCTACCTTTAACTGTACGCAAAGCTCCTTCTTTAAGAGCTTTTTAGTCGAACTTTTTAAATTTGATTCGAAGTAATATTTATTCTTGATTTCCCTTCTTTATTATTATTCTATTTATTTATTTTTCTTATCATTATTTATATTTCTCTTAGTTTGTAATTTATTTAATTCGAGGGCCACAGGTTTGTCAATCTTTGTAAGTTGCTACCCTCTTGAAATAAAGTTGTTATTTTATCTTATCTTACACGCTACTCTGGCTTAAAAAGCCATTTTGAACGTAATGGGTTGGGTAAGCCGTAAGCCAAAGTTTTGGCGGTAAAAGATTGGGTAAGATTTTGTCGTTGCATTATAAATATCGGGTAACAAATTTTAAAACAAAATAAATAAAATAAATCGGTGTTTAATGTCTTTAGTTATAATAATAGTGATACAATATAAAACATAGAGATTGCTTGTTCAAAGACATTGTCAGGTAAAACCTCTATGATATACCATTGCAAATAAAATTGTGAATTAAGAAGTTAATTAAGAACTTACATCGTGAGCACAATGTCGTCAATCTCCAGGTTCACTGTTGGATCCATTTCACCAATGAACAAAATAACTATTGACACTTGCAAGGCGACGCCATCCATATTACATGTTGCCCCAAGAGGAAGAACGAAACGAGTAATTCGTTTGTCAATTTTTGCTCTCGATTCACAACATTCGATGGTTGTTGGTAATGTGGCAGCACTGTAAAACAGGGGTATTTTTTAAAAGATGAGGAGCTGAAATATTGATTTTCAAGGTATTTATATGGAAAATTCAGTTGTAAAATAACTCTTTTGTTTGAAAGAACTCTTGAAACTATAAAAACTAACCATTTACAACTTTTTCATATCTCACTTCACTCTTGAGATATTAAAGTGCATGTGCAAATGTAACGTTTGGGAAACTCAACAAAACTGACGTCCTACTTGGAATTCATCTTGACAAACATTATTAAACAGTTTTAACGTCAGTCTGATATACTGAGTAAACTGTTACACCTCCAAAGCCCAAAATCCCGTAGGATTACATTACTAGTAAGAGAGATGGGGTAGGGGTGGATAAACGTTGATTTTTAGAGGGGGGCTTATAAACGGGGGGGCTTATAAACGGGAGGGCTTATATTCCGCAGTGGGCTTATATTCCGCAGTTTACGGTACACAGCCCGCGGTACATCAAAGAAAACCGAGTCGATCATGTAATAAGTATAGGTTATTAGCCAACAAAGGAGGTTTTCTCTTGGTTTATTAATTTGAGGAAAGTAATTGGCAAGAGTGTTGTATATAGGTTATAGCATCGATTTTCGGGATATTCGTGATATATATCCCGCGGTAGATCAAAGAAAACCGACTTTGTTGGCTAATAATATGTGTTATTACCTTGATGAAGTACCAGCGGCAGTAATCAACGCCGGGAGGACGTTTTTAACGTGTTGTAATGGGTTACGACGCAGGAAGATGAGGTACAATGATGGATAAAACACACAGGCAAGAACGGTACATCCAAGAACTATAGTTAGAACAAACATTCCCATTGCACGAAACATCATTAACATGTCTGAAGTTTCAACAATACTTCCAGCAATAATACTTGCCAGGCCAATAGGAGCAGTCCTAAAACAAAACCACAGTTTCATTCAGTAAAAATGCATTAATAATTTGCGAAGAAAAACCAAAAGAAATTATGCATGCAGGTTGTAAAGGTTTTGCAAAGCAAAACATGTGTACAACTTTACTTGCTTCAAAACTACAACTGTCTAACTTAAGTTATTACTCGGGCTACCTGTGGTAACACGAGTCTAGATTTTGGCTCTGTTTTGTCTGGTTGCGAAATGGCAATTATTGCATCATCCCGTCAGCTTTGCGAAACTGAGCGTTATAAATACGCTAATCTTCCCGCCTGCTTTCTTTCTTCGCTTCCCTGATTGTTTGAGCAAACTGTTCCAAGTCAAGTGTTCTTTCTTGGCCAATTTAACACATTCACAGACATAGTTATTGGTCAGTAATGTCGCTGGCAAGTCACGCCGATCGCTGTAGACCTACACTAAAAGATGACGAGCGATTTCGAAACGGTTGGCCGCGATCT
Source organism: Chrysogorgia sp. JL179-B06 (assembly GCA_035772405.1). Taxonomy (NCBI): domain Eukaryota; kingdom Metazoa; phylum Cnidaria; class Anthozoa; order Scleralcyonacea; family Chrysogorgiidae; genus Chrysogorgia; species Chrysogorgia sp. JL179-B06. The sequence continues at coordinate 2,278,023 of JAYKKM010000076.1, read as the reverse complement.
CAATGAATTTACAATGAATGCCAAGTTGTTTATGAATGCCAAACGTAAAATATCGCATAGCGAAATACTACTTCACTGGAAACTTCTGACTACAGCCATTTTAATAGTAATAAAACGTGTTGTGCTGTGTAGGCATGCAGTGTAGAAATACAAATCAAATATCTAAAAAGGTTGGTGTACTGCCAAAATAGTGTGTAAGCAATCTAACGTTTCGAGCGAAGGTCTTTCGTAAGAGAGTTTAATAATAGTACGCATCACTCTACTTTTAAACAACAATGAGTCTTCCCGCGAGATCATTGGCAAAACTTGAAAAGAAACTAACGTTTTCTCGCTTTTTCTGGAGCGTAACTATAAATAAAAATAATAATTTCTTACCACATTATAATTTGGACGAGTTTCATTGTCGCCGTCCATAACGATTTAAAAATATTCACCAGTGGCTTTCCATCTTCCTTGCACATTTTCAAAACGATTCCAAAAGCGATGGAAAACACGATCATACCAACCATGTTAGTTCTGCCTCCGGTGGTAATACCTCCGAAATCGTAATTAATATCGTTGGCCACAATAACCGTGAAGTTACTTGGAGTGTTGTGAAGGCTTCTGGGAACTACCATGTTGTTTTCTATGAATTTGGCCAGCGCTTTCGCTGACATGTTCCAGGTGCTGTTGGCTGATTTTAGAACGAATCGGTGTGCCACAGGCGTCTGTTTGTAAATCGTGTAAGTCTAATAAAGGAACACAAGTGAAATTATATTTTCCAACTACTTTTGCTACGCTATCAATTGAAATTTCCGTGTAAATATTTTGACACGAATACAGAGAACACGAATAGGGAACATTTTCAATTATTCTGTAACGAAGCAAGATATTTTGAAAGTGCCTATCCGGGGTTTGGATATTTTACATATTTGTGATCTCTTGAGAAGAATTGTAAAATATCTTGTCGTGCGAAAATTTCATCTTCATACCTTTTACCCTGCTAAAGTGATTTACTACTCACAGGAAATGACGTCAAAGCAGGGACACTCAAAAACATTGCACATTGATTCAGCAGTGAAATACAATGAAAGTTTGGGAATTGAGCGAATTTTGTCTAAATAGGTGTGTTTAAAGTTCAGAGCCAAACTTTCTTTGTATTGCACTGTTGAATTAGTTACGCAATGACTTCGCGTGTCTCTGCTTTGACGTCATCTCCTGTGAATAGTAAATCAACTTTAGCAGGGAAAAAGGCATGAAGATGAAATTTTCAAACGACAAGATATATTACATTTCTTCTTGGTAGAACCAAGATTACGAATATGTAAAATTTGCGAGCAGCTAAGTCAAGCCCGGTAGGACGGGGTTAGTACTTGGATGGGTGACCATATGGGACAACCTCGTACCCAGGGCATTTTGCCTCCACGGCGGAAGATCGGCGAAAATGGCCCTGGGATCGGCTGGTCACATGACACCCAGAATTTCTGGTTGTTTAGATATGATAATTTTTGTGGTCTTTGTTCCATTGCCTTTGTCTACTTTGTTGACCTGAATAAATGAGAAATATTCAATGCTCTTCAGAGTTGTTCATGTCAGCATACGTCGGCATAAAAGAAGCTGACAAGCTTAATAATCCACCATACATCCATGGTTATCTCTTACAAAAGGTATGAAGAAGCATATATCCAATTTAGCGAAAGCTATCACTTTTAATTTGATTCAGATTTAGAGGAATAAATTATACTCGGCTGAATTAATTGAGTTTTATGACAAGCCAATCGGATTATAGAATGGACCAGCCGATCCGAGGGCCATTTTCGCCGACCTTCCGCCTTGGAGGCATCTCCCATGCTTCGAGGGTTTTTCTCCGGTTTTCCTCCCTCGGTAAATCAACACTTAGATCTTAGCTTTCATTTGCTGTGCTCTGTGGTCACACACTCCTTGCGCGCAGTAAACATTGAATCTCGTAGAAATAGCAGACGATAGAGTTTCAAAAAAGATTAAGTTCATGTTTACAAGGTAAACAATGTTTAGCTGTTATAGGAATACGATCTTGAAATTCATAAATTTACGAAGCTCCTACTTACTGTGTGAAACATGGCCTCCACAATGTTGTCAGGAAAACAATTTCTAAAATACAAACGGTGAAAAGATGTTTAATTTTGTTTTGTGTGTCGTGCTGTGCGCACGATACCGGATTCATATACCCTTTCAAAGCTTCACTTCAGTTGTAATACGTTGCAAAGGAAGAACCGTGTGTCCTATGCGAACATTCATCATATAGATATTTATTCAGGATATACCTACATCACCATTTAGTGTTTTTCAGTGAGGTCGTCTAACATAAAATAATTAAAATGCAATACAATACAATCAGTACAATTAATACCATGCATATATACAAACGGTTATAGTTCAAAATTTAAATTAAAACATTTTTAAATAACAAATTGGACGTTAAGATCAACGAGATAATTTGAAATAATAATATATGAATAGTCATAGCGGAAGTAAGATACCAACTGTGGAAAGATGGATAAGTATAGTATGACAAGATTAAGTGACTAAAATGGACGAATTAAAAGAGATTAAAATAACGAAGATATGTTTTCATTTATTTTGATGGTTTAAATTTGGAAATAAGTGAACTTTCACGAACGAGAAGTTCGAGATTGGAATTGGAGTGAGCTGAAGAAATTATAGAGAAATCATCAGACGAGATGTCGTGTTTAGTCACGGTTGTTTAGTGAACCGAGAATGTGCGAGAACACTTGAGAATGCTGAGACGGTTAACAATACAATACAACACGATACGATACAGCACAATATATTCATATTAACATCGAGAAACAAGTGAAAATTGCATGTTATGAACAGCTGAGTTCATTGATAATGATGTAAAACATATGTACCCAAACAAATGTGAAACCGTTTTGAGATCGTTGTGCAATATCTGAATTGTCGTTCCAGATTTTCGTATTGTGTTTTATCCTATAAATATCTATTCCATGCTCATCGATTCAGTAGAACCAGTAGAAATACATGCTACAGCCTCGTGCGCGAATATGCATGAAGTCTGACTTGACAAATCTCATTACGTACAGTTTTCGTTACCAGTCAAACACTTATTTCCATTCGCTTTTACTGGGAACATTAGGAGAACGTAATCCTTACGAAAATCCAAGCGCGTGCTTTCCAAATATGCCCTTTTAATTTATACAATAGAAAAGTCATTCTCGCCGCGCGAGAACTATATTCGCTTGATCGAAATCCAGCTTATAAGTTTCTGTATACATGTCCGACGTGGAAATCTGGCGTACGCAATCCGACACCGAGTCTTGAATCGATGTGTTCTGTCATGAATCTCTTTCACAATAGCGACCAATTTAAATATTACAAAGTGAAACGGTGGTAAACTGCCAAGATTTTTAGTAACGAAATACTGACGTTTCGAGCGGAGACCTTCATCAGAGCCCGTCATCATGAAGGGCTCCGCTCGAAACGTCAGTATTTCGTCACTAAAAATCTTGGCAGTTCACCAACGTTTCACTTTGCTATATATCCATAACACTGTATACGCAGCACTCTACTATACTACTTTACTACAATTTAAATATTCCTTTATCTTAATTAGCCTTTAAGGCCTCCTTTGTGTGCGGGCAACAATTCAAAATAATCTTCGCTTCCTAACGAGATTACAAAAGTTTTCAAAATTACCTCAATAAGTCGAAAAAGCTATCAACCGGGTTTCCATAATGCGGTGCCGTGTTCGTGTTCGAACCAGTTTCGTGTTCGTTGCCTTTGACAACGTCACTACCAGGAGCAATTATTATTCCCAAGATCAAGCCAAGTGTGGCCGAAAAGATGGTAGTTGATAGATAGTAAATGATCGTCCTTGTTCCCAACTTCCCCGCCGAGGACTTCTCGTCGCCTGTTAAAGCTACTATGACACTCGATGTCACCAAGGGAAGAATAATGAATTTTAACATTCGAATGAAAAGTTCTCCTGGAAATTTGATGTACATGGCTAGTCGTTTGGGCGATGGATTGTTGCTTGATTGGACTGCATCGTGCGTTGCGATACCAACAACGCAGCCGATTATGACTCCAGCAAGAATGCTCAGGAAAAGAGCATTTCCTTGAAAAAATTTCTTTACTTTTGGACACGACATCCTTTTCATTGGCGACGGTTAGAGATCGAGATCCTTCTTGAAATCTTTTTATACTTTAAAAATAGGTACGCAATGCGTACATGTGTCTGCTGACATTTGAGTCGTTACAGAGAAATGTGAGATAAGTAAGTTCATTGGCTTGTGTCCAACGGGTGCTGAACTAGAAGATAGTTTCGCGCTAAGTTATCACGATATACTGCGGAATGGGGACAAACATTTTAAACATATTTGTGGTTGGTTAGAAGCTTAATTCTGTGATTGGTTAGGATCTCCTGTGAGATGGGGGAAGCGAGTCTTAATTTTAACCAATGAAAATCGACGTTAAATAGCACTGCAACTTGACTCAACATATTTGAAAATTATAAGTTTATTCAAATCATATAGGTTGTAGGCTAGCAATGTCTGAAATCGTATTTCTTTCACTGTTGTATCTGCGAAAGTTTGGCAAGGTGTAGATCATGTTTGAGTTAATTGAGACGCGTTTGTTTAGGATATAATATGACAAATATGTGCGACGGTAAACATTAATACCCGTACTAGGTTCATAAGTTTCGATATACAATTATTTCGGCTAAAATATCAAGCGATTTTGAAACTACCTGGCAGTATCACTATTAAACTTAAACCACATGAGCCGACCACTGAAACACAAAATATAGCTCCTGGCCAAAAATGTCGATCATTGCAAACAAACTGACACTGTCTTCGTTCAAATTTGTATAGTGCGTGAAATTTACACACAAGAACCTGACCAAAATGTTGGTCAGTGTAAACACCATTGCTCAGATAAACAACAAAAGTAGTTCAATACCTATCATGGACCAAATAAGCGAAGGAAGAAGCCTACTCGGTGAGTATAAATACTGATTGTATTATATTGCATTGTATTTTGGTAGAAATACGTCTACGCAACAACCCCTCGCCCACTTACTGTTTGAATCCTTCATAGCGTAGTGCTTAGTTATTTTACTTGAAAATAGATAACCCATTAATTTGCCAATCGGAATGGATTTTTCTGTGAACACTATCTCTGAGAGCTTTTAAACCATCAAGCTTGTGTTGTCTTAAACGTTGTATAATAAAACATGCAAATTTGTACACAAATATTTCAAAAAGCTAATAATTCGGGATTTCCCCACTCCTTATTTCGGCAGCAGAAAATGTAATATGTAGTTCTGATAGCTATAGTCATCATTTTCCTTACGCAGTACATTTGGTGCTTGTTATCAAGACCAACCTTATCTAGCATATCTAAAAAAGTAGAACACTCATTCGCAAAAACACCTAGGGAGCTCATGGAGAGATTTATAAATTTAACATCATTAAAAAATAATAATAATAATAATAAAGACGTATTAGGAGCATTATACAATAGTCTCAATGCTCTTACAACAATATATTCTTAATGTTACTTATAAAACTAATTACAGTTTCATTATAAGATAAAGCCTACTACATATATTACCACAATGAACAAAAAACTGTTAATTGTAAAAAAGAAAGACTTAAAACAACTTAAAATATCAATGCTTCTAATTTCCTGTGGTAATGAATTCCACAGTTTTGGTGCTGCAACCGAGAATGTTCTGAGTTATATAGAGATTGATCCAAACATATTTATTTTTACTTGATCACTGGATTACAATATATTTGAATTTTATTGCGCTGACATCTAAAGCAAAATATACTTATCAGCTATGAGTTATCAGACATGGGCTTCTTTCTACACATATTAAAGTACTAAACTTAACTATGCTTGACATTGTCTATCAGTTTCTTTCTAAATGAATCACATGAATATGTATGGTGTCTAGTGGTTATGAAAACAAAATTGGCATTCATTGGTGACTATCTTAATGTAATCAATCATGCGGATGTAGTCTACTAGTGCCAATCTAGCGGTAGTTCTTCCATCTATACATTAGCTGCTTCCTCCATCTCTTGGATAGTATCCAATCCTGTCATTTCATTTGGTATCACTTCACCATTATATATCTTTGTTCAACTCAGAGTAGGACATCTTTTCAACAATGGCAGCGGCATAGGTGTCTCCCATTACATTAACGAGCGTTATAATACGATCGCTATAAAGCCAAGGTAAATAATACAGTTTGAGTTTGCAACATACCATTTTTAAGCTTTTTTTACATCGATGATCACTTTCGACCCTGAAATACTATTCTATGCTAAAGAAAATCTAAAAGACGGTGGTGAATTTTCATCGTAGTGCCACTTTAATTTGGTTGGGTAACATTTTTTTTCAGCACCAAATCTATTTCTCTTCGGCTCCCACCCCGACCATAAATATAATAACCTGCAGTCCCTTAAAGTGCCACTACGATGAAAATTCACCCCCGTCTTTTAGATTTTCTTTAGCATAGAATAGTATTTCAGGGTCGAAAGTGATCATCGATGTAAAAAAAAACTAAAAAATGGTATTTTGAAGTAAGTATTTTGAGCTCTGAAAGCCACCATTACTAAAAACGTGTTCCAAGTGAGCCCGCAATTTCAAAAGGTAATATTGTTTGTGACGTCAGATTCTCAATGCTACGCCTGAATTTCAGTCGAGGTTACTTGTTTTCTTGTTTTCTTCGAGAAGTAGATGAAATGTTCAGCCTTTCAGACGAAGAATTTGAAAAAACGACCTTGATTTACTTGAAGAATTAGTGGAATCTGGCGTTGAGAATCTGACGTCACTTCGTTACGCTGGTCAGGAACATGAACGATTAATGGCGGACATAACAACTCCAGATTCGTAGTCAAATAAATAATACTTGCCATCGTCGAATCGCAAAATGGTTTCGACCGAGTAATATTTAGAAGCTCTGCTTTATAATTACGTAAAAATATCGATAGGTAAAAATTTGATCGTAGTACCACTTTAAATGCCAGCCAAAGTTATGATAATAGATCTTAATTTATCAACAAGATAAATATAATAATAAATTGATATGAGAGAGTTCACAAATCCTCAATTTTCATTGGCTATCGAAGGAGTTACTATGTTAGTAGAAACTGACCATGGTCCATTACAAATGCTGTATTCTGATTGGCCGCTCAACCGTTGTCTATTCGTGATAGACCATGATGGCGAAACGCGCTCAAAACAATGGCAGAAAACTCTCGTTTTGGGGAGGTTTCAGATGAGTTTTTAGATAATTTTTTGCAGAATGCATGATTTGTAATAGTCCACTAATTTGTTTCTACTAAAACAATTAGACAACTAGTACTCGTCCTCATTGTCTATGAGCGAATAGTCAACTCAGGCTTCGCCTTCGTCGACTATTCGCTCATAGACTACTCGGACTCGTTACTGATTGTTAAATAGAAACCTCTGGGATAAAAGTCGCGTGATTTCGAAGGAATATTTACTTTTTTCATGAAAAATGGGAATTAAGAGTTATTCCTTGGGTTAGAAACGTGTAATTTTATAATAAAACAATTGGACAACTCGCCCTTGTTTTCTATGAGCGATAGTCAACGAGGCGGAGCCGAGTTGACTGTCTGCTCAAAGAAAACGCGGACTCGTTGTTTAATTGTTAATTATAATTATAACTCTATATATTAAAGATTCCAACAGTAGTAGCACATTCAGTCAACTATTAGTAGCCTGTGTTGCCGCAGACGGGAAAACTGGTCATTAGTGAAGCACAGTTTCAACTACTAGTGTTTAATTTTGACTTACCTAAACCAATGAACGGTGAAAATTGGACCAATATGTTCTATTGGCAATCCCATAGTCTCTAGCATGATTACCAATCCAGTTATACCAGCACCAGGAATGGCTGGTGTACCCACTGATACCACTGTTGCCACAATTCTGGAATATAATGGTTTATTAATACACATTCAGGCATAGTTTGACGATACTCTGGCTTAAAAAGATTTTGAACGTAACTTTAAAAGTTACTAAATATTAGCCGAGATAACGTTCAAAATATACGACGACGAAACGATATGGGTATCTAGTACGTATTCCTTATAAGGAAGCGCAAATAAAAGGCATTGACGAGCAAATAGAGTGAATTAACGAGCAAATAGCTGACACATTGAACCCTCGTACCAGCCTCCTAGTTAATTGAATTGTAACCAATCCCAAAACAACAAAGGTCCTAACCCTTTGGCAAACGTTTTCTTGAGAAATAAACCACCTCCAAAGCTATAGAATATATCAAAGGAAAGTTAAATTATCTATTTACAACATACGTACAGCTTTATTCCGGTAGCTAACTTAGTTCTCTTTAAAAGCGCAGATAATCGAACATGCCCAAAAATATAATTGTCGTAATACGGATACCATCTTGTAAACAAAAACACAAACTTTCGGCTTTCTTCGACGAACGTTTTCTTGAGAAATAATCAACTCCCAAAGCTACAATATATATTAAAACAAAGATAAATTATCTGTTTACAATATGCGTACAGCTTATCCGGCTAGCGAACGTAGTTTTCTCAAAAAGAGCGGATAATCGAACATATCGTAACGTGTTAACAATCCCACATCCAGTGGGCTGGTACGAGTGCCATGTATTTGCTCGTCAATGCCTTGTATATTTGCTCGTAGGCCACTTCCTTATATGGAATACGTACAGAAGTATATACATATATATCTGCTAGACCTTGTGCGGTCTGGGCCCTGGGACCATGGATGGGGGAAAAACTCTAGGGGTAGAAAAAGCGAGCGAGAGGTTATTGCGTATACGTATTTCTACTACTAACTCGACTGTCAAATAAAATTGCAAATAAGAAAAGAAGTTAATTAAGAACTTACATCGTGAACACAAGATCGTCAATCTGTAGGTTCACTGTTGGATCTATTCCATTAATGAATAAAACAACTATTGCCATGTAGAAGGCGACGCCATCCATATTACATGTTGCCCCAAGTGGAAGAACAAAACGAGTAATTCGTTTGTCAATTTTTGCTCTCGATTCACAACATTCGATGGTTGTAGGTAAGGTGGCAGCACTGTAAAACAGGGGTATTTTTAAAAGATGAGGAGCTGAAATGTTGATTTTCACGGTGATGCGTTACGATATTTATAAAAGAGTTTTTATTTACGCTGCTTGGCGATTGATATTTATAAAATAATTTTACTGTACGCACGCTGTGATTGGTCAGCTTGCCGCGTGGCTAGATGGAGTTGAGATTACCGCGTGAGGACTAGGTCTGAGTCGTCTTCTGGACGATCTTTTTTAGTATCCGCGAGAGGTTGGATGAAATGAGAGATTGTACTGCTATCATACGATCGGACATGCCTGTATGATGAAATACATCATGGAACTGCTAACCCCAAAACAACTTAGATCCTAACCCCCCGTCTAATGGGTTTCTAATAAAAGGATCGTCCAGAAGACGACTCAGACCTAGTACCCAGTCACGGTCACTTCAACTGCGAGTGTTAGCCACGACCACTGATCTCTAAATAAAGACTGGATCGAGCAACTATTGTTCAGAAAATGAAGCCGGAAGTCCGCCATTACTAAGGGACCACTGAGAATCCTATGAGGTTTTTTGATGGTTTATGCATGTGCTCTTACCATCGACAAAATAAAATAATATTACTATAAAGAGGACCAGAAAACATTTTTCAAATCACTGGGTAAAACGATTCATCGCCTACCTACAGATTTACTGCGACTTTGGTCCCTTAGCAATGGCCGCCGTTGGCTCTAATTATCCAGTGAGAGAAGCCTGATATGAGACGTCAAATTAGGTTGAAGATTTTATGCATTTAATGTTAACAAAGAAACTATATTGGCCAGACACTAAACCTATTTTGCTAGCGTCACAGTTTGATTTGCTTGCAAACTCGGAGTTTCTAATGATCTCTCGTTAATTTACATCATGCAAATATGCAGGCTTCAAAATCAGCTCATCAGCAAGTCAATTGAGCAAGTAACAGCGAATTCAAAATACAGCTGCTAGACTTGTTGCAGGGGTTAAAAAATCGGATCATATCTCCCCTGTGCTTCGTAATCTTCACTGGTTCCCGGTGAGATCAAGGATTGTTTTTAAGATACTAATAAGTACTATACTCAGAAAATTATGAACACTTGCATAAGGACATCTTACTATATATTTTGTAAACGTAACAAAGAATGGGATGACCCGACTTTAATGTCATACTAATATTTTTATACCATATAGTGTTAATTCAAGTAGACATTGGTAAACTACCTGTAAAAGAGAGGTTTATCACTGTAGTATACGTTAATCATACTGTAAATGAATAAAGTTTCCATTATTATTATTATTATTATTATTATTATTATTATTATTATAAATCAGGGTAGAAAGTTTAAGTGGAAACAGGATTTTCCAATGGGTTATTTTTACTTGAACAATATTCTAATACCGATTCGTTTTGAATATTTCTTCTTGAAAAATATCCAATTAACAATGTTCGTTTCATAGACACTTTAAGGGATACTGCAGTCAAAATACAAATGTAGTTCATATGAAAGATCTTACTGACTTTAGTTTATTTCCAAAGTTTCAGCATTCCTATCAATTTAGTTAAGAAGATATGGCTAGTTGAAGTTGAAAATTGGAGGATTTTGACGCCATATTGGTTTTGAAAATATGACGTCATTGAGTGATTCTTTATCGGCAGTGGAGTTGTTTTGATGGCGATCACCGAGTGATAGCTGTTGTGAATGTTCTTTGGAGGAAAATTAGTCGAAATAAACTATTTAATTAGTTCCTCATGCAGGAAAGTAGAGGAGCTTCTTAGGCATAATACGAGATAGAAGAACTCAGTGACGTCATATTTGAGAAACAAATATGGCGTCGAAATTGGACAAACTCTGCAAATTCAACTAGCCATATCTTCTTAACTAAATTGATAGGAATGCTGAAACTTTGGAAATAAACTAAAGTCAGTAAGATCTTTCATATGAACTACATTTGTATTTTAGCTGCAGTATACCTTTAAGGTCTGGTTACCTTGATGAAGTACCAACGGCAGTAATCAACGCCGGAAGGACATTTTTAACGTGTTGTAATGGGTTACGACGCAGGAAGATGAGGTACAATGATGGATAAAATACACAGGCAAGAACGGTAAATGCAAGCAGTACAGTTAGAACAAACTTTCCCATAGCACGAAACATCATGAGCATGTCTGAAGTTTCAACAATACTTCCAGCAATAATACTTGCCAGGCCAATAGGAGCAGTCCTAAAACAAAGCCACAGTTTCATTCAGTAAAAATGCCAACCTCGTTCCCAGGGCATTTTGGCTCCACGGTTGAAGGTCGTCGAAAATGGCCCTGGGATCGGCTGGTCACATGACACCCAGAATTTCTGGGTGTTTAGATACTTTGTTGACCTGAATAATTGAGAAATATTCAATGCTCTTCAGAGTTGTTCATGTCAGCATTCGTCGGCATAAAAGCAGCTAACAAGCTTAATAATCCACCATACATCCATGGTTATCTCTTACAAAAGGTATGAAGAAGCATATATCCAATTTAGCGAAAGCTATCACTTCTAATTTGCTGTAAAATTTGAAGACAGCATTCAGATTTAGATGAATAAATTATACTCGGCTGAATTATCTGAGTTTTATGACAAGCCAATCGCATTATAGAATGGCCCAGCCGATCCCAGGGCCATTTTCGCCGACCTTCCGCCGTGGAGGCAAAATGCCCTGGGTACGAGGTTGTAAAAATGCATTAATTTACGAAGAAAAACCAAAAGAAATTATGCATGGTGGTAAAGGTTTTGCAGGTTTTTCCCAGCAAACCTATAACATGCAAATAAGCTTTTTTTATACGCGTTTATAAGAACGAGGTTTTCTTTTCAGAAAAGGAAAATTCTGCTTTGTCGGAACACGCGTGCGTAACCTAGCATGAGATTGCGTGGAAAAATTCCAAAATTATTACCACTAATCCGCGGTACCATCAGAGACGTTGTCTGGAGGCTTGACATATCAATAGCGCACACGCCCCATTGAATCGCGATGACGGAAGCTTATTTGCATATTGTTAATATAGATAACGTCATCATCAGTTCTATGAGGGTGTAAATAGGGATCCTAACCTTACAACGATCACCCCTGATGAAAGAGCTCTTCACAAACTACGGCTCCTTGAGAAACTCCTAAAACTTTTCTTAAAATATCTGATGAAGGGCTCCACTCGAAATGTCAGTATTTCGTTACTAAAAATCTCGGCAGTTCACACCTTTTCACTTTGCTATATATCGAAAACACTACTTGCGCATCACTCTACTTTCAACTATACGTAGTTTTCTCGCTTTTTCTGTAGCGTAACTAAATTAAAAAAACATTTCTTACCACATTATAATTTGGACGAGTTTCATTGTCGCCGTCCATAACGATTTAAAAATATTCACCAGTGGCTTTCCATCTTCTTTGCACATTTTCAAAACGATTCCAAAAGCGATGGAAAACACTATCATACCAACCATGTTTGTTCCGCCGCCTTTAGCAACACCTCCGAAGTCGTAATGAACATCGTTGGCCACAATAACCGTGAAGTTACTTGGAGTGTCGTGAATGCTTCTGGGAACGACCATGTTGTTTTCTATGAATTTGGCCAACGCTTTCGCTGACATGTTCCAGGTGCTGTTGGCTGATTTTAGAACGAATCGGTGTGCCACAGGCGTCTGTTTGTAAATCGTGTAAGTCTAATAAAAGAACACATGTGAAATGATACGCTATCGGAAATTTCGTGTAAATATTTTGATACAAATACAGAAAATACCAATAGGCCAAATAACATGGTTTTCGACATGTTAAAATCCGGTTATAGCATACACAAATATGAAATAAGTTACATAAAATAATAAAGCATAACAACACTGTAAATTATTAAAATAAAGTTTCATATTTGCAGGTATCCCAGACTGGCTGGAAAGTTTGTAAAATACGCGACGGAAATCTAATTTCGGCCGCCATTTAACGCGGAAAATTGTGCGGGCTTAGGCCAATAGGCGGGGAAAATTGACTCGTTCCCAGGTAGACGCTCAAAAATTGCGTTCACAACAGTCAATGACTGCATTTCTTTACATTTTTCGCCTAATCTAGAATAGCAATTACGCGGCCACAGGCAATTTTTACGCAAAATTGCGCGGTCGTGGGAAATTCTAGCGTAAATTCCGCAACTGATATCTCCGTTGCGCGATACAAATGTTCGAGGAAATGTTGCAAGGCGACATTTTCTAGAGAAAGTTAACGAACGTGCTATTCGCTTTGTCTTTAAAGACAAATCTACTCCGTATGAGGAATTACTTAAAAAAACTAGGAATTATTCCTTTGAGGCATCAAAGAGTAAAAAAATAGTTTGTAATTTATATAAATTACTAAATATCACCAATTCTCCACATAGTTTAAAAAATATATAGTAGAGCCAAGACAAAGTGCGTGTTCACTGAGAGGAAAAGATATTCTTAAACTTCCTAAGGTGAATACTAAAGTCTTGGCAGTATCAACTGCTGCCAAGCTATGGAATGCGCTCTCCCAGATTCAGCCAGATCGGCAGAGAACTATAATGTATTTAAAAATTGTATAAATGACATCGACTTTGAGGATTTTTTAAAAGTATTATAGTTTCTTACTATATTTATGTATTCTTTTTATTTTATTTATAATCTATTTTGTATTCTATTTATATTAGGATTTTCGTGGCAATACCTGTAAATTAGCTGAGTGTGTATTTGATCACGTTAAATAAATTGTGTTGTGTTGTGTTGTATTGTATTGTATTGTGTTGTGTTGTATTGTGTTGTAACAGTTGTATGGTATGGTGTTGTGTTGTGTTGTGTTGTGTTGTGTTGTGTTGTATTGTAGGCGTATTATTTGTTATCAGTATGTGTTGTTTTGAATTGCCAAACACAAGCTTATTCGGCATGCGATAAATGGTACTTGTTGAAGAGCCGAGGCGTGTGTCATGAATGATGTACGATCGCACGCACTCACCTTGGGATGGCCTGGATATTTACAGGCAAATGTTAGCGTATTATATAGCATAAAGTTGTCCTACGGAGCTCCTACTTACTGTGTGAAACATGGCCTCCACAATGTTGTCAGGAAAACAATTTCTAAAATACAAAGATGTTTAATTTTGTTTTGTGTGTAGCTATTGTAACAGTCCTCATTAGTGTTTCCAAAGTCCCTATTAGTGTTCTCAAAGTCCTCATTAGTGCTCTAAAAGTCCCCATTACTGCTCTAGTAGTCCCCATTAGTGCTCTCGAAGTCCCCATTAGTGCTCTAGAAGTCCTCACTAGTGTTCTAAAAGTCCCCATTAGTCAACAGCCATGAACTTGGTTGTTCTATCAAGCTGGTTTTTGCATGTTCTAACATGCATGAATAACTGCTGTCGATTCAACAAGCCTGTCACAACATGTTTAAACATGCTTGAACAGTGCTGTTATTTTAACAGTTCTGTTCTCTCATGTTGACAGGCATGTTGAACCAACAACCTTGTTACAACCTGTGAGATGTTTACGTGTGTACAATACAACACAATACGACGCGATACAATACGATATATTCATATCAATATTATCAAGAAACAAGTGAAAATTGCATGTTATGAACAACTGAACGTAACAGTAAGCAGGGCCGGATTAACCAGCAACCTAGGTAACCTATAGGTCACGGGCCCCCCGAAAACTTGATGACAGGGAAAAAAGACGCATAAAGCGTCACATGTATAAAATCAAATTGTTTTGCTTTATTTAAAAATTGCGTCTCACTAAGGGACCGAAAAAGACGTTCAGAAATCAGAATGGCGGGATGTTGGAAATAGCGGGACGATCTGAAATAGCCGATATTGGCACGCGACATAAATTGTGCCGATAATTTATTCGGTGAGTTGGAGTAGAAAAAGTTCGAAATAAGCGCCTTTTTAAGCGGCATTCGAGTTTGCGATGGAATTGCAGTCTGCTTGAGTTTTCACCTTTCGTCAATGCTTATTGCTAAATCATGCCAAAGCTTAAACCCCTCATAATAAAGGTTACTATGAAGTTTAGCTTAGGGCCTCCCCAAGGGTTAATCCGGCTCTGACAGTGAGTTCAATATAGTCCATTGATAATGATGTAAAACATATGTGCCCAAACAAACGTGAAACCATTTGGAGTTCGTTGTGCAATATCTGAATTGTCGGGCGGGCGTTTCGTGTTGTGTTTTATACTATAAATATCTATTCCATGCTCATCGAATGTTAATTAGAATTTCAGTAGAACTAATAGAAATACATGCTACCCTCGTGTGGAAATATGCATGAAATCTGACTTGACAAAATCTCATTACGTACAGTTTTCGTTACCAATCATACCAAACACTTATTTCCATTCGCTTTTACCGGGAACATTAGGAGAACGTAAACCTTAAGAAAATCCAAGCGCGTGCTTTCCAAATATGCCCCTTCAATTTATACAATAGAAAAGTCATTCGCGCGACTATATTCGCTTGATCGAAATCCAGCTATATAAGTTTAGCTGTGTCCGGCGTGGAAATCTGGCGTACGCAATCACGCGCAATCCGACACCGAGTCTTGAATCGATGTGTTCTGTTTTGAATATAATATAATTTGTTTTAAATCTACCGGAATTTTTCTGAGGACATGAGCTTGACGATCGTCCATGCATCGTCTGTCTACTCCAAGCTATCCAGTGATTGGCAAAAGACCTCTTTTATAATAGCGACCAATTTAAATATAGCAAAGTGAAAAGGTGGTGAGCTGCCGAGATTTTTAGTAACGAAATGCTGACGTTTCGAGCGGAACCCTTCATCATAGCCCGTCATCATAAAGGACTCCGCTCGAAACGTCAGTATTTCGTCACTAAAAATCTTAACAGTTACCAACGTTTCACTTTGCTATATATCCATAACACTGTATACGCAGCAATCTACTATACTACTTTACTACAATTTAAATATTCCTTTATCTTAATTAGCCTTTAAGGCCTCCTTTGTGTGCGGGCAACAATTCAAAATAATCTTCGCTTCCTAACGAGATTACAAAAGTTTTCAAAATTACCTCAATAAGTCGAAAAAGCTATCAACCGGGTTTCCATAATGCGGTGCCGTGTTCGTGTTCGAACCAGTTTCGTGTTCGTTGCCTTTGAAAACGTCACTACCAGGAGCAATTATTATTCCCAAGATCAAGCCAAGTGTGGCGGAAAATATGGTGGTTGATTCCCCGCCGAGGACTTCTCGTCGTCTGTTAAAGCTACTATGACACTCGATGTCACCAAGGGTAGAACAATGAATTTTAACATTCGAATGAAAAGTTCTCCTGGAAATTTAATGTACATGGCTAGTCGTTTGGGCGATGGATTGTTGCTTGATTGGACTGCATCGTGCGTTGCGATACCAACAACGCAGCCGATTATGACTCCAGCAAGAATGCTCAGGAAAAGAGCATTTCCTTGAAAAAGTTTCTTTAGTTTCGGACACGACATCCTTTTCGTTGGCGACGGTTAGAGATCGAGATCCTTCTTGAAATCTTTTTACACTTTAAAAAATAGGTACGCAACGCGTACATGTGTCTGCTGACATTTGAGTCGTTAAGAGAGAAATGTGAGATAAGTAAGTTCATTGGCTTGTGTCCAACGGGTGCTGAACTAGAAGATAGTTTCGCGCTAAGTTATCACGATATACTGAGGAATGGGGACAAACATTTAAACATATTTGTGGTTGGTTAGAAGCTTTCTGTGATTGGTTAGGATCTCGTGTGAGATGGGGGAAGCGAGTCTTAATTTTAACCAATGAAAATCGACGTTCAATAGCACTGCAACTTGACCCAACAGGTTGTAGGCTAGCAATGTCTGAAATGGTATTTCTTTCACTGTTATATCTACGAAAGTTTAGCGAAGGTGTAGATCATGTTTGAGTTAATTGAGACGCGTTTGTTTAGGATATAATATTCCAAATATGTGCGACGGTAAACATTAATACCTGTACTAGGTTCATAAGTTTCGATATACAATTATTTCGGCTAAAATATTAAGCGATTTTGAAACTACCTGGCAGTATCACTATTAAACTTAAACCAAATGAGCCGACCACTGAAACACAAAATATAGCGCCTGGCCAAAAATGTCGGTCATTGCAAACACACTGACACTGTCTTCGTTCAAATTTGTATAGTACGTGAAATTCACACACAAGAACCTGACCAAAATGTTGGTCAGTGTAAACACCATTGCTCAGATAAACAACAAAAGTAGTTCAATACCAATCGTGGAGCAAATAAGCGAAGGAAGATGCCTACTCGGTGAGTATAAATACCGATTGCGTTTTATTGCATTGCATTTTGGTAGAAATAGGTCTACGCAACAACCCCTCGCCCGTACTGTTTGAATCCTTCATAGCGTAGTGCTTAGTTATTTTACTTGAAAATAGATAACCCATTAACTTGCCAATCGGAATGGATTTTCTGTGAACACTATCTATGAGAGCTTTTAAACCATCAAGCTTGTGTTGTCTTAAACTTTATGTTAATTATATAATAAAACATGCAAATTTATATACAAATATTTCAAAAAGCTAATAATTCGGGATTTCCCCATTCCTTATTTCGGCAGCAGAAAATGTAATATGTAGTTCTGATAGCTATAGTCCTCATTTTCCTTACGCAGTACATTTGGTGCTTGTTATCAAGACCAACCTTATCTAGCATATCTAAAAAAGTAGAACACTCATTCGCAAAAACACCTAGGGAGCTCATGGAGAGATTTATAAATTTAACATCATTAAAAAAAAAAATAATAATAATAATAATAATAATAATAATAATGACGTATTAATTAGGAGCATTATACAATAGTCTCAATGCTCTTACAGCAATATATTCTTAATGTTACTTATAAAACTAATTACAGTTTCATTATAAGATAAAGCCTACTACATATATTACCACAATGAACAAAAAACTATTAATTGTAAAAAAGAAAAGTCTTAAGTGCTGGCTTAAAACTACTTAAAATATCAATGCTTCTAATTTCCTGTGGTAATGAATTCCACAGCTTTGGTGCGGCAACTGAGAATGTTCTGAGTTATATAGAGATTGATCCAAACATATTTATTTTTACTTGATCACTGGATTACAATATATTTGAATTTTATTGCGCTGACATCTAAAGCAAAATATACTTATCAGCTATGAGTTATCAGACATGGGCTTCTTTCTACACATATTAAAGTACTAAACTTAACTATGCTTGACATTGTCTATCAGTTTCTTTCTAAATGAATCACATGAATATGTATGGTGTCTAGTGGTTATGAAAACAAAATTGGCATTCATTGGTGACTATCTTAATGTAATCAATCATGCGGATGTAGTCTACTAGTGCCAATCTAGCGGTAGTTCTTCCGTCTATACATTAGCTGCTTCCTCCATCTCTTGGATAGTATCCAATCCTGTCATTTCATTTGGTATCACCTCACCATTATCTTTGTTCAACTCAGAGTAGGACATCTTTTCAACAATGGCAGCGGCATAGGTGTCTCCCATTACATTAACGAGCGTTATAATACGATCGCTATAAAGCCAAGGTAAATAATACAGTTTGAGTTTGCAACATACCATTTTTAAGCTTTTTTTACATCGATGATCACTTTCGACCCTGAAATACTATTCTATGCTAAAGAAAATCTAAAAGACGGTGGTGAATTTTCATCGTAGTGCCACTTTAATTTGGTTGGGTAACATTTTTTTTCAGCACCAAATCTATTTCTCTTCGGCTCCCACCCGACCATAAATATAATAACCTGCAGTCCCTTAAAGTGCCACTACGATGAAAATTCACCCCCGTCTTTTAGATTTTCTTTAGCATAGAATAGTATTTCAGGGTCGAAAGTGATCATCGATGTAAAAAAAACTAAAAAAATGGTATTTTGAAGTAAGTATTTTGAGCTCTGAAATCACTATTATTTTGGCCACCATTACTAAAAACGTGTTCCAAGTGAGCCCGCAATTTCAAAAGGTAATATTGTTTGTGACGTCAGATTCTCAATGCTACGCCTGAATTTCAGTCGAGGTTACTTGTTTTCTTGTTTTCTTCGAGAAGTAGATGAAATGTTCAGCCTTTCAGACGAAGAATTTGAAAAAACGACCTTGATTTACTTGAAGAATTAGTGGAATCTGGCGTTGAGAATCTGACGTCACTTCGTTACGCTGGTCAGGAACATGAACGATTAATGGCGGACATAACAACTCCAGATTCGTAGTCAAATAAATAATACTTGCCATCGTCGAATCGCAAAACGGTTTCGACCGAGTAATATTTAGAAGCTCTGCTTTATAATTACGTAAAAATATCGATAGGTAAAAATTTGATCGTAGTACCACTTTAAATGCCAGCCAAAGTTATGATAATAGATCTTAATTTATCAACAAGATAAATATAATAAAAAATAGACAAGTTGTATTATTGATATGAGAGAGTTCACAAATCCTCAATTTTCATTGGCTATCGAAGGAGTTACTATGTTAGTGTAGAAACTGACCATGGTCCATTACAAATGCTGCATTCTGATTGGCTACTCAACCGTTGTCTATTCGTGATAGACCATGATGGCGAAACGCGCTCAAAACAATGGCAGAAAACTGTCGTTTTGGGGAGGTTTCAGATGAGTTTTTGGATAATTGTTTGCAGAATGCATGATTTGTAATAGTCCACTAATTTGTTTCTACTAAAACAATTAGACAACTCGTCCTCATTGTCTATGAGCGAATAGTCAACTCAGGCTTCGCCTTCGTTGACTATTCGCTCATAGACAACTCGGACTCGTTGTCTAATTGTTAAATAGAAACCTCTGGGGTAAAAGTCGCGTGATTTCGAAGGAATATTTACTTTTTTCATGAAAAATGGGAATTAAGAGTTATTCCTTGGGTTAGAAACGTGTAATTTTATAATAAAACAATTGGACAACTCGCCCTTGTTTTCTATGAGCGATAGTCAACGAGGCGGAGCCGAGTTGACTGTCTGCTCAAAGAAAACGCGGACTCGTTGTTTAATTGTTAATTATAATTATAACTCTATATATTAAAGATTCAAACAGTAGTAGCACATTCAGTCAACTATTAGTAGCCTGTGTCGCCGCAGACGGGAAAACTGGTCATTAGTGAAGCACAGTTTCAACTACTAGTGTTTAATTTTGACTTACCTAAACCAATGAACGGTGAAAATTGGACCAATATGTTCTATTGGCAATCCCATAGTCTCTAGCATGATTACCAATCCAGTTATACCAGCACCAGGAATGGCTGGTGTACCCACTGATACCACTGTTGCCACAATTCTGCAATATAATGGTTTATTAATACACATTCAGACACAGACGATACTCTGGCTTAAAATGATTTTGAACGTTACTTTAAAAGTTACTAAATATTAGCCGAGATAACGATAGGGGTATCTAGTACGTATTCCTTATAAGGAGGCGCAAATAGAAGGCATTGACGAGCAAATAGAGTGAATTAACGAGCAAATAGCTGACACGTTGAACCCTCGTACCAGCCTCCTAGTTAATTGAATTGTAACCGCGACCCCAAAACAACAAAGGTCCTAACCCTTTGGCAAACATTTTCTTGAGAAATAAACCACCCCCAAAGCTATAGAATATATCAAAGGAAAGTTAAATGATCTATTTACAACATACGTACAGCTTTATCCCGGTAGCTAACTTAGGTTCTCTTTAAAAGCGCGGATAATCGAACATGCCCAAAAATATAATTTTCGCAATACGGATACCATCTTGTAAACAAAAATACGAACTTTCGGCTGTCTTCGACGAAGGTTTTCTTGAGAAATAATCAACTCCCAAAGCTACAATATATATTAAAACAAAGATAAATTATCTGTTTACAATATGCGTACAGCTTATCCGGCTAATGAACGTAGTTTTCTCAAAAAGAGCGGATAATCGAACATATCGTAACGTGTTAACAATCCCACATCCAGTGGGCTGGTACGAGTGCCATGTATTTGCTCGTCAATACCTTGTATTTGCTCGTCAATGCCTTGTATTTGCTCGTAGGCCACTTCCTTATATGGAATACGTACTAGAAGTATATACATATATATCTGCTAGACCTTGTGCGGTCTGGGCCCTGGGACCATGGATGGGGGAAAAACTCTAGGGGTAGAAAAAGCGAGCGAGAGGTTATTGCGTATACGTATTTCTACTACTAACTCGACTGTCAAATAAAATTGCAAATAAGAAAAGAAGTTAATTAAGAACTTACATCGTGAACACAAGATCGTCTATCTGTAGGTTCACTGTTGGATCTATTCCATTAATGAATAAAACAACTATTGCCATGTAGAAGGCGACGCCATCCATATTACATGTTGCCCCAAGAGGAAGAACAAAACGTGTTATTCGTTTGTCAATTTTTGCTCTCGATTCACAACATTCGATGGTTGTAGGCAAGGTGGCAGCACTGTAAAACAGGGGTATTTTTTAAAAGATGAGGAGCTGAAATGTTGATTTTCACGGTGATGCGTTATTTTATAAAAGAGTTTTTATTTACGCTACTTAGCGATTGATATTTATAAAATAATTTTACTGTACGCACGCTGTGATTGGTTAGCTTGCCGGTCTTGATAAGGCAACGGAGACCTGAACGGTCGTGGCTAGATGGAGTTGAGATTACCGCGTGAGGTACTTGGTCTTAGTCGTCTTCTGGACGATCTTTTTTAGTATTAATAATTAATAGTTTTTTGTTCATAGTGGTAATATATGTAGTAGGCTTTATCTTATAGTGAAACTGTAATTAGTTTTATAAGTAACATTAAGAATATATTGTTGTAAGAGCATTGAGACTAACTTCTTATTAACCGAGAGCGCGGTCATTACGGGAAAATATCAGACCGAGGTCTTGACAGTACGGACCGAGCCCGTAGGGCGAGGTTCGTACATAAAAGACCAAGGTCTGATATTTTCCAGTAATGACCAAGCGGTCGAGGTTAATAAGCTAAGAGGTTTATTGTATGGCATGGATTTTTTAAACAACATACTTTACATACGTTTTGAGTGACAGAATCGTCATTTTCAATCTTGTTCTTGTTCTTCTATTGCTTTCATGATAGTAAGACTCTCATTTAGATTGTTAATCGTCCGACTCGTACATGATTTAGTGCTTAATTTACTAAATTCGTTCAATTTTTGCTGCTTTTCAAAGTTTCCTATCGTTGTTCAGTTTGTTCCTTTGTAAACAAAATGGCTGACAAAATCCGTAATCCGGACCGGTCCATTACGGGAAATAACGGACCGGCACGTGATGTGTCTCAGCCAATTCACCGGAAGTAGCTTGTGCCATATAATAATATTGTATAATGCTCCTAATACGTCTTTTATTATTATTATTATTATTATTATTATTATTATTATTTCGACATCGAGCAGAGCAGAACGTGTTTTGCACATGTCTAAAGTTTAACCGAAATTTACTTACTTGATTTACAATCTACGAATTTCGGATCATTAATATTAATTATGATCCGTTCAAGTTTTATTTGTCTACTTTTGTCCTGTGTTATATGTTCATTTTGTGGAAAAGATTTTGTGTCCCTTGGTCGTCATCAATGGCGTTGTAAAGACAAGATTAATGATCGTAATTCAAATGTTCATTCTAACCATCGTGCATCACATGGAATAAATGCGGAACCCGTCATCAGTTCGCCAACTACAGCCGTTATTAAAAAGTCGGGAACCAAGTGTTGTTGCGGAAAGGTTTGTAAAGGAGCTCGAGGTATGAAGATGCATCAACGTAGTTGTCGGGTCATCTTGGGGCTAAATCACGAGCTACTAGAGAATGTATTTGAACAGGAAGAAAGCAACGACTATGATGGAGACCTAGATGACATTGACAGCACCTCATTCTACAATACTAATCAAGATGACGAGTATCCTGAGTTAAAAAAAGGTATAAATCTTCCTAAAACCAATTCAGAATGGCTAACGGCCAACGAAGATTTCAAATTTTCATTAATGTCTAATCCACCAATCAAAAGTAACGATTTAAATACATCAATTAAAGTACTAAATGACACAATCTACAACTACTTTGCTGATAACTTTGGCCTTGTGAAATGTCTGTCGGATAATTTACTCAATAATAAATACAAGAATCACAGCATAAAGAACTTGAAGAAAGCACTGAAACTACTTAAATCATCAAACTCTGATCTTGCCGAAATTAAATATGTCTCTCGTCTCGTGCGTAATAAGCTCAAATCCAACCCAACTAATGACAACGTTCCTAATAATACCGACGAATCGTTCAACCACGACAAATACTTTGAACGTAATTTCTGGGGATATGTGAAGAAAATTATTAATTGCAACGAATCGATTCTCCCTACCTTCAATATGGACGATTGTTTAAAGTATTTTAAGACAGTTCTGACCAAGATCAACCCAAACAAAATATTTCAAATTCCAAGTTGGATTCCAATGTTACCCGATCCCATTATCGAATTTAACCTTGAACCTCCAACTTATCAACAAATAACAAACATTATTCGTAAAATGAAAACATCTGGCTCACCATGTCCTCTTGATCAAATCTCCATTATATGTTTTAAACGTTGTCCATAGTACATACCTCCGAACATATTTAACCGAACTAATTGAAGCCGTCTGGCTTTCCGGAACTGTTCCTGATGAATGGAAGAAAGCTTGCACCATATTAATACACAAGAAAAACGATACTAATCTTCCCGAAAACTTCCGTCCAATAACTCTTCAATCCGCACCACTGAAAGTATTCACTTCAAGTCTCCGTAATGCAATGTTCTCTTACCTACTCGCCAATAGCTTTGCCGAACACGGAATTCAAAAAGGCTTCACCCCTCATATATCGGGATCATTTGAACACACAGCACAAATGGCTTATATAATCAATCAAGCACGAATAAGACAGCGATCTCTCGTTATAACCCTCCTTGATCTCAAGAACGCTTTTGGTGAAGTACATCATAATCTAATCCAATCTGTTCTTGGCTATCATCACATGCCTGAACATATTCAACTCGTGATTAAAAGTCTCTACACGAACTTTAAAACATCAATCATCACATCTGATTTTAACACACCATTTATAGAAGTAGGTCGTGGAGTTTTACAAGGAGATTGCCTTAGTCCATTGCTATTTAACCTATGCTTCAATACTTTTATCCAGCATATAAAATCTGAGAAATATCAACAGTTTGGTT
This sequence comes from Chrysogorgia sp. JL179-B06, assembly GCA_035772405.1. Classification (NCBI taxonomy): domain Eukaryota; kingdom Metazoa; phylum Cnidaria; class Anthozoa; order Scleralcyonacea; family Chrysogorgiidae; genus Chrysogorgia; species Chrysogorgia sp. JL179-B06. The sequence goes on along the minus strand of JAYKKM010000076.1, from coordinate 2,253,670 downwards.
TTTCATATAAACTTCTCAACCCAGTTCATTGGTTCCAATTCGCCGACGACGCAGCCGTAATCACCAGCCAAGAATCTGAAAATCAACACCTACTAAACCGATTTACAATTTGGTGTCAATGGTCGGACATGATTATTCGAATAGATAAATGTAGCACCTTTGGCATCAAAAAAGCTCTCACCAAATCAGTTCAATACATCCCTAAGTTAATTATTAACACAACTCTTATTCCGGCTGTTGAAATTGGAAAATCATTCTGCTATTTAGGAAGGTACTTTAATTACGAAATGACAAATAATGAACATAAATCGAAATTAGTCTCCCTACTGACTGACCTCATGAAAGAAATAGATCTGAAGCCGTTACATCCGAAAAACAAGATTCTCCTATACAGTCGTTACGTTCTTTCAAAACTCTCATGGCATCTCACTATAGCAACAATTCAAAAGACCTGGATTTCTGAAAACCTGGATTCAGTTTTCAAACAATATATTCGAAAATGGCTTGAGGTACCTATTTCTGGTCACTTAGTAACATTTACCTAACCAGTAACAAATTTGGTCTTAATATCATCCCCCCATCAACTAAATTCATACAGTGTCAAACAATCATCCGCAGTGTTTTGAAATCATCTCCAAATGAATCAATAACCCACCTATGGAAATCGTCGTCTAATCATACTAACATTCAATATGATCAATATACATCGACAAAAGAAGTAATAAAGTCATTCCGTGAAACTCAAGAAGAAAAATTGGAAAATCAGTTAAAATGTCAAGGTTCATTCTTCACCAGCATTTCAAAATTCTCTCTACCCCAAGTAAATTCGATTTGGCCAACCTGTCAATCCAAACTGCCAAAAAATATTTTCAACTTCACCATATTCGCTACCAACCCGTAAAAATCTTCAAAAATGGGGACTCTCGTCGTCTTCTGAATGCTCATTCTGCCTTAAACCTGAATCTTTGTTACACGTTGTTGCTGGCTGCAGTTCCTATCTCGATCGTTTTACTTGGAGACACGACTCAATCCTAAATTTTATTGCTAATAACCTCCCATCAGAATATATTCAAACCATTTATGCTGACTTGCCATCATTCTCTAATCCCTCTATTATTACTGGTGATGACTATCGTCCTGATCTAATAATTTTGACCAAAGACAATTTTCTGTATGTACTCGAACTAACCGTCGGATATGAGACTAACCTAAGAAAAAATATACAGCGCAAACACTCAAAATATAAAGAGATGATCATAGAACAAAAGAAAAAATTCCAGTCGGTAAAGTTCGTAAATCTCTCAATCAGTGCACTCGGTGTTTTGAAAAAGAATCTTCGGTTTTTATAGAAATGTTGGAACGTTTGAACTTAGACAAGGCTCATGTTAAATATATCATTAGGAAAATCATTAATATTGCAATAAGGACGACATACTACGTTTTCTGTTCTAGAAACAAGGATTGGACGAATCCAGATTTAATGAACTTCTAATATCTTACTTTTTATATCATATATTTATGTAAATGTGTAGTGTAATATATAACCATTATAGTATATCAAGTAGCCAATTGTAAATTACCTTTAACAGTGAGATTTGCAGTTGTAAGTATATAAAAAAATTCAATAAAGTTTTCATTACTATTATTATTATTATTATTATTATTATTATTATAAATCAGGGTAGAAAGTTTAAATGGAAACAGGATTTTCCAATGGGTTATTTTTACTTGAACAATATTCTAATACCGATTCGTTTTGAATATTTCTTCTTGAAAAATATCCAATTAACAATTTTCGTTTCATAGACACTTTAAGGGATACTGCAGTCAAAATACAAATGTAGTTCATATGAAGGATCTTACTGACTTTAGTTTATTCCCAAAGTTTCAGCATTCCTATCAATTTAGTTAAGAAGATATTGCTAGTTGAAGTTGAAAATTTGAGGATTTTGACGCCATATTGGTTTTGAAAATATGACGTCATTGAGTGATTCTTCATCGGCAGTGGAGTTGTTTTGATGGCGATCACCGAGTGATAGCTGTTGTGAATGTTCTTTGGAGAAAAATTAGTCGAAATAAACTATTTAATTAGTTCCTCATGCAGGAAAGTAGAGGAGCTTCTTAGGCATAATACGAGATAGAAGAACTCAGTGACGTCATATTTGAGAAACAAATATGGCGTCGAAATTGGACAAACTCTCCAACTTCAACTAGCCATATCTTCTTAACTAAATTGATAGGAATACTGGAACTTTGGAAATAAACTAAAGTCGGTGAGATCTTTCATATGAACTACATTTGTATTTTAGCTGCAGTATACCTTTAAGGTCTGGTTACCTTGATGAAGTACCAACGGCAGTAATCAACGCCGGAAGGACATTTTTAACGTGTTGTAATGGGTTACGACGCAGGAAGATGAGGTACAATGATGGATAAAATACACAGGCCAAGAACGGTAAATGCAAGCAGTACAGTTAGAACAAACTTTCCCATAGCACGAAACATCATGAGCATGTCTGAAGATTCAACAATACTTCCAGCAATAATACTTGCCAGGCCAATAGGAGCAGTCCTAAAACAAAGCCACAGTTTCATTCAGTAAAAATGCCAACCTCGTTCCCAGGGCATTTTGGCTCCACGGTTGAAGGTCGTCGAAAATGGCCCTGGGATCGGCTGGTCACATGACACCCAGAATTTCTGGGTGTTTAGATACTTTGTTGACCTGAATAATTGAGAAATATTCAATGCTCTTCAGAGTTGTTCATGTCAGCATTCGTCGGCATAAAAGCAGCTAACAAGCTTAATAATCTACCGTATATCCATGGTTATCTCTTACAAAAGGTATGAAGAAGCATATATCCAATTTAGCGAAAGCTATCACTTCTAATTTGCTGTAAAATTTGAAGACAGCATTCAGATTTAGATGAATAAATTATACTCGGCTGAATTAATTGAGTTTTATGACAAGCCAATCGCATTATAGAATGGACCAGCCGATCCCAGGGACATTTTCGCCGACCTTCCGCCGTGGAGGCAAAATGCCCTGGGTACGAGGTTGTAAAAATGCATTAATTTACGAAGAAAAACAAAAAGAAATTATGCATGGTGGTAAAGGTTTTGCAGGTTTTTCCCAGCAAACCTATAACATGCAAATAAGCTTTTTTTATACGCGTTTATAAGAACGAGGTTTTGTTTTCAAAAAAGGAATTCTGCTTTGTCGGAGCACGCGTGCGTAACCTAGCATGAGATTGCGTGGAAAAATTCCAAAATTATTACCACTAATCCGCGGTACCATGAGAGACGTTGTCTGCTTGGCATATCAATAGCGCCCACGCCCCATTGAATCGCGATGACGGAAGCTTATTTGCATCTTGTTAATATAGATAACGTCATCATCAGTTCTATGAGGGTATAAATAGGGATCCTAACCTTACAACGATCACCCCTGATGAAAGAGCTCTTCACAAACTACGGCTCCTTGAGAAACTCTTTCTGTTGCATAACTAAATAAAACATTTCTTACCACATTATAATTTGGACGAGTTTCATTGTCGCCGTCCATAACGATTTAAAAATATTCACCAGTGGCTTTCCATCTTCTTTGCACATTTTCAAAACGATTCCAAAAGCGATGGAAAACACGATCATACCAACCATGTTTGTTCCGCCGCCTTTAGCAACACCTCCGAAGTCGTAATGAACATCGTTGGCCACAATAACCGTGAAGTTACTTGGAGTGTCGTGAAGGCTTCTGGGAACGACCATGTTGTTTTCTATGAATTTGGCCAACGCTTTCGCTGACATGTTCCAGGTGCTGTTGGCTGATTTTAGAACGAATCGGTGTGCCACAGGCGTCTGTTTGTAAATCGTGTAAGTCTAATAAAAGAAAACTAGTGAAATGATTTTTCCAACTACTTGTGCTACGCTATCTATTGAAATTTCCGTGTAAATATTTTGATACGAATACAGAAAACACCAATAAGGAACATTTTCAATTGTTCGGTAATGAAGCAAGATATTTTTAAAGTATCTATATCCGTGATTTGGGGATTTTACATATTTGTGATCTTTGGAATCTCTTGAGAAGAATTGTAAAATATCTTGTCGTGCGAAGATTTCATCTTCATGCCTTTTTTCCCTACTAAAGTGATTTACTATTCACAGAAATGACGTCAAAGCAGGGACACGCAAAAACATTGCACACTGATTCAGCAGTGAAATACAAAGAAAGATTGTGAATTGAGCGAATTTTGTCTAAACTGGTGTGTTTAATGTTCAGAGCCAAACTTTCTTTGTATTTCACTGTTGAATTAGTGTGCAATGTTTTTGCGTGTCCCTGCTTTGACGTCATTTCTTGTGAATGAGTAAATCAACTTTAGCAGGGGAAAAAGGCATGAAGATGAAATTTTCAAACGACAAGATATTATATTTCTTCTTGATAGAACCATGGATAATAAAAAGACTGGATAGGAAACTAGCTGACGTCAGCGTGAAAACGTAGTTGAAAATCGTGATATCACGAAGATGTCACGAGTATGCAGATTTTGCTGAGTTTCTCTTTGACTTCTCCATATTTTCGTATTCAGGTAGCTATATTGAGATTCCAGAAAGTTCCATCGTCTCACAAACCTGCCTAAGCCACGACTAAGTGTTCGAGGTAAATGTTGTTCGTCTTTGTTTCAGCTGTTTTCTTTTTGTTGTGAAGAAACTGGCGTCGCAAAAACTACTGTTGTTTTAGTTGAAATTTGTGACGCGTTTTTCACCTAAAATGAGTAATGGTAGTCGGATGTTCCATCGTAAAGTGGCATTGTTATATTTTTTGGTAGTTTGACTATCATTTTTAGCTGTATTATTGCTAAAAGTTACGATTTATGGAGATTTTGTGACGTCACGATTTTCAACTAGGTTTTCACGCGATCAACTGGTGCTTAAACCAATCAGCACGCTGGAAACGTCACACGTGATCTTAGTTTCCTACCCAGTCTTTCTACTATATCCATGGTATAACCAAGATTACGAATATGTAAAATTTCCAAACCCCGCGGGTGTCAATACGTACAAATTTGAATTTCCAAACACAAGCTTATTCGAGGCACGAGAAATAGTACTTGTTGAGGAGCCGAGGCGAGCTAGTGTGCCAGGAATGGTGTTCGATTGCACGCACTCGCCTTGGTATGGCTTGGATGTTTACAGGGAGCGGGTGGCGTGTGCTGTTAGGGTGCGCCTACTCACAGCTAAGTTAAGCCCGGTAGGACGAGGGCATTTTGCCTCGACGGTGGAAGGTCGGCGAAAGTGGCCCTGGGATCGGCTGGTCACATGACACCAGTGGCGGAAATTGTGGTGGGATGGGGGGGCAGCCGCCCCCCCACCTTTCGTCAAATTGCCAATTTGTCGGAAATTTTCAAATAAAATTTATATATATATATATATATATATATATATATATATATATATATATATATATATATATATATATATATATATATATATATATATATATATATATACAGCAGATTGCAAAAACTATGGCAAACGAGATATCAACATATAAACATATCGGGTGCATTGTGGGAATGGCGCCATCAACTAATTTGAATAATATTTTAGTCCACATTCACGGTTTGACAACTATGGAGGGATAATTTCGACATTCGAAGTGCATCTTAGGGTGTTAGACAAAGCGAATAAAGCAAAATTCTCTCACTTTCAACTCAGTGATTGTCCCAAATTTACCTTTCCTGAAATGTTGAAGTTGTATCTACCGGAAAACCATCCAAAGTAAAATCGCACCGGCAACCACCACTAATTTCAAATGCGGGTATTTTGTGGAAGGCCGCGGTAACAAAAAGTTTGACATATCATCGACGAGGTTATCTGTGTTCACGAATTGCCAATCGGTTATCACGCAGGTTTTTATCAATCGCCAAACTAAATCCATCGTTTACATAATTTTATAATAAATCGTTTTCCTGTTTATAGCTTATAAGGCCCCGTACACACGGAAACGTTTTCCTGCGTTTTTGTATTGTTTACTGTTCTCAAGGGAATCGAGAACAACCAGCTCATTACTTGAAACAATACAAGGTTAATAATAATAGCGTAGCGCACAGATTCTATTTTTAAACCTAAATTGAGGACAAACAAAATAAAATTAAGTTTGAAGAATTCCCAAATGACCCATTTCCTATTGTTTATTTTTGAACCATAAATGCGGACAAACATCAACAACCTAACGTCATCTGTGCGCGATTAATAGCGGATTAAGCAAGTAGGTTAATTAATTTGGCTTTGTCATTAAAATTCAAAAGAAACCCACTTTGCATTTTAACTTGGTTAACTCAAAGACAAAGGAATGATAAGTGCTGTTTTATAAAAATAGCCGGTCCTAAACAATAGGAAATGGGTCATTTGGGAATTCTTCAAACTTAATTTTATTTTGTTTGTCCGCAGTTTGGGTTTAAAAATAGAAGCTGTGCGCTACGCTATTAACCTTGTATTGTTTCATGGTAATGAGCTGGTTGTTCTCGATTCCCTTGAGATAGTATACCGTAAGTCATTACGGTATAGTTATATCCTTGACAAAGATCATAAAGAAATGAAAAGCCCAAGAAGTTTCACAGGTTTCTATAAGCGATATATAGTTATATGCATGTAACACTACTTTATAAGCAGTTCATGTTTTTATACCGAGCTTGTTATGCTATACATTCCTTTCAGGCAAATAGCGGACCAATAAATGTAAAACAAAATGACAATATTCAAATTAGTTGATGGCCCCATTCCCACAATGCACCCGATATGTTTATATGTTGATATCTCGTTTGCCATAGTTTTTGCAATCTGCTGTATATATATATATATATATATATATATAAAATTGCCAATTTGTCGGAAATTTTCAAATAAAATTTGTTACTTAGCAACCAAACTTGTCGGACATTTTGGGAGGCTTTGCCCCACCACCTTAAAACGTGAATATCCGCCATTGCATGACACCCAGAATTTCTGGGTGTTTAGAAGCTTTTACGTATTTAATTCATGTTTACAAGGTAAACAATGTTTAGCTGTTATAGGAATACGATCTTGAAATTCATAAATAACGAAGCTCCTACTTACTGTTTGAAACATGGCCTCCACAATGTTGTCAGGAAAACAATTTCTAAAATACAAACGGTGAAAAGATGTTTAATTTTGTTTTGTGTGTCGTGCGTACAGCAAATACGGTAGACGTAGTCAATTTAGCACATCATAGGTTACAATCAACGAGATAAGATATGAAAGAACTGTAAAAAGCCATTCATCTCAATTTTCGTTTCATGTACCCTTTAAAAGCTTCGCTTCAGTTGTAATACGTTACAAAGCCGAACGAAGAACCGCGTGCCAGATGCGAACATTCATCATTAGATATTTATTCAGGATAATAATAATAACAAAAGACGTATTAGGAGCATTATACAATAGTCTCAATGCTCTTACAACAATATATTCTTAAAGTTACTTATAAAACTAATTACAGTTTCATTATAAGATAAAGCCTACTTAACATTTCAAAGCTTCTAATTTCATGTGGTAATAAATTCCACAGTTTTGGTGCCGCAGCCGAGAATGTTCTGTCTCCATGAGTCACCGTTTTGGATTTTGGCTCAAGTAGCAGATTTCGGTCAGATGTTCTCAAAGCACGAGTAGGTTTATATTTAGTTAGCAAATCAGTAATATAAACAGGCGCCTGGCCATGGAAAGTCTTGAAAGTAATTATTAGTATCTTAAATACAATCCTTGATCTCACCGGCAACCAGTGAAGATTACGAAGCACAGGGGAGATATGCTCCGATTTTTTAACCCTTGTTACAAGTCTTGCAGCTGTATTTTGAATTCGCTGTAACTTGCTCAATTCAGTTTCTGGTAAGCCATATAGGATGCTATTACAGCTGTCAAGTTTTGATGTTATGAAGCCCCCCTGTCGGGGAAAAATTAACAATTCGTCGGGGAACGAGCGCGAAGAAAAAAGAAAAAATACGAAAAAATAAAGAAAATTTGTCTTTTGTTTTCTTAGAATCGTAAATGTTTTTTACATATTAACAAAGGTAAATCAACAGCTTTCGTCTCAAAGGTAATCAACTTTCATCTCTGGCACAAATCTATCACCTCTGCTCACTGTCATCTAGTTTTTGCATATGAATATTATTGTTAGAGTTAGTTTCGTTTATAAAATAAGTCGTGTTTACGCACGCTGTGATTGGTCAGTTAGATTACGCCATCGTGATACGCCATCAATTAGCTATCCTACGCCATCAATTAGCCATCATACGCCATCAATTAGCTATCCTACGCCATCAATTAGCCATCCTGGTGACTCATGGAGACAGAGCGTTCTTGGTTTCGGCACCAAAACTGTGGAATTCATTACCAGAGGAAATTAGAAGCTTTGATATGTTGGGTAATTTTAAGTCAGCAGTGAAGACTTTTCTTTTTTAAAATTAATAGTTGTTTTTTTTGTTCATAGTGGTAATATGATATATGATATGTAGTAGGCTTTATCTTATAATGAAACTGTAATAAGTTTTATAAGTAAATTTAAGAATATATTGTTGTAAGAGCATTGAGACTATTGTATAATGCTCCTAATACGTCTTTTATTATTATTATTATTATCAATTAGCCATCATACGCCATCAATTAGCCATCAAACGCCATCAATTAGCCATCAATTAGCCATCATACGCCATCAATTAGCCATCAATTAGCCATCATACTCCATCAATTAGCCATCATACGCCATCAATTAGACATCATACGCAGTAAGGAGAATTTACGTGTTGATGAAAAAGATATTTGTACATTTTATTTGCTTTCTACGGGTTATTTTATAAAAGAAATAGAAAACATTTTTATCCGTGTTCCCATACGTTATATAAACACTCGTGGAAGTTTGGGAGAACTCGAAATCGCGTGGAAACACTCGCCCTACGGGCTCGTGTTCCCACTATGATTTCTCGTTCTCCCAAACTTCCACTCGTGTTTATATAACTGTATGTAAACACGGAAAATGTTTTCTATTTCTTAAATACAGTAAGGAAATACTGACTATAACATAATGATTTTCATTGTTTTTTATTTTAATTTTTTTGTTAAAACTGCACCCAAAATGCAGGAAATAGCGTTTCAGAGGCTTAGAAAATCAAAAATTTCCCATGGGAGCATACCCGACCCCCTAGAGGAGTTACCAATACCTGTTAGCCCCCCCTGTCGGGGACCTTAGCCCCTATAGCATATAGAGGCTGTAGAATCTACACCACATATCAAGGCGATTATTATATAGCCTTGTAATATTAAAATAACATACGGTAATCATATGGCGCGTTTACGTCAAAATTCAATGTTTGAACGCCATACATCTAATTCGAACAACATTTACTCGAAAGAGCAAGCCATAAATTTTCCATGATCAAGCGACACTTCTGCCAAATCGAACTTCACGTTTGTAATATTTGCTGGCGGTCGTGCGGTCATATTTCAAATCGAACAAATGAACGGGAATAGGCGTTATTGACTCGGACTACAGGCTATACTTGGGCTTGTGTAATGTAAAAGTACGCAGCACAACGTATGAATATACCGCAATTTGAAAGACAACGAATGACGGAATGAGCTATGTTTATATTGAAGTAAAAGCTAATATATTGTAAGCAATGATAGTATTAAATTTGGACAATTGGAAATGTAAACAATGTCGAACTGCGAACTATGTTGAACCGTGTAGCTTTGTTTTTTTTCAATATAAACTAATGTCACAGCTACAGGCATGTAAAAGTACTTTTAAAATTTAAATGGAGCGCTCTGTGGAAACCCCGCGCTTGACGAATGACATATCACGAATATCAAGGCATGTTCGATATTGCGCTTTTTTAAAAACAACTACGTAAGGTAGCACAATAACATTTACGTATATTGTAGACAGATAAATTATCTTTGTTTTAAGGTATGAGAGAGCTTGTAGAGTTGATTATTTGTCAAGAAAACGTTCGACGTATTTGGGTTAAATTACGATGCTGTTTTTGAAGATGGCGGCCAAATTATATTTTAATTTCGTCGTCAATATGAAAGTACTGAAGCCGTCGATTAAGGACGATACAAATAAGAAACATACAGCGATTGCGTTTGTTATCGAAATATCGGGTAATCGGGATTCTTGTCCACAGGCTCTCAAATACTCTCGAATTTCGGCAGTTCATAAGCAAGCGAAAACAGACAAAACATAGCTCGGCAATGAGACTGAGTACGAGTTACGCAAGGAAACCCAAGAAGTGTATAGTGTGCGCCTCCCTGAGGGGAGGCAGCAATAATTAAAATACAATAAAATCAGAACAATTAATACCATGCATATACAAACGGTTATAGTTCAAAATTTAAATTTTAAAATTTTAAAAATAACAAATTGGACGTTAAGATCAACGAGTAAGTAAGCTACAGTGGCGGAAATTCGCCTTTTTCGGTGGTGGGGCAAAGCCTCTTAAATTTCCGACAGGTTTATTCGCTACGTAACCAATTTTTTTGCACACAAAAATGGACAAATAAAGAAACTAAAAATGGTTTGGATACACAAATTAATGTTTTAACCTTTTTTGCGCTTGTAGTCGCTGTCGAATACTCTTTGCAGGACGGGTTTCAATCTTCACTCTTTTTAGACTTTTCGACATATTTCGACGATTTCGATCGCTATTTCTTTATTTTGGTTTGCAGTGGTACTATTGTAATAAGTTTTTTATTTAGTTTAATTAGTTTGTTAGATTTATCACTCTTATAGGAGGACGGAATACCCCAACAGGCTAGAAGGCCAATTATAGGGGTTCCGAGGGCCTATACGATTTAAGGTCGTTATCCAAGAAGACTCGAAAGTCTTACCATTTGCTGGTATTATTGCAAAGGCAGCACTTTCTCCTCAATTATTTTTAAGACCCGCAGTGGTGGTGGTCCGACACAGGATTTGAACCTGACATGTCTCGCAGCTCATACACATGTGTGGTAACCACTAGATTACTAGATGGCTCCTCAGATGTCTCCTCATTTTGCATGTGTTTTACAAGATAACGTGAGATATTTATAAGTTCTATTACATTTTTTCCCATTTTCAATATATTCCTTAAGTATTTCCGAAATTCCGACAAAAAGTGGAAAATTCCGACAAATTAGCGATTTGACGACAGGTGGTGGGGCGGTTGCCCCCCCACCCCACCACAATTTCCGCCACTGGTAAGCTAGATACCAACTGTGGAAAGATGGATAAGTATAGTATGACAAGATTAAGTAACTAAAATGGACGAATTAAAAGGGATTAAAATAACGATGAGAGATGTTTTCATTTAGCGATGGTTTAAATTTGGAAATAAGTGAACTTTCACGAACGAAAAGTTCCAGATTGGAATTGGAGTCATGAGCTGAAGAAATTAGCGAGAAATCATCAGACGAGATATGTTTAGTGAAGTTTAATGTAGAGTGTTTAGTGAACCGAGAATGTGCGAGAACACTTGAGAGTGCTGAGACGAAATACAACACGTGATACAATACAATATGTTCATATTAACGTCGAGAAACAAGTGAAAATTGCATGTTATGAACATCTGAACGTAACAGTGAGTTCAATAGTTCATTGATAATGATGTGCCCAAACAACCGTGAAACCGTTTGGAGTTCGTTGTGCAATATCTGAAGTGTCGGGCGGGGTTTTCGTGTTGTGCATTTGTTTTATCCTATAAATATCTATTCCATGCTCATCGAATGTTAATTAGAATTTCAGTAGAACCAGTAGAAATACATGCTACAGCTGCCTCGTGCGCGAATATGCATGAAGTCTTGACAAATCTCATTGCGTGCAGTTTTCGTTACCAATCAACCACTTATTTCCATTCGCTTTTACCGGGAACATTCGCGTGCTTTCTAAATATGCCCTTTCAATTTATACAATAGAAAAGTCATTCGCGCGACTTTTCGCTTTATATGTATTTATATTTTCGCTTTTTTTTTTTTCGAAATCTAGCTTTATAAGTTTCTGTGTCCGGCGTGGAAATCTGGCTTATGCAATCACGCGCAATCCGACACCGAGTCTTCAATCGATGTGTTCTGTTTTGAATATAATATAATTTGTGTTAAATCTACCGGAATTTTTCTGAGGACATGAGCTTGACGATCGTCCATGCATCGTCTGTCTGCTCCAAGCTATCCAATGATTCGCAAAAGTCCTCTTTCACAATAGCGACCAATTTAAATATAGCAAAGTGAAAAGGTGGTGAGCTGCCGAGATTTTTAGAAACGAAATGCTGACGTTTCGAGCGGAGCCCTTCATCATAGCCCGTCATCATAAAGGACTCCGCTCGAAACGTCAGTATTTCGTCACTAAAAATCTTAACAGTTACCAACGTTTCACTTTGCTATATATCCATAACACTGTATACGCAGCACTCTACTATACTACTTTAATACAATTTAAATATTCCTTTATCTTAATTAGCCTTTAAGGCCTCCTTTGTGTGCGGGCAACAATTCAAAATAATCTTCGCTTCCTAACGAGATTGCAAAAGTTTTCAAAATTACCTCAATAAGTCGAAAAAGCTATCAACCGGGTTTCCATAATGCGGTGCCGTGTTCGTGTTCGAACCAGTTTCGTGTTCGTTGCCTTTGAAAACGTCACTACCAGGAGCAATTATTATTCCCAAGATCAAGCCAAGTGTGGCGGAAAAGATGGTGGTTGATAGATAGTAAATGATCGTCCTTCTTCCCAACTTCCCCGCCGTGACACTCGATGTCACCAAGGGTAGAACAATGAATTTTAACATTCGAATGAAAAGTTCGCCTGGAAATTTGATGTACATGGCTAGTCGTTTGGGCGATGGATTGTTGCTTGATTGGACTGCATCGTGCGTTGCGATACCAACAACGCAGCCGATTATGACTCCAGCGAGAATGCTCAGGAAAAGAGTATTTCCTTGAAAAAGTTTCTTTACTTTTGGACACGACATCCTTTTCATTGGCGATGGTTAGAGATCGAGATCCTTCTTGAAATCCTTTTACACTTTAAAAATAGGTACGCAATGCGTACATGTGTCTGCTGACATTTGAGTCGTTACAGAGAAATGTGAGATAAGTACCGCCCCAGCACTTTCATTATTTTACACGGTCATATTCAAATCAGGTCGGGCGCCTGATTTGAATATGCGCTAAGATGGAACATAGTTAATATATGGATGGAAGAGAACGTTGAACCTACTCGGGTAAATATTCACCATATTATTGATAACAAAATCCATGTTATGGCTACGTCGATACAACAGAAGAAGCGCTCTTGTAAGAGATTACGAGCTCCGAACAACAACGAAATTCACAATCTACAAGAAGACAAAAGCATTTGGAGTCCACGACCACCACGTGCTTCGTGCGCAAGCTTGTGTATTAACTCATATAAACGATTTTCATTATTTGCGCTATATTACGAAACTCGAAAGCCACGAGCAATGGTCTTCGTTTGAAAAGATGGCAAATGGACAATTACTATTGATTGTCTGTATTTATATCGCAACTTTGAACACGCAACGCGTTTTTCTTGAAGCGGTATATATTATAAGACCTTAAAATGTAAGATTTGTTTTTATATGTATAAAATATCCACTTAGACTATTTGGAAACAAATTATATAAAGCTTATAAATTGTAGATATTTGATATCCCTCGTAGCCGTGTAAAATAATGAAAGTACTGGGGCGAATCTGCTTCAACGTATCTGAAATAGCCTCCACCTGGAAACTCAGCTAAAGTCTTTGTTCTATCTTTTTGTTCGTCTTAGTATGCAATTTTGTGCACGGTCACTGAACCTATTGTATTTTAGTATAATGAAGCAATCATCCAATAGAATCGTTTGGGTTTAATCGCTCAACCGTGTCGTTTAAATATTAATAAACCTAAAACAAAGGATGTGGACGGTGTAAGGTACGGTTCAACATCAAAACGTAGCTCATTATAGTCGCTTTGAAGTTTCCCGATTTTCCAGACCATATCTCGATTGACTATGGTAAGAACGGGTGCTGAACTAGAAGATAGTTTTGCGCTAACGGCACTGAGTTGTCACGATATACTGCGGAATGGGGGCAAACATTTTAAACATTTGGAAATTATAAGTTTATTCAAATCATATAGGTTGTAGGTAGTTTCAAAATCGCTTAATATGTTAGCCGAAATAATTGTATATCGAAACTTATGAACCTAGTACTGGTATTAATGTTTACCGTCGCACATATTTGTCATATTATATCCTAAACAAACGCGTCTCAATTAACTCAAACATGATCTACACCTTCGCTAAACTTTCCTAGATATAACAGTGAAATAAATACGATTTCAGATATTGCTAGCCTGGCAGTATCACTATTAAATTTAAACCACATGAGCCGACCACTGCAACACAAAATATAGCGCCTGGCCAAAAATGTTGGTCATTGCAAACACACTGACACTGTCTTCGTTCAAATTTGTATAGTACGTGAAATTTACACACAAGAACCTGACCAAAATGTTGGTCAGTGTAAACACCATTGCTCAGATAAACAACAAAAGTAGTTCAATACCTATCGTGGACCAAATAAGCGAAGGAAGAAGCCTACTCGGTGAGTATAAATACTGATTGTATTATATTGCATTGCATTTTGGTGATGTGGGTATCCTGAATAAATATTAAATATTACTAGAAATACGTCTACGCAACAACCCCTCGCGCGCTTACCGTTTGAAACCTTCATACCTCCTCTGAGTTGCACCAATGATGAGACCAGCGTAGTGCTTAGTTTATATTTTACTTGAAAATAGATAACCCATTAATTTGCCAATCTGAATAGATTTTCTGTGAACACTATCTTTGAGAGCCGTGTTGTCTGAATTTCAATGTTTCATAAGACATCAAACTAAATAACTAAATAGCCCAAAGTCGGTTTAATTTTTGGGTGCGGTAATACTGAACAGAACAGTGGGGACGTATACTGGTGTTACACTGTTACTACCATCTGTAGTAACAACCTGACCGCGGGTTTTCCGCTTTGCGGGTTTTCCGCTTCGCGGGTATTCCTCCTCGCTGTATTCCGCGTCCCGAATAACCCCTCCCCCCAAACAACCGTGTGCTACGCAGGCTACGATGCCCGCACAAAAGCAGCCCGAGTTAACGCCTAGTGGGCGTCTTGTTGTTATTACCCTGGAACCACTGACACCACCCCTGCCATGATGGCAGAGCAAAGGTTCCAATGTGTACCTGATCAACGTGTCATGCGTGCTACTAACGTTTATTTTCCTGTTGTTTTTAATTTATTGTAATTTTACATAGCTTACATATCTCGTTCCCGGTGGAAGGTCGGCGAAAATGGCCCACCAGAATTTCTGGGTGTTTTATATGATAATTTTTGTGGTCTTTGTTCCATTGCCTTTGTCTACTTTGTTGACCTGAATAATTGAGAAATATTCAATGCTCTTCAGAGTTGTTCATGTCATAATTCGTCGGCATAAAAGCAGCTAACAAGCTTAATAATCCACCATACATCCAAAAGGTATGAAGGTATAAAAGGTATGAAGAAGCATATATCCAATTTAGCGAAAGCTATCACCTCTAATTTGCTGTAAAATTTGAAGACAGCATTCAGATTTAGATGAATAAATTATAATAGATGAAGAAATTATAATTCTCTGTCCGGCGTGGAAATCTGGCGTATGCAATCCGACACCGAGTCTTGAATCGATGTATAATATAATTTGTTTAAATCTACTGGAATTTTTCTGAGGACATGAGCTTGACGATCGTCCATGCATCGTCTGTCTACTCCAAGCTCTCCAATGATTCGCAAAAGACCTCTTTCACAATAGCGACATTTAAATTAGCAAAGTGAAAAGGTGGTGAGCTGCCGAGATTTTTAGTAACGAAATACTGACGTTTCGAGTGGAGACCTTCATCAGAGCCCGTCATCATGAAGGGCTCCGCTCGAAACGTCAGTATTTCGTCACTAAAAATCTTGGCAGTTCACCAACGTTTCACTTTGCTATATATCCATAACACTGTATACGCAGCACTCTACTATACTAGTTTACTAGAATTTAAATATTCCTTTATTGTACATCTTTATAATTAGCCTTTAAGGCCTCCTTTGTGTGCAATAATCTTCGCTTCCTAACGAGGTTACAAAAGCTAATTTATATTATATATCTATAGCAATGCGTTACAAACCATTTACTTTATTACCTCAATAAGTCGAAAAAGCTATCAACCGGGTTTCCATAATGCGGTGCCGAGGTTTTATCAGTTTCGTGTTCTTTGCGTTTGAAAACGTCACTACCAGGAGCAATTATTATTCCCAAGATCAAGCCAAGTGTGGCCGAAAATATGGTGGTTGATAGATAGTAAATGATCGTCCTTGTACCCAACTTCCCCGCCGAGGACTTCTCGTCGTCTGTTAAAGCTACTATGACACTCGATATCACCAAGGGTAGAACAATGAATTTTAACATTCGAATGAAAAGTTCGCCTGGAAATTTGATGTACATGGCTAGTCGTTTGGCCGATGGATTGTTGCTTGATTGGACTGCATCGTGCGTTGCGATACCAACAACGCAGCCGATTATGACTCCAGCAAGAATGCTCAGGAAAAGAGCATTTCCTTGAAAAAGTTTCTTTACTTTCGGACACGACATCCTTTTCATTGGCGACGGTTAGAGATCGAGATCCTTCTTGAAATCTTTTTGCACTTTAAAGATAGGTACGCAATGCGTACATGTGTCTGCGGCATTTGAGTCATTACAGAGAAATGTGAGATAAGTAAGTTAATTGGCGTGTGTCCATTATTTGTGAGTATGTCCGCGAGGCTATAAGAACGAAGATAGTTTTGCGCTGTTGTCACGATATACTGCGGAATGGGGGCAACATTTTAAACATATTTGGAAATTATAAGTTTATTCAAATCATATAGGTAAGCTAGCAATATCTGAAATCGTATTTCTTTCACTGTTATATCTGCGAAAGTTTAGCAAGGTGTAGATCATGTTTGAGTTGAATAATTGAGACGCGTTTGTTTAGGATATAATATGCCAAATATGTGCGACGGTAAACATTAATACCCGTACTAGGTTCATAAGTTTCGATATACAATTATTTCGGCTAAAATATTAAGCGATTTTGAAACTACCTGGCAGTATCACTATTAAATTTAAACCACATGAGCCGACCACTGAAACACAAAATATAGCGCCTGGCCAAAAATGTCGGTCATTGGCATGCAAACACACTGACACTGTCTTCGTTCAAATTTGTATAGTACGTGAAATTTACACACAAGAACCTGACCAAAATGTTGGTCAGTGTAAACACAATGGCTCAGATAAACAACAAAAGTAGTTCAATACCTATCGTGGAGCAAATAAGCGAAGGAAGAAACCTACTCGGTGAGTATAAATACTGATTGTATTATATTGCATTGCATTTTGGTGATGTGGCATGTGGGTATCCTAAATAAATATTAAATATTACTAGAAATACGTCTACGCAACACCCCCTCGCGCATTTACCGTTTGAAGCCTTCATAGCGTAGTGCTTAGTTTATATTTTACTTGAAAATAGATAACCCATTAATTTGCCAATCTGAATAGATTTTCTGTGAACACTAGTTGTCTGAATTTCAATGTTTCATAAGACATCAAACTAAATAACTAAATAGCCCAAAGTCGGTTTAATTTTTGGTTGCGGTACCGTACTGAACAGAACAGTGGGGACGTATACTGGTGTTACACTGTTACTACCATCTGTAGTAACAACCTGATCGCGGGTTTTCCGCTTTGCGGGTTTTCCGCTTCTCAGGTTTTCCTCCTCGCTGTATTCCGCGTCCCGAATAACCCCTCCCCCCAAACAACCGTCTGCTACGCAGGCTACGATGCCCGCACAAAAGCAGCCCGAGTTAACGCCTAGTGCGCGTCTTGTTGTTATTACCCGGATCAACGTGTCATGCGTGCTACTACGTTTATTTTCCTGTTGTTTTTAATTTATTGTAATTTTACATATCTTACATATCTTACATTTAAGAAATAGAAAACATTTTCCGTGTTTACATACAGTTATATAAACACGAGTGGAAGTTTGGGCCGTAGGGCGAGTGTTTCCACGCGATTTCGAGTTCTCCCAAACTTCCACGAGTGTTTATATAACGTATGGGAACACAGATAAAAATGTTTTCTATTTCTTTTATAAAATAACCCGTAGAAAGCAAACAAAATGTACAAATATCTTTTTTATCAACACGTAAATTCTCCTTACTGGCGTATGATGGCGCCGTGATGGCTAATTGATGGCGTATGATGGCTAATTGATGGCGTAGGATGGCTAATTGATGGCGTAGGATGGCTAATTGATGGCGTAGGATGGCTAATTGATGGCGTATGATGGCTAATTGATGAGCGTATGATGGCTAATTGATGGCGTAGGATGGCTAATTGATGGCGTATGATGGCTAATTGATGGCGTATGATGGCTAATTGATGGCGTATAATGGCTAATTGATGGCGTATGATGGCGTATCACGATGGCGTAATCCATCCATGTTATATTTAACAAATAAAACATAAAGCTCCGTGCATATGTACTCTTATAAAGACACGTTTGACGTCATTTGAACACGAAAGAAGTTGAGTAGAGGCACGAGGCGACAGCCGAGTGCCTTTAAGGTTAGGACACACGAGGCGACAAATCCTGGGGACATGTCGCGGCGACATGTTGCAGGGACAAATCCCGTCGTGTGTACTAGGCAAAACTTTGTCGCGGGGACAAAATTTTTGTCCCCGAAATATGTTGCATGTATTCAAAATGATTTGAATTCGTGCGACATGTCGCGGTGACAAAAGTATGTCCCCGGGACAAAATTAAAATAAACCAATCACATAACGTTATTTTATTTTCCCTTTCCTTTTCTGACATGTCCCCTCGTGTGTCCTCATGAACAAGGGAAATGTCTCCGCGACATGCCCCTGCAATTTGTCGCTTCGTGTGTCCTCAACAAGGGAAATGTCCCCGCGACATGCCCCCGCGATTTGTCGCCTCGTGTGTCCAATCTTTACACTTCTTTCGTGTTCAAATGACGTCAAACGTGTCTTTATAAGAGTACATATGCACAGGAGCGGTATGTTTTATTTGTTTTATAAAATAAGAAGGAAAAATACAAGTTAAAAAACACAAACAGAAATCATGACGCCATTCATGATCTCTGTCCTCTTATAAAGACACGGAGCCCAGCCAATCAGAGCGTGCGTAGAGGACACCTTATTTTATAAAGCTGACCAATCACAGCGTGCGTATTAAGACACGACTTATTTTATAAAAAAATATCTTGGTTCAACCTCGTTTCCAGGGCATTTTGCCTCCACGGTGGAAGGTCGGCGAAAATGGCCCTGGGATCGGCTGGTCACATGACACCCAGAATTTCTGGGTGTTTAGATATGATAATTTTTGTGGTCTTTGTTCCATTGCCTTTGTCTATTTTGTTGACCTGAATAATTGAGAAATATTCAATGCTCTTCAGAGTTGTTCATGTCAGCATTCGTCGGCATAAAAACAGCTAACAAGCTTAATAATCCACCATACATCCATGGTTATCTCTTACAAAAGGTATGAAGAAGCATATATCCAATTTAGCGAAAGCTATCACTTCTAATTTGCTTTAAAATTTGAAGACAGCATTCAGATTTAGATAAATAAATTATAATCGGCTGAATTAATTGAGATTTATGACAAGCCAATCGGATTATAGAATGGCCCAGCCGACCCCAGGGTCATTTTCGCCGACCTTCCGCCGTGGAGGCAAAATGCCCTGGGTACGAGGTTGATCTTGGTTATTCAATATCATGTGCGTCGTGGTGCGTGTAATGTATGCGTCTCCTGCAGTTTCATTCAAATTCTGACGACCAGCACAATTCTCTCAGTCTATCATCATGGCGGCTATATTTCCTCTGGTTCTGCAACTTTTGGCTTCTCTATTCCTTCTTTCTGCTCTACTACTGGTATTGTTCACGTGCTATCTGCTCTATCTCCGTCGTATTAAGTTCGGTCATCTCCCAGGCCCTCCGCCAACCTCGTTCTTCAAAGGGAACTTCCCTGACATACGAGCGAAGCTTGACAATGGTTGTTCGTCGTTTCAATTCTTGCTCGACACGCATCTCGAGCACGGAGACATCGTTTTGATCTGGTTGTTTTTCTTACCTTGGGTAAACGTCCTTAATGTCGCCGACATCAAAGACGTCCTCATCACCAAAAATTTCCCGAAAAATCCTCGCTTTTACAAAGACTGCTTGCAAACGTTGTTCGGCCAAAGAGCCATGGGCACAGGTCTGTTGACGAATCTGGACGAGCAGCAATGGCGACATCGACGAACCTTGATGAACCCCGCGTTCCAACGTCACTACCTACGTCACCTTGTCACGTTCTTCAACCAGAGCTCGGACATCTTTATCGCGAAGCTTCGCGAGAAGTCTGGTACTTGGGGAATAGAAGTCAAGATGGCGGATGAATTCGCATTGGTTACGTTGGATGTGATTTGCAAGGCGGGGTTTGGGATCGACCTGAACGTCATCAATGATCCCAACGGCCCGTTTATCGAGGCCTACAACCTGATTTTGAAAGGTGTCGAGGAAGCATTCATTAACCCGCTCCATAAATGGGACTTCACTTCGTACGCTCGCCAGAACAGAGTCATCGCGGCGCTTCAATTCCTCCGAAACACCGGCCGAGAAACGATCGCGAAACGGCGCGAGGCGATTCGACTTGGCGACGTCACTCCGACGGATCTTCTGGCTCATATTTTGAAATCTGCCGACGGAGACTCGGAACTAACCGAAGAAGACCTGATCGATGATTTTGTCACTTTCTTCTCATCCGGTCACGAGACCACTTCGTCGACGTTATCGTTTTGTGTCCTGGAACTAGCTCACAACGAGAAAGCTCTTGTGCGGTTGGAGCAAGAGGTAGTCAGTGTCCTGGGGACTAGAGATGACGTAATGTACGACGACCTCGCGAAACTCCAGTTCCTTGGATGCTGTCTCAAGGAAACCTTGCGCCTTTACCCCCCGGCGCCTGGAATCATACGAGTTACTCCCGATGACGTCATCTTGGCCGGATACTCCATCCCCAAGGGGACCACAGTCAGTGCAAGTCCATTTGTCACGGGGCGTCACCCGCGTTATTGGGACAACCCGACGGAATTTCGACCTGAGCGATGGGAGTCGAAAGAGGAAAGTCGGAGCTCAGCGTTGACGTATTTCCCGTTCTCGCTCGGCCCCAGGAACTGCATCGGGCAGACATTCGCCATTATGGAGAGCAAGGTAGTTTTGGCCAGGTTTATTCAACAATTCAGTTTCGCGCTTCTTCCTGGACAAACAAAACGAATCCAAGAACGAGGAAGTCTTCAACCTATGGACGGGGTTGTCTGTACATTGACCCAGAAAGTCTAGTTGTCTGTAAACTCGTAATTTCATGTGTATGTTACAGAATGCCTCCTAGAAGATAACTACGACTAATATTCTATTCAAGGCATTAAGCTTCTTCTCAGCGTTATTTTTGTAAACGCTATTAAAACCACAACTGGGCAACACATGGCTCCACGATAGGGAGCATGACAGTAAGAAATACTATTAAAAAAATACTATTAAAAAACTATTAAACTAGTTAACATGGCGCATTGAAGCAGGAATGCCCGCAGAGTATATCAAACATGTTTAGGATCTCTGAAAATAAGAGAGTATAATCTAAGAAATAATAACCAAGTACTGGCGCTATCAAAACCACAAACTAATGCAATGAAGAGGAGTTTTAGTTATTTAAGTGCCAAGATCTGGAATAATCAACCCACAAATGAGCGTAACAATATAGTGTCAAATATTACTGACTAATGATAGGATATTTTAGCTATTTTAGTATTTCATATAGCTATTTTAATACTGTATTTTAATTATTTTAGAATCATTTTAACATTGTACATATATATGCATGCATAATTAATTAGTTTGTAAGTTAGATATAGATTAGTCAGGCATATTTAGAACTTTATGACATTTTAACACACGGCCCCATGAAAAGCAACCTTTTAATTTTATCTTTTTAACTATTGTAACTATATGGTTGATGGGCTACCGTGTAAAAATAAGATTAAATAAATAAATAAATACAACGCTTATATTAGCACATGATGGCATATTGAAAATGGCGGACCAAGGGCCTGTTGTAGGGGCGTGGTTAATGGCGCATGGTTTATTCAACTTTTGTGTTATGAACATTTTCATAGCTCCAAACTACTATATTCTGACTATCTATAATATATATATATATATATATATATATATATATACGAAAGTATACAATGTGCCCTACCGGCTATCACCATATGGCTTTATGGTAACTGTGGACTTGGGACCCACTATGTACGGCTATATATATATATATATATATATATATATATATATATATATATATATATATATATATATATATATATATATATATATATATATATATATATATATATATATATATATATATATTCGCCTGAAGATCGCCTTGCGTGAAACTGACAGTTGCGGCTTTTATCATTTTGAGGTAAGACCACTTTCACTATATATATATATATATATATATATATATATATATATATATATATATATATATATATATATATATATATATATATATATATATATATATATATATATATATATATATATATATATATATATATATAGCTATAACTCATATACTTCAATATATATATAAGTAGTTATTTTTTTTTGCCAATGTCCTACTCGACATAAAACTGCATGGCTTAAAACTTATCGATGAAACGGGTCGCGCTGAATCTAAGCTCAACGAATTATTTATTAAGAGGGACACAGTGTACGCCTTAAGAGGTCGTAATGCGTTAGTATTCACGGAGACCATGCGAAGATCAGTCGCGTACAGAGGCGCTGTTATATGGAACTACCTGGATGAATCAATACAAGAAAAGAGACATAATTTGTTCAAAAAACATGTTAAGAACCATTTAGACCACATTCCAATTATGCCTAATCGGAAACACAACTGCGACTTCATATACTATTAATATCATCTTAGTCTTAGACTCTAAATCGTTTCATATATATTTCTATACATTCTTATATATTTTATACTAGAACTATAGACTCACTTTAGAACTTAGACTCTAAATCGTTTTATATACATTTTTTATACATCCTTATATATTTCATACTGGAACTATAGATTCACGACCCCATCAGCGTCAGCTGCAGTGTTGTAATTATCGTGATTAAATAAATTATATTATTATTATTATTATACAGACGTTTCACCCGTCTAAAACATAAAACCTAATTTCACGATTCTAACTTAAGTGTGTGAAAATATAGGCGGGGGTTAGTGTTAGGAAGACATTAAGGCGGGGGGTTAGGGTTTGAAAACTCATTAGGCGGGGGATTAGGGTCTAAGTTGTTTTGGGGTTAGCGTAGACTTGCTCCAAGTCTGCCTCTTGATTGTTTCGGGTTTGTTTAAAGACGAGTTTGTTTCGAGAAGACAGATTTGTGTCGAGACTTAGGTAGACTTGGAGCAAGTCGGGTTGGCGGTTATATACCTCGTACACCGCGTGGTTTCGCAAAGCCTATCGGAATGATGCAATAATTGCAATTTGTCGACCCGAAAAATAATACCTAGACTCTGCTACGGTCTTACTCTGATGCAGGGCTCCGCTCGAAACGTCAGTATTTCGTCACTAAATTCTTGGCAGTTTACAACCTTTTCAATTTGCTATATGCCTATGTTAATTTACTGTATGGCTCTGGCTCCAAGTTTCCCTGTTGTGTAATGGTGGTTCCGGAGTAGGATTTCCAAATACCTCATGACGTTCAACAGGATGTGACGTTCTGAGGCTTATCACAAAAGACCACACTGGAATAACTCGAATTGTCGGACTCAAGTTTCTCTGTTGTGTAATGTCCGGAGTAGACTAACTTCCACAGCCCCCTGTGTGACGTTCTTAGGCTTATCACAAATACCACACTGGAATTAATCGAATTGTCGGACTGTTGTGTAATGTGTAATCTGTTGTGTAATGTCCGGAGTAGGACTTCCACGCAGCTCCCCTGGGTAGTCTTTGTGTTTTGGATATTATTAGAAAAGTGAAAAGGTGGCGCCGGAACTGCCAAGATTTTTAGCAATGAAATATTGACGTTGCGAGCGCAGCCCTTCATCAGAGTAAGAAGACCAATCAGTAATATCTCATGACAACAGGATGTGACGTTTCGAGGCTTATCGCAAAGACCACACTGGAATGAGCGGAATCGTCGGACAACGATTAAAAATAATTTGCAATAAAAACTAGAAAGGAAGTGCTGCCTGAACGAGACAGATTGGAACCTTGGCATTTGGCGGAAGTGGTAACGCGTCGTTGATTGATATAAAAGTCGCGATTGCTTGCTTTGCCAGAGGCTAGAGCTTTATTTCTATACAAAACTAACAAATCGTGGTATAGATGTTGACTACACAAATAGTAGAGGAACCATAGTTAAGTCAGTATAACCCGACGCTGATATTTGACTTTGACGAAGAGGCCTGACTGACCGCAATTTCCGGTTTCTCTCCCCTAGTATTTCGTCATGAATCTGCAATATTTAATCTTTCAGTTAGAGCACACTTCTTCCACACTCAACACAATAACAATAATAATAACAATAATAATAATAATAATAATGATGAACTTTATTTACCCATGTAACAATTAAAAACCGTCAAACCAGTAACACTGCTAACACATATACGAAGCTAAATCATATCGAAGCAGATCGAAGCTAAACCTTTATACAAAAGCTAAACCATTATATTATGCTACGAAGGTCAACAAGTAATTTCCCAACGTAACCAGATGATAAATCAGACATAATTTGACGCTACTCTGGCAGCGTCAAACTATGTCTCATTTTTTATATGAAGCTAAACCGTTTATATATCGAAGCTAAAACCGTTTATATATCGAAGCTAAACCATTAATAGTCGAAGTTAAACTATATCGGTTTTTCAACCAACCAAATTGGTAACTCAAGTGGTGCACTCGGGTAATTAAGTTGTTTTCGATAAATCCAAAGTTTTTGTTCGTGTTTTTTCTCACAGTTCTCCACAGTCACACATCGCATTCTTCTCTCAAGAAAATCACCCCAAAAACCCAGCGGCCTCAGCTCCATACTTCGGTGTTCAAATTCGTATCCAAGGAGCGCGTAGACACTGCGATGCGTTCCATCGGTTTATTTTTCCAGCGACCCGAGAGTATGTCGACGATGGCGCGGCGGAACTTCTCGAAACGGAGAGCGTACACAAACGGATTGAGAGCTGAGTTAAAAATAACGATCATGAACTGAATGTCCCTCATGTAGTGTATCGTAAGACAACTGCATGTCACACACCAATTCATCGTATAGATGATCGCACAGGCTGGGGTGTAACAAGCGAGGAATATAGACAAGATGATCAAGTAGGACTTGGTGAGTCGATTATTCAAACGGTTCGAGGTATCTTGGTTCTTGATTTGGTGCATGGATGGACCGGACTGGACTAGATTTTTGCGCATTCGACTTTTTAGTTTACCCATGATCTTGATATAAGTGAACATGCTGATCCCTAAGGTCCACACCACGGCTATATTGATGAACACGAACGCGTAAAGTATATAAGTGGTGAAGAAATAGATGATGGTGAGCGCCAACGACACCACCCATATGGTCACGGCCAATGTTAGAAAACGTGGTAGACTGAACAGCAGACGGTAGCGCACGGGAGATGTAATGGCGAGGTACCGTTCGAATGCCAATAACGAGATATTCAACACGGACGCCGTACAAGCGATGAAGTATGAGACGTGAATGCTCCAGAAATCGATCTGTTCCAGGGGAATACCATGGCCTTCTTTAACGTGCACATAGACCGATATGGGCTCCGTGATACAACCGACAACCAAGTCAGCGATGGCCAAGTTGACGACGAAATAATTGAAAGGATTGCGGAGGTTGTTGTTCGGGTTGATTAACACCGCTAGACAAACGAGTAGGTTACCAGGTATGGTGACCAGGGAAAGAACGAGAGAAAGTGACGCTGTCGTGTAGGATAAATGAGTTGGAGCCGACACATTGACGCAGTGAGACTCGAACATAATACGGACGGAACCTTGGTAATCCTAATTTCAACCTTGATTTCAACCAAACGTGGACTAAAAGACTTAGCAGCTACACGTAACAGCAACGCTACGTTTATGACAGCTCGTTTACACGCCTCGCTTGTCAGATCTATGGATCCATACAATTAACATCAAATGAGTAATGAGTTTCCGCTTTTCTTTCATTGTACACCTACGCAAAGTATTATCCGCCCGAAAAATTGGCTCAGAATAAAGGAAAATAAACAACTTCTCCCAACCACAGTTAATAGACTTTACCGTCTAGTACTACGAGAAATGTTTGGCGACCAATAAGGCGAATTTCTATGTTGATCACTGCGAAGCGGAAGCTCGACGCGATTTTTCAGTTCCAGTTGGAAGCGAATTAAATTTTCTCCCGAAACAAAAATTTTGGACGCCATGCAGTGCAAATGTAGCCTACGCATAGATAGCCTGCGTGCAGACGTTCCACCATAGACGGCGGAATTCCTCGTATTAATCCCCCATTAATCAGGGCCGGATACGGAGCGTCTGCACGCAGGCTAGGGCAAATGCGGCAAGGTGTAAAACTATGCTGTTTTAAAAAGTTGGTATCAGGCGCGATTTTGTTCGCTTACAAAAACTGAAAATTATCGTCGTGATGGTGTGTGTTGAAGCATTTACACCGGACATCACGCTAGCCATTCGATTTCAACGCGAAGTAAAGCCTAGCCTGCGAGGCGGCTCTCTGCGGGTTGGGGGAGGGCGGAAGCCCGTTTAGTTCCACTTCTTCGCCGATGACATAATTTTTTCTGCATAAACTGCATAAACTAGGAGTTCTTATCAGAAGTGAAATGCTGCCTCAGAACATACGCAGTGGGTATACGAGGTTGGAGCAGTGTTCAGGATCAGGCATGCCAGCAGAATGATGCTAGAAATGTTCTATAGCATAGAGGATCAAATAAATAGAATGTAGAATATAAACCACGTATCAAGGCGATCATATAGCGTTGTAATATTAAAATAACATACGGTAATCATATGGCGCGTTTATAAACTCAAAATTCAATGTGGCCATTTGAATGCCATACATTACATTTACATGAGTAATTCGAACAACATTTATTCGAAACGAGAAAGCCTCGCGAAGTTATAAATTTTCCATTCAAGAGACACTTTTGGCCAAATCGAACTTCACGTTTGAAATATTTCTGAATTGAACGACTTATCTGGCGGTCGAGCGGTCATATTTCAAATCGAACAAACGAACGGGAAATAACTTTCTAATAATATTCCAAACTGAAACGTCGACGTCACAAAACGTCATAAAACTGGACAGACATCCAGAAGGACTGTGCCGAGTCTATGTTCGCTTTACATGGTTACGCGAAGAGGTCTGGACACTAAACACAGCGTGCCTCCCTGAGGGTCGGCAGCAAAAATGATGTCATTGTGGAAATATTTCGCTAGCTGCGAGCGAAATGGTGAAGTGGATATAACGGGCTTTAGGCTCTCTCCTGCGCAGAGGCTTCCAATGCAGTAGAGGGGGTTATATGGTTCGGATAAGGAATGTGGTAGAGGGTAATAGGACGAGGAAAACCGCTGAAAAGTGAAAATCGGAACGCGGGCGAGCGGAGAAACGAGAGGAGAGAGAGGAAGCTCTTCTCTCGTTTCTCCGCTCGCCCGCGTTCCGATTTTCAGCGGTTTTCCTCGTCTCATTACCCTCTACCGCATTCCTTATCCGAACCATATAACCCCCCTCTAACTGCATTGGAAGCCTCTGCGCAGGAGAGAGGGCTTTAGGCACGTGCGCTCGCAATCAGCATGGCTTCGCTATCAGTGTTCGCCCCCTTTTAGCCATCTGTTGATAAAAAATTCGTCATCTGTTTCATTTCTCACGACCTTATTTGTCTTTACACTTGATAATGAAAAACAACACCTATAGGTTTGTTTAAACAAACCGTTGATCTAAAACTGTAATTTATTTACTTTTTCGAGATTTTTCATCTGTAGATATAAGCGCGGTCTTTATTCCGCGGTTTCTTTTTCTGTTTTTAATTAAATTAAATTTAAAGTGGCTTCGCTTTATTAATTTCGTATCGCGTAAATGCGATTTCAGAAGGTGAAAATTGCGTCTCGGTTTAAAAATCGATTGTATAATGTTTTGAATGGAATACTCTGACTACCGCAATACTTCGCATTATGCACACGAAAGATATGAAACAACCCGTCTATGTTACGTTCAACCTTTGCAATTGTGGTCCACCGCAACATTAAGTTCGAGCACTTCGGTCAGACGACAATAGCGTTGTTTCAAACGTTGAATTTATCATGTGTTGAATCTAATCAGCTGTCTTGTCCGAAATAATCCAGTTGGCACGCCGGTTGGCTCACTTTTCATTTTGTCCTTCGGAGCGCAGGCACCAGTTCAGCTTAAACAATTTAATTGGACACATGATAAATTCGATATCTGAAACCCGGCCCCTCGAAAACAACGAAGTTGTCGAACGTATTTGACTCGACACATGATAAATATAAATTATAGGCAGCGTAGATATACAAATGGAATATTTTAAAAGGTTGGTGTGTACTGCTGAAATTCTGACTGTGTAGGAAGAATTGAAGCTGAGTCAAAATTGCTTCTAAGAACCATGTTAGTATATAAAAACGGGAACCTTGGCAAAAAATCTTGTACTCGCCAACGTATTAAAGGCTAAAGCTATTTTTAATCGCCTGGAGTCTGCATTTATAAAATCACCGGATACTGTGCACAGTTTTCAACAAAAACGACCAGTTTTTCGTAAAAAACAACGCACTATATATATAGTTCCCAAGGCACTCGTCTCCAAATTAAAATATCCGTATTTGTCTTCAGTCTATTAAATATTCGTGGCTAACCCGTATTCCTTTCTTGTATAAACGGGCACCATGAAAAATTCTGCCAATTGCCCGCGAATTACTTGTACAGGAATGGAGACTCGTAAGAAATCTATCGATTTATCTAGATACGCAGTCACGAGAAACCTGTAACGACCTCGTGCTTTTCGCGGACAGTGTGGTCGTACTTTGGAACTGCATTGTCGATCGTCGGTGCGCGCTCAGCCCTCGACACTGAAGAATTTGAAAAACGGCATGACGGAATCTTTTGAAGCGAAAAGCATAGACGAACGGATTGAGCGCCGAGTTGAGAGCGACGATGATGAATTGCAAGTCCTGGAGATAATAAAAAGTTAGACAACTGCATGTTTCGCACCAGATCATGGTGTATATGATGGCGCAGGCCGGGATATAACAAGCGAGGAATATAGATATGATAATCATGTAGGTCTTCGTCAGTTGGACGTTCCAAAGATTCGGCGGAGATGCATGGCTTTGGGGTGTGCTCGATCGTGGTGACAGAGCAGTGTTTCTCATCCTTTCGTTGAATTTTCTGAGGATTTTCACGTAAGTGAATACGCTGACGCCCAGAGTCAAGCCGACGGCGTTCGTGATGAACACGAACGCGTAAATGGCGTACGTCGTGAACAGATAAATGGAGGACAACGCGATGGACACGAGCCAAACGAGGGTGGCGAGCGCGAGGAAGCGCCGGACACTGAAGAACAAGCGGAATTTTAACGGCGAGATTATAGCCATGTAGCGCTCGATGCCGAGCAAACAGATGCTCAACACCGAAGTAGTACAGGAGATGAAGTAGGACATATGAAGACACTTGACTTCGATGATGTCGACAGGTCGACCGATGGCTTCCTTTACGTGAACGTACACCGCTATAGGTTCCGTAACGCAGCCGACCACGAGGTCGGCAATGGCGAGACTAAGGACGAAATAGTTGAACGGATTACGAATGTTCTTGTTCGAGGTTTTCAAGACTGCGACACAGACGAGCAAGTTCCCTGGAACGGTGACTAAGCATAGAAGTAAAGAAACTGTCGCGGTGGCATAGGATTGAGCTATGGACGACGACGACGACACATTAGTGCGACACTCGTGGTGATCCAACATGTCATATGTCAGAGTGCTTGTTGCGTGGAAAAACAACCACAGATGATTTCTTTTTGAACTTTTATTCCTTTAGCTATAAAATCCGAGAAAAGATGCGTCAGTGTCTCATTGGGGGAACTGAAACAAGGCACACTTGGACGATACATGGACAATCGTTAAGCTCAAATCCTCAGCTATTACTAGTCCTGGACAGGAATCGAACCTGTAACCTTCTGATAATTACCGGTGAGACACTCTAACCATTGAGCAACCGAGATGGAAAGCGAAGGTTACAATGATGTACTGGTTCGATTGATATATATGTACTGCCTATGCAGCAGTCACTATATATCTGTAATGTGTGGGGTGTTATACATTGCTGCAGTGAATAGGAGAGCTTGAAGTAGACAGACGGGGAGGGACTCAAAATCGTGCTAGGTATCGTCTGTTCACTCGGTGACATAACAAAAATGCACACTTACACTTTTTAGAGTTTCCGCTCTAACTTTCCTTGGGGTTTTCCGTCTATACCGAATAGACAATCGTGCTCGAATGGTGTCCAACTGTTATTTAAAATTTTCTAACTTGACAGGAGATTGTCTATCTCGCGGCAAGCGCTGTCGTGCTGAGCTAATTTATATCGCATAAATTATTATAACAAAGAATTTTAGTTGCTATTGGGAATAAACCATTTCCCCTTTTCTAGTTTTTATTATGTAAATTATGCTATATCTATATAAGTGAACACTTCGATAGGATATTTTATATAAATTCCATATATATATATATATATATTATATATATTCCATACATATATAGTATATAAATTTCATATTTCTAAGCAAGGCAAGCATATCTCCATGGTTATTATTCTGTTTATTTCATTAACATTAACACGTCGACAATCTAAATTGAAAATTAATTTTTACTTCACTCAAAAAGATAATCATCACTTGGATCGCTGAAACGATATCTTCACACGTAAAAATATCGTACTTTTACGTCTGTTGAATAGACGACTCGTCTGATGATTGCCTTAGGCATGAAACACAGTGTTACGGCATCTGTAAAAGTTTAGATTTTACATATACTTTATAACTAGCTGTACGATTTTTGTATCGAGCACTCTTACTTACTGGGATTTTGTCCATGTTTTGGTCTATTCACCTAATATATATATATATATATATATATATATATATATATATATATATATATATATATATATATATATATATATATATATATTATATATATATATATATATTATATATATTTATATAAGTAAGTAATAGGTTGGAGTCCTCATCAAACTATGAGAGTGCTCAATAGATAAACTAGAGCTATGAATAGGTATAGATTTACGAAGCTAGATCACTTGTTTAAAAACATTTAATCGCTACTCGGAGTTTCCTGCTTCTCGCTATATATATATATATATATATAAATTAATAAAGCTTATTTACTTTATTTATTTAAAGTGCCACTACGATGAAAATTCACTCCCGTCTTTTAGATTTTCTTTAGCATAGAATAGTATTTCAGGGTCGAAAGTGATCATCGATGTAAACAAGAACTAAAAAATGGTATTTTGAAGTAAGTATTTTGAGCTCTGAAATCACTATTATTTAGGCCACCATTACTAAAAACGTGTTCCAAGTGAGCCCGCAATTTCAAAAGATAATATTGTTTGTGACGTCAGATTCTCAATGCTACGCCTGAATTAATTTCGGTCGAGGTTATTTGTTTTCTTGTTTTTTTCGAGAAGTAGATGAAATGTCCAGCCTTTCAGACGAAGAGTTTGAAAAAACGACCTTGACTTGTGGAGTCTTCGCGTTGAGAATCTGACGTCACTTCGTTACGCTGGTCAAGAACATGAACGATTAATGGCGGACATACAGTAACAAGTCCAGATTCCGAGTAAGAAAAATAATACTTGCCATCGTCAAATCGCAAAACGGTTTCGACCAAGTAATATTTAGCAGCTCTGCTTTATTTGAAAGAAGATAAAAATTTTTTTTAAAAATGGCCGTTTTATTTCGATCTTCGATCACTTTTCCTTCGATTATTTGCTATTTACCCTTGTGAAATTCATGAATAATTAATGAGGCTAAGCCACAATCACAGCGTGATATTTTGGTCACATGTATAGCTTATCTCTTTGTGCCTATAGGCTATAGCGTTTTAATTTTACGTTAATGTATCTAGAAAGATTTGACGCTAACACAAAACAGCTATATATAATAATGGATGAAAACTAGAGATATATATAATATAGAGATATATATTATATATAATAAGGAACTCAGTCTAGGGCGAGGAAATTTCCAAGTAAAACGGCCATTTTTTTATTTTGTTTTTTGTCTTCTTTCATTCCCATTGCATTGGACGCTATGTGCATGATGTGTCACGTATCATTAAAATTCGCGTTATAATCAAACTTCAATCAGCAGAAGGCACAAGCTGATTTGCCTAAAGTACCGCCTAAACAGTCACAACGATATCAATAGATATCAATAGATATCAACTCCAGAGATATCAATAGAACAAAGAGGTGGTTCAATTTTGGATGTTTTTTTCCAGCCGGACGGGAAATAGTTAATGTCGGATTTCCACTCGGCGAAGCGACTTTCTATTTTCCTATGAGCGCTCGATTGGAACTGTCGTTAGACAGTGAAAGGTCGCGCATAACACTTGTATCAGTTTTTCTGTTTCATCTAAATTCGTCAGCGGTAGGCGTTCGCTAGCTGTTGGGGCCACCCACCACGTTTATTATTGCGGTGCCCCTTGCCAAGTTGGCGGGGCTTTATATTCCGTGAGTTCGTTCGTTCGTTCGGATCTACTTCATGTATGCCTATTATTTTTACGCGACATTTTTAACGAACGCCACAGGCCACCGCACTTATAGCACTAGTCTGGTTTGATATTTCTGGTCGTTTTTAGCTGCTGTACGTAACTCATATACCTATTAAATATCTAAAAAGGTTGGTGTACTACCGAAATAGCGTGTAAGTGGTCTAACGTTTCGAGCGAAGGACCTTCGTCAGAGAGTGAAATTTTACTTTACGTTTCACTCTGTGACGAAGGGCCTTCGCTCGAAACGTTAGACTACTTACACGCTATTTCGGCAGTACACCAACCTTTTTAGAAATTTGAGTTGTATTTCTACACTGCCTACGCAGCACAACACGTTTTATAACTATTATGTGTGTATTTTCGTACTTACATGCGGAAATACTATAGTAAAAGAAAATTATTACCTTATATTCTTACGCAAGGAAACGTCTTTCACAAGATAAATTACCTTTGTGTTCTCTTCTGTAGACGGATTCGAATTTTTTTTCCCGCGTTTATCAACCGCCTTCAGCACAATATTATTGACGACCAAATTATCTTGAATGGGCTTCTTAAATAACCCAGTTCGGAGTTTTTTGTTCATGCGCATCAAATCTGAGTCGCGATAAAACATTGTAGTCACTCATAACATTAGGCGGAGTACGCGGGCATTTTTTTGAATAAATTTGGTTACTTTTGGCGTGTAATTAAGGGGCAATTATCTTGAGCATTATCGTCGTGAGATGTTTAAGCAAAATTCATATGTTGAACAATTTCTACCATAAATTGTTTTGCAATTCATGCGACACCATGTTCTAGTGCAGAGTGTTCTTCGCTTAAAGGGATACTCCAGCAAAATGTAGTTCATATGAAAGATCTTACTGACTTTAGTTTATTTCCAAAGTTTCAGCATTCCTATCAATTTAATTAAGAAGATATGGCTAGTTGAAGATGAAAATTTGAGGATTTTGACGCGATATTGGTTTTGAAAATATGACGCCATTGAGTGATTCTTTATCGGCAGTGGAGTTGTTTTGATGGCGATCACATAGTGATAGCTGTTGTGTATGCTCTTTGAGCGAAAATTAGTCGAAATAAACTATTTAGTTCCTCATGCAGGAAAGTAGAGGAGCTTCTTTGGCATAACACGAGATAGAATCACTCAGTGACGTCATATTTGAGAAACAAATATAGCGTCGAAATTGGACAAACTCTCCAACTTCAACTAGCCATATCTTCTTAACTAAATTGATAAGAATGCTGAAACTTTGGAAATAAACTAAAGTCAATAAGGTCTTTCATATGAACTACATTTGTATTTTGGCTAGAGTACCCCTTTAAGAGTTAAGACAAATGAAGACTTGCGAAGTACGATGGAGCAAGACAGCTTGTACCATGGCAATATATTCACCAACTATTTATGCGTTGTAGATTATTTAATATTATTAGAATTATTTAGAATTATTATTAGAAGTAGTGGCTTTTTGATTATCGATTTGTATCCCAGTCACAAACTACACTGTATTTTGTAAATTAATCATGTTTGGGTTTTTTTTGTTATCTTTAAAATTGTAAGTGCATGCATTGTAATTTGTAATTAATTTTTATGCGAAAATGTACAAATATACCTTTATTATTATTGTTATATATTCTTGTAATCTGTGATCCTTGTGAATATTTCCTGTTGATTTAATAATATTTGCCGTGCTATTGTCAATGTGTCCTATTGTGTATGACTCATGAGGAATTAAACTCGTGAAATACGACTTAAAAATCATCGATACAAATCAAATGTCTGACAAGTTGGTAAACAGCCGAAATAGCGTGTAAGTTATCTAACGTTTCGAGCGAAGGCCCTTCGTCAGAGAGTGAAACGTGACGAAGGACCTTAATTCACTCTCTGACGTAGATATTTGATTTGTATTTCTACACTGCCTACGCAGCACAACACCACGTTTTATGACTCATTAAAAATCGACATTCGGATTCGGACACTGGCTTATTTCTAACGAAAATTTGCATCACAAAATGAGTTGCAAATTGTAGTTACTTGATGAAAAGTAGTCCACAAGATACATTCCCAGATACATCCAATCTATAGCACGTACCTTATTTGTCTTTTAGAAGATGAGTGCACATTAAATATATCGTGCGAATAATTGCTCGGAGTCCAAACAGCCGCTCGATTCTAATTTAAATATCGTTAATTTTCTCTGACTTTACAACGGTAACTCTAATTTGGAAAACTGATTATTCAAATCCAATTTTTGAATATGTTGATTTAAGTTTAAACAAAACACAGGGCAAAAGGCAACAAAATTTGTTTACAGGGCAAAGGCAACTGATTAACAAGCAGTCTTACGAAGGTAATGTAACGGAACAAAACTGCTCTTGTACAAAACAACAGCATTAATTTTGACCAAAGACAATCCTATTGTCTGCCATAACTTGGAAGTTGGTGACGACACATCCCAATGAACAAATTAAGATACCTAACTCAGCTTAAATTCAGTGGAATAAGTCCTAAACATGATGTGGTCTGAATTTCGTTGGCCTTAACGTGATGGACCCAAATTCTCAATCCTCGAAAATGGTATTCTGTGATAATATTTCTCCGGAATTGGGTGGAAGAGAACCCACGTTTTCGTTACATTATAGTAAAGTGATAAGGTGGTGAACTGTCAAGATTTTTAGTAACGAAATACTGACGTTTCGAGCGCGGAGCCCTTCATCAGAGTAAGACGAGATGAAATAAATAGGGCTTATATATATATATATATATATATATATATATATATATATATATATATATATATATATATATATATATATATATATATATATATATATATATATATATATATATATATATATATATATATATATATATATATATATATATATATATATATATATATATATATATATATATATATATATATATATATATATATATATATATATATGAAGCTGCTTTATGTGTGTTAGACATCAACATTCATATTTAACCCTTTAACGAGCAAGGGTGCACTTTAATAACATCTTATTCTGGACAATGCCAGACAATTTTATTTGGGAGAGTGGAGTACTAAGATGTACCCTTACCCCCTACCATTAGGTATAAATAAAGTATTAATAAACTCTATATATGTATTTTAGTTTCAAGCCCCTTCGCTTTTTTATAAAATTGGTCTTAACCCCCTGCTAGGAAAAATTTGTTTTGCTTCATCCCCCCCCCCCCCCCCATAAAAAAGAGCCTCCGGCCCCCATTACACATTCTTAATGACCGCTCCTGTATTACTCCTTTCTTCCATTGCTAATTAGTAAATTCTCTTCTCTAGCTTATTAGTTAGTCAACCTTGTCGGTGCTGTGGAATGGGAATTATTTGCTGAAGAGATCGACCTTTCCAATTCTCTACCTTCTTGACAAGACGTGCTGCAACACCAACCTACAATATTTGAATAGTCAACGATGTACTTAGCATATTAAGGTACTTTCACACATTTTTCGTTAAGTGTTTGTAAACTTCTTTCTGTGTAATCATGTACAATACTGGGTAAATATTCCTCTAAAGTGAACACTGATTATAAACAAATGTATGAGACCACTATAGGTTAAAACCTTTTTTTCAACGATTTTAATTCCATCACTGCATGTCTCATATGCAGGGAGGACTGTGATCCGTATCCTTGGAGACCAGTGTTCCTCTTCAGTCACTCCTTGGACTATAAAGTCAGCAAACTTCGCTGCCACGGCAATAAAGAAGTTAGGCCTCAGGGGTGATCAGCATCTAACTCCTACTTATTATTACATTGAGTCGGTTTCCTTTAATGTACCGCGGGATGTATGCGCCATATACATCCGTATGAATACTAATAAGATGAGAAACGAAGAAAAAACTAGGAAAATCTTTGTCCAAGGTGGACAAAATCGACAAAACTTTGTTGGAAACCTCCTCAATGTAATAATACGTCGGGATGTATGCGATATACAGCCCTCGGACGCTACGCGTCCTCGGGGCTGTATGCCGCATACACATCCCTCGTTCTCGGTGTTTATCTATTACTTAATACCATGATCGCCTCCGATTCTTCCACAAATCCTCCCTCGGCTTTCGGGGACATTTAATCACTAATTTCCCTCATGTCGTGGTATTACTTATAATATTATCAATGATTAACCAAGCTTGTGAAAATCATGAATAATTAATGAGGCTAAGCCACAATCACAGCGTGGTATTTTGGTCACATGTATAGCTTTGTAAAGCTCAAGATTGAATACTGATTAGGACGATCTTTAACAAAGTTATGAATACTAATTCAGCCGATAGCATCGTTCATTGGTTCATTTCACAAGTACGATAAAATACTCGCGTCAGATCTGTATGGGATTTACAATGGCTCGTGCTACGCACCAAATATAAACTATATCGTGTTTGCATTGTTGAAACAACTTCTCCCAACTAGTACTATAAGAAATGTTTGGAGACCAATAAGGAGAATTTATAGGTTGATACTAGGACTGAAAGGGTTGATGCTTTCGAACTGTAGTTTTTTTTATCGTTCCCATGCATGTCGCACTACCAATCTGAAACAATTTACAATTCTTTACCAAGGTCCTAAGCTTTGGAATGCTCTACCATCGCATATGTAAAAGATTCATCCAGTCTTTCTATTTTCAAGAAACATGTGATAGAATTTCTGTTAAGATAAATGTTACGCCGCACATATAAAACGCTTAATTAAGTAAAATATTGCATTTATGCATACACTGTAAATTTCAGGGAATCGACACAGCTCCAGAGGAGTTATTCTGTCTCAAAAACCGGTGACGGAATGGCTCTTTTGGGGGGTGTGATCGACTCTTTGAAATTTGCAGCGTGAGGTGACCTCACTATAGATAAGCCTAGTGGCTTCATGAGGCCGTCTCCTCGCCATCTGTACCAGTCGACAGCTTGTACATTACAAATATAATTACTGTATATATTAATGGCAAATAAATCAATTCAATTCAGCTCGCTAAGTGGGGTAAACGTGGGAATAGATATCAGCAATATCGGCGGAATATAGATAAGATTGTAACATGTACTTAGCTCAATGAGTACTTGATAAGCGGAGCATTAAGTTATTTTACTCTGAGTGATGTAATGTTTTGTTACTGTAGCATAATGAAGTGACTTTCAACAGTGAAGCTTGTGGGTTTGATACTCGTCGGAAACTGAGTACATGTCAGGACTTTGTCAGCGAGTAATTCCTGTCATGAATCTAAGTAATTACTCTCTATCTAATACTCAATGGATATCCAGTACTCTGCAGTAGCGGTGCGTAATGCGACAAAGTCGAGTTTTTCGCGCAAAAGACATCGATGATTATTGCTTTCAATTGTTATATGAATAATAATAACTTTATTTAAACTGTTAATAATCCCATCAGCATTGTTGCTGGTATTAACGGGAGTACTTATAAATATTATAACTAAACTATATCCACAAAGTAATACTTAAAACAATCACTAACTACAAATTATATACTGCAGATATGAGACTTATTGTCGATTTCTAAAAGATACATATAAATATATACGTTTGAAACTGGAGATAGATGTGATTTCTCTGAAATTCGAAGGCAAAGAATTCCAGTCTTTTGCACCACTAAGCACACTTAAACATGGATTGTCCAGTTGCACTTACAACCTCTGGGAGATCAAGCAACGTTTTATCTCTCAAGTCTCTGTTATGCATTATTACTTCTAAATTAAAAAAAGACTCTTAATTGGTCAGGGCAGTCCAAGTTGTGAAATATTTTCAAAATACTTTTTACTGATTTTATGAACTCGTACTTTCCTATCCACATTTATCACCTCGTGTTCATAATGTATATACCCACCGATCACAGCAAGCTAATTAACCACGATTCTCGCGCATTATTCTTGGTTTTATGAGTCTTGAGAACAGCAGGCAATATTATGCCAATTTAGTCCGGCTCCAAAAGCTCTGAAACTATATACTATAAAGTATAATTATAAGTACTCTAAAAATCATGAACACGTTACGCCTATTCTTAAAGAACTTCATTGGTAATTACCACTCCGTTTTAGAATTTTTTTAAATCTAGTGTTAAAACATACCTTTTCAAGGAGGCTTTCAATTTGTAACATTTCTTTTAGTAATGTTTAGCCTGAAAGTCGTTTTATTTACCGTTCTAACTTACTTAAAGCTGCCTAACCTCAAATGTTTTATTGTCTTATTTGGAAGAACTTTTAAAATGATAAAGTAACATCTTTTGAAGATTTTCGTTTCTTCGCTTTTTTTTCAGATATATCACTTTGTTTGATATGCAAATGTCCGGAATTTACGTCAACATGCATAACGAGTTATCAGAGAATGTTATATATCTTTGCGTTCATCAAATAAAAACACTAAAGTGTGAATAACACGTGTGCGTGTTTCTCCCACAACACCAAACTTCTCGATTTTAAAGGATTTCGTTCGAGAACGAAAGAGATACACACATTTCTCCAATAAGTCATTATGCATGTGTGACGTAAATTCCGGACATTTGCATATCAAACAAACTGTTATAACTCAAAAAGAAAGCGAAGAAACGAAAATCTTCAAAAGAAGTTACTTTATCATTTTAAAAGTTCTTCCAAATAAGATAATAAAAATGATGTTAGGGGCACTTTAAATTACTCCCGCGAATGGTGTGTGATATATAATACAGTAATACTGCTCTTCAGATTGTTCTTGTATCTTTAAATCGAAGTATCTTTAGAATGGAGCGGCGGAAACTCTCAAAACGCCAGGCGTAGACGAACGGGTTGATCGCCGAGTTGAAAACTACAATCATGAATTGAATATCTCGCATGTAGTGAATGAAGATACAACTGCATGACTGACACCAGTTCATAGCATAGATGACCGCCAAAGCCGGGATGTAGCATGCTAGGAACATAGATAGGATGATCAGGTATGTCTTTGTTACCAATACATTGTGCATGTTACTCGCGGTATCACCACGGACACTGAATGCATTGGCAGCTGGTGCCACAGTGCTCTGCTGTATGGAGATATTCCTGTGGTCACTCATCCTCTTTCTGAGCTTGCCGAGGATCTTCAAGTAACAAAACGTCCCGACACCCAGCGTCCAAACAACGGCGATGTTGATAAACACGAACGTATAAAACAAATAATTCGTGAAGAGATAGATGGAGGATAGTCCGATCGCCACTAGCCAAACGACGACTGATACGGCTGCGAGACGTCGCACTTTGAAGTAAAGACGGTATTTGAAGGGAAAAGAGATAGCGATGAAACGCTCAAACGCCAGCAACGAGATACTCAACACGGAAGCCGTACAAGAGATGAAGTACGAAAGATGGATACTTTTCGCGTCCATATCGTTGATTGGTATCCGGAGTCCGTCTTTCACGTGAACATACGTGGAAATTGGTTCTGTAACACAACCCACTATCAAATCTGCGATTGCCAAGTTTGCAACGACGCAATTGAACGGAGTACGTAGATTTCCGTAAGGATTCACGTAGACAGCAAGGCACACCAGCAAATTACCAGGGATTGTAACCAGGCTGAGAAGTAACGAAACGCCTGCGGTTGTGTATGTCAGGTTGATCGGCGCGCTTATATTGATACACTGACTGAATTCAAACAAGGGAAACATCCTTATACTTCGTCATGGAAAACGCGCGACAGTAAATACATTCAGCGATCATGAAGTCAAAGTCCAATATTGTTTATCCCCGTAAGAAAATAATATCATTGCCTATAGCTCTACAGGTTGTTCGTGGAATTCCAATTAACACTTCAGCACAGGGAAGTGTCCACTTACGACAAGACATCTATAATAATATATTTGATGACAATAAACACTTCCTGTATTTACCCATAGTGACTACTCTAGAAGTAGTCACATCTCTCCTATGCTTGAAAATTTAGGCTGGGACTTAGATATGAAAGATAACGACCGGTAAATGCAGCCGATTACGATCTCATTGCCAAGCTCATTCCCAAACTTATCTGTGGAACGAATAAAATTGAGAGAGTTTCTTGGTGTCTGGCAACAAAGCAACCTTAAATGGAATACGCATGTCCATGAGATCGTTCGTAAGAGCAGTAAAAAGCTCTTCCACCTGAGGGAATGTCGAAGATCTAAGGTCCCGGTGGAAATTGGGCTTACTACCTATATATATCACAAAAATAAGACCTATACTGGAATATGCGTCACCAGAAGATGAAATAGAACAAGTACAAACAAGAAGCATGAAGAAGATCATTGGTTTCCCTAAGGACCACCTACCTACGCTCGAAGAGTCGAAGAGTCGAAGCAACTAAAAGAGAATTAAGGAAAATACAAACAGATACTAATCATCCATGTTTTAAACTTTTTCTAAATGCAAAGATACATAACTACAATTTGAGAAACAAAATCAGTTTACAAAGAACAATATCGAACACGTATGACATAAGAACTCGCGTTTACCCCTAGAGCGTGTCATCTAATTATGTAGTTGCTTGATTACAGTAATATTAACCTTAATGTATTTTTAATGTATTATATGCAAGTAATTTATATGTATTGGTTCTATATATATATATTGTATTTTAAACATTGTATTGTATATATATTTAATGTAAATCCATTGTACTTTTTATCTAAAGATGGATATAATAAAGTTATTATTATTAACTTCGAGTCATTGTCTCATGGATATTGAAACTTGATTCTGGAAGTGACCATTATGATATATGAATGGCAGGAAGCGAACCGTGTGAATCGTGTGTTGTCATATTTATCATAGTTAATATAGAAGAGATGGTTTGGAAACTCGGTCTAAGTCTTTGTTCTAGGTTATTGTTCACGTTTATGCAAATTTCACACTTGCTGAAC
Organism: Chrysogorgia sp. JL179-B06; assembly: GCA_035772405.1. NCBI lineage: Eukaryota > Metazoa > Cnidaria > Anthozoa > Scleralcyonacea > Chrysogorgiidae > Chrysogorgia > Chrysogorgia sp. JL179-B06. Next base: position 2,211,723 of record JAYKKM010000076.1, on the reverse strand, counting down.
ACATTGTATTTTCTGTATAATGAAGCAATCATCCAATAGCAGCATTTGGGTTGAATCGCTCAACCATGTTATTTAAATATTAATAAGCAAAAAACAAAAGGTTTGTGCACGGTCAGGACCATTTCAACCTTGTAGACGCTTTGAAGTTCGCCGGCTTTCCTAACCATTCCCCTCTATTAACTATGTATTTATATACATAAATACATGAACAGACACAGCTATAAGAAGCACACATGAGTTATTGCAAGGATGCAAATTAGTACGACTATACTCTTACCAATATGATGACCATTTTAAGCGATCTTAGTTGATGGAAGTTGCTTATAAGTTCTCAAAAGAACTGGATATAATATGAAAAGGAGAAACAAGACAACTTCAATGTGTCGAAAAATACTTAAGTAAGAGTACTTACCAGTGGCGGAAACTCGCCTTTTTCGGTGGTGGGGCAAAGCCTCTTAAATTTCCGACAGGTTTATTCGCTACGTAACCAATTTTTTTTGCACACAAAAATGGACAAATAAAGAAACTAAAAATGGTTTGGATACACAAATTAAAACATTAACCTTTTTTGCGCTTGTAGTCGCTGTCGAATACTCTTTGCAGGACGGGTTTCAATCTTCACTCTTTTTAGACTTTTCGACATATTTCGACGATTTCGATCGCTATTTCTTTATTTTGGTTTGCAGTGGTACTATTGTAATAAGTTTTTTATTTAGTTTAATTAGTTTGTTAGATTTATCACTCTTATAGGAGGACGGAATACCCCAACAGGCTAGAAGGCCAATTATAGGGGTTCCGAGGGCCTATACGATTTAAGGTCGTTATCCAAGAAGACTCGAAAGTCTTACCATTTGCTGGTATTATTGCAAAGGCAGCACTTTCTCCTCAATTATTTTTAAGACCCGCAGTGGTGGTGGTCCGACACAGGATTTGAACCTGACATGTCTCGCAGCTCATAGACATGTGTGGTAACCACTAGATTACTAGATGGCTCCTCAGATGTCTCCTCATTTTGCATGTGTTTTACAAGATAACGTGAGATATTTATAAGTTCTGTAACATTTTTTCCCATTTTCAATATATTCCTTAAGTATTTCCGAAATTCCGACAAAAAGTGGAAAATTCCGACAAATTAGCGATTTGACGACAGGTGGTGGGGCGGTTGCCCCCCCCACCCCACCACAATTTCCGCCACTGGTACTTACGTATATTAATTAACGACGTTTCAGACGATGTGTCCTTATTCAGGTCAGATGGAGGACACATTGTCCGAAACGTCGTCCATCAATATACGTAAGTACTCTTACTTAAAGTGCCCATAACCTCAAAATGTTTTATTGTCTTGTTTGGAAGAACTTTTAAAATGATAAAGTAACTTCTTTTGAAGATTTTCGTTTCTTTGCTTTCTTTTTGAGATATATCAGTTTGTTTGATATGCAAATGTCTGGAATTTCGTCACACATGCATAATGACTTATTGGAGAAATGTGTATATCTCTTTCGTTCTCGAACGAAATCCTTTAAAATCGAGAAGTTTGGTGTTGTTGGAGAAACACGCACACGTGTTATTCACACTTTAGTGTTTTTATTTGATGAACGCAAAGATATATAACATTCTCTGATAACTCATTATGCATGTGTGACGAAATTCCAGATATTTGCATATCAAACAAACTGATATATCTCAAAAAGAAAGCAAAGAAACGAAAATCTTCAAAAGAAGTTACTTTATCATTTTAAAAGTTCTTCCAATAAGACAATAAAAAATGTTGAGGTTAGGGGCACTTTGAAGTTTTCTTATTTCTCCTTTTCATATTATATCCAATCCTAGTTGATAGGTTGAGTTAAATACAACCAAACGTTTTCTACGTTCAACGAGCTAACGTCGTAGTAAAAACGTTAGATTCAGCAACGTAGTGCGGATAGAACATAAGCTGTTATGAAGAAAACGAATTTGGGCCTTGGGTTGTACGTTGGCAAGGTTATTTATTCATTGTAAACAAACAAAAGAATATGATGAATCAATATTTGGTAATTACACTATATATATATATATATATATATATATATATATAGTACGTGGTTAATGTTGAGGAAATTGTTCTGGAGTGCTCTAGGGTTGAATTATATCGTCGATAGAAGTTTTAATAACAAACTCAAATAGATATACAGACAGATCCTCCTGCAACTTTTAGATTATTATCTTCCTATACAGAGCAGGAATCCAAGGAAAACAAGGAGAGGAATACAATAACAAAAGCTAATGTGCAACCATTTTCTTTTCGGCCACAACCCCCGGCCATAAATAATGACAGGTCCCTAATTCATCATACATCGGCCTACATCCATGATTATCATAAATATCATGCATGAACAAGTATATATATATATTTATATATCGAATACAGTTCTTTATAATTAACCAAAGCCATTATATTACACGCGAGGTGCAGGCCCCTAGTTTCATGAGAGGTGACGCGATGATTGAAAGTATCTTCTGTGAACTGATGGAGTCTGAATGCCTCAGCCTGATAGATTGAATGCTTTGTTTAACATGCCGTTTTTCGCCTTTCTTGTTGCCTTTGTCTTTCGTACGCTTTCATGGACTTCTTTGGTGGAACAATCGAGTCTGTCACTCCAATCCGACGTTTCCCCAGCGTTCTAAAACCTTCTTCACCACCGTTGTCGTCTGCATTTCTTGTATCAACATCAACCTGTCGACGTTGTCCCTTCTTTTTCTTGCGAAATTTCCCCCTTTCTCTTTCCTGCTCATTTCGGGACTCACTGAGCTTGACGTGTTTCTCGAGAATGGCTAACTTCGCGTCTTCTTTCGCTTTGAAAGGATTAAAAAACACCGAGCAACTACGATTGTGATTGTCTTCGCCGCCATTACGCGGCGCCGACAAACTATCGTTCATAATATCCGGCAATGGCAGCATCTCAGTTTCTCTTTCGTCCAAACGAGCACCGTCGTTGTCTTCACTACCTGTCTCATCATTCTCTGACGACGATTCACTTTCTGTTTCACCGCTACTTGTGCTATTGTAGTCAGCAACTAGAGCCGCCATTTTGTTGTTTTCCTAGTGATTAGTTACCAGGCACAACCGAGCCTGATCACGTTCCAGTCCTCTACTCTATACAGTTCGAGTTGGGGGGATTTTTTTAAGAGTTCCAGTATAGGTAGCCCAGACACAAATTTCGAGTATGAATAGATATACATAGTTATATTATTATTTTTTTATAATTCACTTATTTACTGCATAAAAATGCATACTGTTAGCCTGTAATTGTTCATATCTTCTTTCATAACATCAATATATTCTATATGACTTGTTTATAGATCATAAAGCTGCTACTCTATATTACCCCCTGCGGTGTTCATCTCGCTTAACCGTCAGATAAACATTGTTATATTACTATTTTGAAGTGTATTTGATGAATATTTTGAAACACTGCTAAGCTTTATGATCTATAAACAAGTCATATAGAATTATTGATGTTATGAAAGAAGATATGAACAATTACAGGCTAACAGTATGAATTAAGGCCTTGCCTTGAAGTTGCATTTTCGCATCTGGTCCGATTCGCTCTTAAAAATATAACTCAGAAAAATCCCCCCAGATTGGTCTGACCCATTCCGGTTATTGAATCAGCTGAAATCAAACTGTTTCTAAAATTTCTTCATTTAAACTCGTACTGTAACGTGTAACCCACAAACCTATGACTACTTTGCGACATATACTGACTAACGTGAAAGACAAAGAACAGCCTCACGAAAGACAGGGTGCAGTTTACAAGATCAAATGCGCCGACTGCCAGGACACTTATATTGGTGAAACTGGCAGAAACCTAAAAATCAGACTAGCTGAACACAAACGAGCTACTAGAAACGGGGACAGGACTAATCACATAGCCGAACACCACACTCGGCTGAATGTATCGCCTTTAGCACAAACTACAAACAGCGACTTACATTAGAAAGTTGGTATACCAACTTGGAACAACACCGTACAAAAGAGTATGACGCAACACCCACACACACTAATTATGACACAAACAAATGATGACGTAATGAACCAACGTACCCTGACAAACGCACTTTAGTTGCCTCTGAAGATGACCGCCGCTTAGGCCGTCGAAACGTCAGTCACCAACAATAGTCTTTCTCAAGACTACAACATGAACCTGGACAATCAACTTCACATATCTAAGTTGTTGAACTTACCTACGATTTAACTGCCCGATTAGTTAAGAGTTTGTAATTGGGCCCATCTTTTTAAGACATGTTTTTTAAAGACACATTTATATTTTCAACCACGTCTACCATCACAAATATCGAGTGAAAATTCTAAATATTGACTCATTTGATTGGTCTCAACTCGGCAACCATGCACCTCAAAAAACACATACCAACGGACAGCACATCATTACCATGCATATCTTGTCATAGTAAATGTTATTAATTATAATTGTTACAAAACTAATACACAAGACTTGGCTTATTGTCTGGCTTCTGGTGTGTTGTGATTATAACTGTTCGTGATAATATTATATTCATTTACCAGGCAAAGCTAGTTTGTTTAATGTTTATCTTTCAGTATCTAAGGCTCGTGTCTTTCAGAGACCCCGTCGTGGCTATAGAACAAAGAAATCCCCTGCTAGGTTTACCAACGAAGCTTCTCGTAGTGCGTGGAATTTATGATATGTATAGCTGAACAGTACATCTATTGATGTAAAGGCGATCTTGACGTTGGTGAAATTCATCTCCTCAACATTCATACAGTTTGTGCTTTTGGTAAGACTTTATTTACATTCTGTTATAGCATTCTGTTCACTATATATATTGACGACTAATAAACAGGAAGCGGGAAGCTATTATTGTTGATTTATAATATTAACTCGAGCATATGTTGGGTTTAAAACTCTTCAAAACCAATTCAAGTTAATTTGCCACGCAGGAGTAAAGCATTTGTTTACATTCAGTTACTGCTTATTCGTTATAGTAATCCATTATGCAAAGTAAAAGTCGTTTACTCTCTTTTTTTAGCTAGAGGACATATAGCCATAGGCAAAATCAAAGCAAATTATACCGAACAATATTATAATATTTTGTCAATTCTATCGATACTCTCCAAACTACTCTTACATAAACTTGTGGAAAAATACACAAGGACGGTTTTGAAGTAGTTTCATTCCCTATAATCGGTGTATTTCGAATTCGTGCAAATAATTCATGTAACCATTTCCAAACTAGAAATACTTAACTTATGCATGTCATCAATTGTTGGCCGGTTGCTAGCTTCTTGTTGTTGACAGAACAGGCAGTTGTGGCACATGAAACGTTTGGTAGCGTTAGTTGAAACTGTGTCTTAGATACTATACCTAAACATTGGTCAACTGGCTGGAAATGCTACATTCGATTTGGGTTTATGTTTGTTTATTGTATAAACAATGCAGTACTGAGGCAGAATTGGTATTTAAATCGAAAGTTGACTATTTACCTGCAGAAATTATGACTTGGATTACATTAGCTAAAGTATTGGCATATCTAGTAATAGTTAGGACTTGCGATTTGATCAATTTTGCACTACATTTGCTATAAATCAGTGGACGTTATCAAAGATTAAACGAATGTTATTAAGAATAAATTAAACGCATGAAATGATCGATCCACAAGATGAACACAATTTTAAACCGAAAGTGACAAGTTGCATAATTAGTTCTCAAATGCAACTGTACTGCGCATTGCATCAGGTCTGTGCATCAGCTTCGTTGTTTCAAGCACTACAGTATTGCACTGCACTGCTATAAATATACTCTAATACTCTACTCTACTCTACTCTACTCTACTCTACTCTACTCTACTCTACTCTACTCTACTCTACTCTACTTTACTCTACTCTACTCTACTCTACTCTACTCTACTCTACTCTACTCTACTCTACTCTACTCTACTCTACTCTACTCTACTCTACTCTACTCTACTCTACTCTACTCTACTCTACTCTACTCTACTCTACTCTACTCTACTCTAACTCTACTCTAACTCTACTCTAACTCTACTCTAACTCTACTCTAACTCTACTCTAACTCTACTCTAACTCTACTCTAACTCTACTCTAACTCTACTCTAACTCTACTCTAACTCTACTCATACTCATACTCATACTCTACTCATACTCTACTCTACTCTACTCTACTCTACTCTACTCTACTCTCTACTCTACTCTCTACTCTCTACTCTACTCTCTACTCTCCTCTCTACTCTACTCTACTCTACTCTACTCTACTCTACTCTACTTTACTTTACTCTACTCTACTCTACTCTACTCTACTCTACTCTACTCTACTCTACTCTACTCTACTCTACTCTACTCTACTCTACTCTACTCTACTCTACTCTACTCTACTCTACTCTACTCTACTCTACTCTACTCTACTCTACTCTACTCTACTCTACTCTACTCTACTCTACTCTACTCTACTCTACTCTACTCTACTCTACTCTACTCTACTCTACTCTACTCTACTCTACTCTACTCTACTCTACTCTACCCTACTCTACTCTACTCTACTCTACTCTACTCTACTCTACTCTACTCTACTCTACTCTACTCTACTCTATTATACTCTACTCTACTCTACTCTACTCTTTTCTACTCTACTCTATTCTACTCTACTCTACTCTACTCTACTCTACTCTACTCTACTCTACTCTCTACTCTACTCTACTCTACTCTACTCTACTCTACTCTACTCTACTCTACTCTACTCTACTCTACTCTACTCTACTCTACTCTACTCTACTCTACTCTACTCTACTCTACTCTACTCTACTCTACTCTACTCTACTCTACTCTAACTCTACTCTAACTCTACTCTAACTCTACTCTAACTCTAACTCTACTCTAACTCTACTCTAACTCTACTCTAACTCTACTCTAACTCTAACTCTACTCTAACTCTACTCTAACTCTACTCTAACTCTACTCTAACTCTACTCTAACTCTACTCTAACTCTACTCTAACTCTACTCTAACTCTACTCTAACTCTACTCTAACTCTACTCTAACTCTACTCTAACTCTACTCTACTCTACTCTACTCTACTCTACTCTACTCTCTACTCTACTCTCTACTCTACTCTACTCTACTCTCTACTCTACTCTACTCTACTCTACTCTACTCTACTCTACTCTACTTTACTCTATTATACTCTACTCTACTCTACTCTACTCTACTCTACTCTACTCTACTCTACTCTACTCTACTCTACTTACTCTACTCTACTCTACTCTACTCTACTCTACTCTACTCTACTCTACTCTACTCTACTCTACTCTACTCTACTCTACTCTACTCTACTCTACTCTATTCTACTCTACTCTATTCTACTCTACTCTACTCTACTCTACTCTACTCTACTCTACTCTACTCTACTCTACTCTACTCTATTATACTCTATTATACTCTACTCTACTCTACTCTATTCTATTCTATTCTATTCTATTCTACTCTACTCTACTCTACTCTATACTCTATACTCTACTCTACTCTACTCTACTCTACTCTACTCTACTCTACTCTACTCTACTCTACTCTACTCTACTCTATACTCTATACTCTACTCTACTCTACTCTACTCTACTCTACTCTACTCTACTCTACTCTACTCTACTCTACTCTACTCTATACTCTATACTCTATACTCTATACTCTATACTCTATACTCTATACTCTATACTCTATACTCTACTCTACTCTACTCTACTCTACTCTACTCTACTCTATCCTATCCTATCAGATTGTCCTTTGAACAGTTCTGTATACACTTTTAGACATGGTTTACTCGGACCAAATCAAGACTCTTCTTCTTGTTGCACTGGTTGCAGCAGGAGTAGCAATCTCTCTGACAATCTTTGTCATCTACATCCTCCTTTGTCGTGTAAAGAAGCAAACCACCACCTACCAGATAAAAAATAAATTCGACACCCAGGAATCTGCGCAGGATTGGAATGACAGTCTGACACGAGGAGTGTCACTCGACAAATTTAGTAAGCGACACAACCGAAAAGTAACTTTTAGTGAAGAAGCCTCTTCGACCAAGATTGATGCCAAAAACATTTCCATTGTTTCTGCACAGAAAAACGAAATGATATCGGATTACGAATTCGTTAAAAGAAAAAATCATCCGAAAAATATCCCTTCACTTGGATCTGAGAACAGTTCCGTTGTATCTGAACAGACAGCGGTTGGAATATCGGATTACGAATTCGTTAAAAGAAAAGATCATCCGAAAAATATCCCTTCACTTGGATCTGAGAACAGTTCCGTTGTATCTGAACAGACAGCGGTTGGAATATCGGATTACGAATTCGTTAAAAGCAAAAATTATCCGAAAAATATCCCTTCACTTGCTTCTGAAAACAGTTCAGTCGTGTCTGAACTGAAAGCCGATGGAGTATCGGATTACGAATTCGTTAGACGAAAAATACATGCGAAAAATATCCCTTCATTTGGCTATCAAAACCGCTCAATTGCATCTGAACGCAAACTGGCATCTTATTACGGAATCGTCAAAAAGAGCAATCAACCAAGACACGCTTACTCGTCCAAAACTGGTTCTGACAACAGTTCATTTGTGTCCGAACAAAAAGTGGATGGGGTATCTGATTACGAATTCGCGAGAAGACAAAAACACCCTGAAAATATCTCTTCGTCGAGAGTTGGTTCTAAAAACAGTGCAATTGTGTCTGGGAAAAAAGTGAAAGAGTCATCTGATTATAAATTTGTTAAAAAAATAACTCTATCAAAAAGACGTGGAAGCTACTCTATTGCTTGATAATAATTAAGGTTTCTTCATTATTGATTGGGCAGGTTTATAAGATACCTATATTAGCCGTGCATTTGTTGAACGAAAAAGCAAGATTCTGCGACTCTGTATCATTACATACTTTATCATTTATTCTGTGATTAGTATAGGTATTATCATATGATAGCGAGTGCAATTAAGGATTTACATTACGTGTGATATTTGAAAATTTTCCAAAATTGGCAAATTTTCAAATATCACGAGTTGTGTAAATCCTTAATTGCACTCGCTATCATATGATTACTTGTTTATTATTTCCATGACAAAATTACGTTAATTAAATCATTGCACTCTCATTTATTGCACTCGAGTGCAATTAATGATTTATTGCACTCCTCTCAGGCAATCAGAATCCAGTAATTTTGTCATGTATATAATAAATTGAAAAACTAGAAAACAAAATTGTACTCCACCCGCTCCACCTGTCAACTTTAGTAGATGAGAATGAGAGAAATTTAGTAGAGAGAAATTTGCAGGCTTTGTTTATCGTATTTTTGGTAGACCGCCATTTCTGTTCTGATCGCGGGCGAATGCGGTCGCTCCCGTTAATTTGGTGCTAGCGTAACACCAAGGGTCAACCAATTTTTGACATCATTGAAACACTATGAAAAGAAATCCTTCGCGACAGTGTGAATATGAATCCTGCACAATAGACTAATACCACGTTATTGTTAAAAAAGATTTTGTTTTCAATATGTCTTTATTTTAGTTAGTCATCCCCGGTCACGCGGAGATGACGTAAGTCACTTCAGTTATTATAAATATCGGTCCAATTTCGTTGATTAGGTAGCAGACGTAGCACTTGATAAGTTGTCTGCCGAAATGCATCGTGTTCTTTTATTTTAAGCCTATTTTTTCTCAAATCTTTAAACAGTTCTTCTAAGAACTCATTTCTTTTTCTCTTCCTTTGCTCCAACATTACGTCATTGTTAGATTTTGGTAAATGTGTTTATAAATAAACAGTCTAAATGTCTAATCACCATACAATGCAACCTCGTACCCAGGGCATTTTGCCTCCACGTACGACGGAAGGTCGGCGAAAATGGCCCTGGGATCGGCTGGTCCATTCTATAATCCGATTGGCTTGTCATATTCAGCCGAGTATAATTTATTCATCTAAATCTGAATCAAATTAAAAGTGATAGCTTTCGCTAAATTGGATATATGCTTCTTCATACCATTTGTAAGAGACAACCATGGATGTATGGTGGATTATTAAGCTTGTTAGCTGCTTTTATGCCGACGAATGCTGACATGAACAACTCTAAAGAGCATTGGACATTTCTCATTTATTCAGGTCAACAAAGTAGACAAAGGAAATGGAACAAAGACCACAAAAATTATCATATCTACCGATCGATCCCATTTTCGCCGACCTTCCACCGTGGAGGCAAAATGCCCTGGGTACCAAAACTCGTGGTCTGGTACTTCTGGATAACGAGGTTGATCACCATAGTTTTTTAAAGCTATATATATATTTTTTAAATTTTTAAATTTTTTTTTAAATGAAGAGAGGATTTACATATATATCAACGCGAAGCTTGAGCTCTCTATTAACGGCAGTTAGTTTCTGCTAAAACAGATACTAGATTATTCCGTCATGGAGCGATAGTATATATTCTGGAGTATACGTAGTCGGTATAATTTGTAAAATGAATTAAATAAACAACTACACATTTATTTACACACTGGTATTCTCGTTCTCTTACTATACGCAGCAACTGACATTCTTGGTTTCATGAATTGCTAGACATTCATGATCCATCGCGGTCACTTATCATCGACGGATTCACGACTATCTCCGACGGCGTTCAACAGCGACGCCGGCTGTCGTGGCCGACCGCAACGTCGAAGTATATTGAAACCTTTCGTGTACAACTCCAACGCATGCGAATGATACACGAGCTCGCTTTCTGTGAACGCGAGCAAGATCGCGCGAAGCTCGTCAATTCTCTGCTGCTCGAATGTCTCCAGTTCCTCCTCCAACGATACGAAGGCCTTTTCCACTTCCATGGCCGACGCGAGCAACGATGACTGCGCTTTGGCAAGCTTCTGTTTGTCAAACGGTACGGTCTGCTTGATTTTGTCCACCTGTTTTTGTTTCCGGAGTTCCTCCTTCTGCGATTTTAGCGCCACGTCGATGTTGAATGCCGCCTGCTTGCAACGACACCTCGATAACGACAACTCTCCGATTACTCTCTCGTAAATTTTGTCCACGTGGTGTTCTTGGTATTTGCCGACGTCGAATAAGATCTCGGAGTATTGTTGCAATGTCTCTTTCACTTCTCCTTTCTCTCCTTCGAACAACATTTCGATGCTTTTTCCCACGTGGTCATTTCGTTTCTTCGACTTGCTTAACTTTTCCGAATATTTCCCGATGCTTTTCTTCAACGTCGTTAACTCCTTTTCAAGTTTCCGCACGTTCTCTCTTTGGGATGCGACAAGTTGGTCTTTCTTTTTAGGTTTTTGTTTTTCTGCTTCCGCCCGTTTCATTTTTTCAATGGTTTTCGATTTTCTCAAGACGAAGTTTTAATAAGACCACGAAAAACGCACGCGTCGATGTTTGGCTTAGCGCGATCTTTTGATTGTGATGTCATAATTAATGTGAAGCGCACGCGCGCAGTTCAATTTCTTGAAACCACGTATGTTTATTTTTTAATTTATTTTATTTAACTTCGCCTTGATTATGTGGTTTATGTTACATGTATAGTATATGAAATTTACATTAAAAAGATCCTATATTCATTACAAGGCTTGTAAATCTGCAACAGCAATCGCCAATTACTGCAGTTCCATGCATTACAACAATAATACAAAAAATATTACAACAACGTTAATATTAATAAATATGAAAAAGCGGTCCAACATACATATGGGTTTTCCACTCTCCACCTCCGCCCCACGATCCACCCCTCCCGATCGCTCCCTAAAGCCTTGTTTCCATTTGGTTGCTGCGCTGTCTTTACGGTCGCAGAAGTGAAGCAGTGAAGCGCGTTTCTTTTGTTATGACAAAAGAAACACGCTTCACTGCTCAGGTCACTTCCGCGACCGTAAAGACAGCGTAGCGACCATATGGAAACCAGGCTTTAGTCACATGAGCCCTCAGCCGGAACGGATTTAGTCGACGAGAGCTCATGAGACAAAGGAAAGCGACCGAAGAGAGCAGATCACAAGTTAAAAGTAGAGAGCGGAGATCCAGCTCTGGAAGGAATCTAGAAACAACAACTAGGAGTAACATTCAGACTACGGACAGAGTTACATTTAGTACAAATTGTTTTCCATGTACGTGGGCCTTCGGAGTCGTACGTAGAGAGAACAGCAGGGTAGTAATATTCTTTAAGCTTGGCTTTGGTTCGGGGTATTTCTTCAGGTAGCTCGTTCCATATTCTTGTAGCTCTTACTAAGTACGATCTGCCATATGTAGATGTTCTGTAAGATCGCTCTTTGAAAGCGCTGTTGTCCGTTTTATGTTGAGATCTTGAAGCTATACTATAGGTTTGGTTTATTTGCGAATAGTTTCGTGTGGCATCCTTCTGTCTCGAAAGACAATGGGTCATGTATAAAACATATGCATGATATTCTGGGCTGTGTATTCTTCGCAGTGTAATGGCGGGTCTGAGATGCCCATGCATCAGATCCCCCTCTCAAGCTCCTGTGAGGAATGGCAAAACCAATACGTATTGCAAAAGAAAGGGAGTTCCCGGGTGCTGTTATCCCACCGGGCAGGCTATTATCCCACCCGTCTTTCGCGCTTATACGAACGCTAACCTTTATTATTACAGGGACACCCATAAGGGGAGCAAGCTCATTATACATAATTTCCAGGGTTCGTGATAGGCCTTCCTTCACTGTTATCGGGGCACACCATGCCCCACCGACTTCGCCCCAGCTAGGTCATCTATTCAGGGCAAGGAGGAAACACAAGCATTGCCACGAAAAACTCCGTCTTATCGCGATTTGCGTTTTCTATCGAAAATCCGCAATTCCGATCTCATTGGCTAGTCACCTGGTATCCCATAATACAAAGCGATTTGTGTATCACTGTATTGTATGGTCAATTGAGTTCACCGGGAAGAGCCATTGACCAACTACAACATTTTTTATTTTTTATTTATTATGGTGAGTGAACACCTGATCATATCTGAGCAAGATATGTATACTGTATATAACAATGTTTCACAGAATTGGAAACAATTTCTTTTTATTCTGTTATTAATGAATTTTTTCACTCCTCTTTGCTTTCTTCTTGTAATGTCTGTGAGATCGTGAATGTAAATGCATGCCCCAGTTCTTGTCCCCAAGAATTGTTCTGTTGTTGCATATCTCACAGATGTAGCAAGTATGTTTTGAAGCTGCGTTGGAATCAATACGGTTAAGCGGTTCTTCACTGACTTGTTCACCGGACATCAAGCTCCCGACGATCTTTAAACCCTTTTCTAGAACACACGACTGCCATCGCTCGAGGTCCGTTGCCTCCAAACCATACACATCGGGTGCACTGGTCGATGGGCGACCGAGGAATCTGTTTGCCACCCACTTGATTTGTTTCCGAGCGTAGCGGCGAGTGGCACATTTCATAGAATCCACGCACTTGTAAAACAGGTCGCTATTGACATTTGCCAGCGGATTCTCTGAATTTAAGAATTCACGGAATTCTTTAAAACCGATAGACTGAAAAATCCCTTCTGTGTTCTGGATCTTCTGCTCGGCAGAGCCACTTTTCCAAGAGTTATGAAACTTTATCAGCTCTTCCACAAGCCCTTGCTCTATCATCTTGTCCACTCTGGCGTCAAGCCTGTCATCCAACGTCATAATGTCGCACTGAAGCCACAGTATGCAAACGTTCTTGAATCTCATTGGTCCTCCATACCACGTTGCACCCTCTTGGGCATGTTGTTGTGCTATAAGCTCACTGTGGGTCATTTTGCTTTGCTCAAATACCTGAAGACTACGCTTAATTTTTCGCGTGTCGTTTGGGTGATGTTTTTGAGCCATGGCCGGGTCAATCTCGATGAGTTTCTGGTACAAAGGATTCTGGGAATGCCGTTGTTGACTGGGAGCCGCAAATTCAGTATTCTGCTTGCTCTGGAAAACATTTTCTGCAAACACGCTTTCTAAGTCGTCTCGCTTTTGTGGTCTATTTTCGACTTGAGGGACCTCTTGAGAATTTGTAGTTTTGGTTGTTTCTTCGATTAAATTTTGCCACAGAAGCGATTCGATGTAGTAGTTTGTCCCCCCGACAATTATCGGCACGTTTTGGCGTTTGATAATATCATTAATTATAGGTAATGCCATGGACTTGAATTCTACCACCGAAAACTGCTCGTTAGCGTCCACAATATTTATCATATGATGAGGAACCATTGCTTGTTCCTCTGGCGTAACTTTGTTGGTGATTATGTCCAACCCTCTGTAGATTTGCATTGAATCAGCACTGATAATTTCTCCTTTTATTTTTTTTGCAATTTCCATCGCCAGTTTTGATTTACCAGTCCCTGTACAGCCCAAAACAACGACAACTAATGGGCCACACGACTCCTCTTCGTCCGCCATCTTGGACGAGGGAACGATATGCCGTGGGGGGACTGGGATAAGAAGAAAGATGGAGGATCATGGAGGCAAATTCAAGAAAAAGTTAGGTTTGAGTTTAAAATCTGCCAAGAAACGTGCTTTAGAGTTTTCGAAAGCTGACTCAAAAAAAGCAGCGAGAAAGTTGGATTCTCGCAATGCGAGAAACCAGACTGTTGACGAGTATTTCACCAAGCAAAAGCAAGAAAAGATTGACAAATGTCTGGCAGATGGTATAAAAGATGGACAACATGTGAACTCAGGGACAGAACAGACAGAAGGATTAGAAGGAACACGTGGACTTTCTATTTCTAGTACAAGGTGAGTTGTATCCAGGTCTGTTCAGCTGAAAATTATTAAGATGATTGCTTATTTAAAGATAGTAAAAGCTGAGACCTCAGCAGTCACACCATCATATAGTGATTGTTATCATCACAATATAGTTTATGCCGGGAGGGGGTGGGGGGGGGGGGTAGCCGGGGCCTATAGTCCAAGGCCTGTGGTCCTCAGCTAGTAGGGAAAATTAAATACTTCACACAAAATATTCATCAATAAATTTCTGTTTCAGAATGAAACTTCTAAACCTAATGCCAGTGTTTCCTGATTGGAAAAAAATGAAGCCACTGCCTTTCAGCCCATTGGTATGTACAGTACATCATGTAAAAGATGAGAAGTATTTTCTTTGACTATCATTTTATGCGTTCTCTCAGTATTTTTGAAATCCACCATAGCAAAAAAGATGGTGACTTATATGGTTACTATATATAATCCTTTGTGTGCAGGAAACACCATATCTTGCAAATGTACCAGGAAATGGGATTGGAAACACACCAAAATTAGCTAGAACTGGAAGCTGTTATGGGCTAAATTTGAGTTAACATGTCTAATGATGTTTAGCTGTTATTACAGCTAATCTAGGTTTGCTAATAATTCTGCTCAATAATATATATTGCCATTTTTTTTGCTACGGTAAACAGACCTTACCCGTTGCGCATGAATATATTAATGAGTACTAGCTACCAGAATCCCATTTTGGTATATCTTTTTGTGATGTTAAGTTGAGCAATTGTTTTACATCTCCCAGAGGGAGTTTAACATTAACATGAGAAAAGAAATCTCACAAGGAATTATCTGGTAGTACTGTAGTAGTCTGCACTAATAGATTCACATGTCATAATGGTAAGGTCTACTGTATTGCAGTACAAATGAAATTGTCTCCAAATGTCTGACTCACTATATGTACATGGAACATTCTTTTAATCTAATTTGTCAAAAATGATGGCTTTAATATGGCGGGCTTGCAGAATGCATGGCAATTTACACTGAATTTTAAATTTTTTTTCCGAAAGTGGTGGCATGACCTTCAACATACTGTAAGTCTTAACTATGTTGCAATGCTATCAAAGATTACTGGGAAGAAAGCTGGGTTTTTTTTGTAACTTTAGTTGTAATATTAAATAATCAGTGCATCATTTAATATTGATACTTAATTGTCTAAAAATAATTTCAACTTGCAACTGCATTAATCAAAAAAATATTAACGAAAACAATATTCTCGTTGTCTAAATTTTGTTCTACAATGTCTTCAAAAATGACTTGGTATGCGAAACATATTTTTTCAACCAGATATAGTGCTAAAGTGCGGTGCCCTGTGGCGTTCGTTAAAAATGTCGTGTCAAAAATGTCGCTTACTAATGATTTCTTACTAACTAACGAAATCACACACAGAATAATAGGCCAACATGAAGTAGATGCTTGCTATCGATTCCGAACGAACGAACACACGAAATATAAAGCATTGCCAACTTGGCAGGGGGCACCGCAATTGGGAAAATAAATATTTTTTAATTGGGAAAACAAATACATGTTCTTGCAGGCATACATCCAACATGACAAATGCTAAATTGTGAAATTACTAGACAATTTGCCACACTCCTCCACATAGGCTTGCTGGCTTTTTAAAGAATAAATATGATGAAAGCTGCTAAGTTCCCAAAAGAACTGGATATAATATGAAAAGGAGAAATAAGAGAACTTCAATATGTTGAAAAATACTTTTAGTAGGAGTACTTACGTATAGGAAAGGACACATCGTCCGAAACGTCGTCCATGAATATACGTAAGACAGTACTCTTGCTGGCTTTTTTCTCCTTTGTGGAAATAATTTGCCTTCAGGTTTTTGCACAGACCACGCTCCTTCGTTGCTAATGGTCTGTACAAAAACCTCAGGTAAATACATGTCTGTGTACAGACCTCACACTTGATTAATAAATACTGTAATCAATAAATAACATTGTAAATAATTGACCGAAATAACAAAACAATGCAGACATAATGTCGTAATATAACGTTTCTTCCTAATGTAAAGTTTAAAGTTTAAAAGTCTTCTTATGGCTTTGGGTCTTTTCTACTTGTAAACCAAACTCTGAATGATACATAGCAAAGTGAAAAGGTGGTAAACTGCCAAGAATTTAGTGACGAGATACTGACGTTTCGAGCGGAGCCCTTCATCAGAGTGAGACGAGATGAAGGGCTCTTATTTCATCTCGTCTCACTCTGATGAAGGGCTCCGCTCGAAACGTCAGTATCTCGTCACTAAATTCTTGGCAGTTTACCACCTTTTCACTTTGCTATATATTCAAAACACTGTCTACGCAGCACTCTACTTTTTTACTACTCTCTGAATGATACAGTTGTCCATATACCACTATGCTTTTAATTTCCCTGCATTTGTCGATGTCTGCTTTTTAAAAGTTCTGTTGAGAGGACATGCAATATCACTTTGATATTGGTCTTTAATTTATAGATGAAATCATCTTCTGAACGGAAAAAGGCCAATTCAGTCCAGTGCAATGATCCGAAAGAAGGGACCAACGAAAACGTTGAACCCGAGAAGAATGATGCAACAAATGGTTACCATTGGAAAGACTTACCAAAGTTTGATGCAGGATTTTTTGCTGAAAAAGTGCAGAAACCTTTATCTACTGTTGAGAATAGTCAAGAAGATTATTTGGAAATAGATTCGCCAACAACATCAGCGGCATTGCAGGTCGATTGTGACTCGAAATCAAATGAAAACAGATTATGTGAAGCATCTAACGTTGGCAAATTCACTGAAGAATCTAACGTTGGGAAATTTCCTGAAATATCTAACGTTAGTGAAACAGCTGGCAAAAGAAAATCAAATCCAAGCCTTGAGGTGGGTGGGAGATTGAGCACTAAATCAATCGAAGACAGATCCACCGAAGCATCTAACGTTGGCAAATTTACTGAAGAATCTAACATTGCTGAAGTATCTAATATTAATGAAACAGCTGGTAAAAGAAAATCAAATCCAACCATTGAGGTGGGTGGGAGATTCAGCAGTACTGGGGAAACAGCTTCAAGTCAAGGTAAAAATGAATTAGCTAGCAGAGCATCTAAAGTAGAGAAAGGTACATCGGATGATGAACTCTTGGCGATATATCAAGACATTGATCTACAAGATGACTCTATGGATTGCGTGATTGTCTCTGACACCATATCAGTTTCTCAGAAAAGTGGAAAACCGTCATCAAGAATACATGTACCCTCTGAGGTACCATCGAAGACATTTGGTCAATCTAAACCTTACGAACCGGTGTTAGGGTCGGGAAATTCTGAGAATTTTTCTATGAATTTCCAACCTTGGAAATCACCTCAACCTTGCACAATAGCCGAGAGTGATAATCAAAAGGGTTCCCATGGTGAATGTGGCTCTCGAAGTTTGTCGACGTTCAAGGATAATGAAAAAACCCATGGACGATCAATCAAAAGGCCGATGATGTTCGAGGGTCATGGAACAAAGGAGACGAATTTTGTGGACAACAAGACGAAAGATTTTCCGGAGCGTGATATCGCGAATGTTGGTAAATTGGGAGTTAATAGTATTAAGAAGGATAAAATGTCGTCCGAAAGTTCCGAGAAGCCAAGCCACGATGGTGGGAATGTAACTAGGAAAGTTGAGACTAAAGATGAAGGGTCCATTTGTAAACCAGGATGGCTTGGCGAGCAAAGTAAACAGTCTGTATATAGCAGAGGTTATACGGTTGGACGCATGTCTGCAGTCGTAGTAGTGAACTCCGGTAGACGGACAGCAGATTTTGTAAACTCAACAAACAAAAGCTGCACACAACCTGATGTGCTTCGAGATCGTGGTGAAAAAGCCAAATATAGTTCACAGAGTAATGATGGGAAATCTATTGGAAATCTCGCACTCTTCGACAACGCTGCTAAAGAGCCAATCGCGAGTGCGCAATTCAAAGGTAAAGAATCGTCCTGTAGTAACGAAAGGTTTGAGGGTTATAATAAACGGACGATGAATGACACGAAGTCCAAAACACCAGACATGTTTGTGGGCGAAAGTGAACAAGAGCGAGATCGCACGAAGGGAGAAAAGTTTATCCCATCCTCGAGTTCTTTCGGGAGTGGTTATATGAATACCAACGCAGAAGGTAGTAAGGCTCCGCTAACTAGAACAGCTGTACCAGGAAACGTGAATCAGAAAAACAATACGGGACTTCGAAATGAAAAGCGTGCTTCTTTTGAATCCGTAGGTAAATCTCCGTGCGCATACGCGACGATTCTTGAAAATAATGTCCGAAGTGATAATACTCTAACTGTTTCTACAAAGGGTAATGAGGACAAGGGTGGAAATCAGTGGATAAACGAGGACATGCTGTACGAAGAGGACGATGGTCTTGATGATTTCATCAGAAGTTTTGACAGTGATTTGAATGATGATGATTTAGTGTCATGTTGCGATGATTTGATGTCGCCAATAATCGCTGTGAGAAAGAACGCCTCCTCTACAAGGCGGGAGAATTATGATGCAGAGGATAAAAGTACTGGTTGGCGATCCAAAGGTGCAAAAAGACGGTTGGAAATTCCTGATGGACAATCCAAGATCTCGCGGTCTGATAGAACAGATACCAGTGATCCTGGACTTCTATTACCACCCGCAACCACATTGTCGAAAAACAAAGTTGGAGGAAATGTTCTCAAAGATTGTCCCATTTGTTTGGAGCATTTTCATTCTGGGTATGGGATAATATAGAATATTGTCTTACCTAAAATTAACAATAATCAGTAAGGTGCTATTTACATGAATCCGGATTGAGTTTCATTCCGGATTGAACTAATACCGGTTCTGTTAAAATCCCTTTAGGTGTTCACATTATTCCGTAATGAGATGCAGCTCAATCCGGATTGAGTTCATTCCGGTTCTCACTCCGGATTGAGTTTCATTCCGAATTAAGTTTCATTGCAATTTCATTCAGGTTTCATGTAAAGGTGGTGCGAGATTTCATTCCGGAATGAAAAATACGACCTAGAAGACTGAAACAAACAACACATGCGTGCTTTTAACATTTATAGGCGACAATTTTAATACATGTAGTCGTGAAAGCTCAGAACTGGTGCAGAAAGACTTTTTTTGTGATTTAAACTACTTAAAATCCGTCAAAAACGACAAAATCTACGCGAGGAATCACGTCAGCTTATGCTTTATTGAGTTATAATGGCACGGTTTTTGAGCTCAGTAACCAATCAGATAGCGTGTACTCGCTCATTTACTTCCGGTTATTTTATAAATCTCGATAAAGTATTACCGCTCGTATTTTAAATAGTATACATAAAGACTGCTTGTCATGTGCTGCTAAACGGTTCTTTTTTACAGGCTGTCTAAACGGGACATTGACCAACACATCGCCAGTTGTTTAGAAAGTGAGGATATGGCGAAAGATAGTGATGAGTTATTTTGGTAAGGAGGCATGTAGATCGTAGATTCAAAACATCGACAGGAGAAAGCAAACCGACTAAAGTCCGCTACACGGCTTATACAGTATGGCTTGGATTTTTAAAGAGGGCGTCCATTTTCCGTGGTAGATTTCACATATTGAGAATAACGAGTAACACACTCTGTATAATTGTTTATATTAAGAACGTAATATTTTAAATTGATTGTAACTGTAATGAATGTAAAATAGGTTGTCCAGGTTGTTGTAGTCTTGAGAAAGACTGTTAAAGGGAAATGGCAATAAAAATTTTCTTTGTCTCATTTGAAAGAACATTAAAAATAATATATGAAGACCTTTTAAAATTTCCCCGTAACTTCCTTAATTTTTGAAATATCTGTGAACAAAAATATCTGCAATCCGCCATCTTGTTTTATAATTAGATCTAATTAAGTGACGTCAAAACCAGGGTAAACATTCTAAAAGTTGTAAATAATTGCCCAAATATCAGTGGAATGCGTTCAAATAGATTGCTACTTCACTTAAAAGTATACAACACCCAAAAACAACTACGATTTAGCATCTATAATGACTCGATAATTGCTGATATAAAAAACATTTCTACCCTGGTTGTGACGTCACGCATATCCAAGGATGGTTATGCATATCCAAGATGGCGGAATGTTCAATGTTCTTTGTTAAAAAGAAGTGAAATATTTACAGAACCAAGAACGATATGGAAAATCTGTAAAAGGTCTTCATATATCATTTTAAAAGTTCTTTCAAATAAGATAAACTTAATTTTTATTGCCATTTCCCTTTAAGACTATTGTTGGTGACCGACGTTTCGACGGCCTCAGCGGCGGTCATCTTCAGAGTCAATCAGAGCGTGTTTGTCAGGGTTTGCCTATACACTGTATATACGTCTGGTTCATTACGTCATCGTTTGTTTGTGTCATAATTAGTGTGAGTGGGTGTTGCGTCATGCGTTAAGCGTGGGTCTATTGTTCGTTGGTGCGTGCGAAGAAGTCTTTTGTATGATGTCGGTAATTGTTGTGATCTGTTAAGTGGTTTATGTTCCAAGTTTGCATATGCTTGACTCTGAAGATGACCGCCGCTGAGGCCGTCGAAACGTCAGTCACCAACAATAGTCTTTCTTAAGACTACAACAACCTGGACGATCAACTTCACAAATATAACGTTTTTTATATGTCGCACTCGTATTATTTTGTTGGAAGTGGATAATTTTGGAAATGCAACTTTTGCTCTCTTACGCTTCATGCTCTCTTGATGTCACCATTTATCTTTCGAAACGGCTATATAAGAGATTATGATTTCCTTTATTTGCGTTTTACAGTAGGTTCTCAAAACATCTTTTCGTATATCCTTGTCGCTTTTATGTCATTTCGAAACGGCAAATGGACAATTAATTGATTAGAATACAAAATGAATAATGTAAGAATTTAATCACCATCTAACTAGAGTTGTATTTGTTCTAATTTTCTATCATGTAATTAACTTTATTTACTTAAACTAGCTCTGAAAAGAAACAAAAACTGCTAGTAAAACATTGAGTCGAATTAACAACATGTTAAGGATGTTTCCTCTGGTGATACTCCGTGTCATGTCTTCATTGGTGTCTAACATATTTTTAGCCCACATCACCATCAATACTGAAAAAACAAAAAACAAAAAGAAATCGATCTTAACTTCACTCATGCGAAAATCAAAGCAGTAGCTTTGTTTTATCTCGTATTTCGAGACCGTATTTTATAAAAGAAATAAAACACTTTGTCCTGTAAGCCTTTATTGAGTTACGAAGTTACTTGGGAACTTCCCAAGTAACTTGGTTCTTTCCAAAGGGAAGTAGAAAGTACACTCGAGAAGCTTGTTAAGACTTGAAACACAGAACATTCTAACGAAATTTATTACTTCAACTTTGTCTTACCTTAAGCTTGATACTAAGACTCCACGTTCTTGAATAGTAAGAAATAGATTAAGAAGAGGAAAATTTCTTCCTTCACTGGTTTCTCTTATTTTCCTTCATATCCTTACATTCCTCTATTCCCCCTTTCATTTCCTCTCTTCTACTTTTATTCCCTCATTTCCTATTCATTCCCTCCTATCTTCATTCCCTCCATCTTACCTTCATTCCCTCCTTTCTACCTTCATTCCCCCTACCTTCATTCCCTCCCTCATACCTCCATTCCCTCCCTCATACATCCATTCCTTCAATCCTACCTTCATTCCCTAACTTCATTCCCTTACTCCAACGTTCATTCCTTTCCCTTCTACCTTCATTCCCTCCTCCTATCTTCATTCCCTCCTCCTATCTTCATTCCCTCCATCTTAACTTCATTCCCTCCTTTCTACCTTCATTCTCTCATTCCTGCCTTCATTCCCTCCCTCATACCTCCATTCCTTCAATCCTACCTTCATTCCCTAACTTCATTCCCTTACTCCAACGTTCATTCCTTTCCCTTCTACCTTCATTCCCTCCTCCTATCTTCATTCCCTCCATCTTACCTTCATTCCCTCCTTTCTACCTTCATTCTCTCATTCCTGCCTTCATTCCCTCCCTTATACCTCCATTCCTTCAATCCTACCTTCATTCCCTCCCACTTAAATTCCTTCCTATACCTTCATTCCTTTCCCTCCTACCTTCATTCCCTCCCACTTACATTCCTTCCTACCTTCATTCCCTCCATCCCACCTTCAATCCATCCATCTTACCTTCACATTCCCTCCCTCCTAACATCTATCCATCCTTCCATCCACATTGTCTATTAAACTTAAACTTACTTTGAGAATCCTGTCTGGCCCTGTCTGTAGTTTCTCTTGTACGTAACGTAATACCAAATATGTCTTCGTGGTAACTTCCGTTGTCCTTAATTGAGAAAAAAATAATGGAACATATAAATCAATTGCGAGAGAGATGGTCTAAGAGGAAACTACTCTAAAATAAATATCAATATGTCATAGGCATTTTAAAAAATGCCGTTGGCAAATTTTTAGATGTGATCTCGAAACACACCTTCATATTTTGAACGAAATTTGTTGTGTCTTTGGAAGCAAGCTTTCCTTCCGCTTCAATCGCCGCCTGTGAGAAAAGCATAATATTTTTACATTATTTTCATCACCATCCTGATCATCACTATTATCGACATCATGATCATCACCATTATCATCACCATTATCGTCGTCATCACCATTATCGTTATCATAAGGGTCGTAAAAACGCATGGATATTTGGTCTAATCATTTTTCTAACCCAATTGTTTCATTTCTGTATGCTTAGCTCAACCTACCTCCAAAGAGTTGTGCACATCTTCAGCCATCGATACATCGCCACAGACATAGAAATGGCCATTTTTGTTGACTAACATGTCGAAGATTTCTTTCCTGTTCTTTTTAATCAAATCTTGCACGTACGTCTGTAATGTTTGCAAGATGCTCGTATTAGATAGATTTCTAACTCGACAACCGCTTTAGTAGCCTAGAGCGCTGGTCTAAAAACTTAGATATCTGCTTATTTCTTTGCATTTCCGCTAACACACTGATCGCTTCTCAGGTCATTAAAATGGCAGAACTGTACCCAAAAAAATTAGTATTAAATAAAAGGCCTTTAAGGTGGCTCGGTTATCTAAATCACGAGAAATTGCATTTCCCCCATAAAACGTTTTGTAATGCAGATCTGAGCTTTATTTTGTTTCATTGCATAGCTCTAGTGCGGTGGTCTTGATTATTGAAACGTTTCACACTTGTAGCATTTGTAATCTAGAGAAATTGTGTTTATGATAAGCGGCAGAGTTTATCCAAATTAGTTTTCTGGATTTATTGGAAACACGATTTCTCCACTCAGGTAAACGTTGAGGGTACAAAACTTTTCAGTAAACAAGACCACCACTGGAGCTATGCAAATGAACCACGATGAAGCTCAGATCTGCATTACAAACATTCGTATGCGAAAAATGCAATTTCTCATGATATAGACTATCGAGCCACCTTAAGTATAATGTTTAGAAATGTTAATAGTTTTACGGTATCTGCTCTTATACTCGAGAAATAACGTTTTCATTCTCGTATTTTATGCTATTTTTAAGCTTCTGGACGCCGCCATTTTAGAGTTTTCTCGACGGCTCAAACTCGATGTTCAGCGGTGGGCCGTTTTGTTTAATACAGTTTCCCTTTAAAATATCCTAAAAAGCAAGGCTACTAAAATAATTACTTTTGGTGTTCTTGGTTCTCTGGAAAGTGCGGTGTAAACTTTGTCGAGCCCGCCATCCTTGAGTGCCTTTTTAGTCTCAGATTTGTAAATGTCGTCATGTTTCGAACTTCGACAGCCAAAGTAAAGTGTCAGCGGTCCCCATAGTGAGTTCTGGTTTTCATCTGCACTTGGTTTCACAGGCCCTGGTAAGATGAAGAAAAAGGTTTTTTAGAATTTTATACAAAATATTCTCAAAGATCGAAACGTTGTTTTAATGACAAACAGACATAATAAATAATATTCAGGATTCCTGTAATACTTCACAGTACAGTACACTGCACTGTGCACTGCTGCAGTCTGCACTGCACTGCTGCAGTCTGCACTGCACTGCACTGCAGCACTGCACTGCAGCACTGCACTGCACTGCAGCACTGCACAGCACTGCACTGCACTGCAGCACTGCACAGCACTGCACTGCACTGCACTGCAGCACTGCACTGCAGCACTGCACTGCAGCACTGCACTGCAGCACTGCACTGCAGCACAGCACAGCACTGCACTTAGTGCACTGCACTGCACTGCACTGCACTGCACTGCACTGCACTGCACTGCACTGCACTGCACTGCACTGCACTGCACTGCACTGCACTGCACTGCACTGCACTGCACTGCACTGCACTGCACTGCACTGCACTGCACTGCACTGCACTGCACTGCACTGCACTGCACTGCACACTCCAGGTTGTTGTAGTCTTGAGAAAGACTATTGTTGGTGACTGACGTTTCGACGGCCTCAGCGGCGGTCATCTTCAGAGTCAAGTAAAGCGTGTTTGTCAGGTTTGCCTATATATACGTCTGGTTCATTACATTACATTGCATTGCATTGCATTAAGTCATGTAACATTACATTACATCACATTACATTACTATTGTCATTTGTAAACTGTACAATATGCTCTCACATGCACTTTGCATTAAATTGGTATTTTTTCAGTTCAGTTTTGCGGAGACTGGGAACCAGATCTCCGCAATGTCATGACCACGGTTGTACTTGACTATATATGTATTTATGTGTCGTGTTTTGGGCCGAGGGCACTCTTCTAAAGATAATTTCTGGAAGATTAAAATCAAACAGTACATGGCACTTCATAATTGCAACTGATGCAATATACTGTTGAAACAATTCTGGACATTCTGCTAAATTTGGAACAACTTTATGGAAGAAAGCAAATTCTACACCTTAACCAGAGTTATTCACATCCAGGAATCATCAATTCTGTTGCAAGGAGCAATGCCTACATGCTTTTGTCAATAAGCATTGTGTTCCAGGACTTGGTTACCCAAAACAGTATTCAATAGTGTCATATATTGAACAGAATTCTATCATTTGAAATCTTTACATTACAACTTTTAATTAGAATTTCTCCGCATGTACGCACTGCGTACCTATTTTTGTATCTGCGCGAAGCAGTTAGGTTTGTTTGTGTGTGTCAATCAGCGATCAACTTTGATATATTTCGACGCCATTTGTTTCAAGAATATATTCAAGAAGAATTGTTTACAATTCGGTAAGTATTTTTAATATGAACTACAATAAATTTGCAAGTGTGATCTACAACAGTTTTCGTAGGTTGTACGGAGTCATCGACATGACGCCAAAATATTCTTAAAGCCTCGTTAAAATCAAAATATTCAGCTAAGACAGCCGGCACGAGGCGGGCAACACGTGTTTGACCAGATACCAGTTTATACAAGAGACTCTCAACCTCTTCGGAGGACAATTCAACCTCTTCGGAGGACAAGACAACCTCTTTGGAGGACAAGACAACCTCTTTGGAGGACATGACAACCTCTTCGGAGGACATGACAACCTCTTCGGAGGACTAAATAACCTCTTTAGAGGACAATTCCACCTCTTCGGAGGACAATTCAACCTCTTCGGAGGATATGACAACCTCTTCGGAGGATATGACAACCTCTTCGGAGGATATGATAACCTCTTCGGAGGACCAAATAACCTCTTCGAAGGACAATTCAAACTCTTCGGAGGACCAGAAAAGTTAGAAAACCTCTTCGGAGGACCAGTAAACCTCTTGTATTAATATATGTTGTAATATGTATATTACAACTATTTTATCTATATGTTCAACTGCATTTTTATGCAACTGTTCAACTTTATACATCTGTTTAATATTACACATGTTCATGAACCACTAATATTGTGAATAGGTGTTGAGAACGGTAATACGTGAGACATGCGCAAATGTGTTGTACGTAATAATCTCGCACCTATCTCGTAATAATCTCGCACCTATCTCGCACCTATTTCGCACCTATCTCACACCTATTTCGCACCTATTTCGCACCTATTTCGCACCTATTTCGCACCTATCTCGCACCTATTTCGCACCTATTTCGCACCTATCTCGCACCTATTTCCCACCTATCTCCCACCTATTTCGCACCTATCTCGCACCTATCTCGCACCTATCTCGCACCTATCTCGCACCTATCTCGCACCTATTTCGCACCTATTTCGCACCTATTTCGCACCTATTTCGCACCTATCTCGCACCTATTTCGCACCTATTTCGCACCTATTTCGCACCTATTTCGCACCTATCTCGCACCTATCTCGCACCTATCTCGCACCTATCTCGCACCTATCTCGCACCTATCTCGCACCTATCTCGCACCTATTTCGCACCTATTTCGCACCTATTTCGCACCTATCTCGCACCTATCTCGCACCTATCTCGCACCTATCTCGCACCTATCTCGCACCTATCTCGCACCTATCTCGCACCTATCTCGCACCTATCTCGCACCTATCTCGCACCTATTTCGCACCTATTTCGCACCTATTTCGCACCTATTTCGCACCTATCTCGCACCTATCTCGCACCTATCTCGCACCTATCTCGCACCTATCTCGCACCTATTTCGCACCTATTTCGCACCTATTTCGCACCTATTTCGCACCTATCTCGCACCTATCTCGCACCTATCTCGCACCTATCTCGCACCTATTTCGCACCTATTTCGCACCTATTTCGCACCTATCTCGCACCTATTTCGCACCTATTTCGCACCTATTTCGCACCTATTTCGCACCTATTTCGCACCTATCTCGCACCTATCTCGCACCTATTTCGCACCTATTTCGCACCTATCTCGCACCTATTTCGCACCTATTTCGCACGCACCTATCTCGCACCTATCTCGCACCTATCTCGCACCTATCTCGCACCTATCTCGCACCTATTTCGCACCTATCTCGCACCTATCTCGCACCTATTTCGCACCTATCTCGCACCTATTTCGCACCTATTTCGCACCTATTTCGCACCTATCTCGCACCTATTTCGCACCTATCTCGCACCTATCTCGCACCTATTTTGCACCTATTTCGCACCTATCTCGCACCTATCTCGCACCTATCTCGCACCTATCTCGCACCTATCTCGCACCTATTTCGCACCTATTTCGCACCTATCTCGCACCTATCTCGCACCTATTTCGCACCTATTTCGCACCTATTTCGCACCTATTTCGCACCTATCTCGCACCTATTTCGCACCTATCTCGCACCTATCTCGCACCTATTTCGCACCTATCTCGCACCTATCTCGCACCTATTTCGCACCTATTTCGCACCTATCTCGCACCTATCTCGCACCTATCTCGCACCTATTTTGCACCTATTTTGCACCTATTTCGCACCTATCTCGCACCTATTTCGCACCTATTTCGCACCTATCTCGCACCTATTTCGCACCTATCTCGCACCTATCTCGCACCTATTTCGCACCTATTTCGCACCTATCTCGCACCTATCTCGCACCTATCTCGCACCTATTTCGCACCTATTTCGCACCTATCTCGCACCTATTTCGCACCTATCTCGAATATTCCAAACGCAAATATATTCAGCAATGGCTCGCACCTATTTCGCACCTATTTTAACTTCCATTTTGACTAAGGTATAAAAATTCCAAGATCCCCCCATGACTAGACTGGAGTGTCGAAACGTTGGGTCATGGACAGTGAGTAACTTTTAAGTTACGTTCAAAAAACTTTTTAAAGCCAGAGTAGCGTTAAACTATGTCTGATTTATCACCTGGTTGCGTTGGGAAATTATTTGTTTATAATTGTTATACATTTTAACGAGTGATGTATATATAATATATATAATTTTCAATGTACTATATTGTACATACGTATTCATTCATCAGGCAGTAGATACATGTACGTACATGTATCTATTATATATAAATGTATCTATTATATTATACATTTTGTACAGGTATCTACATGTACCTATTTTTTTGTCTGTTGGATTTTAGGAAATTATTTTCCTCAGATCTTGAAAGAATGGACCGAGTGGAGAAAACCGTCGATATTTGCCTAGGTGGGCACTAGTAAAATCAACAGCAGATATAAAAACATCAAAAATAGGTTTGTTGCTATGTGATAGTTCATAATCCTCATAACATTAAAGTCTATATGTATAAAGACTATTTGTCAAGATATTGATGAAACTAGTATCTGTTTTGAAATATCAAATAGCCCAAGTACCATCATTTGACCACCTGCTCCCTACTTGAGCTGTAGCTCAGTCGGTAGAGCGTCGGACTAGCAAACCGAAGGTCGCGGGTTCGATTCCCAGCTGGGCCAAGTAGAGTTTCCCCTATACTTGTCCGGTATGGTTCGTCACTCGGAGTAGCCATTTACATCATTACATATAAAAATGTAAAAGTGACTGCCCCAACCGGGAATCGAATCCTGGTCTCCGAATCAATGTTTCAGCACTCTATCGGCTTCGAATCCCAGACGGGTCAAGTAGAGTTTTCTCTCCTTGTCCGGTATGGTTCGTCACTGGAGTAGCCATTTACATCATTATTATTAATATGTTATTTGCCAAACTGGAGGTCTGTACTGGAGAAATATTGCCAGAGGTCTTTTTTGTGCGGACCGAGAAAGTTTGGTAAATAACTTATTTATTTTCCCCTTGACTCCCAATATAATTTTGGATGTCAATATTGCTGCCATTGTATCACCCGTTTTTGTTCGCGTTTGGTCAGTCTGAATAGACTAAAATTCCCTCTCGCTATGCTCACTATCTTCGGAGTACATTTTTCAGCACTTTTTTGGTTTGAAAACTGTTTTTCACCCCATATTAGTTTTGGCGGGAAAAACGAGAGGTCCGTACTTGTGTGATACGGACCTCGTACTTAGCCAATCAAAAGCCTGCATTTTTGTTACGGACCTGCAGTTACGGACCTGGGAAAAATAAAAAATGTTATTCCATGTGTTTGAAATGCGATTTTGACTTACAGTTAACTCTCTCTCTCTCTGAGCGATTGGTAACAAAATTAAGAAAACGTCATTTAATTTATTTAGCGTTTGATATTTACCCATTGTTCAAATGTTGAGGGACATTTGTTGGACATCAGGTTAGTGGATGATAAAATTACCTTGAAATTATCCTACTCTCGCTCACCGATTTCCGTATGAAAATGTCATCGACTGGCTGGTCAGTCTGCTTTCAAGTGCCTATCTCACGTTTAGGGATTTTACATATATCCGTAATATTTGGATCTTCCTGAGCAAAATCATAATTTTTGTTGTCAGCCGAAAATTTCATCATCATGGAGTTTTTCGCTGTCAAAGTTACCGGACGTGATGTCACAAGAGGCATTCCAAAACAGTTTTCATTTGTTACTTGCCACAAAAATGCCTCTTGTGACATCACATTCGGTAACTTTAACAGCAAAAATTTCCATGAAGATGAAATTTTCGGCTGACAAGATATATTATGATTTTGCTCGGGAAGACCCAAATATTATGGATATATAAAATCTCCAAACCACTCTTAACAATAAAGGCTTTGACATTTTTCTCACTTATTTTGGATATTTCTCTAGGGGCCAGTGTGGGCCTTGTGTGTGTCAAATGGAGAGTGGTTATACAGCGGGTCAACAGACAAGTCCATTAAGGTACGCTATAGCCAAAACCTGATGTTTGGAAGTTTGGGTCAAATAACAATAAATGTGTGGTTCCGGTTTCCAGACCGACCGTGATTTCTCCACCCGACCCTAAACTTTTGATCCTCAGACATACATAGCCATTTCACTGAAGAAAAAACAAGAAATCCTGACAGCGAAGTTAAGGCTGAAAAGACAAAGCGTCGACCAACACTTCGCTGTTTTTTTATCTGGCAAAGTTCAACATTAATTCTTGTCCATTTGCCAGGCAAGTTTGTTTTTGATTTGGCATCCTTTTGGAACGAAATACTGACGTTTCGAGCGGAGCCTTTCACCAACAAGGGCTCTGCTCGTAACGTCAGTATTTCGTTCCTAAATTCAGTCTGCCACCTTTTCACCCCGACCCCTGGGACAGGGAGGGGAAAATTAATATTGGTGAGTGTTAAAGTTCAACATTTTCCCCGGTCATCGGGGGAAATTGCCTGTTAAAGTCCCGGCCTCTATGGCCGCGTTACTTATTAAAATCTCCATTTTGAATTGAATTGAATAAGTCATTTCCAAATTTATATAGTTCACTTTCTGCAAACAATAGTTTCAGGTCGTGGACGAGGTCGAAAAATTTAACAATTATATAGAGCGTAATTCGAAAATGGCCACCTGTAAATAACTCCAATATTTTGTTCGGTAGCTAAGTGCAGTATTTTTCATGACTTTGCTTCACCACCTTGTTCTCAACAGACTTGAAATGTGCTGTGACTTAATACACAAATTGTGAAGGTTACGAGAGACAAATTATGAAATTACCATCGAGAACGGAGCAAGTGACCCTCATAATCCCAGTACTCTCTGGCCGAGCGTTAAAGGGTATATGAACCGAAAATTGAGATTAATTTTTTATTGATTTATTAGAAAGAACTCGTAAAATGACAAACAATGACTTGTGACAGTTCTTTCATATCTTATCTCGTTCTCGAGTTATTCAAAGTTGTATATTATGACCTATGACGTCACAAGTTGTACCCACCATTATGACCAATCTGAATATGACCATATTTTCAAAACTATTAAATAAAATTGCTTGAAACTTTGCACAAGTATACAGTTCACTAAAGTTAATTTGCCCGTTTCAACTTTATCGTTACCATACTAACAGATTAGTTCCCAGGCTCCGTTCATCCTTTAAAACATTTCTTTATTTTCTGAC
The DNA here is from genome assembly GCA_035772405.1 of Chrysogorgia sp. JL179-B06. Classification (NCBI taxonomy): domain Eukaryota; kingdom Metazoa; phylum Cnidaria; class Anthozoa; order Scleralcyonacea; family Chrysogorgiidae; genus Chrysogorgia; species Chrysogorgia sp. JL179-B06. Next base: position 2,180,134 of record JAYKKM010000076.1, on the reverse strand, counting down.
ATTTATAAAACAATTTTTGACTGTGGTCTAGTGAAGTATATTTTCAATAGCATTGCCAACAAAACAGGGCAACTTCAAATAATAATTTTGGCAGGGCATGCTAGAAAATAGAATTTTTTGATTCAGGTAGAAAGGAGTCTGGTAACTAATCTGTCACTATGGCAACGATAAAGTTGACATGGGATATTCAATTTAGTGAACTGTATACTTGTGCAAAGTTTCAAGCAATTTTATTCAATAGTTTTGAAGATATGCTTCATTTGCAGATTGGTCATAATGGTCATATTACGCAACCTTCAATAACTCAAGAACGTGATAAGATATGAAAGAACTGCAAAAAGCCATTCTTTATCGTTTTAGGAGTTCTCTCAAATAAATCAATAAAAAAGTCATCTCAATTTTCGTTTCATATACCCTTTAAAGTCCCGGCTACAATGCCTCATGATTTTATAACTCGTTAATTATCCCGTTCACCCGGAAAAATGCAACGTTAATCCACTGCCATTTCCCTGTTAATTCCCCGGCATGTCCTGGGGGTCGGGGGGCTGGGGTTTCAATTGACTAGTGCATAACATAAACTGCTCCCTCGCCACATACCAACTTTGCAATTGGCACCATTCTACTCAATTACTGCAGCTAGTAATTACTGTAGCTCATTTGCAACAACGTGGAAAAAAACAAGATGTTGGTTATTTCTAACCAAGACCCGTTCCTATGAAAGCCTTCTTGATCAAGCGAAAATTAAATGTCTCACTAACCGAAAATATTTTCAATCACTAGTTTTACTTTTTAAATGTATGAAAGAACATAGACCTCAGTATATTCAACAATTTTTGTATCTGCGCGAAGCGTAACAGTTAGGTTTGTGTGTTAGCTTATAGCCAATCAGCAATCAGCACGCGTAATCGGATCCTTGTGATGTCTGTTTGGCACATCGCGGGAATGGCCGAATAATTGCTAAGTACATTAGTAGGTTTTTATGAAGGGTATACAAGTTTACGTAATATAATAGACACGAATGTTATGTATTTAGACTCGGTAATTCCAAATCTGTTTTCAGAATTGAAAACGGTTAAATATTGACCGAGATAACGTTCAATAGGACGAAGCGGCCACTGATTGCCGATTAATTAAGTATATAAGCAGTTTTTTTACGAAGGGTCTTTGTGTAACATAATAGACATGTATGTTATGTACCGGTATTTGAATTCGGTAATTCCAATTTTGTTTTCGGAATTAAAATCGGTTAAATATTGGCCGAGGTAATCAGGGTTAGGCCCAAAATTTACGACGAACGGCTTTTCGCAATTTGTGGACCATGGATGGGAAAATCCTGCAGGGGTTGTTTTTGTTCCTTGTAAAATATTTATATGAATGTTATTATAATTAGTTCAAAGTCAAAACTATTAAACCGTTAATACATTTAAATATAAAAATACATCGATGTTTCTGTCGTCTGATTCTGAGAGGTGTCCAGCTAATTGTTTTTAAGGCTTCCGTTGAGGAGGAGAGTGCAGTTGGACATACAACAAACGTGTGATGAAGAATTGTTTATCGACAATTAGATAACGAGTAGAGTAGCCAATCATATTGCAGTATTTGCATTAGACTACAAGTAAATTTTTACTAAAACTCGTTGGACATCCGAGACATAGTTTGACGTAACTTTAAAAGTTACTGTCCATGACCCAACGTTTTGACACTCCAATCTAGTGTCTTCATTGATCGTTGTAAAGTTAGGATCCTTATTTATACCCTCATAGAACCAATGATGACGTTATTTATTAACAAGATGCAAATAAGCTTCTGATAATAAACCACCGTCATCGCGATTCAATGGGGCGTGGGCGCTATTGATATGCCAAGCCTCCAGACAACGTCTCTGATGGTACCGCGGATTAGTGGTAATAATTTTGGAATTTTCCCACGCAATCTCATGGTTGGTTACGCACGCGTGCTCGACGAAGCAGAATTTTTCTTTTTTGAAAAGAAAACAGCCTTTTGGTGTTCTTTTAAACGCGTACGAAACTGACGTTTAGTCTGACCGATGTACTCCTCCTGATCACAGTCATTGCACGGAATGGAATAAATAGCGTCTTTCCTCTGTTCCTTTGCAATACGATCCTTAGGTTTTGCAAAAATATGACCCAACGTCAAGAAAGGTTTTTGAGCAACGTTTACGTTGAAACTATCTAAGATTATTATTTTTTTATTTATATTTCCCGTTACCTTTCCCATTTCCTTTGCCCTTCTTCTCATACAGACGTTGTTGCCAGAAACTACGAAAAGGTGCAATGCCTGTCCCAGGCCCAACCATTATGATAGGCAGACCAGGATCATCTGGCATATGGAAAGAATTGGCACTGAAAAACGGGCAAAAAACGAACTGACAGATGAGTCAAAATTTATATCAAACAATATTTCAATACATATAGAAAGACATTTCCATCTTTAAGCAAGATGAAATAAATTTCAACGACATTTGTCGCCACGTAGTGTTGTATTAAATAAGTGTACAATAGTATGCACGTACGCCCCAGTGGCGTAACGCTCGTTAGGTGCCCCCGACCCAGTGGGGACCCTGCCAAAAATGGAGTGGAAGATTATAATGAAAAATTACGGTTTAACAGCAACATTACTGACATATATTTCATCGTCATATTTAGTCAGAACTAATTTACAGGGCCGCCGATAATCGATTCTCCCGGACCACCTCCTGCGAATCTGCGATTTATGGTGAAGAATCATTAATGTCCTAGGTGGGAGATTGACCTTCAGTTGATCAGCAAGAGCTGATTTACCGATTTGCCAACGTTAACTCGAGGAGGAAGGAATATATAGGTGTCTAGGTATTCACGATTGTTTAACATTGTACTATATAGTGATAATATAGAAGTTATAGTCGAGCCTTCATGGGGCCCCAGACCCAAGACATGTATAAGCATATAGACATGTACAATAGTATGCATGTACAACCCATCTCTGGTACACCCTATTGTGTGAAGCACAGTGACACACATTAGTACTGCGTTGATCAAAAGGGTTAGTTTACTTTTAAGTGTTGCTCAGCTAGTTCTACGTTTTGTTTCGCGCGTCAATTTGACAGATGGTAACTAGTGTCGACCGGAACTAAGGTTCCCCGCGGTATGGCATGTAGTGTTTAGTCCAATATTCAACGTTTCACTTACTGTCTCACAGAACACGGGATCATATCTCCGGGCTTAAGGCTTTCTATCCACGTAGAACAAACGCCGTTATGAACAGGTCCTTGTCTATCTGAAAACGACAATCAAGAAAAAAACGTTTTTCGAGAAACAAAGTGTACTTGCACGTTCGCGTCTTCGTCGTAAAGTGTACTCGTTGCTTGGTAGGGGGTCTCTGAAGACCATAGCCTAGCTGATCGGGAGTGAGGTGTGACCATTGAACTATATAGTTCAATGGGTGTGACTAAACCTTCAACGCTGGTGTTGGATGAGTGTATAATGGTGGCGTTGTTTGAAACGTGGCTTGTTTTAATGTTTCTCTCTTTGATTGAGAGAAGAGTGTTTTACCAGGTCAGGAACTACAGTAATACTCTCTTTTGTTCCTTGCACTCAATAACGTCAAAATTAAAAAAGAAACTTCGCTGTACATCGAGTTGTGCCGTCGAGCAAACATACATAATAGAAGGTTGCAGGACATTGTTATTCTCATGCATATAAAGTAAAAGACAAACTTTTACCTGGTAGTGTAGTAGATATTTTTAATTTTAAAAGTTCGTGTTATTCATAAAGTTCGTGAATTCATTAAAGTGCCACTACGATGAAAATTCATCCCCGTCTTTTAGATTTTCTTTGGCATAGAATAGTATTTCAGGGTCGAAAGTGATCATCGATGTAAAAACAAACTAAAAAATGGTATTAAGTAGTAAGTATTTTGAGCTCTGAAATCACTATTATTCAGGCCACCATTACTAAAAACGTGTTCCAAGTGAGCCCGCAATTTCAAAAGGTAATATTGTTTGTGACGTCAGACTCTCAATGCTACGCCTGAATTTCGGTCGAGGTTACTTGTTTTCTTGTTTTCTTCGAGAAGTAGATGAAATGTTCAGCCTTTCAGACGAAGAATTTGAATAAACGATCTTGATTTACTTGAAGAATTAGCCATGTGGAGTCTTCGCGTTGAGAATCTGACGTCACTTCGTTACGCTGGTCAGGAACATGAACGATTAATGGCGGACATAACAACTCCAGATTCGGAGTCAGAAAAATAATACTTGCCATCGTCGAATGGCAAAACGGTTTCGACCAAGTAATATTTAGCAGCTGTGCTTTATACATAGTAAAAATATCGATAGGTAAAAATTTGATCGTAGTGGCACTTTAATATAGCTAAAGTTAATACCGTTAATTATGGAAAGCATTCACTACGTTATCTTGGCCCCACGCTATGGTCAAAGCTGAATAATGACATTAGGAACTCACCTATAGTCTTAATAGTTTTAAGAAGACTATACGCAAACTAGATATAAATGGTTTGCTGGAGAATAATTGTAACTCTGCTGCGATCTTTGCAGAGAATAATGAATATTTTATGTTTGTCCCATATGTGTTTTTAATTATTTATTTATTTATGGTATATTTCTGTTTATCGATTAACTATTTAATATTTAATACATATACATATATAGGTTAGACAGTATATTGTCACCGGCCAATTAGTTTGTGAAAGCTAAATAACCTAGACACTTGAATAAAGTTTTTATAAAGACCAGCTGAATAAAGACCAGCTGTTGTGGTCTAGTGGTTGGTTCAAATCCAGGGTCGGACCTCCACTCAGGGTCTTAAAAATAATTGAGGAGAAAGTGCTGCCTTTGCAATAATATCAGCAAATGGTCCAGACTTTCGGGTCTTTTCGGATAACGACCTTAAATCGTAGGCCCTCGGAACCCCTATCAATTAGGCTTCTAGCCTGTTGGGGTATTCCGTTCACCTAAAAGAGTGATACAATATAATAAAACTTATAAAGTTTGAGCCGTCGAGCAAACTCTAAAATGGCGGCGTCCAGAAGCATAAAATACGAGAATGAAAACGTTATTTCTCGAGTACAAGAGTTATGAAACAAGCGGGAAAGGAAAGGTTTTCACAGCAAAGGTTTTCACAGCAACCTCACAAATGTTATTTTACGAAACTCGACTTAAAAACTTATCTTGTTTTTCTCAGAGATGTTTAGCGTGTGCGTGTTGCTTTTGTTGGCTGAGCATTTTTTGACAGCGTTTTGTTTTGACTTTTCGAGTTGACCAGGCATTCGTCTTACCTTCTTTCTTAAACCTTACAACAGCAATCGTGGCATGGATTTCTCCTGGATTTGCCTGGGGTGACGACGATATGGAATAAAATCTCTGGCAAGGGATAAATACAGTTCGTAAGTTAACAATTTATTTATGATATATATATATATAAATTATATATAAATGATAAAATAATGCCGTATGGCGTATAAGAAGGAATTTGTTTTAAAACCTTATTGCTTCAGGAACACCGTCATGACGCTTTTGCGTCTGACGGAAATGACTTTTCGTTGACTATAAATACAAGCTACGCTTATGGATTTTGTTTAGCAGACGTAGCACTACTTGATAAGTTGTCTGCCGAAATACATCGTGCTCATCTTTAGTTTTAAAACAGTTCTTTCAGAACTTGGGGTGATTTCATTAGGGTTACCCTTGCTACCATTGCTACCCTTGTGGCAGTTTGTGCACGGCTCTGGCACACTTCACGCTATCTGGATGTTCTGATCGCCGGTGCTGTCCCACAAGCGGTTCTCAATGACGATCGTAAGTGTATCCAACCAGACTCTCACACTGATGAGCTGTAGTGTCTGTAGATTGAACTATATATACGAAACTTTTTGAAACAACGGGATTATATCAGCATTTTGTTGTCTAACTTACGGGCTGTAGTCGTGGCAACTGCGTTAACAGTAAAGCTGCTGGAACTTCAAGGGAAGAAAATTGTTTGATAACCTCGACGATATTTTGCATCTTGTGATATTTCCACTCCTCGTATTCTGATTCGCCCTTAAAATTGGAAATATAATTAGCGATTTTGATGGAATGATGGTGGTGGTGATGGTGGTGATAGTGACAGGAATGATGGTGGTGATGATGATGGTGATGATGATGGTGATGATGATGGTGGTGATAGTGACAGGAATGATGGTGATGATGATGATGATGGTGGTGATGATGATGGTGAAGATGATGGTGGTGGTGATGGTGGTGATGATGGTGGTGATAGTGACAGGAATGATGGTGATGATGATGATGATGGTGGTGGTGATGATGATGATGGATATAAAGTTGATTATTATAATCACGATATCAGTGATGGTGTGATGATGATGATGGTAACATCAATTATAGCTTTTGTGTTGTTGTATTAATAATTGTTATTATTATTTATTTAAAAAATTCCTGGTTTCTGATTGGCTAACAGCCAACTGTGAAATCGTCATATCAACTCAACAACCTCGTGTCCAGGCTCTTTACGCGGCGACAGCTTGCCAAATATGGTCAAGCGAGTCAATATGATAATTATTAACGCGTCAATATGACTTCGTTGTCATGGTTATGGCGACGACAATCATATCTTCTTTGTTGACCTCGCGCATTTCGTAATTCTTGACTGGCTAGCACGCAAGATATTTTTCATTTTTTAAATAAATAATAAAACAATTATTGAACTCGGTTTTCGCGTGATATGAAGAATTATCATGCCCTCAGTTTGCCGTTATCAACCTCAGCCTGCGGCTTCGGTTGATAACGGCAAACTTCGGGCATGATAATTCTTCATATCACGCTCAACCTCGTTCAATAATTGCTAATTATAATGTGAATCTGATGTAATTCTAGCAAATGTAGAATAAGGCTTACCTTGCCAAGAATTTCTAATTTATTTTTCTCGTGTTTGTCAGTAGCCTAAAAATTTTGATTACACGATCATTACACGATCATTACACGATCATTATGTGATCATTACACGATCATTACACGATCATTACACGATCATTACACGATCATGACACGATCATTACTCGATCATTACTCGATCATTACACGATCATTACACGATCATTACACGATAATTACACGATCATGACACGATCATGACACGATCATGACACGATCATTACTCGATCATTACACGATCATTACACGATCATTACCCGATCATTACCCGATCATTACACGATCCTTACACGATCATTACTCGATCATTACACGACCATTACACGACCATTACACGATCATTACACGATCATTACACGATTATTACACGATCATTACACGATCATTACACGATCATGACACGATCATGACACGATCATTACTCGATCATTACACGATCATTACACGATCATTACACGATCATTACACGATCATTACTCGATCATTACACGATCATTACACGATCATTACACGATCATTACACGACCATTACACGATCATTACACGATTATTACACGATCATTACACGATTATTACACGATCATTACACGATTATTACACGCATGAAAGGATTGACTTACCAATGTAGAGAGATAGTTAAGTATTTGAGGAGAAGGTGTTCCTGTGATGTCAATATGTCTGGAGAATGCTTCGCGTAGTGTGCATGGACAGGGAAGAGTATCAATGTTTACCCATTTTGTCACCTTGCCAAACGCACCTTTAAAATCAGAAAGAACAATTTACATTTGACTTTACTTTTCGCTCTCTGTTAAAGGGCCTTCGCTCAAAACGTTAGACCTCCTAAAAATTAATTTGGACATTTGGGATTTTACCACGATTTTACATATTCGTAATATTTGGGTCTTCCTGAGCAAAATCATAATATATCTTGTCAGCCGAAAAGGTCATCTTCATTGAGTTTTTCGCTGTCAAAGTTACCGGATGTGATGTCAAAAGAGGCTTCTTTTACTTGCCACATAAATGACATCACATCATATTATGATTCCAAATATTAAGAATATGTAAAAACGCGAGATAGGCACTTTAAGAGGCACAGATATTTTGAATTTTCCTAAACCTGTTACCGTTAAATATCAAACCGCAAAATACTGCAACTCTCTACCGAACGATTTTAGATTAGTTACTTGTACTTTCAAAGACTAAGAGTAAAATCAGGAAATAAAAATAATTACAAATGAAAGTGCCTATGAAATGAAAATTAAGTTTGTCTTATTTAGATGAACTCCTAAAATTATTAGGAATGGTAATTTAGAGTTCTTTTTCGTGTTTCAAACGGCCGGATGCGACGCAGGCTAATCTCGCGTCGTTCTTGAGATATTTAGATTTTAGACTTCAAGTGTGTGATTGCAAATTAGATAACCTATGACGTATAGATACTTCTACATTTTTAGAAAATCAAGTATATTCAACGAGATTATTCAACGAAATCACTTGAAACTTTACACAGTACAACACTTCGTGACACCTAACATCATTACATTGAAATAGCGATCCCAAATTAATTTACTATTTCTAATTTCTTAATTGTCTAAAAATGTAGAAACATCTTGACGTCATAGGCTACCTCATTTACATATCACACAAGTCTAAATATCTCAAAAACGACGTGAGACATGAAAGAACTCTAAATTACCATTCCTCATCATTTTAGGAGTTTATTTGAATAAAACAAACTTAACTTTTATTTCATAAGCACTTTAACTACATTTAATAATTGTAATTATAATTTTTTTTTTTATTTTATTTTACAAGCTTTGGCAAAAAGGTGGCAGGGATGTCCCACAGAGCTTGTTTATCCATTACGGGTCCCTATGATATAAAATTAAATCAAACAGATAACATGGTTAACTTCTAAACTAAGACATAAACTAACAATATCTGCGAAATAATACTCGAAACAAAAATACATACATATATAGTTTCTCAATTCTCAACGTCGAAAGAGTCCAACGCCGTGCTACTAAGTTTATTCTGTCATTACCATATAGATCTGACGTTAGCTATAAGTGTAGACTTCTGAAAACAGAACTGTTACCCCTATCGTACTGGCATGAGTACCTGGACTTGGTATACGTTTTCAAGTCAATATTTGCTTCAAATGATCCTTACATCTCCGTCAAGTCTTCCAGTCGTGTAACCAGGCGATCAGATAAAACAAATACAATTAATTTAAATATTCCTAAAGTAAACACTCTAACTTTCCAGAATAGCTTCTATTGTAGGGCACCAAGAATTTTCAATTCCTTGCCATCATATTTACGATATCCTAATCTCTCTAAAGTACTAAAAGTACTATCAACATGCAACCGAACACGTATACGATGTAGAAATTCCGCAAATGTTTAAAACAGTCTGTAGAAAATGTCACTCATGTCGTCCCCTACTGTATACCTAACTACTCTGTAAATTCGAGAGTAAATAAAGTTTATGTATGTATGTATTCCGAGCCATCGTTTCTTCACCTGATTCCTCCGTGCTTGACTGTATGTTAACTGGTTTATCTGGTTCCGGTGCGTCGTGTAGTTTACCAAGCAAGGACTCTACCAAAGCAACGTTATTGGCTGGATATATTGACACGTGATCGCCAGCTTTATACTCCAAATTCTTCTCCCCTTGAGTGTCGATCTTGACAAGCAACGTAGAGCGACTAAATCGCGAGAGAAAGATATGGAATAATAGTTTTAAGAAACTAGTAAAGTGCCTATGCAATGAAAAATTCAGTTGTAAAATAATTGTTTTATTTGAAAGAACACTTGAAACTATAAAGACTAACCATTTACAACTTTTTCATATCTCACTTCACTCTTGAGATATTAAGATTTGTTTAATATGTAAATGATCATACTTATGACATCACAATGCATAATAACTTATTGAAAAATTCTGCATATCTTTACCATTATCACATGGAATCGTTTGATGATTTGCATATTTGATGTCATTGGATACATCCACGCACATGCACTTGGTATATAGACCGTTGGATGGATGGGTTGATGATGAAAATGAATGGGCGGGTGGATAAATGGTGGATGGTTTCCATCGTAATTTATCTTGGTTATTAAAGTTATTATGAGCGTACCTGTCATCTCCAGATTGTAAATTCTTGAGTCCGATCAGTTTGCAAGGATAAATGGTGCCACGATTAAGTTCAGATAGACCTGATTAAAAAAAGTGAACACGTTTATTTGAATATGAATGGCGTATACACCAGTAATATACAAATACAACACAATTGGTACAACTAAATACAACATTGCAATGCAGTACAAGACTTACTACAACTAAATACAACACTGCATTACAGTACACCATAAGGAGGGCAGGGCTGTGCAGTGTGCAGTGTGCCGTGCACAGGGCAGGGCAGGGCAGGGCAGGGCAGGGCAGGGCAGGGCAGGGCAGTGCAGTGCAGTGCAGTGCATGTGTAATACAATGCAACACAAAGCAACCCTGTGTAATACAATGCAACACAAAGCAACCCAACACAAGGCAATGTAATGCAGCGCAACCCAACGCAACGCGATGTAATACAATGCAAATGTAACGCAACGCAATGCAACGCCTTGTTGCACTATACTTATATTATTAGTTGTGATACTTACTCCGACACAGTGCTGTGGGTTTTGCCTTCGCTTCTTCAAATCTAAACTTGTCTGGCGACCATTCAGCTGATATCGAATCCAATGGCGTCGTGGAGCCCATGTTTGCATCTTCAATGCAGAACGTTTCGCAAGCAACCTGAATGATGGAAAAAAGTGAACCTATAACACATCCGACACATCACTTGAACACGATTAATAGGTATCACCGATAACAGATAGCAAGAATTAAACACATTTATCATAACAGTATGAAGTAGCCATGAGTTGGTGTATGAAGAAAAATAAGTCTAAGCTCAGTCAGATTACTGCTATGTTTGAAATCACTGATCTGATTGCCTACCTTGAAAACGTTTTTTGCCCAAATTTTAAAAGACTCCTCTTGTCCACAAAGTTCATCTCCTGTTCCTAATGGCAATATGGCTTCCCCGCCAAGCCCCAGCAGAAGCTTGTCCAATGAACAAGCGTAGGCGCAGAAATTTGGATATGCGTTTGAACCTAGTCCGAATACAGAATATCTAGAAAATATAACATTGCGAGCGGTAGTCATTGTGAATTCTGCGCTGGTGTTGTAGTGATTGCACACGAAATCAATTATTCCTCAGCTCCTCGTGTACACACCGAAGATCTACTTATATCTTGGAGAAATATTTGTAATGTGACTAACAAATCATACTACAAAAGATAACGCTATCCTACAGGTATCTTATCGATTGTATGGTGTATGGATAGCCTGGTATGATCTGTATTGTATTGTATTATTGTATGGTGTATGGTATGGTATGGCGTGGTATGATATGATGTGGTGGTGATGATGATGATGGTGACATAAATGGTGGTGATGATGATTGGTGATGATGGTGACAGAAATGGTGATGATGGTGATGGTAATGATGATAGTGACAGAAATAATGGTGATAATGATGATGATGACAGAAATGGTGATGATGATGACAGAAGTGGTGATGATGGTGATAGAAATGGTGGTGGTGGCATTGACAATATATACTTTAATTTATTGTATTATCTTGTGATATATTTAAAACAATTCGTTCCACGGTACCTTAAGTTAGCCAGTGGCTGTGAGTCATCTTTGATTTTAGTTTGTGTCCCTTTCTTTATTTCCATAAGTAATATGCTCATAGATTTTTTAATTTTCGGAGCAACCTTATCGCTGCATCAAAGAGATATTAGGAAATAAATGTTAAAGTCGCTATCCCTCCCTGCATGTGTGGAGATTTATTATTTGGCACTTTCTGATATAAATTGCTTAATTCATCTAAAGTGTTTATGAAACGAAAATTACGTTTTAGGTATTTAAATGAACTTCTAAAATAACGAAGAATTGTAATTTAGAGCTCTTTCATATCTCACGTCGTTCTTGAAATAGTTAGACTTTTGTGATATGCAAATGAGTAACCACCAACGTCACGTTTTAGAAAATCAGGTATATCTTTGAGGTTATTCGACAAAATCACTTGAAACTTTGCACATTACGACTCTTCTGTCTAGTCTTCCGCTCTTTTGGAAGGAAACCAATTGCATTGCATTGCATTGCATTGCATTGCATTGCATTGCATTGCATTGCATTGCATTGCATTGTATTGTATATTGCATTGTATTGTATATTACATTGTATTGTGTTGTGTATTGTATTGTATTGTATTGTATTGCATTGTATTGTATTGTATATTGCATTGTATTGTGTTTTGTTATATTATATTATATTATATGTATGCATGGTATTAATTGCGTAATATGACGTGACGTGACGTGACGTGACGAGGAACTATATCTGAGCGGAGAAAAACAGATCACATACCCTGAAGGGTGTCTTAGTTCATACAGCTGATGGGCAAAACTCTGCAAAAAATAATGAATTTGACTGTCATACTCGATTCGTTTAAAGTAGTGTTAATGTGATGTAGTAGTGTTATAAATGTTAAAGTGATACTCCATCCCCAGCACAAGTGTGGCTTAAATTAAAGTTGCCTTACTTGAGAATGCGATTAGTTTTAGAGAAATTTTGGTTTGTTTATCGTATTTTTTTTGTAAATTGAAGGCCGAAGTCTGATTGCGGGCGAATGCGGTCACGACTCCGCACCCCGTTAATTTTTGAAGTCATTGAGTGATAGAAACACCATGAATAGAAATCCTGAACAGTAGACTAAGACCACATTATTGTCATGCTATTGTGAAGGGTTTCTTTGTGTGTGTTTCTATCACTCTAAATAAAAAGAAGGCAGAGAACAAGTCTATAAACACCAGATTTCTGCTAACCTCGCCGTTTTCAGGGGGGTCACCATTTCCAAATGTGCTCGAGACGACCAGCAGTAGCTCCTCGTATTCCATGTCAGAAAAATCATAGTCAGCCATGCAAAAAATCTACAAGAAACAAAATGTTCTAATATATACATTGCTGTAGTGAATGTGGGAGAGCTTTCGAACCAGTACATCATTGTAACCTTTGCTCTCCATCTGAGTCTCGGTAGCTCAGCTCGTGTCTCTTCCTATAAATGTAGCTATGGTGCCACTTACCCTTGGGTTAAAAGCACACGAGAAAAGTTCGTGCAGTAGTTTGGCATAATGTTCTGACTTTCCAGTTTCTGTTGCGTAAAGTATGGTAACCTTCTGTCGCTTCGCCATTGCCTGACCCATCAGCTTCGCCGAAAATTTCACAGCTCTAGACGAAATTAAAATAATGTAATTAATTATAATAACTTGAACTGGTTTTGCAATTTCGGTTCTAAGTTAGGGATAATGTATTTGTCCACTCTGTCTTCTAATGTGAGGCATTGTGTTTCTTGCTATTAAAAATGAAATAAGTTCTAAAAAACAATGGGCAGTTTCCAATATTATGTCGAATGGCCTTACTTCGCCACTTGTTTGAACCGAATCGTTTTCTTCGGCTTCATTTCTTTCTTGAAGTTATAGATTTTCCAAGGGTCCTCCTGCGAAAATATGACATAAGTAATTCAAAATATTAAATTGCCTATAACCCCAATGTATTTATTATTTATAAACATTCAATGCGAGGCATAGTTGAAATAATTTTATCAGCACTCAAAGTCTTAAAAATAATTGAGGAAAAATGCTGCCATTAATAACACCAGCAAATGGTAAGACTTTCGGGTCTTCTCGGAAAACGACCTTAAATCGTAGGCCCTCGGAATCCCTATCAGTTGGGTTTTCCGTTCACCTAGAGTGATAAACTGAATAGTCGAGCGCTTAAAACATGAGCCTCTGGCTTGGATAAATAGTGCAACCTTATCCTGCGTGATCGATTCTAAATAAATAATACTCATACTCAAAGTTACTCTAATTTGTACAGCGAAATGTTGAACCAATGTTTTTAGTGCGGACCAGCGAGGTAAGCCAGGGTTGTCATAAAATGTCTTAATTACCTGGTAGTCATAAGATGGCTTCAAATAATAATTGAGCATTTCCTAAAGGTAAAGCAAATTATTAAACTGTAGTATACTGCGGCGATATGCATTTTACATTTTATTGATACATAGTTAAAGGGTTTAATGAGAGAAATTTTGAGAGAGATGATGATGACGACTGATTGATTGACTGACTGATTGATTGGATTGATTGATTGATTGATTGATTGATTGACTGACTGATTGATTGAGTTGATTGAGTTGATTGATTGATTGATTGATTGACTGATTGACTGATTGATTGACTGATTGACTGATTGACTGATTGATTGAGTTGATTGATTGATTGATTGACTGATTGATTGATTGATTGACTGATTGATTGATTGATTGATTGATTGATTGACTGATTGATATTCTTAATTTGACATTTCAATCACGACATTTAAAGTGCTTATGAAACGAAAATTAAGATTGTCTTATTTAAATGAACTCCGAAAATTATTAGAAATGGTAATTTAGAGTTCTTTCATATCTCACGTCGTTCTTGAGATATTTAGACTTATGCAAATGAAATAACCTGTGATGTAAAGAGCTTTGCACATTTTTAGGAAATCAAGAAATTAGAAATAGTAAATTAATTTAGCATCACTATTTCGATGTAATAATGTTAGGTGTCACGAAGTGTCGTAATGTGCAAAGTTTCAAGTGATTTCGTTGAATAATTTCAAAGATATACTTGATTTTCTAAAAATATGTAAAGCTCTTTACGTCATAGGTTGTTTCATATATTCATTAAAATAAGACAAACTTCATTTTCATTTCATAGGCAGTCTAATATCTTGAATAAAATCAAAGTTCATCGTTACCAAATGAAAAACAGGCGTGGCGCTGCCTGAAACAGGTGGAACTATCCACACCCAGTCTGCGGGACATCCACCACGAGCACGCTCCTGTAAAAAGTTAAATTTGAACATCCGTTATAACGATTTATTGCACTATAATATTCTCTTGTATGTTATAGACCGTTGTAACGTTCCACTGAAGTAGTTCTGCAGTATTCACCTCGTTGGCTACATGTTTGATAAAGGACTCCGTTGTGCTGTGATGGTCTGCAATTGTGACGTTTGCAAGCTACAACGAGAAAAGGTAGGAAAACATATTTTGTGCACAAATTAACAAGTAATTATAAGCGTAATAATAATAATAATAATAATAATAATATTATTATTATTAATGAAAATAAAAATTATTATTATTATTATCATAATTATAATAATCATAATTATCATAATTATCGTAATTATCATAATAATTATCATAATAATAATAATTATATTACCACCATCACCATTACTATAACCATTGTTTCCATTATGTCATTACCATTGTCATTACCTGGAAACTATGCAAAACAGCCAAATTAAGTTCCACCAAAGCTTTGTCTTTCCATAAAGATGTGTTGGTGCTTGTATTGAGTCCCATCTTCTTTGCAATGGTCTGTTTACAAAAGATTGTAGATTGTAGATTGTAGATTGTAAAAAAATACCTTAGCTGGAAATCTAGCTCTGCTTCGCCCATGAGATATTCACATTTATTTGCTGTATAATGACTTATGGGGGGATGTAAACATCTAATGCATCGCTTACTACCCTTGTGGCAGTTTGAGCACACTGGCCGTATTTCACTTCGTGATCTCTTGATGCGCGAGTCAACAGTAGTGTCCAACATGCAGCAGTTGTCATCGACGATTGTAGTTGTATAAATACGGGTCACTCTTACATTTAGAATTCAGATTGTTCCATAACTGCACTGATGAGCTGCAGTACAGCGAAACATGTATCTGCAGATTGAACTAAATGTAATATATGTATTACTGAACAAGCTAACCTGTATAAATATAATTAAATTATTATTATTATTAACAAAAATAAAGTATTAAAGAACTTACTGGCAACATATCATATCTATATGTATCAGCAAAATTTCGAGCCCCTATTTCGGTCACCATGTACCTTTGAGAACGAATACAAAAATAATTTTAAATGTTTAATCATTTGCTGAAATTATAATTAAAGAAATAGATAATATTTTCCGTTTTTCCATCTCGTTATCTGGGCTTGAAAGTCCTTGAATCCTTCATAATTTAATTTTTATGAAATTTTGTCAGCATCTGCGCGAGTTCGCATCCTTGATGACGTTCATCTCTCAGGTAGTTTGAAATTTTTGAAGTCAATGTTGTAGGACTCGAGTCCGGAGTTGAGGCCAAGACTCGGACTCGTCTAGACAGGACTCGGACTCGTCTGGGTAGGACTAAGATTTGGACTCGGTAATAATGACTCGAGAACTCAAGCCTAATTCAACCGAGTGTAGCGGTTTTTTCTCACTTAGTACTGACGATTCGGATTCCAAAGAGCTGTACTCGGACTCGGACTTGGACTCGAAATGCCCAGGACTCGGACTCGAAAGAGGTGGACTCGAAAGAGATGGACTCGAAAGAGATAAGATATGCCCTCGAAAGAGATGGACTTGAAAGAGATGGATTCGAAAGAGGTGGACTCGAAAGAGGTGGACTCGAAAGAGGTGGACTTGGACTCGGACTTTTCTAGATATTCTAGAGTCTGTCTAGAATTGAGAGTGCACGACCTTTTCGCAAGCAGTGAAAAGAGCATAATGATATAACAATAACCGTTAGGTAATGTTAAGAAATTTCAGCTTTCTGTTTTTTGTCCGGCTAGCTTCCTTTTAATGATTTTCCCCTAGCTATTTACAGCTTGCACAGCGACAACTTAACGTCTAACGAATTAATAACCGTTACTTACCATCCATTGAATGGACACGCACAAAACTCCACTCCACCACAATTCAACAATATGTTAGAAACCGCTGGGAGAGCATACCACTTTAGACCTAAATCTGCAAACCATTTGTACCTGTAAAATAAATACAAAAGTAGTGCTTGATTATAATGACAATAATAAAGACGTTTTAGGAGCATTATACTAGTCTCAATGCTCTTCCAACAATAGTGGGAGGCCCGGGTTCAAATCCTGGTTCGGACACCACTCAGGGTCTTAAAATAATTGAGGAGAAAGTGCTGCCTTTGCAACAACACTAGCAAATGGTAAGACTTTCGGGTTTTCTCGGAAAACGACCTTAAGTCGTAAGCCCTCGGAATCCCTATCAGTTGGGTTTTCCGTTCACCTAAGAGTGATAAACTGAATAGTCGAGCGCTTAAAACATGAGCCTCTGGCTTGGATAAATAGGGCAACCTTCTCCTGCGTGATCGACTCTAAATAAATCTTACTCAAACTATAATATGTTGTTTGAAACTTTACATAGAGTCATATGTATCTCAAAAATAATTTGTGGAAACATGCAACGTTCAGTAAAGCTCTAATGAAGTCCCTGGCGCATGGGACGAAAGCTAAGCTAATAAAATCTTAGGAACATTGATGTTTCCGCAATAAAACTGTGATAACTACAAAAACTATCAATTCATTTACAACTAGTGATTATAGGTAGCCATTTGCTTTGGTTATCTTTCATGAATTATTGTTGAGCATAAACTCTGTTCCAATTATAATGAACCTACTCTGGATGCGTGAAGTTCACTTCTAAAATCAAATCCTCTGGAATCTCAAACATTCCAGGTTCTTCGCCGTTCGCTTGTAAAATCAAAGGGAGAACATCGAACATTCCTCCTCTACCTCGCCAGCCAAAATTCTTGCAAACCTTTTGAAATTAGAAAGTCGTTTGAAATCAGACAGACAGACAAGCAGACAGACAGACAGACAGACAGACAGACAGACAGACAGACAGACAGACAGACAGACAGACAGACAGACAGACAGACAGACAGACAGACAGACAGACAGACAGACAGACAGACAGACAGACAGACAGACAGATACAGACAGACAGATACAGACAGATACAGACACAGACAGACAGATACAGACAGACACAGACAGACAGATACAGACAGATACAGACAGACAGACAGACAGACAGACAGACAGACACAGACAGACAGACACAGACAGACAGACAGACACAGACAGACAGACAGACACAGACAGACAGACACAGACAGACAGACACAGACAGACACACAGACAGACAGACAGACAGACAGACAGACAGACAGACAGACAGACAGACACAGACAGACACAGACAGACAGACACAGACAGACACAGACAGACACAGACAGACAGACAGACAGACACATACAGACAGACAGACAGACAGACACATACAGAGACAGACAGACAGACAGACAGGCACAGACAGGCACAGACAGATACATACAGGCACAGACAGACAGACAAATCTACCTCTGTGAATTCTACATTTGCGGGATCTCCAATAATTGTACCATCCGTCTGTTTGTACCCAGCATAACGTATAAACTGGGAATTCCATATTCGGAAATCACGACCTGGTCCTCTTCTTTGGGGAAATATCGTGATGGCTGACCTAGAAAACAAACGTTGAAAGTTTCGTTTATCTTTTCACGAAATTAAGATTTAGATTTTTATTGTAGCTAGTGATAACTATGACGTCGAAAGATGGAGACAGTTGAAGTTCTTTAACTATACGAGTACTACTACTACTCCCTACTATTTTAAATCCCTGGTAAACACCTATAACTGTGATAATACTAGCTCCTTTAAAACTATCTTCTTGAAGTGTAATTCGTCTCGTAGCATTACTCGTACCATCACTTGTTGTTCTTAATATTAGACTAATCAAATACAGAACGGCTGTGGTTCCCGGTGGCGGCAATGGTGTGTTTCTGCGCTTGGGCAGGGCTTTGGTTATCTCGATCCTTACCGTTTTTGATGATGAGTTATTGATCATAACTAATCTTGGCGGGGTGTAGAAATGGACTGTTGTGGCCCTCCGGAGCTACAGTTGTTGTGTATTATTATTAAATTAACCCATTATTTGTAAATATACTTTTAAAGTCTGGGTCCGTAGTAATTGGTTATGCTGTTGCGTTCACCCTGCCATTGTTTTATTACTGTATAGTATAATCTATGTTAGAATAAAATAAATAAATAAACAAAAGAGTGTTCGTTTTCAACAGTGAATTTGAGTATAATCAAATAATTTTACCTCAAGTTTCCCTTGTTTGTGCCATATTTCATGTGTTTACAAATGGCCTCAAACATTTGCTGTGCATTAAAGACATCACGTGCATCGAACACCTGGAACAGAACAGGACGCATTAAAATCTTTCAATTAGATCCCTGTCCGGGAAGATTTGAGCTGCAGTTTTTAAAGGACATTGGCAACAAAAATTCAGTTTGTCTAATATGAAAGAACTCGTAAAATGATAGAGTAATACCTTTTACAACTTTTCCGTAATTTACTTCGTTTTGGAAATATCCCAGTTTGTTTGATATGTAATTGAGATGGTCTCTGACGTCAGGTGCTGGCAGAGAATTTTCACTCATTAAAAAATGTCTTATATCTCAGTGATTGCTAAGTTTATAACGTTCATTATCATGAGGAGTTATTATACGCATATTTTCAAGTAAATTTGTGGAACAAACTTGAAGATGGAACTAATATTTTAATGTGTGAAAATTCTCTACCGTGCACCTGACGTCAGAGACCATCTCATTTACATATCAAACAAACTGAAGTATTTCAAAAACGAAGTAAAATACGGAAAAGTTGTAAAATGTGTCACTCTATCGTTTTACGAGTTCTTTCATATTAGACTAACTTAATTTTGCCAATGTCCTATAAAGAACACATGTTTACCTGAAGTTTATTCCACTGAATCCGTCCGACACATCTTGAAGCATTTCTCCACGCCAGTTTTGCTCCAAAGACAAGCTCTTTCTGCTCCATTTCATATGTTCCCTTCTCTTCGATCTCTTTTAAAACCTTCTGAACACGCTCACAGTGCGCTGGTGTATCTGACCTGAGAATTTAATAAAAAAATACTGAGGAGGGAAAGTGGAAAATATAAAATAGGGAGCCTGTATATGATAGACCTCTTTCATAATGGCACCAAAATTAAATATTCTTTTATATTCATTTAAATTAGCCTTTCTGACCTCGTTCGTGTGTCTGTAATTCCAAAGAATCTTTGAATCTTTGCTTTGTAACGAGGCCAGAAAGGTTAATTTGCATGCAAACGAATATTTGGTCTAGCCACCATTATGAAAGAGGTCTATACTATTCTATGGCTTAGCTTGCGTATGAGCTCCCGTGCGGGTGGACCGGTGCGGGTGGGATCTCTGCAGAGACTCTGCTCAAGGTAACCCTTATACCGTAACCTCTCGTTGAGGGGGGTAGGGGGAGCAGAGAAGGGGGTTCATTTTTTCTCACTGACCATTTTTACTTTGTTCAACTGTTATTACATTGATTATTTTCAATTCAACATTTAATAAACTGCTTTTCCTTTGGCGCTTTTTCTTCGATTATTTTCAGTTTACCTGTTATTGCTGCTTAACTCTTTCCTGTCCGGCTAAAAAACATCCAAAATTGAACTACCTCTTTGTTCTATTGATATCTTGGGAAATATCCATAACTGTTGCGAAACCTATACTTTTTCTGAAAGCCCAATAAACCGGCTGTTACCAATGCTTTAGAATTTTTTCACACAGGTTGAAAAACGTCCATTTTTCTAGAAAAGGCCATCTTGCACGCCCGCGTAGCATCATGAAAATTCAAAATGCCACCAATCGCAGGGTTGTTTATGAAATCAAATGAAATTTGGCGTGTGAGTGGATCTCATGTCCCTGGCGCTTGTCGAATTTCAATTTTTAATCTTGCGTTACCGTGTTTTTCGATTGACGACTTCGGGGTCTTCTATGACCCCTTTTTACTGGGCCGGACAGGAAAGAGTTAAAGGCTTTTTATTTAAAAGTAATTATTTTTTCACTACAGTTCCTTTTTAACTGGACCGCCAATCTATTGAACCAAAATGGGTTCGTAATGTCTTGTGTGGATATACACATACTGACATACAGTACTGTAGACGTAGATATCAATGTACATGGACATAAATGACAACTGTTTGAATTATGTGAATATTTTAAACCGACAGACAATATAAAAAAGCACCTACTTCTTCAATGACACGAAGTATTGTCTAAGAAAATCTACAGCATCTTTCTTCGCTTCATCTTTTGGCATCAGTTCTCCCGTTGACATGTTTTTGCCGGGAAACATAATCGATCCCATACAGCGTCTTTGGTCGCACTGCATTGGCTACGAAATAATGAGAAAAGGAATAAATGAGAAAGTACAAACATAATTGTACTTATCTAGATATTGAACAGACTATAAATTTAAGATTACAAATCGCTAAACTTAAGATTTCAAATCGAAATTGATAATTATGTTGTTAAATTGTTTCATGTTTCTTTTTTTGTTTGCATGTTATTTTTGATAGTATATAAATATAGGGCCTTGCTTTGATAGCAGTTATAAACTGAGGCGATTACTCTGTTAAAGTGCTTATAAACCCAAAATGGGTTTTTGGTGATTCGGATAGAGCATAAAAAGTTAGTCAATAAGTTCTGGATTAGTTTTTGCGTTAAACTTTTAGTTTCGGAGATATAACGGCTCAAACATGCAAATTGTGCCATTTTTTGGAAAAAAGTAGCGCCACCAAAATAACACACAGGGACCTGGATCCGAGGAACCCATCTTCAACAACAACTATCTTAAGAGTTTTTATTGAAAAATGCCCAAACGATGTGTTTTTACGATGTTACCTTGTCTACTCGAAAGTATTGAAACATAACACGTTCCTCGGACCCAGTCTCCCGGCCTGCGCTACTTTTTTTCACAAATTGTTACTTTGAGCCCTTATATCTCCGAAACTAAAAGTTTAACGCAAAAACTAATCTAGAACTTATTAACTAACTTTTTATGCTCTATCCGAATCACCAAAAACCCATTTTGGGTTTATAAGCACTTTAAAATAGTTATTTTATTTATTTTAATTATTTTAATTATCATTATTTATTTATTTAACATTAAAGGGATATGGCAATATAAATTAACTTTGTCTCATTTGAAAGAACTCGTGAAATGGTATAACAAGACCTTTTACAATTTTCCCTTATCTTTTTTGGTTTTCGAAATAATTTGACAAAAGACAGCGTGCTGTCCGCAATCTTGGAATTATTTTCGATATGCATGTGACGTCATAAGTAGGGTAAAGTGCAATTTTTATCTTGCCAACCTTACGACATTATGAGCCAGAAACGCGATTATGTTGCACTATTTCCATTTTCAATTGGCCCACAGCATTTTAAAAAGCCTTCCTTTCCTAGTTAATTAGGTCAAATATTACAACAAGATGGCGGATTGTAGACTGTCTTTTGTCATAATTATCTGAAATATTTCAAAAACCAAGAAAGATACAGAAAAATTGTAAAAGGTCTTCTTATACCATTTTACGAGTTCTTTCAAACGAGACAAAGTTAATTTATATTGCCATATCCCTTTAACAAATAATTTCCAAACGCAACCAGGTGTTAAATCAGTCATAATTTGAAGCTACTCTGGCTTAGAACGTTTTTTGGACGTAACTTTAAAAGTTATTGTCCATGACCCAACGTTTCGACATGATGGGTTTTGCGGTTGTTCCGTATATATTCAAGGGATTACGGAACCAATTAAATGAATCTTCAACGTAAAAGTTGCTCAAAAACCTTTCTTGACATTGGGTCATATTTTTGCAAAACCTAAGGATCGTATTGCGAAGGAACAGAGGAAAGACGCTATTTATTCCATTCCGTGCAATGACTGTGATCAGGAGTACATCGGTCAGACTAAACGTGATCAGGATTAGAGTTACGGTTAGGGTTAAGATTAGGGTTAGGATTAGGGTTACGGTTCTGTATGCGAACTGTACGATAATGAAGCACATAATGGGGCCGTTCATATGAGTGCCAGCTGTGTTCTTTACATCCAATAGGACGTGGCTTTACACCAATTTATACGGCGGTTTGACTGAGACGCATTAACATTGTTGGTATATTAACATTATCCGTTCTTTATAACTGTTTGCCGCCTTCAGTAAAGGATACCTGATATTCACGTTTTATATTTTATTTTATTTATTTTTTATTTTACCCACGACCCACGCCAGTTAGCGCCATTCCCTACTATACCAGAAGCTTATTTGCATCTTGTTAATAAATAACATCATCTGTTCTACGAGGGTATAAATAGGGATCCTAACCTTACAACGATCACCCCTTTAAATATCTTCGTCTGTCTTTCCAGCTTTATTTTTATTTTATTTTATTAAACTTTGCCTTACATGGTTACAATAATATGTCAATACATTCATACAGATACAAGTTAGAAGGTGGGGGAAACCGCAACAGCTGAAGGCCAATTGCTGCGGATTAGGTGAAATCCATCCCTTTTACTAGGACTAGCCCCACCAAGAGGGCTAGCCCTCCCTTCATATAAACACCCCATAAGGCTGGAAAAAATTAAAGGATTGATGGTCATGAAATAAGGAAGTGTCGTTAATGTTCAAAGTAATACATAACCTTGGTCCCTTCTTACCTCTCGGAGCAATTTTCTAGAAGGGACACAGCTCATGATTACAATATTAGGGGTAATCATTTTTATTTAAGTATTCCAAAATCCAATACAAATTCTTACAAATAGTCTGGCCTATAATGGAGCAGTTGCCTGGAATTCTACACCTACCGAAATAAGACGTTTAGAAAACATTGAAATGTTTAGAAGTAAATTGACTTTTTAACAATATTTTAATATAGTACTTTGCTGTATTGGTTTAGTATATAGTTAGTTTTTATGATATTAATTATAGTTCTTAAAATTCTTACATAGTTACTTCTTAACTTGTATGTATATAACGGCTCTCTGGAAGAGTAGTAAAAATGTAGAGTGCTGCGTAGACAGTGTTTGGATATACTGTCAAGATTTCAGGAACGAAATAATAACGTTTCATCAGAGTAATCTGGAAGAGAATATTTTATGAAGAGACCCCGTGTTTAAATAAAGTTCATTCATTCATTCTTAGTTTTCCTGTATCGAGCCACCTTACTTGTTTATAATATTTATCAAATATCTAAAAAGGTTGGTGTACACTGCCGAAATAGCGTGTAAGTAGTCTAACGTTTCGAGCGAAGGACCTTCGTCACAGAGTGAAACGTCAAAAATGTTTATTATTTACCTCATTTGCTTGTTGATGCAAGGTGTCCGTCACTTGCTTTCCCGTTGTCCAATTTTGAAGTCTGACAAACTTTTGGTTTGTTTGTTTAGTGTTTGTTCTTGTTCCTTGGCCTTGGCTACCCAAATCATCGTGTCGCTCCGCACTTTCACTCCCATTCGCCATTTTTCCTCCATTGTACTTAAGACAGTTCGTGTTTTTCGCTTTTACTTTCTCTCCTTGATCCCCAACACTACGAAGATTATTCATTTTGGCTTCCCCACTCATTCGCAAGTCTCTTTCTTTGGCACTGCAAACAATAAAATGAAAACTATTTAAAAAGAACACACTGTAAGTAACTAGAATGCGCTTGCGGAGGTATGCGGAGGTCTCTGAGTGGGTTATTTAATTAACATAAAAAACCGTGTTGACTCCTGCACTTCATTGGCGACGAGGATAATTTTTTGAGGTTACAATGAGGTTACAATGAGGTTACAATGATGTACTGGTTCGATTGATATATGTCACTATATATCAGTAATATTTTGATGTGTTAATATATACATTGATGTAGTGAATGTGTAAGAGCTTGGAGTAGACAGACGATACATGGACGATCGTCAAGCCTGAGAAGAGTCCCGGACAGGAATCGAACCCGTAACCCTTGAGCTATACCGATACTCAGATAGAGTGCGAAGGTTACAATGATGTACCCCACATTCACTACAGCAGTGTATATATTAACACATCCAAGTATTACTGATATATAGTGACTGCCGCATCGGTTATATAACCTTTGCTTTCCTTTCGGTAGCTCAATGAGAAATCATAGTCGCCATGCAAAAAATCTACAAGAAACAAAATGGAGTAATATATACACTTCTGTAGTGAATGCGGGAGAGCTTTCGAACCAGTGCATCGTTGTAACCTTCGCTCTCCATCTGAGTCTCAGTAGCTCAATGCTTAGAGCGTCTCACCATGCGTCTCACCAGCTATCAGAAGGTTACAGGTTCGACTATCCTGTCCGGGACTCAGAAGCATTTTTCTGATGATATGAGCTTGACGATCGTCCATGTATCGTCTGTCTACTCCAAGCTCTCCCGCATTCACTACAGCAGTGTATATATTAAGTATTAACACAATTTGGGCCAGATTGTTTGAGTTGAAACAAAGCTGTGCGAGTAATTATACGAATTTTATGAAGCTGTTGAGTGATTAGCAAATTAGCGACTAATATTGCCGTTGATTGTCAGACAGATTGGAGGCGGGGGCGATCGAGTGTGAAACAACAGTTATCAAAATACTAATTACGAACCGGCGATTTTTATCTCCTGAATTATGAAACAACATGATTAACTGCTATGAACGAGACATGTGTTCCTCAAGATATGAGAAACTACAGAACACCGCTAACCAAATTGAATAAGTGTATCGTACCGCGAATAAATTACTTATATATTTTTGTTGATGATACTCTGACCGATATTATAAGAATAAATATGAAAGCTGCTAAGTTCTCAAAAGAACTGGATATAATATGAAAAGGAGAAATAAGAGAACTTCAATACTTAAGTAGGAGTACCTACGTATATTAATGGACGACGTTTCGGACGATGTGTCCTTCTTCAGGTCAGATTTGAAAGAAGGACACATCCTTCGACACATTGAAGTTCATTTATATTTCTCCTTTTCATATTATATCAAGCTAAGTACTTCAAAAGTCATATACCACATAACAATGTTGAATTAAATTTATCAATAACGTAACACGTTCAGTTTTTACGAATTTTACATTTTTTTCGAATTTTTGGCCATTTGACCTTGTCTCCCTCTCCTTTACTTGGTCAATCTTGGCAGTAAGTGGAGCAGTTATGTAATGGGTTTTGCATGCTTTTTATATAAGATCTACACATATGATCGATCCTTCATGGTTTTAAGATATGGCCAATTTCCCTTAGTGAGATATTGTGGGAGTACGAAATTTTATTTAAGAATATATTTATTCTATAAAAACCTACAAAGTTAAAATAAAATTGCAACAGTAATTAGTGACTGTCCAATCCTGCTCGTCGAACAGCTGTTTGGCAAATCCATTTCTTTGTCTTGGCATGAAGGAAAATATTATGAAATAATATTCCTGGAGATATCCCTTTGCCTTCTATTTTTCTTATAGCCTTTGAGTTACTGTCTTTCACTTTATATTTCTTAGAAAATTGTTGAATTTTCAAATGAGTTTGATTCCTTATATAGTTTTGTTTTAAACAAATTGATTTCACAACTTGTTTCTTAAAATTTTGGAGGGGTATAAAATTTCATTCGAACATTCGAGACCAGCTGCTGTGGTCTTGTGGTTACCACACATGTCTATGAGCTGGGAGACACAGGTTCAAATCCTGGGTCGGACCACCAACCACTCAGGGTCTTAAAAATAATTGAGCAGAAAGTGCTGCCTTTGCAATAATACCAGCAAATGGTAAGACTTTCGGGTCTTCTGGGATAACGACCTTAAATCGTAGGCCCTCAGAACCCCTATCAATTGAGCTTCTAGCCTGTTGGGGTATTCCGTTTACCAAAAAGAGTGAGAAATCTAATAAACTAAACTAATTTGAATGGTCAGAATTGAACCTGGGGTTGTAGATACTTTATGAGCGTTCCCATAATCCGTGTTTTAAAACTGCCAACACAACACAACATTGTTCTATCACACCCAATGTACTACTTCACATGAACAACTATAGTTACTTAGTCTAATTTTCATATACTGCCATCGCAGCTACAAATAAAAATTACACATTTGAAAATATAAGAAAAAGATTTGTAAAAGATTTGAAAAGAAAAGATTTGTAGTTCATATTGAAGATCTTACTAACTTTAGTTTATTTCCAAAGTTTCAGCATTCCTATCAATTTAGTTAAGAAGATATGGCTAGTTGAAGTTGAAAATTTGAGGATTTTGACACCATATTGGTTTTAAAAATATGACGTCATTGAGTGATTCTTTATCGGCAGTGGAGTTGTTTTGATGGCGATCACATAGTGATAGCTGTTGTGAATGCTCTTTGGACGAAAATTAGTGGAAATAAACTATTTAGTTCCTCATGCAGGAAAGTAGAGGAGCTTCTTAGGCATAATACGAGATAGAATCACCAAACTCTCCAATTTGAACTCGCCATATTTTCTTAACTAAGTTGATGGGAATGCTGAAACTTTGGAAATAAACTAAAGTCAGTAAGATCTTTCATATGAACTACATTTGTATTTTGGTTGGAGTATCCCCCTTTAAGACCCTGATCACATGTGACCATGTCACACGTATAACCTGTAGTGCCATGCCCTTTCTTCGTTTAGGGCTTTTATGAACGCCCAACTATTTCGAAGCATAAATTGGCACTGTTCTTTAACTCTTTCCTGTCCGGCTGAAAAACATCCAAAATTGAACCACCTCTTTGTTCTATTGATATCTCTTGAAATAACCATAACTGTTGCGAAAGCTATACATTTTCTGAAAGCCCAATAAACTGGCTTTTACTATAGTGCTTTTAAATTTCCCAAACAAGACACATTATGTTAATATAAATTAGCATTAACTATCATAAATCAGGTTGAAAAACTTCCATTTTTCTAAAAAAGGCCATCTTGCACGCCCGTTATCATCATGAAAATTCAAAATGCTACCAATCGCAGAGTTTTTTATGAAATCAAATCAAACTTTTATGTGGTGTTTCCATTTTTACTTTTGCGTTACTGATTGGTTCGTGAGAGGTCCGGAAAAAAGCGTATTGCCCTCCCGGCGCTGTGAGAGGGCAATACGCTTTTTCCGGACCGTTAAGTTTTGGGTAAAATTTCTGAGTTGATTTAGATGAAAATAAAAGAGGATTTGAGTATGTTCGTTGAAAAAAAGTTTGAACAATAACACGTCCTGGAACATTAGTGCTGCCTTTCGTGAAATCTGTTTATCTATAAGTGAAGAAAATGAATGCCTAACGACCAGTAACGCGTGTAAACATGAAGCGAAATCAACAAGCTCAGAGGTAAGGTAAACGGCAACATCTGAAGACAAACACAACGTTAAAAACAGAGAACAAAATGAACCAAAAGCCATATAATAAATGTCTTATTAACCTCGTTTGCTTGGTCTGTACGGTAAAGTATTTGCCTTCGGTTTTTTCGCACAGACCTCGCTCCTTCGTCGCTCGGTCTGTACGAAAACCTCAGGCAAATACTTTACCGTACAGACCTCGCACTCGGTTAATAAGTCTTTATTATAAGTAATACACGAAGGGAAATTAGTGGTTAAAAGTCCCCGAAAGCCTCGGGAAGATTCGTGGGGCGAAGCCCGAGGAACTTCCACAAATCTTCCCGAGGCTTGAGGGACATTTAATCACTGATTTCCCGACATGTCATGCCTATTAGTTTCTAATGCCACTATGTTTACCGACGAAATGCGATTTGTATTATTCAGTTGAAATTGATCGCGAACTGTCAACCAATGCATGTTCGCCCATGCACATGCTAATGAAGGGAAAATTAGACATTTTCACTGTAAGAGCTATGGAAAAATTTCAAATTAGCAATTAAATTCCCGGTGAGCCGACAAAAGAGTCGGAGGCGTTCATGTATTTGCCAAATTAGATTACCCCTTTCAGAGCTGGTCAAACTTATTAAAGATATAATATATACTAAAACGAGAAATATGAGAGAACGTCAATACTGCGAAATATATACTTAAGTAAGAGTACTATGTATCCTTCCGACCTGAAGAAGGACACATCGTTCGAAAGCGTCGTCCATGAATATACGTCAGTACTACTACTAGAAATTATTATCGCAAGGAAAGTGCTGCCTCAAAGGCCATTGCATGGGCAGCGTAATCAGTTTTGATGAAATTTCAAAGGTGAACCCTGGGATTGATTCAGATTGTATAAATTGTAACGGACATGTTAATCAAGAATGATATAGATTGTATACTGCATGCTGCCTATCCCTTGTGGCACTCTTGTTGTGCGCTTCCTCGAATGTCTTGGCCAGATCTGCAACATAATGTACGCTGTGTTGTACGCATTTTCAATTGTTTTAATTGCAAAATACAGCATATGTGCAAAATACAGCTGAATATAATTGGCAAGGTTTCTGACTGCATACATAGTGTGGTACACACATTGTGACCATGTGGCATGTTGTATATTACATGTATAGTTGATGTTTGGTTTACATTTGGCAGGTATATATAAAGTTATTGAAGTGACAGTGGGTGGAGCGGAAAACGTGCACTTGATTGCATTTCAAAGTTGTCTTTAGCAGCTTTCAAATATAGGCCAATATACGTCAGTATATACGCGTTGAAGCAGTGTTATGCACTAAGTATCTTGTCTTGCAACTTGTCTCTGATTGTAGTCTCTCACGACTTATCTTTCGCATATCCCGATACGAACGAGAGATGGGATAGTTAACATGCGCATTTTATTAGTGTTGATAACAAGTTCAAGTTTAGTTTCAAGTTTATTAGGATTATAAATATGAATATTACAAAAACAAAAAGAGAATCACACTATAGTTACAATTGTCGAGAAGATAGTCAGAAGTCTAAAGACTAATCTGACTGAGCTTAGACTTAGCTAGCTTTCGAGTTTAACACAAAATATTGAAAATGACGAGGAGGCGAATTGCCATTTGCATGAAGAAACAGTTTATTTACTTTTAACTTCTGTTTTTAATATATATATATAGGCTGTAGCAAATTGATATTTAAAGGCTCATAATTGTTTTTACGTGGCACAGTTATTCATGTCAATGATTGATTCTCTGGTTGATATTCATGTCATTTCGTCAGTGAATCACATTCACCTTAGGAACTAAAAATGTTTAAGGTTGCATCTGCACCGTTGTTCCAATTTTAGTTACTTGTGTCAACGTTTCAATGTCAAGAAGAACAGACATGTTCTGCTAACAAACTATTGTCAATTCTAGTTATCTTCTAGTTATCTTAACTATAGATATCATTATCAGGCCATGATATTTCATTGTCACCATCAAAACCTATTGATGTGAATCTCGTTATATATATGTATATACCGGGCTATATATATGAGACGGGAATCTTTTCAACGCCATGCTAAATATCGATTTAAATGAACTAATTGAGGGCGACCTACGAAACCGACAAAACAATGTCGTTTCACTTGGTATTTGAAGCCATGAATTAATCTAGTTTTCGAGAAACTAGTTTCATGTAATCAATCCTTATATATAATCATCAAAGAGGAAGACGGCTCACAGATTTCTTGGACCTATATATACTAGAGTCAATATAGATCAACACCGCTTTTACCATACAGACTAGGAGTAATGAAATATTATATACAACTACCTTCGAATCATCTGTATGGCATTAATGAGCTGTGTACAGGGACAAATATGGCAATAAATATGAAACGAATTGAATAAAAATATCGGAGCACAGTAAATGGACGAGAGGTGTGTTATTTACGATATACAAATTATCCTGCGTGAAGACCAATAGACTTGTTGCTTTATTTTTAGTTTATAATTACCTAGTGTTGATCTTTGGATATATCCCTGCTTCGTATACAGATGACGTTGAAATAGCGCGAAAGATATTACGAATTAATATTTCTTAAACTATACTGGGCGACTCGCGTATCTCTTCATGGTGTTCTCGCTTGTTATACATTGTACTTTAAAACGTCCCCGACCTTATGTAAGTATTAGTAACAACTGTGTAAACAAGAAGGCTGCTAAGCTCTCAAAGGAACTGGGGGTATTGTATAAAAAAGAGAAATGGGAGAACTAATTTATTTTGCCGAAAAACCTGTGTTTACTTTCGTATTTCTATGATTGACGGCGTTTTCGACGATGCGTCGACCACTTTTGGGCGAAGTGTAGTCGATGACCCGCATGGAAAAACATGAGTACATATTTGCATAAGTATTTTCACACCTATAGTTCTCTCAATTCCCTTCATTTAATATTATATAGAAGTATTATATGAAACATCAGGTTTCACTACTTTTTTGCGAGCGCGCGGACATGTGTAACCATTGCACGATTATAAAGAATCTGTTACATGGAAATGTTATGTCGTTGACGAAATGCGTCTGGGAGATGCATTGGGCGAGCGAGAAAATTAAGCACGTGTTTGGCATACCAAATACCCCAAACATTGGATCTTATACCCACAAACCAAAAAACACTTTTTCATTTCGTCAATATCACGTTCTCCCATCAAAAACAACAATACAAACCTCCTTCCGTAACCTTGTGATGACTCTCGTCGAGGCTCTTGTAGCTTGAGACTCTCCTTGAGTCTCGTTGGTTATTCCTAAGTAGATTGCGGCTTGAGTGAGAATTATATTTACGCAAGTGCCCGTTAGCTCGATGTCCACTCATAGAATGGCCGCAATGTCTGCCTGTACGACGCGTCGAGCACCTGCCTTGCTCGCTCCACGTTCATTTTACCCTCAAAATAGTTTCTGGGGTTTGCTCAAGCCAATTAAATGTTCCACATCACACGTTTGTAATCTTTTCGTTATTTTGTAGAACTAGTGGGACTGAAATCCTGATTCGTTTAAATTGACACGCGCTGAACAAATAGAGAGTATCGGGGGATAATTATCAGCTGCGCGCGTGCCGGAGAGAACATAACTGAGCTCGAGAGCTTATCCGTGTTTTCCGAAACTGCGAAAGAGTTTTCTTTCTCGCACAGCGATAAAAGGGTCTAGAAAGCCTGATCCTGGAAAGGGTCTAGAAAGCGATTTGTACGGAGTTTCGTATCATGCGACGATCTCTGTCACCGAAATCAGGCTATTTAAATAACAATCCACTCGAGATATTCATTACGCTATCATTAATTATGGGTTTTGGACAACAACTTGGATTAAGCGACGTTAATTAGTTTTATTGTCTGGCCTTGTTTGGCGACGATTTGCGTCTATTCTGATTGCATCAATGGCAAGATACGCGACTGCTATATGGGTGTGTTTCAGAATGTACTAAAGTAGTGAACAAAGTATCAAACGTGTGTACGCCTCCGGTATAAAACCCCGATGAAGCGTTACGGTGGAATCTCTCTATTAGGCATAACAAGTGCCCACGATGAGTATCAAGCGTAGTTCTCAGGCTAAAACACTTGACTTTTTCAAATATCTACTTAATAATACTTGGACTTATCGTTCCTTGCAAGGCTCTGTTGACACTCATGTACTTTAAGGGCGAAGAGAACTCATGAGTGTATGTGAATGGTCGGCAACAAAATAGTGAGAGGAGCTAAGAGGTGTCACTCTGAGGTCGGGTCAGTATCAGTGACATAGTGATGGAATTCGTTTTGTATTAAAACCTTGTAATCACTAAAATAACATACACTGTAACATACACTGTTTTTCGCTAGCTTTTTAGCGCATATTGTGAAGAATCTTCAGAGGGTTACTTTTGCAAACTACTTGGCTTCTAATGACTTTCTCTTTGATCCTGCAGTCGGATGAAACAGCTGTCTTGGTCAAATACCGCATTCGACTGACATTGAGATAGCCATCAGTGCTATCACACGTCGAAGTTCAGTGTAAACGTTGAGTGTCGCGTCGTTTTGAGGGCGATTTCACGTCAGATTTCTGTACACATCCAGCGTGAGCAGAGACCATATTAGCGGGGTTTGAAACATCGCTACCTCTTTGAGAGTTAGCGCCAAGTGTCAGCACGTCGTAAGCAGTCTTTTGATTTTAAGTTTATCGCGCGTGGAGACATGATATAATTAAGTGTCCGAGTATTTATCGCAACGAATAACGCCAATCTTTCCAAGCGGACATTCAACAAAGGTTACCTTAAATCTTATCAGTGTATATTTATGGTCGCGGCTGTCGTGTCCGCCTATGTGCACGGGGCTACTGTCAATGAAGAGATAATGAATTGTAAACAAAATCGATCACTAGTATAGATTTAATGAATAATTAAAAACGTCCTTACTGAGCCCAGTGTCGGCTTTTTAGGTCGGTAGCGTATCTATATTCGTTGACAATGTTTATCTCAAGATACGGGAGAATGCCGGATATAAAGCCCTCGGCTTGAGTTTTGAGTGCGCCTCCGTTTATAAGTCCACGGTTATAAGCCTTAATAATAATAATAATAATAATAATAATAATAATAATATTAATATTAATAATAATTTTTTTTTTTTTTTATTAATGCAATAAATTATAATAAATAATAAATAATAAATAATAATAATATTAATAATAATAATAATAATAATCTTTATTTCTTGAGCGCCATTTCTTATAAAAACCAAAAGCGCTTTACAATAAAACAGACATAGACTGTAACTATAGTAAAATAACTAGATGTAAATGAACTAGTCAAGTGCATAGGCACGTTTAAAAAGAAATGTCTTAATACTAGATTTAAAAATATGTGAGGAGTCGATGGTAGAGGAGCCATCACTGAAAAGGCTCTCATTCCATATGACTTCACTTCAGTCTGTATTTAGGTACTACTGCAGGAGACGTTTGTTAATTGAGCGCAGCAATCTAGTAGGAGTGTATACAGTTAAGGTTTCCGGAAGATACAACGGTGCCAGGCCATGAAGTGCTTTGAATGTTATAGATAACACTTTGAAATCGATTCTTTCGCTTACAGGAAGCCAGTGTAGATCCATAAGAACTGGCGTAATGTGTTCGTATTTCCGGGTTTCGGTAAGAAGACGAGCTGCGGAGTTTTGTACGTGTTGAAGTTTCTCTATGAGATATTGTGGGAGTCCTGAGAGCAGTGAGTTACAGTAGTCCAATCTCGTAGTAACAAACGGCTTAGGCAGCGTTCATTATATATATATATAATGAACGCTGCCTAAATTCTTTTTACAGATGAAACAAGTTGTAGCAGACCAGTTTTGAGGTAAGCGAAAAATATATATATATATATATATATATATATATATATATATATATATATATATATATATATATATATATATATATATATATATATATATACTCTGATGAAGGGCTCCGCTCGAAACGTCAGTATCTCGTCACTAAATTCTTGGCAGTTTACCACCTTTTCACTTTGCTATATATTCAAAACACTGTCTACGCAGCACTCTACTTTTTTTTTATATATATATATATATATATATATATATATATATATATATATATATATATATATATATATATATATATATTTATTTAGTATCGAAGAGAAATGGGTTCGGTACGATTTTTTGTTGCATATAAATTTTGCGTACCAAAAATACTTAGTGGGCTTGGTCAATGTCACAAATTTAAAAACAAAAGAAATAAATAAATCAGTGTTTAATGTCTATAGTTATCAAAGATTATGTAAGTGCGTTCGAACGCACGTGGGCCAGCAAATGATGAATGAAGATAGGTTTATAATTACTCGGGCTACCTGTGGTAGCCAGAGATCTTATTCCTCCTTTTTATTTATGTCGAGAATCTGCATTACGTCATCCCGATAGGCTTTGCGACACCTACGGTCTAGGTCAGATTGGAGTAATAGAGTGTCGTTTTCAACATCGGATATTTCTCGGTAAACTTTTGTATCGTCCGCAAAAAGCTTTATGGAACTATGTCACCACTTTACGGTTTTTAGTCCTGTATATATATTTGGATTTCAAATCGTTCATTATTTTTACTCTCAAATAATTCCCATACATACACTGGCAGTGTCTACGAGTTCAAGTTTCGAGCGAAGACCCTTCCCTGTCTTCATGCAACACGGATCAAGGAGTCTAACAACTAAGCACACGTGTCTTCCACCTCTGCAACCCGGGTTCGATTCCTGCTCAGTCTGTGCAGTTATCAGATTAAAGATTTCGCCTTGGCCGTAAGTGACTAGAAGAGTGCTTCCAGTTTGACTCTACCATACACCGCAGTTTTCCAATGAGGACCAATGAGGGTATCCCTTACTGGACCTCTATAGGGGGAACAGTTTAATGATAGGGTTATGCGTTAATATACACAATGTTGTAGTGAATGTGGGAGAGCTCGGCGTTAATATACACAATTTTGTAGTGAATGTGGGAGAGCTCAATGGTTAGAGCGTCTCACCGGCAATCAGAAGGTTACAGGTTCGATTCCTGTACGGGACTCAGAATCATTTTTCTGAGGATATGAGCTTGATGATCGTCCACGTATCGTCTGATAGGGTTATCCAGTATAAATAAAAGTTAATAGTATCTTATTCCGGCATTACCACCACTATATATACAGAACTCGTGACTAGGCTCTCGGGCAACGGCTTCCGTAGCTCAGTGGTCAGAGCACTGCACTAGCATCGCAGGGTCGCGGGTTCAATTCCAGCCGGAAGGCCTTGAAGTTGCATTTTTCGCAACTGGTCCCGGTTTGGTCTTAAAATGTATATATTCCAACACTCGAAATTTTCTTTCACCATAAATCCTTAGTATAAATAAAAGTTAGTTTAGTTTAGTTTAGTTTAGTTTAGTTTAGTTTAGTTTAGTTTAGTTTAGTTTAGTTTAGTTTAACATATGCGCGCAAGTTTCAGGGGATCAAAACTCGTCGTGGGCGTAATAAAAGTAAATGCGGCCGCGACTGCAGAAATGAGAAGCGAGTTGGTTTTCCTTCACTGTGCTACATCATCCATCTTTTTCGTCATGGGCAACCAGCAACTTTCATTTTTTCCACGAAGTTTCAAATTGGATCTTCAAGTGAAGGTGAAGCAATAAAAGCAACATATTTTTGAAATTTATCTCGCAACAACGTCGCATTTGCGTTACTTGCAAGGTCGTGCATGCATCAAATTACTACTATACCCATGCTCATCTTGTCACTCAACGTTGCAACAGAATGCCTGGATCGGCCCATGTATGCAAAAAGTAGAATCCAGCAATTTGTTTTTGGAACACGATAATGGCATGAGTTTGATCTTAAAGCATTTTACTGCAATGACATATCCTAACAACAACACAACAACAACAACAACAAGAAGTCATCGAATCGAAATTTCGTGACTAACCTCCAAAAGTTTTCCTGTGGCTGTCTTTGAACGTTTTCCTGGCTGTCTTTGAACGTTTTCCCCTCTATCTTTCAGCGTTTTTCTTTCATATATACAGTTTTTAAAAGTCACGGGCCATTTTCGATACGTTCTTGTATCTGAAATTTTAAAATCGGATCAAGCAATATATCACTCCGTCTCCCGTGTTCTACGTGGTCGACTGTTAAGATTCTCTATTCCCGCCGGTACTATTTTTTCATTTCGGTTCTAAATAGCATTCTTTCGCATGTCATCTGTGCGCATGACAACAATTTGTTATATCACTATCAGTGCACTTAAGAAGTGCGGAATGATTGATCATATAGCGTGGGGAAAAGCGTTACATTTCTCGAGCAATCAGCTGAGAATCTTGCTTTGTTTGATTGACCTTGATTTGTCCTTACAGGGGTTTAGGGATTTTACATATTCGTATAATCTTTGGGTTCTACCAAGAAGAAATGTAATAAAATATAGTGACTTTGTCGTGGGGACAAATTTAAATATCGCTTTATAAAACGTACTAACCATGGTGATTGCATGTAATAAGTTAAGAACGTTCTGAAAACTAAACTGCTTATTTATAAACACATTTACCAAAATCTAATAATGGCGTAATGTTGGAACAAAGGATGAGAAAAAGAAATTAGTTCTTAGAAGATCTGTTTAAAGATTTGAGAAATAAATAGGCTTAAAATAGAGAGCAATGACTTCGCGTGTCCCTGCTTTGGCGTCATTGCCTGTGAATAGTAAATCAACTTTAACAGGGCAAAAAGGTATGAAGATGAAATTTTCGAACGACAAGATATATTACATTTCTTTTTAAATATCGCTTTATAAAAAAATCTAAGTTTCAGTTTATCAGCAGACGTAGCACTTGATAAGTTGTCTGCCGAAATGCATCGTGCACACTGATTCAACAGTGAATTACAATGAAAGTTTGGCTCTGAACTTGTCAAGCTGACATTAAGTTGTCGCACAGCCCTGGGATGGAAGTTGCTAAACAAAATCCCTGGGCTGGAAGTTGCTGAAGTGACCATTGAATGTTCATGGTCTTGGGTACTAATACAAAGTTATACAAGGAAAGAATTTTTTTGTTTTTAATGCACAAATTAAAGAAAAATAGTTGACCATCCAAATTTTAGATCTGACGTGAAGTCAGAAAGTTCATGCTGACCGCCGACTTTGCCAACATTATTTCGAGCGCTGATTATAGGTGTAAGAATAGATATAATTATAACAACTTTAGTTACAATCTTGGCTATATATTTTCCGCACCGAAAGCGTACTTACATGAGTATATATAAACATAAGAGCCCAGCTATTGTATTGCCATAATAATATGGAAACAAGTCAAGTTTTAGAACATATATACAGTAACGTTTCGTTGCGAACTAACAACATCTTCAGAGTAACAATTATAGGTGTGAAAACTATCTATATATAAGTCTATATTTACATAGGAGAATAATTAGACGGCTAATGACATAAGTTACAGAAGCCGGGGAAAACATTAAAATAGAGAAAGCGAGGTATGGAAGAGATGTTCTCATTGAGAGACGGTTTGAATTTAGAGATCAGTAAACTCTCTCGAATGAGGAGTTCAAAGTTGGAAGAAGAACGAGAAGAAGAAATAATAGAGAAATCATCAGGAGGAATGGTGTGATGGAAGAAGGAACAAAGAAATACATATACAGGAAATGCGTAGCACATTTTTAGGTTGCCCTCAGCAACTGTTAATAATAATAATAATAATAAAGACGTATTATAGGAGCATTATACTATAGTCTCAATGCTCTTACAACAATATATTCTTAATGTTATTTATAAAACTAATTACAGTGGAGCCTTCCTCTAGACAATACAGCCTTCCTCTAGATATATACATGGAGCCTTCCTCTAGATATACAGCCTTTCTCTAGATATACAGCCTTCCTCAAGATATACAGCCTTCTTCTAGATATAGGCTTCCTCTAGATATACAGCCTTTCTCTATAGATATACAGCCTTCCTCAAGACATGGAGCCTTCCTCTAGATATACTTGCAGCCTTCCTCTATATATACAGCCTTCCTCTAGATATACACATGGAGCCTTCCTCTAGATATACAGCCTTCCTCTAGATATACAGCCTTCCTCTAGATATACAGCCTTCTTCTAGATATACAGGCTTCCTCTAGATATACAGAATTCCGCTAGATATACAGGCTTCCTCTAGATATACAGAATTCCGCTAGATATGCAGCCTTCCTCTAGACATAGAGGTTTTCTCTAGACCAGGAGCAGCGGGCAAAGGGGCCGTCGACTGTTAGGTGTTTTTGCATTAAGAAGTACCCTAAGAAATAGGGAACTTCGTGATAAAACAAGGCTACATCTACCGAAAGTAAAACGTAAAATGGGTCAAACAATGGTCAAGTATGTAGGAGCGAAAGATAGGAACTCTTTGCCAATTAATATCAGAGAGTCTTTAGAGAGATTATCTCTGCTATAAATACTTTTAAACAAACCGGCACTTTTTACTTATCTTTTATATTGACTATACGGACGAAATTAGTACTGTTACAAGAAATAAAAGTGTATGGAGGTAGATTGTTCCATTGAACTTATAGTTCACGATAAATTTTGAATATAATTCAAGTCCAAATTAAAAGCTTATCCAGTTTTGGATTGACTTTGTGGCCTGCCTTTCCTTCCCGTTGCTCTGTCGGTTGTTGAAGCTAACGTAAGCAACTATACTATCCGAATCAAACACAATCATTGAATGATTATTTAATCGCGTTTATCATGCGTAACTCTCATTGTATTAGTAAGTATTGTAGTCCGAGTTAGCGTGTTTCAGTGTCTGAAATGAGTTATGAACACCGTCTTCCTCCCTCGAGTGGTTTGATGACTATTTGGCTGTCAGGAAGGGGATCGCATGCAAGACAAGACTAGGTGTAATGTAGCTCTGCTCTGACCGTGGCGTCATGCTGTGATGTGTTCCTTCTCCGAAAATTGCGAGGCAAGTCGCAGTGTGTACAGGCTGCGATTTATCGAGTACATGACCGGTAAAATCGCACAAGTTGTTACATGAGCATGTTTTGTTTAATGAATATTTATCTACATGAAGGATAGAAACTTCAACAAATGAATGCTCATGCTATTAACGTTGTCCTGTACTAGATTAGGCTAAGAAAATTTATAAATATATTAGGGGAATTTACAAGTAGTAAAGCCTTCTACGAATAATTAGGTCATTCAATCCAGTCTATATAAGCAGATTAGATTTACGAGGAATAGTAATGTTTAAGTTTTCTTTTGAATTCATGAACATTTGCAACCTGACGTAAGTCTAGTGGTAATTATTCGTTAAACATCTTTGCTCCCATGTATAAGAAACCTTTTCGTGCATATTCGGTCTTGACAAGTGGTAGGGTTATATAATGTTTATTATTTCTTGTACATTTTTCATGTTGTTGAAGTAGAAAGTAAACCGTCAGAGCATCGCAGATGTCACCATTCACAACTTTTCGCACTAAACAGCATACTCTTATCCGGCATTCATTCACAGGAGAGAGAACAGGAGTTGTTTCAATTTCATTTCTTGATATCACCTTTTCAGCACTGACTTGTAATGAAGAAAGTCTATCTAATTGCGTAGCCGTTTGTTTCAAGTTCAAGATGCCACAGTACGTTAGGGTATAGGCAAAACCATGGAGTTATATATAATTTTGGCTGAATAAAGATCCAGATAGTTCCTAAGTTTTCCCAGTTGGCTCAACAATACTGTAACAACGCAGCTATCATGGCCAAATAATATTGATCAACGAACAATGTTGTTTAGCGTTGTTTCAACAATGTTGTTCAGCACCATTCATGGACCAATAATGGTTGTTCCCGGTTGTTGGAACAGGAAATTGAATATTGTGTTCGTTATTATTATCATTGTTCCAAGAATAGCTGATGTTGATGGCTGAACAATGCTTCAAAAACATTGTTATCATAGCTGAACAATTAAACTTGTTGATCACAAGGTTGCAGCATAACATTGTTTACAGTTAGCAGCAGCATTAGTTCAAAAAAGCATATGAGAAAGTTATCACACGCACGCACTCCGCACTTTTCTCTCTCTCTCTCTCTCTCTCTCTCTCTCTCTCTCTCTCTCTCTCTCTCTCTCTCTCTCTCTCTATATATATATATATATATATATATATATATATATATATACTAAAACAGATTTGTAACATGAATGTACATGTTACATGTTACAAAGCTGGCGGATGGTTCAAGTGTGCTCGATACCATTAGAGGTAGAGCGTTTATAAAAGAGTTAGAATGTTTTCGTCACTACTCTGAGTTTCATGAGTAATGCGATCTTCAGGCAACTGACAGTTCAGCTTCAACTTGTCGTTAAAGTGCCTATAACGTCTGTGGGGATTTAACATATTTGTAATCTATGGATTCTCCTGAGATAAATTGTAATATATCTTGTCAGCTGAAAATCTCATCTTCATACACTTTTTTGCTGTTAAAGTTGACGGAAATGACGTCAAATCGGGCATCTGTTAAGAGGTTTTCATGTAGACAGATTCCCGATTTGACGTCATTTCCGTCAACTTTAACAGCAAAAAAGTGTATGAAGATGAGATTTTCAGCTGACAAGATATATTACAATTTATCTCAGGAGAATCCATAGATTACAAATATGTTAAATCCCCACAGACGTTATAGGCACTTTAATATATTCGGCGGGTTAAAAATAGTTCTGATGACGTCATGAGATTTTTACATCTCATTATAATTTTTACATCTCATTATTATTTGTTATTGTTTCTCGCACCTGATTGACTTATTTTTGTCTTATTATTTATTTTATAAAAGTCTCACTTTGTATATTATTTCACCGCTTTACGTACATCTTATTTTATGCAAGCATTGTACAGAGAACTATGTTATATAACTATTTTATCTTTATGTTCAACTGCATTTTTATGCAACTGTTTTCCGAATTACGCCTCCGTCAATAGAGACGGAAAGGTTATATTGTTATCACGAGTCACAGATGAATTTTCTCTCTCTTTAATCACGCTCATAACACCAACAACAACTCCATTACAACTAAAATATTAACCCCTCTCTTGTTCTCTTTAAAATGTCAACGCTTATATAAATTTGGTTATATGATATACTCAAGTGTTCTTGAGTCTTGACTTAAATCGTTTATATGCTGGTGTTAATTGATATATTCAACGTAACAATTTACTAAATATAGACCAGTTCCCGACACACTCCCCCCATGCATTTGACTCCGAAGGGGTCACAAGTATGTCCAAGGAACTGGTTGTCTCAAATATATTGTTTATTGTTCTGTTTCGTATTCCATGAGAACTTCGTTTACTGCTTCGGCTACAGCGGCTGCTTGTCTTCGTGGTTTAAACTCCTTTGCTCCAGAATCCAACTGCTTATGCTCGTTGACGTCACACTGCAGCTCCAATGGATAAATCAGTTGAATGGGTCTCTCGATTCTTCCTTTACCTGTTTGTAGTTGAACGCCGCGTACCACTTGGTCTCTTCCCCGAATAAGTTGTACCACCTTTGCGATTTTCCACTGGTTACGATTCTTTTCATCACCTTTTATAAGTACCAAGCTGCCAACATTGGGATGGTTTTCTTCCTTCTTCTTGCTACGGTGTCTTTCTCTCAGACTTGTCAGATATTCTCGCGTCCATCTTTTCCATAGATGATCCTTTAATTTTCTGAGGAATTTGGCACGCTTTCGGAGACCACCGTCTTCTATGTGGTAGGGCTGTAGTTCAGGTAGGTCGTTGGGTTGTTGGAGGAGGAATGAGTTTGGTGTCAACACAGGAAACTCTACATCATCTTCCATATAGCTTAAGGGCCGATTGTTCATACAGATCTCTGTGTCCAGCACTATCTCCGATAGCTCTTTTAAGGTGAGTAGCCCTTTTCCGATAACTTTGTAGAACGCCGACTTGAAGATACCAATGAGGCGCTCAAATTGCCCTCCCCACCACGGTGCACGTGATAGGTTAAATTGCCACTTGATCTCGTATTTGCTGAGCTGATCGTGAAACCTTTCATCTTTCCTCACTTTTCGTAACCAGGTCGCCGCTGCCTTGAATGTTTTAGCATTGTCGGAGTAGATCAGAGCTGGTCTCCCTCTTCTTGCAATGAGGCGTTTCAAACTTGGTAGAAATTCCGCGGTCTCGAGGCTTGTCACGACTTCTAGATAAACCCCTCTTGTGAGGCTGCAGGAAAATAGAACTAGATACGCCTTGCCTTCTTGTTTCTTTGTTACTTTGTATTTTATTGGTCCGGCGAAGTCAACTCCAACCACTTTGTAAGGAATTGTTCCTTCGGTGCGCGTTTTTGGCAGGGGTCCTGGACTTGGGGCGTTGTAAGCCTTCACTGTAAATCTTTTGCACGTCCAACACTTCTTCCTGGTTTTCTTGGCGAGGCGGCGAAGGCGCGGTACCCAATAATTTTCGCGAACTTTCGCCATGGTGAGTATGACTCCCCCATGAAGAGTTTCTTCGTGAGCCTCTTGGACGAGTTTCTCGGTGAATAGGAATTCGTCTGGCAAATAGACTGGGTGCTTCCCTTGGATGCGACCATGGCATTCTAGAATACCACTTGCATTCGGTTGAAGGTTCAGCTGCAACTTCTCTTCTTCGTGGTTGTTGTCTTGTATGGCTTCAGCCTGTGTTTTCTTGATCCACTGGTTGCGTTGGTATTGCACTTCCTCGGTCGTCAATGGACCAATTTTCCTCTCTCTCGTTTCCAAATGGATATTATCCACAAACCGCTTTACCCAGGCGCCAATTCTTAAGGTTTTCTTCAGTGGATGCTTCTTTAGAAGGTCAAGATAACACTGATGGACTGGTTGTCCTACCGTCATGGTGAGAACTTCGCGTATTGCCTTCGATTCAGCTTGTGTTTCCACTGTCGGTTGAATGACTGGATTGGATGGCCACTCTTCTCTGTTTGGTAGCCAGGTTGGACCTTCGAGCCAGAGTTTTGTTAGTTCCCCTCCTCTGCTTCCAAGGTCTGCCGGATTCTCGGCCGTAGGTACGTAATGCCATGCTATTCCCTCTATTGCTTGAATCTTCGCGACTCGATTCATGACAAACTGCCTGTATTCGCCTTTTCCTTTTATCCACCACAGTGCAACGGTGCTGTCTAACCAACAATGCTTCTCGTGTGGAATGTGGGACAAGGCTTTGCTCACATTCGTAACTACGTTGACGGCCATATGACCTGCGACAAGTTCAAGTCTGGGTATGGTCAATCCCTTCTTAGCCAGCCTTGCCTTCGCTGTTAGTAGCCTTTGCGTTCCACCGGACGGCTGCTTCAAAACTGTATACACCGCTGCACACAGTCCTTCCCCACTGGCATCTCCAAAGGCGTGGATCTCTAGCTTCTCCACTGGTTCGTGAAAAGGTGCAATGGATCTTGGGACTGTCACTTCAGGTGGCAATATACTCTCCCATTTCTCCCAGTGCTTCTGAATTCCTCCACTCAAGTTGGTGTCCCACGGTAACTTGTGTTCGCACACTGTTCGATAGATTTGCTTTCCTAGAAGTAGTAAAGGTGAGGCGATTCCCATGGGATCGTAAATCTTGGCTAAACGGCTGAGGATATTTCGCTTGGTGACAGTTTCAGTTTTCTCTCCCGCGATCTGTATACCAAGTGTGTCGTTTTCTTTGTTCCAGATAATGCCCAATATCTTGGTTTCCTTTGGTTTCACCCCCAGTTGTTGTTTCGCTACCGTCTGCTCTCCGTTCTCTCCCTCGGGGTCATTGTCGTCTTCAAGCTCTTTGGCGTTGGATGCCCATTTGTGCAGCGAAAAGGTTGCGTCTCCAAGTATCTCAATGGCTTCGGCTTTACGTTGCTTGGCTTCTTGAATGGTGTTTCCTCCGGTGATTATGTCATCCACGTAAAGGCTCTTCCTTAATTCTGCAGCTGCCTTCGGAGCTTTCTTTTCCCATTGATCAAGATGTGCTTCCAAAACTCCTCCAAGCAAGAAGGGTGAAGAAACGAGTCCGAACAGGACCCTGGTGAATCGGAGTACTTCGACAACATCGTGTGGATCTTTGCGCCAGTGGAACCGAAGCGCATCTCTCTCGTTTTCTTTAATGCGGATTTGTAAAAATGCCTTTTCCATGTCTCCCGTGATGGCGACTGGAAAACTTCGAGCTCGCACGAGTATTTCCCAAAGTTTATTTTGAAGAGGAGGACCTGCGTAGAGGCAGTCGTTCAACGAAGGGCTGTTAGGTGTCGCTTTTGCGGATGCGTCGTAC
The DNA here is from genome assembly GCA_035772405.1 of Chrysogorgia sp. JL179-B06. Lineage (NCBI taxonomy): Eukaryota > Metazoa > Cnidaria > Anthozoa > Scleralcyonacea > Chrysogorgiidae > Chrysogorgia > Chrysogorgia sp. JL179-B06. The sequence goes on along the minus strand of JAYKKM010000076.1, from coordinate 2,135,653 downwards.
ACGACTCGTAGCTTTGTAGACTGCGCCGACTCCCTGACCACTTCCTTGTGGGGAATGTAGAATTCCTTGCCTTGAGCTTCGACCTCCGCTGTTTCCACAACGCCTTGTTCCTTTTGCTCCTCGATGACTGCGTTGTAATCTTCCACAATGTTCTTGCGTTGCAGGCGTTTTTGCAAGCTTGCTAAACGACGGATACTTCCTTCTTTGTTCGAAGGCAATGGTAGATGGTTACCGCGCCATGGGAGGCCGGTTTCGCACCAACCCGAAGTGGACCGCGTCAACTGCTCTTTGAACTCAGTGTAGACCGTGGATTGGTCGTGTTCCGCCGCATCTGCAAGACCTAACACATCGAGGCGACAAAGTTGTTCGTAATCTGTCTGCGTCGTTTGCGTCATAAGCATCGTGTCGTGATTTAGCTCGATACCAGGGCTCATTGCGAACCAACCAAGCTTCGTCTTCTCGGCGATCGGCTGACCCTCCATCCCCACGAGAGGCTTTGTACTCGTCTTTATTCTTGCGTATTCTCCACTTCCTAAGACGACGTGGATAGGTAAGTGGGACTTCTGGTCAACATCGATGAATTTCGCGGCTCGAAGGTGGTCAAACTCACTCTTGAGCTTGTCGTAACGTGGATTGTCAACGATGAGGAGATCGGATTTCTCGACCTTGATCAACTTCACATCCATGACGTAATCGCTTTCTAGGGATTTGATTTCTGCGTCATAAATCTCGAGCCGGGTTGTCTTGGAGGTCATCAACATGTCGATTCTGGACATTCTCGTCTCGCTAGGCTTGATTTTCAGCATGGTTGCTAGTTTTGCAGAAACGTAGGAGCTCCCTGCGCCAGAATCGATCAACGCGCGACATTTTACTCCATTTACCTCGACCACAACCACAGGAAATATGCACTCGCTGTTGTTTCCACTTGCCGTCATCACTCTTGTGGCATCTTCATGACCGCAGGAATCACAGATGGATGTATGATGGCGTTTGTTGCATTTCCTGCACGTAGACTTGCTTGCACAAGAGGCGGCGCGATGTGTTCCAGCTGCGCAATTGAAGCATAGTCGCTTTCTTGCCAGGATTTCTTTTCTCGCTTTGACGTCGGTCACAGTTTCGCAGTCTCCGGACTTGTGCTCGCCTTCACAATAAACGCAGGCTCTCGACTTTCCTTGGTTTGTCTGGAACATTTTCTTTGACTTTTCTTTTTTCCATGGTTCCGTCTCCTTATCTGGCTTGTCGTCGACCGGATTTCGTCTTGTCCACTGTCGGACTGCCTCGGAAAGCTTATCGAAAGTCCAATTTTCCCAATCAGAGTCAGTTCGAACTACATGTAGGTCTCCACGAATCGCTGACAGTTTATCTAGTGTCATAGAAACATTTCCATCCACTTCCTTCAGTTTGTTCATCGTTTGTAAAGCTTGAACGCAATAATTTAGCTTGTCGCTGAACTCTGAAATCTTCTTAGGATTGGCACTTGAGATATGTGGTAAGTCGATTATCTCTTTGACGTACGCTTTGACGATCTCTGAATTCTTGCCATACCGGTCCCTCAAAATAGATTTCGCTCGATTATATCCCTCTGCGGTGAATGGGAGCGATTCTACGGTACGCCTTACTTTCGTTCCAAGTGAACCACACAGATACGTAAACTTGTTGATGGCTGCTATGTCTGACTTGTCAACCGTCTCTATGAATTGACCCCAGAATCTAGGCCAATCCATATACGAGCCTTCGAACTTTTCAATGCTAATCTTTGGTAATCGCACAGATATCTCTTTACTTTTGGTGGCTTCACTAGAATTATTCCCCTTGATCTGTTCTCCTGCCATTCCTTCTTGGTGTTTTGCTTCTACCTGTAGTTTTGATTCTTGTAGCTTGACTTCAAACTTGAGTTGTTCTTCTCGGGCGTTGTTTTCGTCTTCGAGGTTCTTTTCGTTGAGCCATTTTTGAAGTAGTGCTACCTGATCTTCTGCTTCAGCTATATTGGCGTCCACGTTTTCATTCCACTCACTGATCTCTTGTAAGTCTTGTTCTTTGCTGATCTTTAGCTCTTCCACAGCGCGTTTCAACTGGTCTGACTCGTCTATCGTTGTTCGCAGAGCTTTTAATTGTCGTTCGATGGATTCTGGTTTTCTCGATTCTAGCGTCTTCGTCGTTCGTCCCGCAATAAGTTGAAGCTGAGTCAACTTGGTTTTTAATGTTGCTTCTTTATCGATTTCCATTTTCGCGTTTATGTTATTAACAAATCACAGTCTCATTAAAATCAAAGATTGATTGTACTTACACAATATCTTCGTCGGAGGTGCCACGTTTTCCGAATTACGCCTCCGTCAATAGAGACGGAAAGGTTATATTGTTATCACGAGTCACAGATGAATTTTCTCTCTCTTTAATCACGCTCACAACACCAACAACAACTCCATTACAACTAAAATATTAACCCCTCTCTTGTTCTCTTTAAAATGTCAACGCTTATATAAATTTGGTTATATGATATACTCAAGTGTTCTTGAGTCTTGACTTAAATCGTTTATATGCTGGTGTTAATTGATATATTCAACGTAACAATTTACTAAATATAGACCAGTTCCCGACAACTGTTCGACTTACATCTGTTTAATATTACACATGTTCATGAACTACTATATTGTGAATAGATGTTGAGAACGGTTACAACCAGTCAAGGGGGGTCAATAAGGGGTGGCCAGACGTGCAGCATGTGCAGGGGACCCTTGCTGTGCGTAATGAATGTCTTTACCCCAGATCAGCCCCAGATTGATGTCTAACGTACCCATGCAGAGTGCCCCAGAGTACCTATGGTCCAGCAAGCTCATAAACCACCGGGGTTTAAGGCGATAGTTTCCACTGAGGAAAATCTTCCGCAGGAACGGCGGAACGGACAGGAAAGTTTCCTTTGTGTTAAAGTCGTTAAAGTTCAAACCGAGAGCTCACAAGACAAAGAAAACTTCCCTGTCAGTTCCGGTCCTGCGGAAGATTTTCCTGAGTGGAAACTAGCCTTAAGACGTCTGCGGCGCAGGCTCAAGCTCATTGTGAGCTCCATATATATGTAGAACTCACTGCTCTGTTATTATCCTAAACCATAACCGCATGGGTACGAGGCTGTACTACCCCTCCACTACAACTTTGACTTCAATAAGCCCACCACTTATTTTTGCAATTTTGCACAATATCACTGAACTGCCTTGGATTTCGAGGCAGCACTTCCCGGCTTGCGATAGTAACTTCTAGTGTGATCTATAATTTATCTATCTACACTCTGTCTCTATTTCGACAGTACCTGACCCTGCACTACTATATTTCTACACTACCTACGTAACACAACATTTCTATGTCTTACGAAAAACAGCCGAGGGCTAACAGTACACCATATCTTTAATGCGAAACATGACTGGATAATTAACAAGATGATTGAGGAACGATTGCGTCGTCGTCGTTGTATACGTGTTCCACTTTCTGTTTCAAGCTTTTGATTTCACAGCTGAATACAACCTATTTAATCGTTCTGTATTTCATCGATTCTGTCTTTGATTTATTGACTGCGTTTCAACTGTGAAAGAAGACGCCTTTATAATCCTTATGCATGCAGCAGAACGCACTCGTAAAACACAGTCCTCCACGGATATTTGATAATCGATAAAAATCTTTGGCATCGTTATCCTAGTATTCTGGATCTAATTTACTCGTCAAGCGGTCGCCATTCGTTTGGCATTTTTGAAATCTGTTTTGTCATGGATTGTCGGCCATACAGGTTTTACTTGAATGTCATGTAGAAACTGCTGTTAACTGGTGGTGAACTGCATGCCGAGATTCTTAAGAACGAAATACTGACTTTGGAGCAGAGCCCTTCATGCCCTTCATCAGAGTAAGAATTGTTAATGAATGCAGACCAAAACGTCTACAAAAACGGCGTAATTATTTTTGATTTTTGTTTGTTTTGGCATTGAGAAAGTAAAATTGATAAACATGTTTTTATCATGAGTGTTCATATTGCAAAAACAAATAGGATTAAGGTTTTGTATCCGTTAAAGTGCCGATGGACATGTAATGCACATGAAATATATGTCGATATGATGTCTAATCTCATGGTTTGGTGTTAAGAATGAATCAGGAATCAAATTACCATATACCCTACACTTGGAGGAAAGTACGGGTGGCGCGTGCTGTTAGTGCGCTGCTTCTCACCGCTGAGTTCTGAAGTTAAGCCCGATCGGACGAGGTTAGTACTTGGATGGGTGACTACCTCGTTTCGATTCCTGAGCTTCATGAGATTTATGTGAGTAGAGTTGTTGATTCTCTCCCTTGCTTCGAGGGTTTTTCTCCGGGTACTCCGGTTTCCATCCCTCCCTAACTTTAGCTGTGCTCCGAGGTCATCATGGGTCGTATGGTGACAGCCTGTGTTGAGCTGCGTCCGTCGTGTAGTTGGTAGGATGATTAGCATGACACCTTTACCTTTATAACCTCGTCGTGACCTTCTGATAGACATTGAAATACATGCGCTATATAAAAATCCAGGGCCGTGGATGTATAAAATTAGTTCAGGATCAAAACTTGAAAATGCGACTCTCCAATCTACTCGGTAATCCATGATTGTTACTAACTTATGAAGTAGATCATCATAACAGCATCTGTTGACAACTTGAGTTACACTGTCGTTATTTAAATGCATCTGGGATAGCTCTATTTGTTGTTCTTTCTTATAATCTTTGTTTGAAAAATCAATAAAACTGGTAACATTTTATTTGCCTTTTTAATCAATTTATTTGCCTTTTTCATCAGTTGCGCAAACGATTGACACGTGCGCAATTTCAACAAACTGTCACTGAATAAATGTCAGTAGCGCAAGTTGAAGTGACATATACTGAACAAAGATGAAGTGAATTCGTATCAATTCATCTTTCTTATGGTGCTTCGCATGGTACCATTTACAACATCTCTTTACAAGAAATAAATAATGATAATCATTTAAGACAAACCTGGTTGTCAGTTGCGTTGCAACGCGGTTAGCACGCAAATTTGACGGAACCATTATGACCAGCGATCTGTCTTATTGCTTTATAAGCTTATGGACGACGCGTCAACAGTTTAACATCCATTTTATCAGATGTTAGTCTTCTTTATTTCCCTCGAATAACATTTGAACCAATTGATATTTAATTATCACTAACTGTTCTAAGTCCACTATGAAAACACAGAAACAGACTTGATGAGAAAATCAGGCGTATGTAATAAAGTCGCATGTGTTGCGAGATTATTATGATAGTGCATGTCCTGGAGATTTTTAAGCTCCTCATATCTGAAACTATAGTGACCACTTTACCTTCCCAGCTTGCGATGTGGATAAGGTCTTCAAAAAATCAACCTGAAAGAATCGTTCCGAACTATATAGCGGGGACATTACGATAAGTATTACTGAACATCGTCAGCAGCTTCAACAAGTCAACTCTCTGATTCTTTATCAGTCTTAATGACCCGCGCAGAGACAAAGTTAGCTCATTTTATGTTTTCCCAGTACGAAGTGTTTAAAGATGAGAAATTGCTTCTGTATCTGTCCTCGAGACACACGCGACTTAACAAAGTAGCTATAACATGAAGAAATAGCACGTAAATAGTCGGCTAATGTTTCGAGCGAAGGCCCTTTGTCAGAGAGAACATTTCCCTCTCTGACGAAGGGCCTTCGCTCGAAACGTTAGACAACTTACATGCTATTTCGGCAGCACACCAACCTTTTTAGATATTTGATTTGTATTTCTACACTGCCTACGCAGCGCAACACGTTTTATAACATGAAGATCTGTTTTACTGACCTTTCGTAACAAGTGCAGGTCTCGATCCCTGCTTTCGGTTTCCGTGTATAGTTTCTATCTCCCAAGCTTCCTTTGATTGTTATTCGCTCTCCAGTTATACACTTCTTAGTTCTTCAGTTCTGCTTTGGCGGACGCGCGCTTTTTCCTCGGTTGACTAGATCAAGTGATTGTGAATCACGAAGAATCACGGGAGTTTTTATATTGGTTGTCGAGCGTTGTAAATATAATTGTCATATCACTAGATCATTATCGTCGCTAAACGCATTCTTTGATGGACTAACAATTACATGGGGAGTTGTTTTTTCACGCAATAGCCATAATAAATGATAATAAATCACTAATTATACTAGTAATCAAAGATTATGTAATTGCGTTCGATGCATGTGGACCAGTAAATGGCGAATGAAGATCGGTAATTATGCTGTAACGAATTATGAAAATAAATAAAGCTAATAAATATATAACAGCGTCTTAATTGAAGGAGACACTGTATAACTTCAATGTTTTTGACAACTGTGACATCCTGAGTGATTTCCGTACGTTATTTTAATATTAGGAAGGTATATTTCCCGTTCGTTTGTTCGATTTGAAAGTTGAACGCCAGATACCTGTAAATCGTTCAAATCAGAAATATTACAATCGTGAAGTTCGATTTGGCAAAAGTTTCGCTTGAATGGAAAATTTATAACTTCGCGAGGCTTGCTCGTTTCGAGTAAATGTTGTTCGAATTAGATGTATGGCGTTCAAATGATCAGATTGAATTTTGATATTATAAACGCAATGTTATTTTAAAATGAGAAGGCCATGGATTGGGCCATATGATCGCCTAGATAGTAGATACGTGATTTAGATTGTTCAGATCGAGTGGAACACGGCGACAGCGTCTTAATTCAAGGAGTGAAGGAGACACTATATAAACCTCAATGTTTTTGACAACGGTGACATCCCGCATTCCCGTTCGTTAGTTCGATTTGAAATATGACCGTTCGACCGCTTCACAATCGTGAAGTTCGATTTGGCAAAGTGTTGCTTGAATTGAAAATTTATAACTTCGCGAGGCTTGCACTTTTCCAGTAAATGTTGTTCGAATTAGATGTATGGTAATGTGTTCAATTTTGATATAAACGCGCCATATGATTACCGTATGTTATTTATTACAAGGCTATATGATCGCCTTTATGGTTTATATTCTACATTCTATTTATTTGATCCTCCATGCTATAGAAAATTTCTAGCATCATTCTGCTGGCATGCCTGTGTTAGTCCCGAGGCAGCATTTTCCTAGCTAGTACTAATGCCATAATTTATTCCAAATTCCAAAACAAAATTTATTCAAAAAGGGGAAGATTTTATCTTGATTTCTTTTAGCTGTAAAGCACAGATAAAACACCATAACATGCAAGATTAGAATGCGTTCTCCTTCGTCGAACGCAATAACGAAAATCATAATACAACTTACATTTCAACTTATTTATTTATTTCGATTCGCCATTAGTAAATTAACATATAAAATATAAGTTTGGCAGGGATGCCCCGTGTATAATTAAAAAAAAAAAAAAAAAGTTTAAAAAATTGAGGTTATATTTAATAATATAATATGTAGAGCTTATATAGCGCCTATACATGAAGATCTAGGCGCTTTACATTACAACGAAACAAACGTGACATGACAAGACCGAGGTAGACCTTGAGCTTACAAATGGCGCACATCGGCAGCCGCTATTAGTCCATACCCCTTTTTTTAATGGTCTGTACATGCATCTAGGGTGTGTTGATTTTAGTAGAGGGAGGGAAACCGGAGTACCCGGAGAAAAACCCTCGAAGCACAGGAGAGATCAACTACGACAACTCTATTCACATTAGTCCCAAGTTTGAGAAGCAACACGGGGCTGTACCCAGATGGTCACCCATCCAGCCACTAACCCCGCCCGACCGGCTTAACTTGAAGCTAGAGGTGAAAGGCAACGCGCTAATCGCATATGCCGCTCGTACTCGTAAATACTAAGGTGAAAAGAAAAGTCTGTAGCAAAAATCAACAACGACAAGTGAGGGATTTCTCGAGGCGACGTGCCAAGTTACATTTTACTTACATCTGTGGCGAGATTTATCTAAGTTGAAAAGGAAATTGTATAGTTCGTTTTTAAAGGTAGACGTTTCCAGTCTCTGGCGTGAGAATACTGCAAAAAGGTGCTTTGTCCCACAAGGACACTTACTATACTCGGGCTACCTGTGGTATCACGAGTCTTAGGTTTCGGCTCCGTTCTGTGTTATTTTTTGTCAATGTCGATATATTGCAATTATTGCATCATCCTGATACTAGGCTTTGCGAAACCGCGAGTTGCCATTGTGATTTACTGCATCTCATGGTCACCTTTTCTAGGTATCAACAGAAAAGCAACTCAACTAAACTATAACACTCTTGGAAACAATTTGCTAAATTTACTATAAGTAAGTTTGTATGTCTTAATATTCATGTCGTTTCTATCATTTCTATCAATCGGAAATGTCATCATCTGAGTTAGAGTAGAAAGTTAATTCTTCTACATCGGCCGATTCACCAATGCTATAATCAGAAGTTGGTAGCTAGGGCAATGCCGCACTTGACGAAAGAGCGGACCACTGTTTCTCACAATCGGCGCGAAGTTTCTTGCCATGCTTGGCCCACCCACTTTAGTGGTAAATAAAACCTGTCGATCGCCAGCAGTAAGCTTTCCACTAACGAACAACTCTTGGTTACTTCAGATACGAATTTTACCATCCGAAAGTAACGACCCCCCGAAAGTAGCGACCCCCCGAAAGTAGCGACCCCCCGAAAGTAACGACCCCCCGAAAGTAGCGATATGAATGGCTGCTAAATTCGAAAGTAACGACATCGTTACTTTCGGAACTTTGCGGTATCTGAGTTTTACAAATATCGGAAATGAAATATCCTTGGGCTATATATAGATATCAATCAATTAAAGTCGAGAATAACCTTGTTTATTATACAATATTATACTCATACAATCTCCATTGTGATTGGCTAAAAAACCTACAGACAATTCTTGATGTCTTGCCACCTACAAAATATCAAACATTGTCTGTAGGTGACGTATTGTCTTTGCATGGCTTAATTTAAAAGTATCCAAAACGGTATTTGTCGTCCCAAAAGCGATATTTTCGTGTAGACCCTGGGGACGATTTCAGAATATATAATTTCGGAATAATTATTATATTTTGCGAAGGTTTTTAAATATTTACATACGCTGTAATGGTCTCGTGATCATTTGACTTTCGCAATGGTTAACTTTCACAAAGCTTGCAGCCCTATCGCGGCTGCTGTACTCGAATACGACACAAATAAGATCGTCCACATTAAGAGCAAAAAGGTTGGCTTTATCAATAGATTTATTCAGTTGGTAATTATTGGATATGTGATTGGGTAAGTGTTTTGTTACATCGGTTTTACCTATTTTGGTTGTGTGTCCCAATAGATTACAGAATACGGCTTGTGTTGGACGATTTAAACAAATGAAACAAGAAAAGTATAATTAAAACATTGGTGTGTAAACAATGACAGTGAAGCATCCATCGTAAACAACTTGACGTGCATTGTGAAAATGAAACATTCGACCAGCCATATTAACCTTTTCCTTTTAATTATCTTTGTCAAGGCACACTTTATGAAATATCAATACTTTAATATTTCTCTTCTGAAGCCTGACCACCTTGTGACATGATGCTAAAAATCCAAATGCTCTCCTTTCATATTATGGTTGCCATTTCATTTTAAATATTCTTTCATGTGCATATAAAATATAAATTAGGCTTTACAACCTCGTCAGGAAGCAAAGATTATTTTGAATTGCTGACACAGAAACGAGGCCATAAAGGCTAATTTAGATGCACATAAAGAATATTTAAATTGGCGTCATTATGAAAGAGGCCTATAACTAATTACTGCATATATTATAATGAGATAGTTGGACGATCGTCAAGCTTGTATCAGCAGAAAGATGATTCTGAGTCCCGGACAGGAATTGAACCTGTAACCTTCTGATTGCTCTAACCATTGAGCCACCGAGACTCAGACACCAAGATAGTGACTGCCGCATAGGCAGTACATATATCAATCGAACCAGTACATCATTGTAACCTTCCCTCTCTATCTGAGTCTCGTTAGCTCAATGGTTAGAGCATCTCACCGGCAATCAGAAGGTTACACTCAGAATCATTTTTCTGAGGATACAAGCTTGACGATCATCCATGCATCGTCTGTCTACTCCAAGCTCTCCCACATTCACTACAGCAGTGTGTATATTAACACATAATCAGATATTATTATAACTAAAATGGACTATTAACTACAATCATGGCCAAAAGTGCTTGGGACATCAACTGCAAATCCTCAAAAACAGTGTTGTGTTTGCAACAATTTTGGCCAGGATTGTCTAAAAATGGTGAATATAAAATAATTGAAGAAAAAGCAGTTTATTATGCAAAACAAGCCCCCATTCTCTGATCCCCCTACCCCCCTCAATGGGGCTGATCCCCCTACCCCCCTCAATGGGGCAGGTCTCTGCAGAGTCAAAATCCGGTAAGGAATATTAGGATCCTGAGTATAGATCCTGTAGGAAAATGCTAGGATCATGTCCAAATCCTGTAAGAAATTGATAGGATCCTGACTAAATCCAATAAGGAATTGATAGGATCCTGTAAGAAATTGATAGGATCCTGACTAAATCCTGTAGGTAATCATTAGAATCCTGACTATAGATCCTGTAGGAACTACCGTAGTTAGGATCCTGACCAAATTCTGTAAGATAATGTTAGGATCCTGACCAAATCCTGTAAGAAATTGATAGGATCCTGACTAAATCCTATATGACCCTAAGTAGGATTTTCACCGGGAAAGCATAGCGTATTGTACATAGAATCTCTGTTGTCTGTTCTTGGAATAATCTTAAGTCTGTTTTATTTCAGGTATGTTATAATATATGAAAAAGGTTATCAGTCTACAGGCATTGGGCTGAGTTCTATTACCACAAAACTAAAGGGGACAGCATTGACAAATCTAACAATTAAAGCACCATTGTACAATAAAACAATCCAAGATACACTCTTCAATGGGCCGCGCATATGGGATTCGTCGGATTATGTTATTCCACCAGAAGTAAGTGTTTATTTTGTTCGGAAAGAGGAAGTAAATCTTCTTGCCATTGATTGTTCAGTTATAGATACACAGAAGATGTCAGAATGTGGTATGGACAACTTTTTTGTTCTTACCACGTTCAGATACAATACAATACTGAAACTTTGTACATTACTGTGGGAACACAGTAGAAAACCCATAAGTCACAAATTCCAAGTTATTGGCGTTATTTATTCACTTTAATGTATTCACTTTAACCAGGTTCTGCTGGTTCACTGACCTGAACCAGAACCTTTGAACCAGAACCTGGTTCTTCTGGTTCACTGACCTGAACCAGAACCTGGTTCAGTTGAAGCAGATGAACCAGACGAACCTTGGTTCAGATGAAGAGGCTAACAATATCAAACGAGCACATTGTTGGATTTAAGGGATATTTAAATTTAATTCTTTCAAATTATCAACAAAAGTAAATGAGTCTTTTAAAATGCGTGACGAATACTTAATGATCAAGGACCGGTTTTAATAGTGAGGAAAGTTCTTTGGCTAAATTATGTTGTGCCGATTTAATCATTGAAAGAATAGGACGAAACGGAGTCCCATTTTTATGAACTTTTGGTAATCCATACATTCTAGGTCGTTCAGAACCATTAGACTTGTTGATAAAACTCCTCAGTAATTTGATTATATTTCTTCAATCGCAGTAAAAGTGATTGAAGATTCCGTTCAATAGAAATACTTTTGTCATAGTTTGGTAAATGACCCAACTGTTTACAGAACTTAGTATTGTCACTAAGTATATGTTCAGCATTTTCTGCTCATAATCGGTTTTGTCTAGGAGAACAAGACCAGTATCTTTATCAGGTTTACAGATCACAATATCCTTGTTCTTACGAACGATGAGATGTTCTCTAGTTCCTTAAACCTACCCTAAACCTATGTCTATTGATCACAGGAGAACGATGCTGTTTTTGTTATGACCAATATGATAATTACTCCAAGACAACAGCAAGGGAAATGCCCAGAGGATGAACAATATGCAGATGCTCATTGCTATACAGATGCAGATTGTGTTAAAGGAAAAGAAGTGGTTGCTGGTCATGGTTAGTAATCAAGTCCCAGGGGGCAGGGGTTGGGCACTAACTCAGCTAATGAAATGCCAAAGTGTGTGGCAATTATATATATATATACAAACGGTCAAGAAATGTTTGAGTAAATTATTAAAAGTAAAATGTATTAAAATTACAAAATATATTATTATGTTATGTCTATAAATGATATTGATCACAGATCAAACATGGCCTTTTCGAAGGCATATTAAAGGTGCTCCAGACAGCCACCGTACGTCCCATGTCTGCCCATGGAGCACAGCTAAGGGCCCGTCTACATGATACGATTGTCATTCTGGCGTAAGTTGTCATACAGGATTGTCATACAGGATTTGTAAGCAACACAATGCTTGTTTACCGGTATGATTTGATGGCAAATGTTGACACGCGTGTACAGTTCAATGATCACATGCACCAAGATCACAATTGTATATGACAAATCGTATTGTGTAGAAAGGCTGTAAGATCTTAAGTGTTGGGGAAACTGGAGTACCCAGAGAAAAACCCTCGAAGCACAGGAGAGAACCAACAACTACTCACATGAGTCTGTAGTTTGGAAGTTAACACGGGTATACCCAGATGAGCTCCCATCCAAGTACTAACCCTGTCCAACAGAGCTGGAAGCAATGCAATTACTATTATCGGAAACTGGGTGATTTTTCAAAATGTGGGTTAAGCTTGAGGCAGGAGAGTGATAACAGGGTAGTAATTAGGTTATATTTAGGTTAAGCACTAAATTAACAGTGGCGATTGATTGCATGAATGTGTCCTGTGTAAATGGAAGAACAATGTAGGCACAATAAGATAATAGCAAATAGGAGTGTTTGGTATGTAGTCTGAGAGTGAGTGTGTGTCTTGCAGAGAGTGATAGCGACTACTGTGAATTAGTGAGCGAAGAGACATATTATTTGTAAAGGGAATACAGTAAATACGGTATACACAAAATGACAAAACCAATGTTATATATTATTGTGTAGTCATAAAATGTTGGGCAAACACAAGGAGGCAATCCCCAACACTGCACATGCATATGCCCGTCGACTTGTGCTCCCCAAATCGGTGAAATAAAGGGTGATATTAACTAATAATCTACATATTTTTCTCTAGGAATCATGACTGGCAAGTGCGTAAAACCAGACAGGCGTGTAAGTGGAAACTTTAGCATGTGTGAAATTTTTTCCTGGTGTCCAGTTGAATATGACAAACTTCCCATGCCTGGAACAAACTTTGGTGAACCACTAAAAAAGTAAGAACTCCACAAGTGTTTCTAAAACTGGATATAAATATAAATTATAGCTTGTATATACTGTTTTTGCTATTGGATACAGAATTATATCAATGATGTTATCATTTTTCAGCAATAGCTGCTTGCTTGAAGGAGCTGTGAATTTTACCATACTAATCAAGAATACCGTTCAGTTTTCCGACTATGGACACTCATTGTAAGTCTTCATAATTATGATAATATATAATAAATAAAAAATGGCATACTGTCACGTAGTTGTGCATGTATTGTATTTCTTGATCTGTAGTGGAAATTAAACGAGCAAATTATGTGTAACATGGACTGTGCAACATTTAAAGATTTGCTTTGGGGGTGGTTGCCTGGTTGGTTGGACGTATAGTACTATAAAATCACACTTGACATTATTATATTGAACTTATGCATGATGGATTAGTCTGTAATTCGGTACATTTTGCGTGTCAAGACAAGTTGCAAGGAAAATAGGACGTGTGATATGCCGGATTGTTAATGTTTGTAACTTGAATTTTTGCAAATGATTTCACAACGCAACCAGGTGATAAATCAGACATAGTTTGACGCTACTCTGGCTTTAAAAAGTTTTTTTGAACATAACTTAAAAGTTACTGTCCATAACCCAACGTTTCGACACTCCAATCTAGTGTCTTCATCAGGGGTGATGGTTGTAAGCCGTTAGGATCCCTATTTATACCCTCATAGAACTGATGATGACGTTATCTATTAACAAGATGGAAATAAGCTTCTGGTAATAAACCACCGTCATCGCGATTCAATGGGGCGTGGGCGCTAGCGATATGCCATGCCTCTAGACAACGTCTCTGATGGTACCGCGGATTACTGGTAATAATTTTGGAATTTTGCCACGCAATCGCATGGTACAACCACGCACGTGTGAAATTATTACCACTAATCCGCGGTACCATCAGAGACGTTGTCTCTTAGCATATCAATAACGCCCACGCCCCATTGAATCGCGATGACGGTGGTTTATTACGAGAAGCTTATTTGCATTTTGTTAATAGATAACGTCATCATCTGTTTATGAGGGTATAAATAGGGATCCTAACTTTACAGCGATCACCCCTGATGCAGACACTAGATTGGAGTGTCGAAACGTTGGGTCATGGACAGTAACTTTTAAGTTACGTTCAAAAAAACTTTTTAAAGCCAGAGTAGCGTCAAACTATGTTTGAATTTTTGCATTATCAATTCTCTAAACTGTATTTACTCCATTTTCCAGACGTAATATTAACGAAAAGCAAAATGCAACGTATCTGAAGCGTTGTAACTATGACGCTAGTAGACACAAACTTTGCCCTATCTTCAAACTGAAAACAATCTTTGACGAGATATCCGACACAGCTTTTAACGATGCAGCAATAAAGGTAAACTATTTGTTGTAATGCAATGCAATGCAATGCAATGCAATGCAATGCAATGCAATGCAATGCAATGCAATGCAATGCAATGCAATGCAATGTAATGCAATGTAATGAAAATTTACTTTAATGTACCGTCTCTCAATCATTAGAACATCTCTTCCGTACTGCTTTCTCTATTTTAATTGGGGTTTTTTCGGCTTCTGTTACGTATGTCACCCACTGATCTCGAAAGAAGACTGGATCGAGCAACTTTTGTTCAGAAAATGAAGCCGGAAGTCCGCCATTACTAAGGGACCAACTGAGAATCCTATGAGGTTTTTTGATGGTTTATGACAAATTAAAATAATATTACTATAAAGAGGACCAGAAAATTTTTTTCAAATTACTGGGTAAAACGATTCATCGCCTACCTACAGATTTACTGCGACTTTGGTCCCTTAGTAATGGCCGCCGTTGGCTCTAATTATATCCAGTGAGAGAAGCCTGATATGAGACGTCAAATTAGGTTGAAGATTTTATGCATTTAATGTTAACAAAGAAACTATATTGGCCAGACACTAAACCTATTTTGCTAGCGTCACAGTTTGATTTGATTTGCTTGAGTTTCTAATGATCTCTCGTTAATTTACATTATGCAAATATGCAGACTTCAAAATCAGCTCATCAGATACAATAGAGAGCTCAATCCAGTCTTTATTTAGAGATCAGTGATGTCACCTTCTGTTTGTCACCTCCTTACCTCATTGGTTAGCCGACTAATTAATTATTCTCCTATGTAAATATAGACTTATATATATATATATATATATATATATATATACCGTATGTAGTAAAAAAGTAGAGTGCTGCGTAGACAGTGTTTTGAATATATAGCAAAGTGAAAAGGTGGTAAACTGCCAAGAATTTAGTGACGAGATACTGACGTTTCGAGCGGAGCCCTTCATCAGAGTAAGACTCAGGTCTTACTCTGATGAAGGGCTCCGCTCGAAACGTCAGTATCTCGTCACTAAATTCTTGGCAGTTTACCACCTTTTCACTTTGCTATATACCGTATGTAGTTCTCACACCTCTAAGTGTTACTCTGAATATGTTGTAAGTTCACAACAAAACGTCAGTAAATATGTTTTAAATATTGAGCTGGGTTATTATCTTTATACTCATATGATTACGCTTTCCACCCAGGAAATCTATAGCCAAGATTAGGTAACATAATTATTGTGATTTATTATATAATAGACAGTGTTTTATTGATGGTTCCTCCACTAATAAAACTGATAATCACACATGTGCGATTATTTATGGTAATCACACATGTGTTGATTATCGTGTTTTAAAATATTTGTAAAATCGCATTACACTCTTGTGCTCTATTTTTGTTGATTACATAATAAACAGAAAAATACATGAATGCTTGGAAATATGAAATTTATTTCTCGTGTTGACCAGGACATCTCACTCGAAACAAATTTCATATTTCCACACATCCATGAATGTATTATTCTCTTTGTATGCAATGAGATGTAATAACATGGTCACCTCGGTTTCTTTTGTTTTAACAGGGACGATTACTGTCGTATTTACACCATGAATACTGGATGAAAACTAATATTTAGTTCTAAACATCCCTCATCAATATATTCATGAGGGACGTTTAGAACTATAAATATCCCTCATCCAATATTCATTAAAAATATGCCTCAAAGAACTAATTGATTTGTTCCTTACTCCACAATGTATGTCTTTTGGTGCTTAAAGGAACTCGGTTTTCATTTGCTTCGGCAACTACTTTATCGCTCACAAACGAAAAGCGGACATCAGCCATCAATCACTCCGACTAAAAAATACTAACGTGTATTTGCAAACCAAATGTATACACAGATACACTGAACCAATTCGATAAAGAGATTTCACAAAACAAAAGCCACCATTGTCTTGTTTATTTCCTCGGTGACCATGTAATTACAAACTAAACGCATGGCTTTGACGGATATTAGTGCTTAAATGTCTCCTGGCAACCCTCGGGTCGGGAGGTTTAGTAAAACTTTTACTAAACCTCCCTCGGCTTTCGCGGGGTTCATTTAATCAATCTCCCTCAAAACCATGCGTTTACTTATAATAATTTCTCTATATTGACAGGGTGGCGTTGTAGCGATCAAGATAAAGTGGGATTGCAATTTCGATAAAGATGTTCATGAATGCATTCCCGAATATTCATTTTACAGGTAAATATTTTATAATGTGCTACTAACCTAATTAATAGCGTCCAAGTACAGTAAACACCCGCTATAAAGAACCTTCCAACCTATAAGAACCTCAGGCTGAAATTAGGGATTTTGTGCCCCTCTCAATAAGAACATGTTGACGTAGATCTCAAAATTCTAGTTCGGTACATCCAGTATTTCAGATCACAATAAATTATAGCCTGTTCAGTTTGCAGATGCTTACTGTTTTCTTATAGGGATTAAACAAACCATTAAAGAGATAAAGTACTACAGTATATTTATAAGAACCTAATTTATAACACCCTGATTTTTTGTTAGATATCAAATATATAAGAACCTATCCAAAGCTGGTTTGGAAAAATGTAGGTTCTTCATAGGTTGGATTTCTAGAATATTGAATCTGAAATGATAATTATAGTTTAGCATCACAGGAATTAGCGTTTTGGACAAACAATTAAGAAATAGAAAACATTTTCTGTGTTTCCATAGAGTTATAGAAACACGAGTGGAAGTTTGGGAGAACGAGAAATGGCAGTGGGAACACGAGCTCGCAGGACGAGTGTTTCACGCTATTTCGAGTTCTCCCAAACTTTCACGAGTGTTTCTATAACGTATGGGAACACGGAAAGATGTTTTCTATTTCTTTTATAAAATAACACTGAGGAAATAAGTAATAACTAATAAGACCCTTATTAAAATGATGAAAATATACATTCTCCTTACTCACGCTAGACAGCGTACGCCGGCTGCTCAAATGAACATAAACGCTCTTAACTGTTAATAAAAGCATGCAATCTTCTCGTTTTTCTTCTTGTTGACTGTCACAGAACATATTTATCGACATTTTAGCTGTTTGTGAGCAAAGGTTCGTCTTACAGTCCATTTTATAAAAATGGCGGGAAAAATCCATGTTTTCCATCGAGTTATATTTTATTATACAAAAGTTACTTTAGTTCGGTAAAATTGCATTATTTGGATAAGGAAAGAAAAATAAACTTTATTTCCAGCTTAGTTGAATCAAATTCTGTATTAGTTTTACATTTTCCAGTTAATAATGAAGCAAAAATCACTATAGAATTTTTTAGCATTTAAGATTCCGTGACCGTGGTCAAAATATCGTAAAATTCCGCCCGCTGCTGCAGCCAATCAGGTTGCAGGAAAGGCTAGGATTCCGCCCGCTCACGTTACAAAAAAATGCATATTTGCTTTATAGGTTAGATAATGCTCATGCTTTGATTGCTGGAGGATATAATTTCAGGTGAGTGAAAAGATTAATCTTAAGAGGTATTTATATGGAGGTGCGCCAGTCCTCTTTGCCGAGATCTATATGGAGGAGGAGGGCCAGCCCTCCTTGGCGAGATCTTGCTATTTAGTACCTTATTTAGTACCTTTTAGTACCTTTTAGTACCTTTTAGTACCTTTGCTATTTAGTACCTTTTAGTACCTTTTAGTACCTTTTAGTACCTTTGCTATTTAGTACCTTTTAGTACCTTTTAGTACCTTTTAGTACCTTTGCTATTTAGTACCTTTTAGTACCTTTGCTATTTAGTACCTTTTAGTACCTTTTAGTACCTTTGCTATTTAGTACCTTTTAGTACCTTTTAGTACCTTTTAGTACCTTTGCTATTTAGTACCTTTTAGTACCTTTTAGTACCTTTTAGTACCTTTGCTATTTAGTACCTTTTAGTACCTTTGCTATTTAGTACCTTTTAGTACCTTTTAGTACCTTTTAGTACCTTTGCTATTTAGTACCTTAGTACCTTTGCTTTTTAGTACCTTATTTAGTACTTTTTAATACCTTTGCTATTTAGTACCTTTTAGTACCTTTGCTATTTAGTACCTTTTAGTACCTTTGCTATTTAGTACCTTTTAGTATCTTTTAGTACCTTTTAGTACCTTTGCTATTTAGTACCTTTTAGTACCTTTGCTATTTAGTACCTTTTAGTATCTTTTAGTACCTTTTAGTACCTTTGCTATTTAGTACCTTTTAATACCTTTTAATACCTTTGCTATTTAGTACCTTTTAGTACCTTTTAGTACCTTTGCTATTTAGTACCTTTTAGTACCTTTTATACCTTTTAGTACCTTTTAGTCCTTTTAGTACCTTCGCTATTTAGTACTTTTTAGTACCTTTTAGTACCTTTTCGGAAGATATGTCCTTCAGGTCAGATAGAGAATGATAGAAATCCGAGCAATGCGCGCTGTATATTCGCCATTTGATCTGAAGGACACATAGTCCGAAACATGAATATACATAAGTACTCTTAAAGGGGAACTGTACCCAAAAATATAAATAAAAGGCCTTTAAGTATAATGTTTAGAAATGTTAATAGTTTTACGGTATCTGCTCTTGTACTCGAGAAATAACGTTTTCATTCTCGTATTTTATGCTTCTGGACGCCGCCATTTTCGAGTTTGCTCGACGGCTCAGACTCGAGGTCCAGCGGGGTTTTCTTTTCAATTTGACGTCACTTGAGTGCAATGAACAAAAGACAAGCACTCAATGACGTCAAAATTGAAAAGAAAACCACCGCTGTACATCAATCCTGAGCCGTCGAACAAACTCGAAAATGGCGGCGTCCAGAAGCATAAAATACGAGAATGAAAACGTTATTTCTCGAGTACAAGAGCAAATATCGTAAAACTATTAACATTTCTAAACATTATACTTAAAGCACTTTTATTTAAAAGTAATTTATTTTTCGGCTACAGTTCCCCTTTAAGTATTTTTCGACACATTGAAGTTCTCTTATTTCTCCTTTTCATATTATATCCAGTTCTTTTGAGAACTCAGCAACTTTCATATTGGACTAAAAAACGCCAAGTTGAACTTCTAGTTGATACTTATTCAGTTATTCTGTATCCTTGCTGTCTCGAAGGAACTCTTTATCGTTATCTCGTTCTTTTTGTGTAGATTTGCCACATATGACGTTGAGAATAACACTCAATACAGAACGCTGATCAAAGCATTTGGGATACGATTTGTCATATTGGTTGACGCTAAGGTAGGTTTTTATTAGCTTCGCAGAACGACGTAGAACGACGGACTATGATGTTGTCTTCTTTTTAGCTGCTTGAAATTCATGGAAGAGTACTTAGAATTTTCATTAGCCATGGAAGAATAGGAGAATGAGAAACAGGAAGAGGAGGGAAGAGAATAATAGAAAAGAAAGGAGACAAATCAGGCAGGCAGATAGACACAAACACACACAGACAGACAGACAAACAGACATTTTGATGCAAATTTGGAGGAGGCTAAAGAGGAGGCGAAAAGAGGGAGAGAAATACATTAGGAGGATAATTTTAATTAATTTTTTGGTAATAAGTTTTTAAATTTATTAAAAAGAATATTTGCAATAAAATTCCTTTTAATTAGGGTGGCAAGTTTGATGTGATTCCACTTCTTAGAAACTTTGGTGCTGGATTGGCTCTCCTTAGCGTTGTGAGTAGTTATACTGCATTTAAAGTACCTATCTCGAGTATGGGAATTTTAGATATCCGTAATATATTGTCAGCCGAACATTTCATCTTCATGCAGTTTTTCACTGTCAAAGCTACCAGATGTGATGTCACAAGAGGCATTCCAAACCAGTTTTCGTTTGTTACTTGCCACAAAAATACCTCTTGTACCAACACATCTGATAACTTTAACAGAAAAAAGTCCATGAAGATGACATTTTCGGCTGACAAGATATTTTATAATTTTGTTCGACACCTCGAGCCTCCATTGGCGAGCCTCAGTTCTCGAGCCTTCATGGTCGACTCTTCAATGTCGAGCCTTCAATGTCGAGCCTTCAATGTTGAGCCTTTATTGTCGAGCCTCAGTTCTCGAGCCTTCATTGTCGACCCTTCAATATCGAGCCTTCAATGTTGAGCCTTTATTGTCGACCCTTCATTGTCGAGCCTCCATTGTCGAGCCTTCATTGTTGAGCCTTCATTGTTGAGCCTTCATTGTTGAGCCTCAGTTCTCGAGCCTCAGTTCTCGAGCCTCAGTTCTCGAGTCTCAGTTCTCGAGTCTCCATTGGCGAGCCTCAGTTCTCGAGCCTTCATTGTCGACCCTTCAATGTCGAGGATTCAATGTTGAGCCATCATTGTCGAGCCTTCATTGTCGAGCTTCCATTGTCGAGCCTTCATTGTCGAGCCTCAGTTCTCGAGCCTCAGTTCTCGAGCCTCCATTGGCGAGCCTTCAATGTCGACGATTCAATGTTGAGCCATCATTGTCGAGCCTTCATTGTCGAGCTTCCATTGTCGAGCCTTCATTGTCGAGCCTCAGTTCTCGAGCGCGAGCCTCAGTTCTCGAGCCTTCATTGTCGACCCTTCAATGTCGAGGATTCAATGTTGAGCCATCATTGTCGAGCCTTCATTGTCGAGCTTCCATTGTCGAGCCTTCATTGTCGAGCCTCAGTTCTCGAGCCTCAGTTCTCGAGCCTCAGTTCTCGAGCCTCCATTGGCGAGCCTCAGTTCTCGAGCCTTCATTGTCGACCCTTCAATGTCGAGCATTCAATGTTGAGCCATCATTGTCGAGCCTTCATTGTCGAGCTTCCATTGTCGAGCCTTCATTGTCGAACCTCAGTTCTCGAGCCTCAGTTCTCGAGCCTCCATTGGCGAGCCTCAGTTCTCGAGCCTTCATTGTCGACCCTTCAATGTCGAGGATTCAATGTTGAGCCATCATTGTCGAGCCTTCATTGTCGAGCTTCCATTGTCGAGCCTTCATTGTCGAGCCTCAGTTCTCGAGCCTCAGTTCTCGAGCTTCAGTTCTCGAGCCTCCATTGGCGAGCCTCAGTTCTCGAGCCTTCATTGTCGACCCTTCAATGTCGAGGATTCAATGTTGAGCCATCATTGTCGAGCCTTCATTGTCGAGCCTTCATTGTCGAGCCTCAGTTCTCGAGCCTCAGTTCTCGAGCGTCCATTGGCTAGCCTCAGTTCTCGAGCCTCCATTGGCGAGCCTCAGTTCTCGAGCCTTCATTGTCGCCCTTCAATGTCGAGGATTCAATGTTGAGCCATCATTGTCGAGCCTTCATTGTCGATCTTCCATTGTCGAGCCTTCATTGTCGAGCCTTCATTGTCGAGCCTCAGTTCTCGAGCCTCAGTTCTCGATCCTCAGTTCTCGAGCCTCCATTGGCGAGCCTCAGTTCTCGAGCCTTCATTGTCGACCCTTCAATGTCGAGCATTCAATGTTGAGCCATCATTGTCGAGCCTTCATTGTCGATCTTCCATTGTCGAGCCTTCATTGTCGATCTTCCATTGTCGAGCCTTCATTGTCGAGCCTCAGTTCTCGAGCCTCAGTTCTCGAGCCTCAGTTCTCGAGCCTTCATTGTCGACCCTTCAATGTCGAGGATTCAATGTTGAGCCATCATTGTCGAGCCTTCATTGTCGAGCTTCCATTGTCGAGCCTTCATTGTCGAGCCTCAGTTCTCGAGCCTCAGTTCTCGAGCTTCAGTTCTCGAGCCTCCATTGGCGAGCCTCAGTTCTCGAGCCTTCATTGTCGACCCTTCAATGTCGAGGATTCAATGTTGAGCCATCATTGTCGAGCCTTCATTGTCGAGCCTTCATTGTCGAGCCTCAGTTCTCGAGCCTCAGTTCTCGAGCGTCCATTGGCTAGCCTCAGTTCTCGAGCCTCCATTGGCGAGCCTCAGTTCTCGAGCCTTCATTGTCGACCCTTCAATGTCGAGGATTCAATGTTGAGCCATCATTGTCGAGCCTTCATTGTCGATCTTCCATTGTCGAGCCTTCATTGTCGAGCCTTCATTGTCGAGCCTCAGTTCTCGAGCCTCAGTTCTCGATCCTCAGTTCTCGAGCCTCCATTGGCGAGCCTCAGTTCTCGAGCCTTCATTGTCGACCCTTCAATGTCGAGCATTCAATGTTGAGCCATCATTGTCGAGCCTTCATTGTCGATCTTCCATTGTCGAGCCTTCATTGTCGAGCCTTCATTGTCGATCTTCCATTGTCGAGCCTTCATTGTCGAGCCTCAGTTCTCGAGCCTCAGTTCTCGAGCCTCAGTTCTCGAGCCTTCATTGTCGACCCTTCAATGTCGAGGATTCAATGTTGATCCATCATTGTCGAGCCTTCATTGTCGAGCTTCCATTGTCGAGCCTTCATTGTCGAGCCTCAGTTCTCGAGCCTCAGTTCTCGAGCCTCCATTGGCTAGCCTCAGTTCTCGAGCCTCCATTGGCTAGCCTCAGTTCTCGAGCCTCCATTGGCGAGCCTCAGTTCTCGAGCCTTCATTGTCGACCCTTCAATGTCGAGGATTCAATGTTGAGCCATCATTGTCGAGCCTTCATTGTCGAGCCTTCATTGTCGAGCCTCAGTTTTCGAGCCTCAGTTCTCGAGCCTCCATTTGCGAGCCTCAGTTCTCGAGCCTTCATTGTCGACCCTTCAATGTCGAGGATTCAATGTTGAGCCATCATTGTCGAGCCTTCATTGTCGATCTTCCATTGTCGAGCCTTCATTGTCGATCTTCCATTGTCGAGCCTTCATTGTCGAGCCTCAGTTCTCGAGCCTCAGTTCTCGAGCCTCAGTTCTCGAGCCTTCATTGTCGACCCTTCAATGTCGAGGATTCAATGTTGATCCATCATTGTCGAGCCTTCATTGTCGAGCTTCCATTGTCGAGCCTTCATTCTCGAGCCTCAGTTCTCGAGCCTCAGTTCTCGAGCCTCAGTTCTCGAGCCTCAGTTCTCGAGCCTCCATTGGCTAGCCTCAGTTCTCGAGCCTCCATTGGCTAGCCTCAGTTCTCGAGCCTCCATTGGCGAGCCTCAGTTCTCGAGCCTTCATTGTCGACCCTTCAATGTCGAGCATTCAATGTTGAGCCATCATTGTCGAGCCTTCATTATCGAGCTTCCATTGTCGAGCCTTCATTGTCGAACCTCAGTTCTCGAGCCTTCATTGTCGACCCTTCAATGTCGAGGATTCAATGTTGAGCCATCATTGTCGAGCCTTCATTGTCGAGCTTCCATTGTCGAGCCTTCATTGTCGAGCCTCAGTTCTCGAGCCTCAGTTCTCGAGCTTCAGTTCTCGAGCCTCCATTGGCGAGCCTCAGTTCTCGAGCCTTCATTGTCGACCCTTCAATGTCGAGGATTCAATGTTGTGCCATCATTGTCGAGCCTTCATTGTCGAGCCTTCATTGTCGAGCCTCAGTTCTCGAGCCTCAGTTCTCGAGCGTCCATTGGCTAGCCTCAGTTCTCGAGCCTCCATTGCCGAGCCTCAGTTCTCGAGCCTTCATTGTCGACCCTTCAATGTCGAGGATTCAATGTTGAGCCATCATTGTCGAGCCTTCATTGTCGATCTTCCATTGTCGAGCCTTCATTGTCGAGCCTTCATTGTCGAGCCTCAGTTCTCGAGCCTCATTTCTCGATCCTCAGTTCTCGAGCCTCCATTGGCGAGCCTCAGTTCTCGAGCCTTCATTGTCGACCCTTCAATGTCGAGCATTCAATGTTGAGCCATCATTGTCGAGCCTTCATTGTCGATCTTCCATTGTCGAGCCTTCATTGTCGATCTTCCATTGTCGAGCCTTCATTGTCGAGCCTCAGTTCTCGAGCCTCAGTTCTCGAGCCTCAGTTCTCGAGCCTTCATTGTCGACCCTTCAATGTCGAGGATTCAATGTTGAGCCATCATTGTCGAGCCTTCATTGTCGAGCTTCCATTGTCGAGCCTTCATTGTCGAGCCTCAGTTCTCGAGCCTCAGTTCTCGAGCTTCAGTTCTCGAGCCTCCATTGGCGAGCCTCAGTTCTCGAGCCTTCATTGTCGACCCTTCAATGTCGAGGATTCAATGTTGAGCCATCATTGTCGAGCCTTCATTGTCGAGCCTTCATTGTCGAGCCTCACTTCTCGAGCCTCAGTTCTCGAGCCTCAGTTCTCGAGCGTCCATTGGCTAGCCTCAGTTCTCGAGCCTCCATTGGCGAGCCTCAGTTCTCGAGCCTTCATTGTCGACCCTTCAATGTCGAGGATTCAATGTCGAGCCTTCATTGTCGAGCCTTCATTGTCGATCTTCCATTGTCGAGCCTTCATTGTCGAGCCTTCATTGTCGAGCCTCAGTTCTCGAGCCTCAGTTCTCGAGCCTCAGTTCTCGAGCCTTCATTGTCGACCCTTCAATGTCGAGGATTCAATGTTGAGCCATCATTGTCGAGCCTTCATTGTCGAGCTTCCATTGTCGAGCCTTCATTGTCGAGCCTCAGTTCTCGAGCCTCAGTTCTCGAGCTTCAGTTCTCGAGCCTCCATTGGCGAGCCTCAGTTCTCGAGCCTTCATTGTCGACCCTTCAATGTCGAGCATTCAATGTTGAGCCATCATTGTCGAGCCTTCATTGTCGATCTTCCATTGTCGAGCCTTCATTGTCGATCTTCCATTGTCGAGCCTTCATTGTCGAGCCTCAGTTCTCGAGCCTCAGTTCTCGAACCTCAGTTCTCGAGCCTTCATTGTCGACCCTTCAATGTCGAGGATTCAATGTTGATCCATCATTGTCGAGCCTTCATTGTCGAGCTTCCATTGTCGAGCCTTCATTGTCGAGCCTCAGTTCTCGAGCCTCAGTTCTCGAGCCTCCATTGGCTAGCCTCAGTTCTCGAGCCTCCATTGGCTAGCCTCAGTTCTCGAGCCTCCATTGGCGAGCCTCAGTTCTCGAGCCTTCATTGTCGACCCTTCAATGTCGAGGATTCAATGTTGAGCCATCATTGTCGAGCCTTCATTGTCGAGCCTTCATTGTCGAGCCTCAGTTTTCGAGCCTCAGTTCTCGAGCCTCCATTTGCGAGCCTCAGTTCTCGAGCCTTCATTGTCGACCCTTCAATGTCGAGGATTCAATGTTGAGCCATCATTGTCGAGCCTTCATTGTCGATCTTCCATTGTCGAGCCTTCATTGTCGATCTTCCATTGTCGAGCCTTCATTGTCGAGCCTCAGTTCTCGAGCCTCAGTTCTCGAGCCTCAGTTCTCGAGCCTTCATTGTCGACCCTTCAATGTCGAGGATTCAATGTTGATCCATCATTGTCGAGCCTTCATTGTCGAGCTTCCATTGTCGAGCCTTCATTGTCGAGCCTCAGTTCTCGAGCCTCAGTTCTCGAGCCTCCATTGGCGAGCCTCAGTTCTCGAGCCTTCATTGTCGACCCTTCAATGTCGACGATTCAATGTTGAGCCATCATTGTCGAGCCTTCATTGTCGAGCTTCCATTGTCGAGCCTTCATTGTCGAGCCTCAGTTCTCGAGCCTCAGTTCTCGAACCTCAGTTCTCGAGCCTTCATTGTCGACCCTTCAATGTCGAGGATTCAATGTTGATCCATCATTGTCGAGCCTTCATTGTCGAGCTTCCATTGTCGAGCCTTCATTGTCGAGCCTCAGTTCTCGAGCCTCAGTTCTCGAGCCTCCATTGGCTAGCCTCAGTTCTCGAGCCTCCATTGGCTAGCCTCAGTTCTCGAGCCTCCATTGGCGAGCCTCAGTTCTCGAGCCTTCATTGTCGACCCTTCAATGTCGAGGATTCAATGTTGAGCCATCATTGTCGAGCCTTCATTGTCGAGCCTTCATTGTCGAGCCTCAGTTTTCGAGCCTCAGTTCTCGAGCCTCCATTTGCGAGCCTCAGTTCTCGAGCCTTCATTGTCGACCCTTCAATGTCGAGGATTCAATGTTGAGCCATCATTGTCGAGCCTTCATTGTCGATCTTCCATTGTCGAGCCTTCATTGTCGATCTTCCATTGTCGAGCCTTCATTGTCGAGCCTCAGTTCTCGAGCCTCAGTTCTCGAGCCTCAGTTCTCGAGCCTTCATTGTCGACCCTTCAATGTCGAGGATTCAATGTTGATCCATCATTGTCGAGCCTTCATTGTCGAGCTTCCATTGTCGAGCCTTCATTGTCGAGCCTCAGTTCTCGAGCCTCAGTTCTCGAGCCTCCATTGGCGAGCCTCAGTTCTCGAGCCTTCATTGTCGACCCTTCAATGTCGACGATTCAATGTTGAGCCATCATTGTCGAGCCTTCATTGTCGAGCTTCCATTGTCGAGCCTTCATTGTCGAGCCTCAGTTCTCGAGCCTCAGTTCTCGAGCCTCAGTTCTCGAGCCTCCATTGGCTAGCCTCAGTTCTCGAGCCTCCATTGTCGACCCTTCAATGTCGAGGATTCAATGTCGAGCCTTCATTGTCGAGCCTTCATTGTCGATCTTCCATTGTCGAGCCTTCATTGTCGAGCCTTCATTGTCGAGCCTCAGTTCTCGAGCCTCAGTTCTCGAGCCTCAGTTCTCGAGCCTTCATTGTCGACCCTTCAATGTCGAGGATTCAATGTTGAGCCATCATTGTCGAGCCTTCATTGTCGAGCTTCCATTGTCGAGCCTTCATTGTCGAGCCTCAGTTCTCGAGCCTCAGTTCTCGAGCCTCCATTGGCGAGCCTCAGTTCTCGAGCCTTCATTGTCGACCCTTCAATGTCGAGGATTCAATGTTGAGCCATCATTGTCGAGCCTTCATTGTCGAGCTTCCATTGTCGAGCCTTCATTGTCGAGCCTCAGTTCTCGAGCCTCAGTTCTCGAGCCTCAGTTCTCGAGCCTCCATTGGCTAGCCTCAGTTCTCGAGCCTCCATTGGCTAGCCTCAGTTCTCGAGCCTCCATTGGCGAGCCTCAGTTCTCGAGCCTTCATTGTCGACCCTTCAATGTCGAGGATTCAATGTCGAGCCTTCATTGTCGAGCCTTCATTGTCGATCTTCCATTGTCGAGCCTTCATTGTCGAGCCTTCATTGTCGAGCCTCAGTTCTCGAGCCTCAGTTCTCGAGCCTCAGTTCTCGAGCCTTCATTGTCGACCCTTCAATGTCGAGGATTCAATGTTGAGCCATCATTGTCGAGCCTTCATTGTCGAGCTTCCATTGTCGAGCCTTCATTGTCGATCTTCCATTGTCGAGCCTTCATTGTCGAGCCTCAGTTCTCGAGCCTCAGTTCTCGAGCCTCAGTTCTCGAGCCTTCATTGTCGACCCTTCAATGTCGAGGATTCAATGTTGATCCATCATTGTCGAGCCTTCATTGTCGAGCTTCCATTGTCGAGCCTTCATTGTCGAGCCTCAGTTCTCGAGCCTCAGTTCTCGAGCCTCCATTGGCGAGCCTCAGTTCTCGAGCCTTCATTGTCGACCCTTCAATGTCGACGATTCAATGTTGAGCCATCATTGTCGAGCCTTCATTGTCGAGCTTCCATTGTCGAGCCTTCATTGTCGAGCCTCAGTTCTCGAGCCTCAGTTCTCGAGCCTCAGTTCTCGAGCCTCCATTGGCTAGCCTCAGTTCTCGAGCCTCCATTGTCGACCCTTCAATGTCGAGGATTCAATGTCGAGCCTTCATTGTCGAGCCTTCATTGTCGATCTTCCATTGTCGAGCCTTCATTGTCGAGCCTTCATTGTCGAGCCTCAGTTCTCGAGCCTCAGTTCTCGAGCCTCAGTTCTCGAGCCTTCATTGTCGACCCTTCAATGTCGAGGATTCAATGTTGAGCCATCATTGTCGAGCCTTCATTGTCGAGCTTCCATTGTCGAGCCTTCATTGTCGAGCCTCAGTTCTCGAGCCTCAGTTCTCGAGCTTCAGTTCTCGAGCCTCCATTGGCGAGCCTCAGTTCTCGAGCCTTCATTGTCGACCCTTCAATGTCGAGGATTCAATGTTGAGCCATCATTGTCGAGCCTTCATTGTCGAGCTTCCATTGTCGAGCCTTCATTGTCGAGCCTCAGTTCTCGAGCCTCAGTTCTCGAGCCTCAGTTCTCGAGCCTCCATTGGCTAGCCTCAGTTCTCGAGCCTCCATTGGCTAGCCTCAGTTCTCGAGCCTCCATTGGCGAGCCTCAGTTCTCGAGCCTTCATTGTCGACCCTTCAATGTCGAGGATTCAATGTCGAGCCTTCATTGTCGAGCCTTCATTGTCGATCTTCCATTGTCGAGCCTTCATTGTCGAGCCTTCATTGTCGAGCCTCAGTTCTCGAGCCTCAGTTCTCGAGCCTCAGTTCTCGAGCCTTCATTGTCGACCCTTCAATGTCGAGGATTCAATGTTGAGCCATCATTGTCGAGCCTTCATTGTCGAGCTTCCATTGTCGAGCCTTCATTGTCGAGCCTCAGTTCTCGAGCCTCAGTTCTCGAGCTTCAGTTCTCGAGCCTCCATTGGCGAGCCTCAGTTCTCGAGCCTTCATTGTCGACCCTTCAATGTCGAGGATTCAATGTTGAGCCATCATTGTCGAGCCTTCATTGTCGAGCCTTCATTGTCGAGCCTCAGTTCTCGAGCCTCAGTTCTCGAGCGTCCATTGGCTAGCCTCAGTTCTCGAGCCTCCATTGGCGAGCCTCAGTTCTCGAGCCTTCATTGTCGACCCTTCAATGTCGAGGATTCAATGTCGAGCCTTCATTGTCGAGCCTTCATTGTCGATCTTCCATTGTCGAGCCTTCATTGTCGAGCCTTCATTGTCGAGCCTCAGTTCTCGAGCCTTCATTGTCGACCCTTCAATGTCGAGCATTCAATGTTGAGCCATCATTGTCGAGCCTTCATTGTCGATCTTCCATTGTCGAGCCTTCATTGTCGATCTTCCATTGTCGAGCCTTCATTGTCGAGCCTCAGTTCTCGAGCCTCAGTTCTCGAGCCTCAGTTCTCGAGCCTTCATTGTCGACCCTTCAATGTCGAGGATTCAATGTTGATCCATCATTGTCGAGCCTTCATTGTCGAGCTTCCATTGTCGAGCCTTCATTGTCGAGCCTCAGTTCTCGAGCCTCAGTTCTCGAGCCTCCATTGGCTAGCCTCAGTTCTCGAGCCTCCATTGGCTAGCCTCAGTTCTCGAGCCTCCATTGGCGAGCCTCAGTTCTCGAGCCTTCATTGTCGACCCTTCAATGTCGAGGATTCAATGTTGACCCATCATTGTCGAGCCTTCATTGTCGAGCCTTCATTGTCGAGCCTCAGTTTTCGAGCCTCAGTTCTCGAGCCTCCATTTGCGAGCCTCAGTTCTCGAGCCTTCATTGTCGACCCTTCAATGTCGAGGATTCAATGTTGAGCCATCATTGTCGAGCCTTCATTGTCGATCTTCCATTGTCGAGCCTTCATTGTCGATCTTCCATTGTCGAGCCTTCATTGTCGAGCCTCAGTTCTCGAGCCTCAGTTCTCGAGCCTTCATTGTCGACCCTTCAATGTCGAGGATTCAATGTTGATCCATCATTGTCGAGCCTTCATTGTCGAGCTTCCATTGTCGAGCCTTCATTGTCGAGCCTCAGTTCTCGAGCCTCAGTTCTCGAGCCTCCATTGGCGAGCCTCAGTTCTCGAGCCTTCATTGTCGACCCTTCAATGTCGAGGATTCAATGTTGAGCCATCATTGTCGAGCCTTCATTGTCGAGCTTCCATTGTCGAGCCTTCATTGTCGAGCCTCAGTTCTCGAGCCTCAGTTCTCGAGCCTCAGTTCTCGAGCCTCCATTGGCTAGCCTCAGTTCTCGAGCCTCCATTGGCTAGCCTCAGTTCTCGAGCCTCCATTGGCGAGCCTCAGTTCTCGAGCCTTCATTGTCGACCCTTCAATGTCGAGGATTCAATGTTGAGCCATCATTGTCGAGCCTTCATTGTCGAGCTTCCATTGTCGAGCCTTCATTATCGAGCCTCAGTTCTCGAGCCTCAGTTCTCGAGCCTCCATTGGCTAGCCTCAGTTCTCGAGCCTCCATTGGCTAGCCTCAGTTCTCGAGCCTCCATTGGCGAGCCTCAGTTCTCGAGCCTTCATTGTCGACCCTTCAATGTCGAGGATTCAATGTTGAGCCATCATTGTCGAGCCTTCATTGTCGATCTTCCATTGTCGAGCCTTCATTGTCGAGCCTCAGTTCTCGAGCCTCAGTTCTCGAGCCTCATTTCTCGAGCCTCCATTGGCGAGCCTCAGTTCTCGAGCCTTCATTGTCGACCCTTCAATGTCGAGCATTCAATGTTGAGCCATCATTGTCGAGCCTTCATTGTCGAGCTTCCATTGTCGAGCCTTCATTGTCGAACCTCAGTTCTCGAGCCTCAGTTCTCGAGCCTCCATTGTCGAGCCTCAGTTCTCGAGCCTTCATTGTCGACCCTTCAATGTCGAGGATTCAATGTTGATCCATCATTGTCGAGCCTTCATTGTCGAGCTTCCATTGTCGAGCCTTCATTGTCGAGCCTTCATTGTCGAGCCTCAGTTCTCGATCCTCAGTTCTCGATCCTCAGTTCTCGAGCCTCCATTGGCGAGCCTCAGTTCTCGAGCCTTCATTGTCGACCCTTCAATGTCGAGCATTCAATGTTGAGCCATCATTGTCGAGCCTTCATTGTCGAGCTTCCATTGTCGAGCCTTCATTGTCGAGCCTCAGTTCTCGAGCCTCAGTTCTCGAGCCTCCATTGGCGAGCCTCAGTTCTCGAGCCTTCATTGTCGACCCTTCAATGTCGAGGATTCAATGTTGAGCCATCATTGTCGAGCCTTCATTGTCGAGCTTCCATTGTCGAGCCTTCATTGTCGAGCCTCAGTTCTCGAGCCTCAGTTCTCGAGCCTTCATTGTCGACCCTTCAATGTCGAGGATTCAATGTTGAGCCATCATTGCCGAGCCTTCATTGTCGATCTTCCATTGTCGAGCCTTCATTGTCGAGCCTCAGTTCTCGAGCCTCAGTTCTCGAGCCTCCATTGACGAGCCTCAGTTCTCGAGCCTTCATTGTCGACCCTTCAATGTCGAGGATTCAATGTTGAGCCATCATTGTCGAGCCTTCATTGTCGATCTTCCATTGTCGAGCCTTCATTGTCGAGCCTTCATTGTCGAGCCTCAGTTCTCGAGCCTCAGTTCTCGAGCCTCAGTTCTCGAGCCTCAGTTCTCGAGCCTTCATTGTCGAGCCTTCATTGTCGACCCTTCAATGTCGAGGATTCAATGTTGAGCCATCATTGTCGAGCCTTCATTGTCGAGCTTCCATTGTCGAGCCTTCATTGTCGAGCCTCAGTTCTCGAGCCTCAGTTCTCGAGCCTCCATTGGCGAGCCTCAGTTCTCGAGCCTTCATTGTCGACCCTTCAATGTCGAGGATTCAATGTTGAGCCATCATTGTCGAGCCTTCATTGTCGAGCTTCCATTGTCGAGCCTTCATTGTCGAGCCTCAGTTCTCGAGCCTCAGTTCTCGAGCCTCCATTGGCGAGCCTCAGTTCTCGAGCCTTCATTGTCGACCCTTCAATGTCGAGGATTCAATGTTGAGCCATCATTGTCGAGCCTTCATTGTCGAGCTTCCATTGTCGAGCGTTCATTGTCGAGCCTCAGTTCTCGAGCCTCAGTTCTCGAGCCTAGTTCTCGAGCCTCAGTTCTCGAGCCTCAGTTCTCGAGCCTCCATTGGCGAGCCTCAGTTCTCGAGCCTTCGTTGTCGACCCGTCAATGTCGTGGATTCAATGTTGAGCCATCATTGTCGAGCCTTCATTGTCGAGCTTCCATTGTCGAGCCTTCATTGTCGAGCCTCAGTTCTCGAGCCTCCATTGGCGAGCCTCAGTTCTCGAGCCTTCATTGTCGACCCTTCAATGTCGAGGATTCAATGTTGAGCCATCATTGTCGAGCCTGAGTTCTCGAGCCTTCATTGTCGACCCTTCAATGTCGAGGATTCAATGTTGAGCCATCATTGTCGAGCCTTCATTGTCGAGCTTCCATTGTCGAGCCTTCATTGTCGAGCCTCAGTTCTCGAGCCTCAGTTCTCGAGCCTCAGTTCTCGAGCCTCCATTGGCGAGCCTCAGTTCTCGAGCCTCCATTGGCGAGCCTCAGTTCTCGAGCCTTCATTGTCGACCCTTCAATGTCGAGGATTCAATGTTGAGCCATCATTGTCGAGCCTTCATTGTCGAGCTTCCATTGTCGAGCCTTCATTGTCGAGCCTCAGTTCTCGAGCCTCAGTTCTCGAGCCTCCATTGGCGAGCCTCAGTTCTCGAGCCTTCATTGTCGACCCTTCAATGTCGAGGATTCAATGTTGAGCCATCATTGTCGAGCCTTCATTGTCGAGCTTCCATTGTCGAGCCTTCATTGTCGAGCCTCAGTTCTCGAGCCTCAGTTCTCGAGCCTCCATTGGCGAGCCTCAGTTCTCGAGCCTTCATTGTCGACCCTTCAATGTCGAGGATTCAATGTTGAGCCATCATTGTCGAGCCTTCATTGTCGAGCTTCCATTGTCGAGCCTTCATTGTCGAGCCTCAGTTCTCGAGCCTCAGTTCTCGAGCCTCAGTTCTCGAGCCTCAGTTCTCGAGCCTCAGTTCTCGAGCCTCAGTTCTCGAGCCTCAGTTCTCGAGCCTCCATTGGCGAGCCTCAGTTCTCGAGCCTCCATTGGCGAGCCTCAGTTCTCGAGCCTTCATTGTCGACCCTTCAATGTCGAGGATTCAATGTTGAGCCATCATTGTCGAGCCTTCATTGTCGATCTTCCATTGTCGAGCCTTCATTGTCGAGCCTTAATTGTCGAGCCTCAGTTCTCGAGCCTCAGTTCTCGAGCCTCCATTGGCGAGCCTCAGTTCTCGAGCCTTCATTGTCGACCCTTCAATGTCGAGGATTCAATGTTGAGCCATCATTGTCGAGCCTTCATTGTCGAGCTTCCATTGTCGAGCCTTCATTGTCGAGGCTCAGTTCTCGAGCCTCAGTTCTCGAGCCTCCATTGGCGAGCCTCAGTTCTCGAGCCTCCATTGGCGAGCCTCAGTTCTCGAGCCTTCATTGTCGACCCTTCAATGTCGAGGATTCAATGTTGAGCCATCATTGTCGAGCCTTCATTGTCGAGCTTCCATTGTCGAGCCTTCATTGTCGAGCCTCAGTTCTCGAGCCTCAGTTCTCGAGCCTCAGTTCTCGAGCCTCAGTTCTCGAGCCTCAGTTCTCGAGCCTCAGTTCTCGAGCCTCAGTTCTCGAGCCTCCATTGGCGAGCCTCAGTTCTCGAGCCTCAGTTCTCGAGCCTCCATTGGCGAGCCTTCAATGTCGAGGATTCAATGTTGAGCCATCATTGTCGAGCCTTCATTGTCGATCTTCCATTGTCGAGCCTTCATTGTCGAGCCTTAATTGTCGAACCTCAGTTCTCGAGCCTCAGTTCTCGAGCCTCCATTGGCGAGCCTCAGTTCTCGAGCCTTCATTGTCGACCCTTCAATGTCGAGGATTCAATGTTGAGCCATCATTGTCGAGCCTTCATTGTCGAGCTTCCATTGTCGAGCCTTCATTGTCGAGCCTCAGTTCTCGAGCCTCAGTTCTCGAGCCTCCATTGGCGAGCCTCAGTTCTCGAGCCTTCATTGTCGACCCTTCAATGTCGAGGATTCAATGTTGAGCCATCATTGTCGAGCCTTCATTGTCGAGCTTCCATTGTCGAGCCTTCATTGTCGAGCCTCAGTTCTCGAGCCTCAGTTCTCGAGCCTCAGTTATCGAGCCTCAGTTCTCGAGCCTCAGTTCTCGAGCCTCAGTTCTCGAGCCTCAGTTCTCGAGCCTCCATTGGCGAGCCTCAGTTCTCGAGCCTCCATTGGCGAGCCTCAGTTCTCGAGCCTTCATTGTCGACCCTTCAATGTCGAGGATTCAATGTTGAGCCATCATTTTCGAGCCTTCATTGTCGATCTTCCATTGTCGAGCCTTCATTGTCGAGCCTTAATTGTCGAGCCTCAGTTCTCGAGCCTCAGTTCTCGAGCCTCCATTGGCGAGCCTCAGTTCTCGAGCCTTCATTGTCGACCCTTCAATGTCGAGGATTCAATGTTGAGCCATCATTGTCGAGCCTTCATTGTCGAGCTTCCATTGTCGAGCCTTCATTGTCGAGGCTCAGTTCTCGAGCCTCAGTTCTCGAGCCTCCATTGGCGAGCCTCAGTTCTCGAGCCTCCATTGGCGAGCCTCAGTTCTCGAGCCTTCATTGTCGACCCTTCAATGTCGTGGATTCAATGTTGAGCCATCATTGTCGAGCCTTCATTGTCGAGCTTCCATTGTCGAGCCTTCATTGTCGAGCCTCAGTTCTCGAGCCTACATTGGCGAGCCTCAGTTCTCAGCCTTCATTGTCGACCCTTCAATGTCGAGGATTCAATGTTGAGCCACCATTGTCGAGCCTTCATTGTCGAGCTTCCATTGTCGAGCCTTCATTGTCGAGCCTGAGTTCTCGAGCCTCAGTTCTCGAGCCTCATTTCTCGAGCCTACATTGGCGAGCCTCAGTTCTCGAGCCTTCATTGTCGACCCTTCAATGTCGAGGATTCAATGTTGAGCCATCATTGTCGAGCCTTCATTGTCGAGCTTCCATTGTCGAGCCTTCATTGTCGAGGCTCAGTTCTCGAGCCTCAGTTCTCGAGCCTCCATTGGCGAGCCTCAGTTCTCGAGCGTCCATTGGCGAGCCTCAGTTCTCGAGCCTTCATTGTCGACCCTTCAATGTCGTGGATTCAATGTTGAGCCATCATTGTCGAGCCTTCATTGTCGAGCTTCCATTGTCGAGCCTTCATTGTCGAGCCTCAGTTCTCGAGCCTACATTGGCGAGCCTCAGTTCTCGAGCCTTCATTGTCGACCCTTCAATGTCGAGGATTCAATGTTGAGCCATCATTGTCGAGCCTTCATTGTCGAGCTTCCATTGTCGAGCCTTCATTGTCGAGCCTGAGTTCTCGAGCCTGAGTTCTCGAGCCTCATTTCTCGAGCCTCCATTGGCGAGCCTCAGTTCTCGAGCCTTCATTGTCGACCCTTCAATGTCGAGGATTCAATGTTGAGCCATCATTGTCGAGCCTTCATTGTCGAGCTTCCATTGTCGAGCCTCAGTTCTCGAGCCTCTCGAGCCTCAGTTCTCGAGCCTCCATTGGCGAGCGTCAGTTCTCGAGCCTTCATTGTCGACCCTTCAATGTCGAGGATTCAATGTTGAGCCATCATTGTCGAGCCTTCATTGTCGAGCTTCCATTGTCTAGCTTTCATTGTCGAGCCTCAGTTCTCGAGCCTCAGTTCTCGAGCCTCCATTGGCGAGCCTTCAATGTCGAGGATTCAATGTTGAGCCATCATTGTCGAGCCTTCATTGTCGAGCTTCCATTGTCGAGCCTTCATTGTCGAGCCTCAGTTCTCGAGCCTCCATTGGCGAGCCTCAGTTCTCGAGCCTCCATTGGCGAGCCTCAGTTCTCGAGCCTTCATTGTCGACCCTTCAATGTCGAGGATTCAATGTTGAGCCATCATTGTCGAGCCTTCATTGTCGAGCTTCCATTGTCGAGCCTTCATTGTCGAGCCTCAGTTCTCGAGCCTCAGTTCTCGAGCCTCCATTGGCGAGCCTCAGTTCTCGAGCCTTCATTGTCGACCCTTCAATGTCGAGGATTCAATGTTGAGCCATCATTGTCGAGCCTTCATTGTCGATCTTCCATTGTCGAGCCTTCATTGTCGAGCCTTAATTGTCGAGCCTCAGTTCTCGAGCCTCAGTTCTCGAGCCTCCATTGGCGAGCCTCAGTTCTCGAGCCTTCATTGTCGACCCTTCAATGTCGAGGATTCAATGTTGAGCCATCATTGTCGAGCCTTCATTGTCGAGCTTCCATTGTCGAGCCTTCATTGTCGAGCCTCAGTTCTCGAGCCTCAGTTCTCGAGCCTTAGTTCTCGAGCCTCAGTTCTCGAGCCTCAGTTCTCGAGCCTCCATTGGCGAGCCTCAGTTCTCGAGCCTTCATTGTCGACCCGTCAATGTCGTGGATTCAATGTTGAGCCATCATTGTCGAGCCTTCATTGTCGAGCTTCCATTGTCGAGCCTTCATTGTCGAGCCTCAGTTCTCGAGCCTCCATTGGCGAGCCTCAGTTCTCGAGCCTTCATTGTCGACCTTTCAATGTCGAGGATTCAATGTTGAGCCATCATTGTCGAGCCTGAGTTCTCGAGCCTTCATTGTCGACCCTTCAATGTCGAGGATTCAATGTTGAGCCATCATTGTCGAGCCTTCATTGTCGAGCTTCCATTGTCGAGCCTTCATTGTCGAGCCTCAGTTCTCGAGCCTCAGTTCTCGAGCCTCAGTTCTCGAGCCTCCATTGGCGAGCCTCAGTTCTCGATCCTCCATTGGCGAGCCTCAGTTCTCGAGCCTTCATTATCGACCCTTCAATGTCGTGGATTCAATGTTGAGCCATCATTGTCGAGCCTTCATTGTCGAGCTTCCATTGTCGAGCCTTCATTGTCGAGCCTCAGTTCTCTAGCCTCCATTGGCGAGCCTCAGTTCTCGAGCCTTCATTGTCGACCCTTCAATGTCGAGGATTCAATGTTGAGCCATCATTGTCGAGCCTGAGTTCTCGAGCCTTCATTGTCGACCCTTCAATGTCGAGGATTCAATGTTGAGCCATCATTGTCGAGCCTTCATTGTCGAGCTTCCATTGTCGAGCCTTCATTGTCGAGCCTCAGTTCTCGAGCCTCAGTTCTCGAGCCTCCATTGGCGAGCCTCAGTTCTCGAGCCTCCATTGGCGAGCCTCAGTTCTCGAGCCTTCATTGTCGACCCTTCAGTGTCGTGGATTCAATGTTGAGCCATCATTGTCGAGCCTTCATTGTCGAGCTTCCATTGTCGAGCCTTCATTGTCGAGCCTCAGTTCTCGAGCCTTCATTGTCGACCCTTCAATGTCGAGGATTCAATGTTGAGCCATCATTGTCGAGCCTTCATTGTCGAGCCTTCATTGTCGAGCTTCCATTGTCGAGCCTTCATTGTCGAGCCTCAGTTCTCGAGCCTGAGTTCTCGAGCCTCCATTGGCGAGCCTCAGTTCTCGAGCCTTCATTGTCGACCCTTCAATGTCGAGGATTCAATGTTGAGCCATCATTGTCGAGCCTTCATTGTCGAGCTTCCATTGTCGAGCTTCCATTGTCGAGCCTTCATTGTCGAGCCTCAGTTCTCGAGCCTGAGTTCTCGAGCCTCCATTGGCGAGCCTCAGTTCTCGAGCCTTCATTGTCGACCCTTCAATGTCGAGGATTCAATGTTGAGCCATCATTGTCGAGCCTTCATTGTCGATCTTCCATTGTCGAGCCTTCATTGTCGAGCCTCAGTTCTCGAGCCTCAGTTCTCGAGCCTCAGTTCTCGAGCCTTCATTGTCGACCCTTCATTGTCGACCCTTCAATGTCGAGGATTCAATGTTGAGCCATCATTGTCGAGCCTTCATTGTCGAGCTTCCATTGTCGAGCCTTCATTGTCGAGCCTCAGTTCTCGAGTCTCAGTTCTCGAGCCTCCATTGGCGAGCCTCAGTTCTCGAGCCTTCATTGTCGACCCTTCAATATCGAGGATTCAATGTTGAGCCATCATTGTCGAGCCTTCATTGTCGAGCTTCCATTGTCGAGCCTTCATTGTCGAGCCTCAGTTCTCGAGCCTCAGTTCTCGAGCCTCAGTTCTCGAGCCTCAGTTCTCGAGCCTCAGTTCTCGAGCCTCAGTTCTCGAGCCTCCATTGGCGAGCCTCAGTTCTCGAGCCTCAGTTCTCGAGCCTCCATTGGCGAGCCTCAGTTCTCGAGCCTTCATTGTCGACCCTTCAATGTCGAGGATTCAATGTTGAGCCATCATTGTCGAGCCTTCATTGTCGATCTTCCATTGTCGAGCCTTCATTGTCGAGCCTTAATTGTCGAACCTCAGTTCTCGAGCCTCAGTTCTCGAGCCTCCATTGGCGAGCCTCAGTTCTCGAGCCTTCATTGTCGACCCTTCAATGTCGAGGATTCAATGTTGAGCCATCATTGTCGAGCCTTCATTGTCGAGCTTCCATTGTCGAGCCTTCATTGTCGAGCCTCAGTTCTCGAGCCTCAGTTCTCGAGCCTCCATTGGCGAGCCTCAGTTCTCGAGCCTTCATTGTCGACCCTTCAATGTCGAGGATTCAATGTTGAGCCATCATTGTCGAGCCTTCATTGTCGAGCTTCCATTGTCGAGCCTTCATTGTCGAGCCTCAGTTCTCGAGCCTCAGTTCTCGAGCCTCCATTGGCGAGCCTCAGTTCTCGAGCCTTCATTGTCGACCCTTCAATGTCGAGGATTCAATGTTGAGCCATCATTGTCGAGCCTTCATTGTCGAGCTTCCATTGTCGAGCCTTCATTGTCGAGCCTCAGTTCTCGAGCCTCAGTTCTCGAGCCTCAGTTCTCGAGCCTCAGTTCTCGAGCCTCAGTTCTCGAGCCTCAGTTCTCGAGCCTCAGTTCTCGAGCCTCCATTGTCGACCCTTCAATGTCGAGGATTCAATGTTGAGCCATCATTGTCGAGCCTTCATTGTCGATCTTCCATTGTCGAGCCTTCATTGTCGAGCCTTAATTGTCGAGCCTCAGTTCTCGAGCCTCAGTTCTCGAGCCTCCATTGGCGAGCCTCAGTTCTCGAGCCTTCATTGTCGACCCTTCAATGTCGAGGATTCAATGTTGAGCCATCATTGTCGAGCCTTCATTGTCGAGCTTCCATTGTCGAGCCTTCATTGTCGAGGCTCAGTTCTCGAGCCTCAGTTCTCGAGCCTCCATTGGCGAGCCTCAGTTCTCGAGCCTCCATTGGCGAGCCTCAGTTCTCGAGCCTTCATTGTCGACCCTTCAATGTCGAGGATTCAATGTTGAGCCATCATTGTCGAGCCTTCATTGTCGAGCTTCCATTGTCGAG
Organism: Chrysogorgia sp. JL179-B06; assembly: GCA_035772405.1. Lineage (NCBI taxonomy): Eukaryota > Metazoa > Cnidaria > Anthozoa > Scleralcyonacea > Chrysogorgiidae > Chrysogorgia > Chrysogorgia sp. JL179-B06. Next base: position 2,096,297 of record JAYKKM010000076.1, on the reverse strand, counting down.
CCTTCATTGTCGAGCCTCAGTTCTCGAGCCTCAGTTCTCGAGCCTCAGTTCTCGAGCCTCAGTTCTCGAGCCTCAGTTCTCGAGCCTCAGTTCTCGAGCCTCAGTTCTCGAGCCTCCATTGGCGAGCCTCAGTTCTCGAGCCTCAGTTCTCGAGCCTCCATTGGCGAGCCTTCAATGTCGAGGATTCAATGTTGAGCCATCATTGTCGAGCCTTCATTGTCGATCTTCCATTGTCGAGCCTTCATTGTCGAGCCTTAATTGTCGAACCTCAGTTCTCGAGCCTCAGTTCTCGAGCCTCCATTGGCGAGCCTCAGTTCTCGAGCCTTCATTGTCGACCCTTCAATGTCGAGGATTCAATGTTGAGCCATCATTGTCGAGCCTTCATTGTCGAGCTTCCATTGTCGAGCCTTCATTGTCGAGCCTCAGTTCTCGAGCCTCAGTTCTCGAGCCTCCATTGGCGAGCCTCAGTTCTCGAGCCTTCATTGTCGACCCTTCAATGTCGAGGATTCAATGTTGAGCCATCATTGTCGAGCCTTCATTGTCGAGCTTCCATTGTCGAGCCTTCATTGTCGAGCCTCAGTTCTCGAGCCTCAGTTCTCGAGCCTCAGTTCTCGAGCCTCAGTTCTCGAGCCTCAGTTCTCGAGCCTCAGTTCTCGAGCCTCAGTTCTCGAGCCTCCATTGGCGAGCCTCAGTTCTCGAGCCTCCATTGGCGAGCCTCAGTTCTCGAGCCTTCATTGTCGACCCTTCAATGTCGAGGATTCAATGTTGAGCCATCATTGTCGAGCCTTCATTGTCGATCTTCCATTGTCGAGCCTTCATTGTCGAGCCTTAATTGTCGAGCCTCAGTTCTCGAGCCTCAGTTCTCGAGCCTCCATTGGCGAGCCTCAGTTCTCGAGCCTTCATTGTCGACCCTTCAATGTCGAGGATTCAATGTTGAGCCATCATTGTCGAGCCTTCATTGTCGAGCTTCCATTGTCGAGCCTTCATTGTCGAGGCTCAGTTCTCGAGCCTCAGTTCTCGAGCCTCCATTGGCGAGCCTCAGTTCTCGAGCCTCCATTGGCGAGCCTCAGTTCTCGAGCCTTCATTGTCGACCCTTCAATGTCGTGGATTCAATGTTGAGCCATCATTGTCGAGCCTTCATTGTCGAGCTTCCATTGTCGAGCCTTCATTGTCGAGCCTCAGTTCTCGAGCCTACATTGGCGAGCCTCAGTTCTCAGCCTTCATTGTCGACCCTTCAATGTCGAGGATTCAATGTTGAGCCATCATTGTCGAGCCTTCATTGTCGAGCTTCCATTGTCGAGCCTTCATTGTCGAGCCTGAGTTCTCGAGCCTCAGTTCTCGAGCCTACATTGGCGAGCCTCAGTTCTCGAGCCTTCATTGTCGACCCTTCAATGTCGAGGATTCAATGTTGAGCCATCATTGTCGAGCCTTCATTGTCGAGCTTCCATTGTCGAGCCTTCATTGTCGAGGCTCAGTTCTCGAGCCTCAGTTCTCGAGCCTCCATTGGCGAGCCTCAGTTCTCGAGCGTCCATTGGCGAGCCTCAGTTCTCGAGCCTTCATTGTCGACCCTTCAATGTCGTGGATTCAATGTTGAGCCATCATTGTCGAGCCTTCATTGTCGAGCTTCCATTGTCGAGCCTTCATTGTCGAGCCTCAGTTCTCGAGCCTACATTGGCGAGCCTCAGTTCTCGAGCCTTCATTGTCGACCCTTCAATGTCGAGGATTCAATGTTGAGCCATCATTGTCGAGCCTTCATTGTCGAGCTTCCATTGTCGAGCCTTCATTGTCGAGCCTGAGTTCTCGAGCCTGAGTTCTCGAGCCTCATTTCTCGAGCCTCCATTGGCGAGCCTCAGTTCTCGAGCCTTCATTGTCGACCCTTCAATGTCGAGGATTCAATGTTGAGCCATCATTGTCGAGCCTTCATTGTCGAGCTTCCATTGTCGAGCCTCAGTTCTCGAGCCTCTCGAGCCTCAGTTCTCGAGCCTCCATTGGCGAGCGTCAGTTCTCGAGCCTTCATTGTCGACCCTTCAATGTCGAGGATTCAATGTTGAGCCATCATTGTCGAGCCTTCATTGTCGAGCTTCCATTGTCTAGCTTTCATTGTCGAGCCTCAGTTCTCGAGCCTCAGTTCTCGAGCCTCCATTGGCGAGCCTTCAATGTCGAGGATTCAATGTTGAGCCATCATTGTCGAGCCTTCATTGTCGAGCTTCCATTGTCGAGCCTTCATTGTCGAGCCTCAGTTCTCGAGCCTCCATTGGCGAGCCTCAGTTCTCGAGCCTCCATTGGCGAGCCTCAGTTCTCGAGCCTTCATTGTCGACCCTTCAATGTCGTGGATTCAATGTTGAGCCATCATTGTCGAGCCTTCATTGTCGAGCTTCCATTGTCGAGCCTTCATTGTCGAGCCTCAGTTCTCGAGCCTACATTGGCGAGCCTCAGTTCTCAGCCTTCATTGTCGACCCTTCAATGTCGAGGATTCAATGTTGAGCCATCATTGTCGAGCCTTCATTGTCGAGCTTCCATTGTCGAGCCTTCATTGTCGAGCCTGAGTTCTCGAGCCTCAGTTCTCGAGCCTACATTGGCGAGCCTCAGTTCTCGAGCCTTCATTGTCGACCCTTCAATGTCGAGGATTCAATGTTGAGCCATCATTGTCGAGCCTTCATTGTCGAGCTTCCATTGTCGAGCCTTCATTGTCGAGGCTCAGTTCTCGAGCCTCAGTTCTCGAGCCTCCATTGGCGAGCCTCAGTTCTCGAGCGTCCATTGGCGAGCCTCAGTTCTCGAGCCTTCATTGTCGACCCTTCAATGTCGTGGATTCAATGTTGAGCCATCATTGTCGAGCCTTCATTGTCGAGCTTCCATTGTCGAGCCTTCATTGTCGAGCCTTCATTGTCGAGCCTCAGTTCTCGAGCCTACATTGGCGAGCCTCAGTTCTCGAGCCTTCATTGTCGACCCTTCAATGTCGAGGATTCAATGTTGAGCCATCATTGTCGAGCCTTCATTGTCGAGCTTCCATTGTCGAGCCTTCATTGTCGAGCCTGAGTTCTCGAGCCTGAGTTCTCGAGCCTCATTTCTCGAGCCTCCATTGGCGAGCCTCAGTTCTCGAGCCTTCATTGTCGACCCTTCAATGTCGAGGATTCAATGTTGAGCCATCATTGTCGAGCCTTCATTGTCGAGCTTCCATTGTCGAGCCTCAGTTCTCGAGCCTCTCGAGCCTCAGTTCTCGAGCCTCCATTGGCGAGCGTCAGTTCTCGAGCCTTCATTGTCGACCCTTCAATGTCGAGGATTCAATGTTGAGCCATCATTGTCGAGCCTTCATTGTCGAGCTTCCATTGTCTAGCTTTCATTGTCGAGCCTCAGTTCTCGAGCCTCAGTTCTCGAGCCTCCATTGGCGAGCCTTCAATGTCGAGGATTCAATGTTGAGCCATCATTGTCGAGCCTTCATTGTCGAGCTTCCATTGTCGAGCCTTCATTGTCGAGCCTCAGTTCTCGAGCCTCCATTGGCGAGCCTCAGTTCTCGAGCCTCCATTGGCGAGCCTCAGTTCTCGAGCCTTCATTGTCGACCCTTCAATGTCGAGGATTCAATGTTGAGCCATCATTGTCGAGCCTTCATTGTCGAGCTTCCATTGTCGAGCCTTCATTGTCGAGCCTCAGTTCTCGAGCCTCAGTTCTCGAGCCTCCATTGGCGAGCCTCAGTTCTCGAGCCTTCATTGTCGACCCTTCAATGTCGAGGATTCAATGTTGAGCCATCATTGTCGAGCCTTCATTGTCGATCTTCCATTGTCGAGCCTTCATTGTCGAGCCTTAATTGTCGAGCCTCAGTTCTCGAGCCTCAGTTCTCGAGCCTCCATTGGCGAGCCTCAGTTCTCGAGCCTTCATTGTCGACCCTTCAATGTCGAGGATTCAATGTTGAGCCATCATTGTCGAGCCTTCATTGTCGAGCTTCCATTGTCGAGCCTTCATTGTCGAGGCTCAGTTCTCGAGCCTCAGTTCTCGAGCCTCCATTGGCGAGCCTCAGTTCTCGAGCCTCCATTGGCGAGCCTCAGTTCTCGAGCCTTCATTGTCGACCCTTCAATGTCGTGGATTCAATGTTGAGCCATCATTGTCGAGCCTTCATTGTCGAGCTTCCATTGTCGAGCCTTCATTGTCGAGCCTCAGTTCTCGAGCCTACATTGGCGAGCCTCAGTTCTCAGCCTTCATTGTCGACCCTTCAATGTCGAGGATTCAATGTTGAGCCATCATTGTCGAGCCTTCATTGTCGAGCTTCCATTGTCGAGCCTTCATTGTCGAGCCTCAGTTCTCGAGCCTCAGTTCTCGAGCCTCAGTTCTCGAGCCTCAGTTCTCGAGCCTCAGTTCTCGAGCCTCAGTTCTCGAGCCTCAGTTCTCGAGCCTCCATTGGCGAGCCTCAGTTCTCGAGCCTCAGTTCTCGAGCCTCCATTGGCGAGCCTTCAATGTCGAGGATTCAATGTTGAGCCATCATTGTCGAGCCTTCATTGTCGATCTTCCATTGTCGAGCCTTCATTGTCGAGCCTTAATTGTCGAACCTCAGTTCTCGAGCCTCAGTTCTCGAGCCTCCATTGGCGAGCCTCAGTTCTCGAGCCTTCATTGTCGACCCTTCAATGTCGAGGATTCAATGTTGAGCCATCATTGTCGAGCCTTCATTGTCGAGCTTCCATTGTCGAGCCTTCATTGTCGAGCCTCAGTTCTCGAGCCTCAGTTCTCGAGCCTCCATTGGCGAGCCTCAGTTCTCGAGCCTTCATTGTCGACCCTTCAATGTCGAGGATTCAATGTTGAGCCATCATTGTCGAGCCTTCATTGTCGAGCTTCCATTGTCGAGCCTTCATTGTCGAGCCTCAGTTCTCGAGCCTCAGTTCTCGAGCCTCAGTTCTCGAGCCTCAGTTCTCGAGCCTCAGTTCTCGAGCCTCAGTTCTCGAGCCTCAGTTCTCGAGCCTCCATTGGCGAGCCTCAGTTCTCGAGCCTCCATTGGCGAGCCTCAGTTCTCGAGCCTTCATTGTCGACCCTTCAATGTCGAGGATTCAATGTTGAGCCATCATTGTCGAGCCTTCATTGTCGATCTTCCATTGTCGAGCCTTCATTGTCGAGCCTTAATTGTCGAGCCTCAGTTCTCGAGCCTCAGTTCTCGAGCCTCCATTGGCGAGCCTCAGTTCTCGAGCCTTCATTGTCGACCCTTCAATGTCGAGGATTCAATGTTGAGCCATCATTGTCGAGCCTTCATTGTCGAGCTTCCATTGTCGAGCCTTCATTGTCGAGGCTCAGTTCTCGAGCCTCAGTTCTCGAGCCTCCATTGGCGAGCCTCAGTTCTCGAGCCTCCATTGGCGAGCCTCAGTTCTCGAGCCTTCATTGTCGACCCTTCAATGTCGTGGATTCAATGTTGAGCCATCATTGTCGAGCCTTCATTGTCGAGCTTCCATTGTCGAGCCTTCATTGTCGAGCCTCAGTTCTCGAGCCTACATTGGCGAGCCTCAGTTCTCAGCCTTCATTGTCGACCCTTCAATGTCGAGGATTCAATGTTGAGCCATCATTGTCGAGCCTTCATTGTCGAGCTTCCATTGTCGAGCCTTCATTGTCGAGCCTGAGTTCTCGAGCCTCAGTTCTCGAGCCTACATTGGCGAGCCTCAGTTCTCGAGCCTTCATTGTCGACCCTTCAATGTCGAGGATTCAATGTTGAGCCATCATTGTCGAGCCTTCATTGTCGAGCTTCCATTGTCGAGCCTTCATTGTCGAGGCTCAGTTCTCGAGCCTCAGTTCTCGAGCCTCCATTGGCGAGCCTCAGTTCTCGAGCGTCCATTGGCGAGCCTCAGTTCTCGAGCCTTCATTGTCGACCCTTCAATGTCGTGGATTCAATGTTGAGCCATCATTGTCGAGCCTTCATTGTCGAGCTTCCATTGTCGAGCCTTCATTGTCGAGCCTCAGTTCTCGAGCCTACATTGGCGAGCCTCAGTTCTCGAGCCTTCATTGTCGACCCTTCAATGTCGAGGATTCAATGTTGAGCCATCATTGTCGAGCCTTCATTGTCGAGCTTCCATTGTCGAGCCTTCATTGTCGAGCCTGAGTTCTCGAGCCTGAGTTCTCGAGCCTCATTTCTCGAGCCTCCATTGGCGAGCCTCAGTTCTCGAGCCTTCATTGTCGACCCTTCAATGTCGAGGATTCAATGTTGAGCCATCATTGTCGAGCCTTCATTGTCGAGCTTCCATTGTCGAGCCTCAGTTCTCGAGCCTCTCGAGCCTCAGTTCTCGAGCCTCCATTGGCGAGCGTCAGTTCTCGAGCCTTCATTGTCGACCCTTCAATGTCGAGGATTCAATGTTGAGCCATCATTGTCGAGCCTTCATTGTCGAGCTTCCATTGTCTAGCTTTCATTGTCGAGCCTCAGTTCTCGAGCCTCAGTTCTCGAGCCTCCATTGGCGAGCCTTCAATGTCGAGGATTCAATGTTGAGCCATCATTGTCGAGCCTTCATTGTCGAGCTTCCATTGTCGAGCCTTCATTGTCGAGCCTCAGTTCTCGAGCCTCCATTGGCGAGCCTCAGTTCTCGAGCCTCCATTGGCGAGCCTCAGTTCTCGAGCCTTCATTGTCGACCCTTCAATGTCGTGGATTCAATGTTGAGCCATCATTGTCGAGCCTTCATTGTCGAGCTTCCATTGTCGAGCCTTCATTGTCGAGCCTCAGTTCTCGAGCCTACATTGGCGAGCCTCAGTTCTCAGCCTTCATTGTCGACCCTTCAATGTCGAGGATTCAATGTTGAGCCATCATTGTCGAGCCTTCATTGTCGAGCTTCCATTGTCGAGCCTTCATTGTCGAGCCTGAGTTCTCGAGCCTCAGTTCTCGAGCCTACATTGGCGAGCCTCAGTTCTCGAGCCTTCATTGTCGACCCTTCAATGTCGAGGATTCAATGTTGAGCCATCATTGTCGAGCCTTCATTGTCGAGCTTCCATTGTCGAGCCTTCATTGTCGAGGCTCAGTTCTCGAGCCTCAGTTCTCGAGCCTCCATTGGCGAGCCTCAGTTCTCGAGCGTCCATTGGCGAGCCTCAGTTCTCGAGCCTTCATTGTCGACCCTTCAATGTCGTGGATTCAATGTTGAGCCATCATTGTCGAGCCTTCATTGTCGAGCTTCCATTGTCGAGCCTTCATTGTCGAGCCTCAGTTCTCGAGCCTACATTGGCGAGCCTCAGTTCTCGAGCCTTCATTGTCGACCCTTCAATGTCGAGGATTCAATGTTGAGCCATCATTGTCGAGCCTTCATTGTCGAGCTTCCATTGTCGAGCCTTCATTGTCGAGCCTGAGTTCTCGAGCCTGAGTTCTCGAGCCTCATTTCTCGAGCCTCCATTGGCGAGCCTCAGTTCTCGAGCCTTCATTGTCGACCCTTCAATGTCGAGGATTCAATGTTGAGCCATCATTGTCGAGCCTTCATTGTCGAGCTTCCATTGTCGAGCCTCAGTTCTCGAGCCTCTCGAGCCTCAGTTCTCGAGCCTCCATTGGCGAGCGTCAGTTCTCGAGCCTTCATTGTCGACCCTTCAATGTCGAGGATTCAATGTTGAGCCATCATTGTCGAGCCTTCATTGTCGAGCTTCCATTGTCTAGCTTTCATTGTCGAGCCTCAGTTCTCGAGCCTCAGTTCTCGAGCCTCCATTGGCGAGCCTTCAATGTCGAGGATTCAATGTTGAGCCATCATTGTCGAGCCTTCATTGTCGAGCTTCCATTGTCGAGCCTTCATTGTCGAGCCTCAGTTCTCGAGCCTCCATTGGCGAGCCTCAGTTCTCGAGCCTCCATTGGCGAGCCTCAGTTCTCGAGCCTTCATTGTCGACCCTTCAATGTCGAGGATTCAATGTTGAGCCATCATTGTCGAGCCTTCATTGTCGAGCTTCCATTGTCGAGCCTTCATTGTCGAGCCTCAGTTCTCGAGCCTCAGTTCTCGAGCCTCCATTGGCGAGCCTCAGTTCTCGAGCCTTCATTGTCGACCCTTCAATGTCGAGGATTCAATGTTGAGCCATCATTGTCGAGCCTTCATTGTCGATCTTCCATTGTCGAGCCTTCATTGTCGAGCCTTAATTGTCGAGCCTCAGTTCTCGAGCCTCAGTTCTCGAGCCTCCATTGGCGAGCCTCAGTTCTCGAGCCTTCATTGTCGACCCTTCAATGTCGAGGATTCAATGTTGAGCCATCATTGTCGAGCCTTCATTGTCGAGCTTCCATTGTCGAGCCTTCATTGTCGAGGCTCAGTTCTCGAGCCTCAGTTCTCGAGCCTCCATTGGCGAGCCTCAGTTCTCGAGCCTCCATTGGCGAGCCTCAGTTCTCGAGCCTTCATTGTCGACCCTTCAATGTCGTGGATTCAATGTTGAGCCATCATTGTCGAGCCTTCATTGTCGAGCTTCCATTGTCGAGCCTTCATTGTCGAGCCTCAGTTCTCGAGCCTACATTGGCGAGCCTCAGTTCTCAGCCTTCATTGTCGACCCTTCAATGTCGAGGATTCAATGTTGAGCCATCATTGTCGAGCCTTCATTGTCGAGCTTCCATTGTCGAGCCTTCATTGTCGAGCCTGAGTTCTCGAGCCTCAGTTCTCGAGCCTCATTTCTCGAGCCTACATTGGCGAGCCTCAGTTCTCGAGCCTTCATTGTCGACCCTTCAATGTCGAGGATTCAATGTTGAGCCATCATTGTCGAGCCTTCATTGTCGAGCTTCCATTGTCGAGCCTTCATTGTCGAGGCTCAGTTCTCGAGCCTCAGTTCTCGAGCCTCCATTGGCGAGCCTCAGTTCTCGAGCGTCCATTGGCGAGCCTCAGTTCTCGAGCCTTCATTGTCGACCCTTCAATGTCGTGGATTCAATGTTGAGCCATCATTGTCGAGCCTTCATTGTCGAGCTTCCATTGTCGAGCCTCAGTTCTCGAGCCTCTCGAGCCTCAGTTCTCGAGCCTCCATTGGCGAGCGTCAGTTCTCGAGCCTTCATTGTCGACCCTTCAATGTCGAGGATTCAATGTTGAGCCATCATTGTCGAGCCTTCATTGTCGAGCTTCCATTGTCTAGCTTTCATTGTCGAGCCTCAGTTCTCGAGCCTCAGTTCTCGAGCCTCCATTGGCGAGCCTTCAATGTCGAGGATTCAATGTTGAGCCATCATTGTCGAGCCTTCATTGTCGAGCTTCCATTGTCGAGCCTTCATTGTCGAGCCTCAGTTCTCGAGCCTCCATTGGCGAGCCTCAGTTCTCGAGCCTCCATTGGCGAGCCTCAGTTCTCGAGCCTTCATTGTCGACCCTTCAATGTCGAGGATTCAATGTTGAGCCATCATTGTCGAGCCTTCATTGTCGAGCTTCCATTGTCGAGCCTTCATTGTCGAGCCTCAGTTCTCGAGCCTCAGTTCTCGAGCCTCCATTGGCGAGCCTCAGTTCTCGAGCCTTCATTGTCGACCCTTCAATGTCGAGGATTCAATGTTGAGCCATCATTGTCGAGCCTTCATTGTCGAGCTTCCATTGTCGAGCCTTCATTGTCGAGCCTCAGTTCTCGAGCATCAGTTCTCGAGCCTGCATTGGCGAGCCTCAGTTCTCGAGCCTTCATTGTCGACCCTTCAATGTCGAGGATTCAATATTGAGCCATCATTGTCGAGCCTTCATTGTCGAGCTTCCATTGTCGTGCCTTCATTGTCGAGCCTCAGTTCTCGATCCTCAGTTCTCGAGCCTCCATTGGCGAGCCTTTACTTAAGTACAGAGTAATCACAACGCCGTCCTCGTTCTGTTTACAACGCCACTGAGAGCATTTTCACGTCTTTAGGACGACGGTAACTCACGGAGAGATGAGAGCTGTTCCTTCTAAGAGTGACTTAAACACAGACACCACAATCGTTTTAGAAATACTGAAGCGTTTTGGATATCATAAAACAAACTTTGAGTGTCAAATACGCTAGTCAATCGGCCTTGGTTTCATTCAATTGCTAAAATTTATATCATTTTCACTGGCGTCGCCGTCCTAGGTTGCCCTCGTAGATCTTAAGGCTCAATATCTCAAGAACTACGCGAGATATGAAAGAGCTCTAAATCACCATTCCTCGTCATTTTAGGAGTTCATTTTTAAAATTTTTCGTTTCATGCGCACTTTAATTGCATTCAAAGCATTGTTTTGTGTGACCCTCGCAAACAAACGCCGCACATGCGCATTAGGGATTGTTCTTCATCTTCAAGCCACTTTTTGTCTCACTCTTTGATTCATTTCATTTCAGGCCACAGTGTTGAGCGACATTTGCGTTTTGTATTTGTTGAAAAAGAAGTACTTCTACAGGGAAAAGAAATACCAGTATGTCGACGACCCTGATGAAGGGGACTCTGGTGGTGACGAAGTAGGTAATTTTGTCCACAAGAGTTGCTTAAAGAGTGAGTGTCAACCATCGTGCATTGCGCGTTTGTGTTTACCTTCCGTATACGATAACGAAGTGGTTTGAAGTGCTTCGTCGGCAACTTGACGTGGTAAATACTTCGGAAATTCACCAAGTCTTCTCAGAAAACCCTATAGAGGCTTTCGTACTCATCCACAATTCAAATACGTCGACTCAAACACTGATTTTTTTGTTTGAACCTCGCCATTTGGTCTTACACGCTTCGCATTAGTCAAGGCTGACATAAATCGAAACGAAAGTCAAGAAAACGTCGAGTTTTGTGAAAAATACAGAAGTAATTACTTTCTAAGGTATATCTTCTTTCAATTAAAAGACAAAATGAATAATTTATATCAAGGATTGACAAGATATTTACGGATGCAGTTCACCAAGAGAATTTCGTGCTTCAAAAAATGGCCGAACGAGCGTGCAATGCGTCACGGTTGACACTCACTCTTTAATAATTCACCATACATAAACCTCTCTTTGTTCGTCGTTCAATTCCTCCAGGAACGATTCGGCTGGAGTTATGTATTAAGTATAACCAATGGACAGTTTGAGTTTGTCGTTTGAGCTTTCAATTCCAGTAAATGAAAGCCATTCTGCCTATTTCAAACCAGTAAAAAGTGTTATTAAATACAGTAATTTAGTGTGCAATCCGCTAAGGTAGTTAAAGTGCCAATGAATCGAAAATTAAGTTTGTCTTGTTTGAAAGAACTCTTAAAACAATGGAGGAATAACAATTTACAGCTCTTCCATATTTAACTTACTTCTTGAGATATTTAGACTTGGTGATATTCAAATTAGATATGACGTAGCAAGTTGTACACAACATTGGAAAATCCTGTATATCTTAAAGATTATTGAACGAAATCACTTGAAGCTTGTCTTTAATGTTTTGTTTCATGAGCCATAGCAATTACAAAGTTTTGAGTGATTTCTTTTAATAATATTGGAAAGATATACATGATTTTCTAATGTTGTGTACAACTTTCTACGTTATAGATCAGCTCATTTGAAAACCACATAAGTCTAAATATCTCAAGAGCTCAGTGAAATATGGAAGAGCTGTAAGTTTAAGAGTTTTTTCAAATAAGATAAACTTAATTTTCGATTCATTTGCACTTTAAGTTATTAGGTAATTAATTTTATTTATTTATTGACTTTTTTGAACTTGTTAATGAATTATTGAACTTGTTAATTAATTATTTTGTTGATTGATTTTTGGCAACATAAAGCCACGGACAACGCAGATATTGTATTGATTACAATCCTATAGCCATATGTAGGTTGTCTATATTGTAAATGCTTTAGCCAAGCACGCAAAGATCCATTTTAACTTAAAATTGAGTTACCGAGACTCAGATGGAGAGCGAAGATTACAATGATGTACTGTACTGGTTCGATTGATATATGTATACTGCCTATGTGGCAGTCTATATATATATATATATACTTGGCGGTGTAGTGTGTCAAAAAATACTTAGGGAGCTGTCATTAATTCCACCAGGGAGGGGGGCAGAAGGAAAAGTGCTAGGCCATGAAACTGTAAATCAAAAGTTGGTGCAAACCTTTTTGAATTTGATTAGTATCAAAAGTAATCGAAGAAAACAAATATTTATAACATAGGAATTGATATACGCTATGTAAGTCCAAGAAATATTCATATCACACCCCCAGAAATTACGAACATGTATATATATATATTATATATAGTTTGGATTTCAGTGGTTCGAGACTAAGAGTTCAGGAATGCGAAAACCTGGCTGAAAACAAAGTTGATTGTTTTCCTTGTTCTATATGGCAGACTACCCTCAGTTCCCAGCACTCCTCTGTTGTCGGTATGAATGAAAATTAAAAATTTAAGATGTTCTGCGCCACGAAACTAAAACAAAATGTATAGTTGGGTCATGAAACCATCCAGGGAAATTTGTTTGGCTCACGAAACTTTAACAATAATTTTCAGTTTTCCTTCTGCCCCCTCCCGGGTGGAATTATAATGACAGCTCCCTTACGTATATTAATGGGCAAAATAATTTCACTCTATTTCGGCAAGGCTGATTACTGTTGCAGTTTCTACATTATGGTTTATTTACATCCTAGGATCCGAAAGGTTATGGCTCCTTCCACAATGAATAGTGAAGAGAGGATCATTTTCGAGAAGAAAACATGGACGAATTGGCAGACGAAGTTAAAGATAGATAAGTCTACAGTGACAGATTTAGATTTTTATAAAACTGGGTCATGAATAATCCTAGATTAATTTCACCCAAAAAACTTGGAATGTAATTTCTTCGCGGTTGTTTTTCTTGCATGTACACTCGTAAACACTAGTTTTTTATGTAATATACGAAACACGACGAAAAGTGTTTCGTCAGGATATCCAAACACCTAGAAGTTTGCTGAAAACCGAAGTAAAACCAAGGTTTTTTAACAAACTTCGAGGTGTTTGGATATCCTGATGAAACACTCGAGAAAATCGAGGTGAAAGTTGGCTTAATTTATGTAATTTCTTCCTCCGATATCCAAAGTCGTCATGGTAACCGATTTGTTTCCAGACCTCTAAATTCAGGCTCAGAAAATCTTTGTTTTCTGCAATAGCAGAGTTTACTACAACTTCACACTTTAGTATAAGATTAGTTAAGTTTGTAGCATCTTCCTTCAATATTACCAACTCGAAAATGATCAGCACTTGAGAGAAAACAAATAGTTTTGTTTTTTAAATTAAGAGGTCTGGAAACTAATCGGTTATCATGACGACCACATAACTTGAACTGTCTTTTTTAGTACTGTCTTTTTTAAATACATGCAAAGTTTGTAGAAAGTTTGATGAATGGTTTTAAAGATATACTCGAAAATAGATCTTCAACAATTCTGCTTTCCTTATCTTACGTCATCATATGCCTTATTTGCATATTACAAAAACTGGAACAACTTAAGAACAAAAACAGCTGTCGCCAAAATTTAAAAGAACATCCTTCCTAATTTTAGGAGTGCTTTTATTCTAAACCAAAAACTGGACACTTTAACAGAAGTCTTCAGTGGTTGTTTAACAACGGTATATGTTGGAACACCTTTAAGTTAGCGTTGCATTGGCGATTTTTATCGCAATAAAAATTCGTTAAAAATCCTCCAAAAATGGCATGATACACAACATCAACTTTCACCGCAACAATGTTGTATTAAAATTCGTTGTAAAATCTAGATGGTTTAGTGGCTTATAGAGTCGTATTTATAACCATTTATTTGTACAATTGAAGAACATTTTCAATATATAGTACTGGAATCTTATATTGTAATCTGCGTTTCACTTTCAACTGAACTTTTATTGTACCAGTTTCTTGGGGAAGCCTTGGTGGTAGTATATTAACAGTATTATTTTCAATTGCTTTCACCTGGGCCCGGTTACGAGGTTGCACTTCAGTGTCCTCTTGACGGCTAGTTTTCACTCTGGAAAATCCACAGGATCGGAACGGACAGGAAAGTTTCCTTTGTGTTAAAGTCGTTAGTTCCAACCGAGAGCTCACAAGACAAAGGAAACTTCGCTGTCCATTCCGGTCCTGCGGAAGATTTTCCTGAGTGGAAACAAGCAATTGTGAGACAAGTTGCAAGAAACATTGCCTAGTGTAGCCTTTAGTGGGACTCTTGGCAGTCTTGGGATTTGCATAAGAAACTTATAGTTTACGAAATTGTATGAGTTGACGGATCGTTTATGGGTTAACGTTGTCTAAAGCCTTTACTAGCTGACATAAGTGAAAATGGTTTCACGTGAATCTACGGGACATACCAAGGTCCTGGGACATACCGAGGTCCCGTAGGTTTACGTGAGAATTTTCACTTGTGTATTACCTGTAAAAACTTTATGCAACGTGAAACCGTATATGATCCCACTCCAATTAATTTAAATAAAAAAATCCTAGGTAGTTTCAACGTAAAAGTTGCTGAAAAACCTTTCTTGACGTTGGGTCATATTTTTGCAAAACCTAAGGATAGTATTGCGAAGGAACAGAGGAAAGAAGCTATTTATTCCATTCCGTGCAATGAGCGTTAAACTATGTCTGATTTATCACCTGGTTGTGTTGGGAAATTATTTGTCCACTCAAGATTTTTTATACTTGTTAAGTTGTTCAGGTATTTGACAGAGTTGGGATTTGATAGCCGGATTTTTGCTGTGTTTGTACACTGTGTTTGTATACCATAATTGGGCACAACGTGTACAGATATAAAGTGGCCCTTCTGACACAGCATTGTGGAATGCAGTGAGTTTATCATACACAGTTTTGTATTGCTCTGTTCTTTTATGCTTAGACATCATCCACCGTCATTAGACATCATCCATCGTCATTAGACATCATCCACCGTCATTGACCATCATCCACCGTCATTAGACATCATCCACCGTCATTGACCATCATCCACCGTCATTGACCATCATCCACCGTCATTAGACATCATCCACCGTCATTAGACATCATCCACCATCATTGACCATCATCCACCGTCATTAGACATCATCCACCGTCATTGACCATCATTAGACATCATCCACTGTCATTACACATCATCCACCGTCATTAGACATCCGTAGTCGATCTACTAGAAGCAGGAATAATCCGGAAATCAAAGAGCCCTTATGCGTCCCCCGTGGTCTTGGAACATCAAACAAATTGCAAAAGAAATTATTTTAGCTTTTTCATTACCTTGATACATTCCAAAAGTCCCTGGAAATCAACCTAGCATTTTGTGGCATTTTCCACTTTTGTTGAGCGAATAACTCAAAATGGGCTTAGGGAATTGTATTATCCACTTAAATGTCCTTCATATAGCTTTTTGAGAACTTTCTAAAGACATGTAATATTTGCTAAACCTGAACTTTCACTTTTTTTAAAGAATAGTGCTTTTGTAGGTAAATTGTGATAAAAACTTGATATTTAAACTTTCCACTTGGTTTTTTAGCATGTTTAACCTTACATAGATGTAACTCAAAATGGGCCTGGAAAATTGTACTACTCATATAAATGTCCTTCATATGTTTTTTTGAGAACTTTCTAACGACATAGGTGATATTTGGTAAAAGTGAACTTGAAATTTCACTTTTTTTAAAGGATGGTGCTTTTGTAGTTAAAACTGGATTTTCTGAACTTTCCACTAGGTTGATTTCTGGGGACTTTTGGTATGTGATTTATGAATGCAGAATGTATCAAGGTACCGAGACAGCTAAAACCATTTATGTTGCAGTTTGTTTGAAGTTAAACCTTTAGTTCAGGTAAATTGACTGGACTAAAAAGGACGGCAGTCTGAGAGTGTGCGTGGTCTTTCTCCTCCTCAATTCAAAAACAGTGCGAGATTCGTACCCTATTCCCAGCATAACAGAAACGTTGGAATCTCTCCAAGGTGCGAAGTGGTTTTGTTCCCTAGGTTTACACAGTGGTTATTTGCAGGTTGAAATGGCAGAAAATGACAACGCTCTTCGGATTGTTTGAATACAATCGAATTTGGTCTTACGAACGCTCCCGCCACATTTCAGCCTTACATTAATGATTCAGCTCTTACCATTAACGATGCTTGAGTGGTTTGAATCTCAAGATATGCTTGGCGTACATTGACGATATAATCGTGTTTGCAACGACCTTCGAAGAGATTCTGGAGCGACGGGAAACTGTCCTACGACGCCTTAGTGAGTACAGCTTAAACCTTCTAAGTGTAAGCTTTTCCAGATAGAACTGGACTACTTGGGGCATGTGGTATCACGAGAAGGCGTAGGACCGGACCAAGACAAGGTAGCGTCGCTGAACAAATGGCTGGAACATCCACCGAAAATGTAAAGGAACTGGAAACCTTTCTTGGATTTACTGGTTATTACCGGTCATTTGTAAGGGGGTTCGCCCTAACCACTGCATCGTCTCATTGGACAACCGAAGTCAAGGGGTTCCAGTGGTCCGACGCTTGCCAGAAGGCTTTTGAAACCCTGATCAAGATGTTCTCTTCATCGCCAACCTTGCATTCCCTAACTTCGCCTTACCATTCGCATTACACACTAACGCATCTGGACCTAATTTTCGAAAATATCCCTATGGTAGTAATTAGTTAGTGTAATTCATATTAACTCTTTTCTTGATTAAAATTATGAAATGGTAAGTTTAATAAGTATTTAACGATTAAAATCGTGCAAAGGGCGTGATAGCTCAGTTGGTTAGGCTAGTGACTTCGTTCCTGAACTTTGCCGGTAATTTTGTTTATTAAAATTCAGAATTGGAAAGTTTAAATAGTATTTAATGATTTAAAATATTGGAAAGGGTGTAATAGCTCAGTTGGCTTGCTTGTTGTGATGTACTATCTAGGGGGTTAGGCTAGTGACTTCGTTCCTGAACTTTGCAGGTAAGGCAGGAATTAATGCAATTACTGCTGGTCATTTTGTTTATTCAAATTCAGAATTATAAGTTTAAATAGTATTAAAGTATTCAAAATAGTGCAAAGGGCGTGATAGCTCAGTTGGTTAGGCGAGTGACTTCGTTCCTGAACTTTGCGGAAAAGGCAGAAATTAATGTTAATATTACTGCTTGTACTTTTCTTGATTAAAATTAGCAAATGGTAAGTTTAAAAAGTATTAAACGATTTCAAATACAGTAGTCCAAAGGGCGTAATTGCTCAGGTGTTTAAGCTGACAGAAATCAGTGAAATTCATATTAGTACTTTCTTGATCAAAATTCGGAAATGATTATTTTAGAATATATTAAATAATTTAAAGTACTCGGCTCTGTGGTATAATATGTTATGGCTCGGCTAAGCTAATTTGGAATCCGTAGACAGTCGGTAGCATATTTTTATGTATGTGGTTTACTTACAATGGGATATTACCTAAATATTGATTATCAACCGAAAATTTCAAGTTCGCTTGCATAGCTGAGTGGTCTCTGTCAATGATTTTTACTTATGAGGTCGGGGTTCGAGTGTTGGGCGAGTATCATTTTTCCATTTTTTTAATTTTTAATACTTTACTTTTTTTCTTTTTAATACGGTTAATAGGTCCTTTTTAGGGTTTTTCTTTTTAATAATAATAATAAAAAAAGGTTAGGGTTAGTTTTAGGGATTGGCTTAGAATATTATCAAAAAAATAGTCGCGCGTAAAAAAGACAAGATGCTACCGACCGTCTACGGATTCCAAATGCGCCTCGCCTAGTAGCCGTGATGTTCTGTAGTATAATATATTATGACTCGTCTAGTAGCCGTGATGTTCTGTAGTATAATATATTATGACTCGCCTAGTAGCCGTGATGTACAATAGTATAATATATTATGACTCGACTAGTAGCCGTGATGTTCTGTAGTATAATATGCTATGACTCGGCTAGTAGCCGTAATAAACTGTAGTATAATATATTATGACTCGGTTAGTAGCCGTGATGTGTTGTAGTATAATATATTATGACTCGGATAGTTGCCGTAATAAACTGAAGTATAATATATTATGACTCGGGTAGTTGCCGTAATAAACTGAAGTATAATATATTATGGCTCGGGTAGTTGCCGTAATAAACTGAAGTATAATATATTATGACTCGGATAGTTGCCGTAATAAACTGAAGTATAATATATTATGACTCGGGTAGTTACCGTAATAAACTGAAGTATAATATATTATGACTCGGATAGTTGCCGTAATAAACTGAAGTATAATATATTATGACTCGGGTAGTTGCCGTAATAAACTGTAGTATAATAAATTATGACTCGGGTAGTTGCCGTAATAAACTGAAGTATAATATATTATGACTCGGGTAGTAGCCGTAATAAACTGAAGTATAATATATTATGACTCGGGTAGTTGCCGTAATAAACTGAAGTATAATATATTATGACTCGGATATAGTTGCCGTAATAAACTGAAGTATAATATATTATGACTCGGGTAGTTGCCGTAATAAACTGTAGTATAATATATTATGGCTCGGATAGTTGCCGTAATAAACTGAAGTATAATATATTATGACTCGGGTAGTTGCCGTAATAAACTGAAGTATAATATATTATGACTCGGGTAGTTGCCGTAATAAACTGAAGTATAATATATTATGGCTCGGGTAGTTGCCGTAATAAACTGCAGTATAATATATTATGACTCGGGTAGTTGCCGTAATAAACTGAAGTATAATATATTATGGCTCGGGTAGTTGCCGTAATAAACTGCAGTATAATATATTATGACTCGGGTAGTTGCCGTAATAAACTGTAGTATAATAAATTATGACTCGGGTAGTTGCCGTAATAAACTGAAGTATAATATATTATGACTCGGGTAGTTGCCATAATAAACTGAAGTATAATATATTATGACTCGGGTAGTTGCCGTAATAAACTGAAGTATAATATATTATGACTCGGATAGTTGCCGTAATAAACTGAAGTATAATATATTATGACTCGGGTAGTTGCCGTAATAAACTGAAGTATAATATATTATGACTCGGGTAGTAGCCGTAATAAACTGAAGTATAATATATTATGACTCGGGTAGTTGCCGTAATAAACTGAAGTATAATATATTATGACTCGGGTAGTTGCCGTAATAAACTGAAGTATAATATATTATGACTCGGGTAGTTGCCGTAATAAACTGAAGTATAATATATTATGGCTCGGGTAGTTGCCGTAATAAACTGAAGTATAATATATTATGACTCGGGTAGTTGCCGTAATAAACTGAAGTATAATATATTATGACTCGGATAGTTGCCGTAATAAACTGAAGTATAATATATTATGACTCGGTAGTTGCCGTAATAAACTGAAGTATAATATATTATGACTCGGGTAGTTGCCGTAATAAACTGAAGTATAATATATTATGACTCGGATAGTTGCCGTAATAAACTGAAGTATAATATATTATGACTCGGGTAGTTGCCGTAATAAACTGAAGTATAATATATTATGACTCGGATAGTTGCCGTAATAAACTGAAGTATAATATATTATGACTCGGGTAGTTGCCGTAATAAACTGAAGTATAATATATTATGACTCGGGTAGTTGCCGTAATAAACTGAAGTATAATATATTATGACTCGGATAGTTGCCGTAATAAACTGAAGTATAATATATTATGACTCGGATAGTTGCCGTAATAAACTGTAGTATAATATATTATGACTCGGATAGTTGCCGTAATAAACTGAAGTATAATATATTATGACTCGGGTAGTTGCCGTAATAAACTGAAGTATAATATATTATGACTTGGATAGTTGCCGTAATAAACTGAAGTATAATATATTATGACTCGGGTAGTTGCCGTAATAAACTGAAGTATAATATAATATTATAACTCGGGTAGTTGCCGTAATAAACTGAAGTATAATATATTATGACTCGGATAGTTGCCGTAATAAACTGAAGTATAATATATTATGACTCGGGTAGTTGCCGTAATAAACTTATAAACTGAAGTATAATATATTATGACTCGGGTAGTTGCCGTAATAAACTGAAGTATAATATATTATGACTCGGATAGTTGCCGTAATAAACTGAAGTATAATATATTATGACTCGGGTAGTTGCCGTAATAAACTGAAGTATAATATGTTATGACTCGGATAGTTGCCATAATAAACTGAAGTATAATATATTATGACTCGGGTAGTTTAAAAAGATCCAGCTCGGTCACGAGAGACGCAGCAGAGAAACTTAACGTCTCGTAACAATATTGACTTGGTATAGTAATCGTAATGTAGGAATAAAGTTGTGCCATTGCGGTTAACTTTATTACCAGTTAGAGCCTAAACATTTTTAATTTGGTAAAAATGAAATATATTTTACAAAGAGAAGTTGTTAGAATAATTACCCAGACGTGTCCCACAATAATTATCAAAGATACTCTCTTTACAAATGAGTTCTTTCACTACCTTGTGTTTTCAAACACTTCGCTAAAACTACATGTCTTATTGAGTCATAGTGACAGCTTTAGATGAAATACTAAAGCCTATAAAGAATGAATAAAAATAAATGAAATATTTCCGCTAAAGGTCGAACTCCATTATAGAACACAAAAATTTAAATATTATAATTAGTTGAAAGAATCCCACAATATTTAGCACGAGAACCTCTCTTTAACTATGGGGTCATACCGACTGAGTTCAACTCATGCTATGGTACTTCCAGCTGTTAAATGTGTTTCATAAATGCATTAAGTCGCTGTAGTAAGTGATGAGGAGGAAAGCTCCAGTTTATAGAGCTTCAACCTCAAACAAAATGAAAAAAAGAAGAACTATAGTGCAGATAAAAATAATCAGGTTTAATGTCTTGAAAAAACATCGTAATAAAATTTTAATATTCGGTCGAACGAAAATTTGAAAGGTCGATCGAATATTATAATTAGTTGAAAGAATCCCACAATATTTAGCACGAGAACCTCTCTTTAACTATGGGGTCAACCGACTGAGTTCAACTCATGCTATGGTACTGCCAGCTATTAAATGTGTTTTATAAATGCATTACGTAGCTATAATACTTTAGTATACCACGGCACTGGATAGCCACAGGGTTTGCATTTATAAATGTACACCACGTAGCTATAGTAAGTGATGAGGAGGAAGCTCCAGTATATAGAGCTTCAACCTCAAATAAAATGAAAAAGGTGAAATAATACTGTAAATAGATTTATCATCCTGAACAAATATTTAAAATGTATATTGTCAATTATATCTTCTTTCTTTCTTTCTTCCTTCCTTCCTTCCTTCCTTCCTTCCTTCCTTCCTTTCTTCATTTCTTCATTTCTTTTGCAATCCTTCAGGCCTTGTCTGTGTCTTGATTTCTTCCTTAGTTCCGCAGACACTCGAACCCACAGGTGTGATCTCGCAGTCACACGCCTTACCGCTTCGGCCACCCAAGCTTGCGATGAAGACTCTCGGCTAATTTCTAATTTCCTCCTTTAAGAATAAAATTAAACAAAAAAAAAATTAAACTAAAATCACTAAAATAAACGGTTTTTAAAAGATACTGAACATTATATGACAAGCAGTGATTAACAAGACGACATTACAGTAAAAATGTACAGGAAATGCAGCGTTTAAAGACTTTTATCGGGTTTTATAGAGTGTTTGATCTCACTGAACTATGTCTATAGTACGCGTAGTGGGGTCACGAGGGGAAACTGGGTGTTGCCGGCGCGGTCACCAAGGTCGAAGGACGCCATGTCGGAGAAGAACCAACTCCCATAACTGTGATTTTGAAGGGAAATTATGGCTATAAAAGGATGATTGAACGTCCGAAAAACTCTGAAAAGGAACCTAAGATGTCCAGAATGCCGAAACTGAAGTTTTGAAGAAATTCGACAAAAGACTTGCCAAAAAAATGGCTTAACAAGAGACCATGTGGGCGGAAGACAAGATGGCGGCCGAATCCTCAAAGATTTCAAACATAAAAAAATCATGATTTTACTGGCAATAGAAGACAGCGATATAATATCTCAACTAATCTGTAAGTAAAGTATCTCAATTAGGAAACATTTGAACCCTCTTTTAATTTTTAAACAAAATTTTATGAAATTCCAAATTTCACCCAGACTAATTTGCGACATTTTGTCTGAGCTAATTAATTATTCATGTTCTTCTTGCACTGATCTGTCTTGCTTCATTTATTTATTAATTACTTTAAAATATTATTATTCTGTTAAAATAAATTAATTCAGTTAAAATAAATCAATTCTATGAAAATAAATCAATTCTGTTAATTTTAATTTAATTTAATTTTTTTAATTTCATCAATTTTCCAAATATACATTAAATTATACAATTAGTTAATTATAATGCAATTTGGGGTAGGCCCAAAACAGAAAACATGATTCCCTATCATAAGCCACCTATAATAGACGGCCGGCCAAGATTGCAAAAAAAACCTTTGATGGCATTTTTTGTTACAAGCAGGTAACCATGCCAGATCGTTTCTAATAACCTTTGTGTTGAAGGTGAGGGGGGTTACCACAAGCGTTTTGAGATTTTAAGATAAAATTTTGAGGCTTTTCTTCAGCCTCCGTACGCTCTTCGAGTCCGATGAAAAGTTTCAAGCGGATGTTCTTTACTGTTGCTATGCAGCGAGTATGGAATTCTGATTGGCTACCTTAAAACTGTCAACCAATAAGCGCGCGTCGCCCCAGTTCTTTTATAATTTTACACCGCCAAATGGAAGTGATGGACGAATTTAATGGCCGGAATCGATTCGTGTGACAGGTTATTGATGAAAAGTTGAAAACAATCCGCTTTATGGTTACCGTACAAGAAGACAAAGGCATTTGAAACTGCTGGTATACTGTAAGTCCACGTGCGTGGGGAATTTCAACTGCTCTACCTAGTAAACTACTGTATGATGCACTTTGCAGTACCTCAAAAACATAGAATCAATCCATTATGCAGTGTTTGCATAACCTCTTTACACAGGCATTTGGGACTGCTGGTATACTGTACCTAGTCTAAAACTACTCTAGGATATATATGCACTATAAACAAGGCATATTCATATTCAAATAGTGTATACAGTATTCATATCTAATTCACATCCAGTTCAAATATATATGGCATGCAGTTCATATGTAGTTCAAATTTATCAGTATAGCACTTTAATATTTTTGTTCTCGACATTTGCTTGTTAGAGTGTTTATATATATATACATATCGTTTCTTATTCACATCATCACATGTTTACTTTACTCTCTTCTGAAAGTAAAACTCTTGAAGCATTCTCACTGGTAGCAGTCTGATTTTTAACTTTGACTTCAAAACATAAATTTGTTAGTTTTAAATGTTTCACATCTGCACTCATGTATGGAGTAAACTGACTGTTGATCAGGATGTAATGATTGACAATAAAAGTTAGCTGCAGCTTTTGGATCTGTACAATTCACATTGAGACATAGTTGCCAGTGGTAGCACTATAAACAACATCTTGTGCACTCTACTCTGTCCTCATGTACAGTGGCTTTGCATAGTGGGCATTTGCACAATTCAATGTATGGCAAACCAGAACATATTTTCAGGCAGCTGTTGTTCATGTTGAGATCCACAACTTGAATTGGTGATCAACATGTATGATCTTTCTTTGTTGCATATCAACACCAACTGGGAACAATAATGAAGTTCCATGTTGCAATATTCTCATCTTTCCATAGTCCATCACTTGGCAATCTTTTTTGTGAAAGCAGCATTGATGCAGGTGCAGCATATAAGTATTATAACATACTTGGAGATACATTTTTTGTAGGCACTAGAAAAATGAAATGACCAACCTGGATGGATTAAGCTTTATTCACATCTAAGGTGGATCTCTAGACAACAATGGTTCCAGAAATTTCAGCTGTATAACAGCAATACACAATGCTGGCCATTTTTTTACTACCCTGGCTGTCAGTTGGCATCTTGTCCTTCTGAAAGTATGTGAATTAAGTTAACAAACAAAGTAAAACTTGTGTTGGAATTATGTGCATCCTACTTGCTTGGTATACCAGATACCATGAATTGTGGGCTAGCTGTGCATTCATAATCTTTTCTAATGACATCTTTGTTTTGTAAAACTTCATCATCTGTGCCTTATATCCAACTCTGTTGTACCAGTTTTTTCAAGATTACTTATGGAAGCTGATTCTGTACAGTACATAGTTTTTCTTTTTTGCAAGCATGGATTTTGATTTGGGTAGACAGCATGATTCCTGAAACATTGTTACTTTCAGCTTCTAAGTCATGCAATCAAAATATGATGCAGTAAGCTATTTATGACCAGATCTGTGGTAGCTGCCTGTAGAGATGTTCTGGTTTGCCATACATTGAAGAGTCCAAATGCCAACTATGCAAAACCACTGTAGATGAGGACATAGTAGCATGCACAAGATGTTGTCAGTGCATACCATTGGCAATATCTCAATATAAATTGTAAAAAAGTTGCAGTTAACTTTTACATCCTGATCAATAGTCAGTTTACTCCATACAGTGCACATGTGAAACATTTAAAACTAACAAATTTATGTTTTGAAGTCAAAGTTAAAAATCAGACTGCTACCAGTGAGAATACTTAAAGAGTTTTACTTTCAGAAGAGAGTAAATTAAACATGTGATGATGTGAATAAGAAACGATATATATATATATATATATATATATATATATGTATATATATATATATATATATAAACACTCTAACAAGCAAATGTCGAGAACAAAAATATTAAAGTGCTATACTGATAAATTTGAACTACATATTATGAACTGCATGCCATATATATTTGAACTGAATGTGAATTAGATATGAATACTGTATACACTATTTGAATATGAATATGCCTTGTTTATAGTGCATATATATCCTAGAGTAGTTTTAGACTGGTACAGTATACCAGCAGTCCCAAATGCCTGTGTAAAGAGGTTAAGCATGTAATGATGATTAGAAAGGATATGCAAACACTGCATAATGGATTGATTCTATGTTTTTGAGGTACTGCAAGGTGCATCATAGAGTAGTTTACTAGGTAGAGCAGTTGAAATTCTCCACGCACGTGGACTTACAGTATACCAGCAGTTTCAAATGCCTTTGTCTTCTTGTACGGTAACCATAAAGCGGATTGTTTTCATCAATAACCTGTCACACGAAACGATTCCGGCCATTAATTCACCATCACTTCCATTTGGCAGTGTAAAATTATAAAAGTACTGGGGCGACGCGCGCTTATTGGTTGACAGTTTCAAGGCAGCCAATCAGAATTCCATACTCGCTGCATAGCAACAGTAAAGAACATCCGCTTGAAACTTTTCATCGAAGTCGAAGAGCGTACGGAGGCTGAAGAAAAGCATCAAAATTTTACATTAAAAGCTCAAAACGCGAGTGGTAACCTCCCTCACCTTCAACAGAAAGGTTATTAGAAACGATCTGGCATGGTTACCTGCTTGTAACAAAAAATGCCATCAAAGTTTTTTTCGAGCGTTTTAGCTCGAGCTGGCCGGCCGTCTATAACATTGACTAAATAATATAAAATTCTAAAATTATTATAGTAATTAAAAAGTACAATTTTATGAAAATAAATAAATTCTGTTAAAGGTGGGTTACAGTCCCTTCTGCGCATGTGCGGGGTTTGTTTACGTTTTGCTTGTTTTGTTTATGTTGGAGACTCCACACCGGAAATGGCTGCTATATTAGTGCGTTGTTTTTATCGCAAGCGTGTAGAACAATATTTGATTTCGAATTCCAATCTATTTTGCTACGCTGGTAGAGATGTCTCTAAACTGTATTTATTTCACACGCACGACATGGAAGAAATTCAAAGAAGAAAATAATTGATTAAATATGAACAATGAAGTGGCGAGACACCAAGACTACGATGCCGTGAATAGGCGTGAAATATACGAGTGAAATTCTCGGGGGTACCAAAGAATCAATTTATTCTGGTAAGCATTTTATAAAATACAACAAATCTTTGACCCTTTAAAGGCCTTCCATGTTCTTTAACA
The DNA here is from genome assembly GCA_035772405.1 of Chrysogorgia sp. JL179-B06. Taxonomy (NCBI): domain Eukaryota; kingdom Metazoa; phylum Cnidaria; class Anthozoa; order Scleralcyonacea; family Chrysogorgiidae; genus Chrysogorgia; species Chrysogorgia sp. JL179-B06. The sequence goes on along the minus strand of JAYKKM010000076.1, from coordinate 2,070,448 downwards.
TGCATGCTCTGATGTGGATTTTTTAGCCGTGTGTATTAATGGTAAACTCTAACAACACCGGAGGCAATGTCAAGCATATTTTTATAAAATGCAAACAAGCGCTCTCTTTTAGTAGTAAAAGTCTCAAGCAAGAAAAAAGAACTTCAGTATATATATACTAGTATATATATATTACTTTATATATGTACCTTATTATAGTGTGGTGTATTTATAGTATGTTTAAAGTTATAATCGAAGTCGGTCGTCGGATTATACAGTATGTATTGTCATGTCAGTAAAAAAAACTCGAAAGCCGTGCGAGTTTACTGTATCTTAAAGAACATGGAAGGCCTTTAAATGGTCAAAGGTTTGTTGTATTTTATGAAATGCTTATCAAAATGAACTGATTCTTCGATTCGACGGCGATTCCCCAGAGGTTTTCGAAGCATAGTAGCCGTAGAAATTGACCATGATTTTCGCCATGTCTTGTGCGTGTGAAATAAATAGAGTTTAGTCCAGGGCTGGTTAGTCTTTAAAGGCATCTCTACCAGTCTAGTATTGTATCTTAACTTAGCTGGATCCAATAGCAAAGTACAGGGTTAGGATTCAATATCAAAGGACTTGAATCCAGCTTGCGATAAAACAACGGCTTAATAATATAGCAGCCATTTCCGGTGTGGAGTCTCCTAACATAAACAAAACAAGCAAAACGTAAACAAACCCCGCACATGCGCAGAAGGGACTGTAACCCACCTTTAAAATAAATAAATTCTGTTAAAATAAATTCTGTGAAAATAATTAAATTGATTTATAATAAATAAATTCTGTTATAATAAATAAATTTGGTTAAAAAATAAGTTTAACAATTTAGAAAACATCAACATTAAAGGTGCCGTCAAGTCCGTTCTGCGCATGTGTGATATTTCAAACGTTGGGGACCCCACATGTCAACAAACGTTAACGGAATAGATTTGCGACAGTTCGAAAGCGAGTATTCGTCAAATGTGGCGAAGGCGCGAGTGGTAGATTGATATATTATCCACATTTAGGAACAGAACAGCTTCTTATAACACGCTTTTTAGGCTGAAAAGCTCAAGCGTGTGAAAAAAATCTGCAATACTTCATGTTCAATGTTTATATAATGCAATGTAAACAAACGATGTAAACAGAAAAGTGGACATGCGCAGAACGGACTTGACGGCACCTTTAACTATAGTTATTACTTTGTATTATATATTTCTGTACTATATTTGTTTATTTATTTATTTATTTATTTAGTAGCTGTTAATACATTTTACATTATTAATTCTAATAATTTTGTCATCATGTTTTCAGATTTACCTAAAAAGATGGTAAGACAACTCAAGAGACTCCATACAAGATAGCCCTAAAGACAACACCTGATGCCAAGTCAAACCCAAAGACAAGAACCAATGCAAGATAACCCTAAAGACAAGTCATAATGCCACAACACAAAACTGAAAGGCAAGACCTATGTTAATTGCCCACAAGAGAGATTGCCAATACTGGTGAGTTCCTACTAAGTTTAATGCAGTATTATAGTTGACATATTCAATGAGATCAAAGAGAATCCCCATTACCTAATAAAGAACATGGTCCTTACATACTTATTTTATATTCAATTTAAAAAATGAATGGCACATTAAGTATTTAAACAAAAGCTATTGTTATTCAGATTTGAATTGAGAGCAGACTTTGCAATTATTTATTTGGTCATAATTATGGAGATATTGTACTAGTCTGTTTCAAAGTCCTGCAAAAAAGATGATCATTATAAATGTGTCCTATCATACAGTATTGTTTTTGAGAAACCAGTAGGATATTCTAAATTTATTTATTGAAAAATATTATATTATTATTATATTATTATTATTTATTTATTTATTTTTATTTAAAATGTTATTTATTTATAATTTATTTATTTATATGTTTTTTTAAGAAACTAGCAGTTGTTAAGAAACTGTTTAATGTATTAAACCACAAAACAGGAATAAACCACAAATATCTGTATATCCCAAGTGGTTTTTAGACCTGATAAAACATGTGATGTGTGCATGCACATAACACTCAAATTTAATATTAAATTTAATTGTTGATGTGAGAAGATCACAATGCTGTTAAGTAATACATTAGACCACTTTTTATGACAATCTTCATATAAAAATCATTATGTACTTAAAGTGCCTATGAAACGAAAATTAAGTTTGTTTTATTTGAAAGAACTTTTAAAATAACGAAGAATATTAATTTACAGCTCTCTCATATTTCACTTGGTTCTCAAGATATTTAGACTTATGTGATATTCAAATGAGATAACCTATGACGTCAAGGGGTTTGCAATACATTTTAACATATTGGAAAATCGTGTATATCTTTAAGATTATTAAACGAAATCACTTGAAACTTTGCATGTGGATACAAACCACTAAACTGAACAACATCGTCCAAGTTTCAATGTGGCAATAGTAATAATATAGTTCCCAGACCTCTAAGTCTCTTTGTCAAAAATCTTTGTTTCCTGACATAGCTATGTGTTGCACCAAATTTAAACTTCAGTTTAGAATTGGCTAAGTCCGTAAAAATCTGCTAAACCAGTACCAACCCGCAAATGTTTGGGATGGAAGAGAAAACAAATAATTTTATTTTAGAAATCAAGATGTCTGAAAACTAATTTGTTACCATGGCGATCATAAAACTAGAATGATGTTCTCCAGTTTAGTTGTCTGTATCCACATGCAAAGTTTCAAGTGATTTCGTTTAATAATCTTAAAGATATACACGATTTTCCAATATGTTAAAATGTATTGCAAACCCCTTGACGTCATAGGTTATCTCATTTGAATATCACATAAGTCTAAATATCTCAAGAACCAAGTGAAATATGAGAGATCTGTAAATTAATATTCTTGCTTATTTTAAAAGTTCTTTCAAATAAAACAAACTTAATAGGCACTTTAAACTTCAAACACTTCAAACAACTTCAACTCAAAAAACTTCAAACTTAATAGGCACTTCATAGGCACTTTAACACTTTCAACAATGAAAACTAATTTTATAGCTTTCATTTGACAATTTGCTCAAAGACCTGAACTATATAATTATATTTTAAAGAATTAATTAAGTCAACTTTAAATGTTATTAATTTTAGTGACGATTGTGCACTTGGCATTAACTATTTCTAATCATTATGTTATCATTATTTCCAGATTTACCTAAAAAATGGCAACAGAGATCCCATGCATGACCATGAAGCCTAGAGACAATAATCCTGATGCCAAGACAGCCTTAAAGACAAGTCATCCCCATGTAAGACAACAGAAGATATGAGATAATTATGATGGCAAGACAACCCTAGAGTCCTTGTGTACGACACCCCAAGAGATAAGATGTCAGATGTCACCATGGTAGACAGCGAGACAAGATCCATGCAAGTTAGAGACCAGTCCTAATGCCAAGACACAAACTGAGAGGAAGACCTATATCAAGCTGACAAGAGAGAGATGGTAAGTACCTATGTTTTAATGCAGTACTGTTAAGTCAAGATATTTCAATGAGAACAAAGAGAACTCCTTACCATCCTTATGCATAATTATTTTATTTTTTAATTTTAAAAATGTGACCCTCCATGGGAAAACATGCCTTATTGTTTTGGCAAATGCCTTATTGTTTTGGCAAACGGCGTTCGAATGGCAAACAAGAACCGTTCAAATGGCTGACTAGAACTGTTAGAATGGTTCTAAACCATCTGTCATCGAATGTCTCTGCACGTGTCGCTTCTTGCGTTTCTTTCATTTCAATCTTTTACTTCATCAGAAATAACTTTATTAACGAATGATCAGTTCTACACTCACACATTTATAGGCAATGCTGCACAGCTGCATGTACAGCTGCATGCACAGCTGCATGTACAGCTGCATGCACAGCTGCATGCACAGCTGCATGCACAGCTGCATGCACAGCTGCATGCACAGCTGCATGCACAGCTGCATGCACAGCTGCATGCACAGCTGCATGCACAGCTGCATGCACAGCTGCATGCACATTCATTGATGGTCAAGATCATTATGCTCACATAGGATGTTTGTTTCTTTGGTTTGATGAGTGCAAACATTTTGAAAAGCTTCTTTGTAAATTGCTATTTTGAGCTCCTTAGAAAGCCTATATTTAAAGAAGGATGTGCATTTGCTGCATTGTTTCAAAACGTTTAAAAAAATGCTGGTTTAGTGTTTGAACATTTATATTCAGCAGTTTGAATGCTTCAAAGCTATACCTAGCCATTTGAATGCCACTAGCCACTATAAGGTATGTTTTCCCATGGAGGGTCACAAATGATGACACCTTAAGCATTTAAACAAAAGCTATTCTTATTTGATTGGAGAGCTGACTTTGTAAATTATTTATTTGGACATAAAGGGATATTTCCATGATTAACGCAGCTAGCTTGTTTCAAGGATCTGAAAAGAATACAATACTGTATGATATGATATATTTTACAGATATATAGTAAATATAATGATCTGTAAATGTGTCATATCCTACAGTATGTTTTTTGAGAAACCAGTAGGATTCTAAGTTGATTTATTTATAATTTTATTGAATATAAGTTTATTAAAGTACTAAATTGTAAATAAAACACGTGCTGTGAGTTTCTTGAGAAACATTTAATGACATTAACATGCATGCCCACAATTCATTATTAAATTTAATTATTGATGTGAGAAACTTGAGATGTTGTTAAGTAATATAAAGACCACAATGTTTTATGACAATTCTTTATATTATGAAAATTGTTATGTACCTAACAACTATTGCATTTAAAAAATTAGTTAAGTCAACTTCGTTTTACTTTTTATATAATTAATATAAATTTTAGTAATTTAGTGACCATTGTGCACTTGGCATTATTTCTAATCGTTATGTTATCATTATTTCCAGATTTTCCTAAAAAATGGCAACACAGATCCCATTGAGACAATTGTCGTGATGCCAAGACAAGACAACTCAATATATGACATAATGATGGCAGGACAGCCCTAGAGACAAGATGTACGCATGTAAGACAACCCAAGAGACCCATGTGAGACAAGATCCTGTGCAAGACATTGCTATAGACAAGTACAAAACTGAGAGACAAGACCTATTTCAAGCCCACAAGAGAGATTGCCAACAATGGTAAGTTCCTATGTTTAATGTAGTATTGTAGTCAAGATATTTCAATAAGATAAAAAAACTCCTTACAGGTACCTTTAAAAAACATAGTCCTTACATAATTATTTTATTTTCAATTTTAAAAATGATGACACATTAAGCACTTAAAAGTCAAGTATTTATTTGGACATGAAGTGATATTTCTGATTAACATAGCTAACCTGTTTCAAGGACCTGAAAAAGGACAGTACTGTTTACAATGCATTTATAAAGTAAATGGTTTGAACCTAGGAGTACCATTAGAAGTGTGAAGTTGATCGTCAAGATCATTGTAGTCTTGAGAAAGACTATTGATGGTGACTGACGTTTCAATGGCCTCAACATACGTATAGACCACAAACCTACGACCACTTTCCAACATATACTGACTAACGTAAAAGACAAAGAAGGGTGCAATTCACAAGATCAAATGCACTGACTGCCAGGATACTTATATTGGTGAGATTGACAGTAATGTAATAATCAGATTAGCTGAACACAAACAAGCTATTAGAAACAAGTACAGAACTAATCACATTGCTGAACACCACATACAAACGAAACACAACATTGACTCGGACTTGCGGCTGAATGTATCACCTTCAGTACCAACTACGAACAGCAACATACAATAGAAAGTTGGTATCCCAACATTGAATATAAGTTTATTAATGTACTGTTTAATCGTTATGAAACAAAAAGCTGTTGTGTTTTATTTGGATTAATAAAACCATGAAGGAATACTCCCCAACTGGTTTTAGACAAAACATGTGTTGTGAGTTTAGCGAAAAACATTCAATGACATTAAATTTTATTGTTGATGTGAGAAGCTTAAAATGTTGTTAAGTAATACAAAAACCATAATCATATGACAATCTTTATATAAAAATTGCTATGCACCTACAGTAACAGTGGGTGAAATGTTTGGACAATGAAAACTAATTTTGTAGCTCTCATTATTTTGACACTTTTCTCAAAGCCATGAACTATATAAATGCATTTTAAAGAGTTAAGTCAATTTCATTTTACTTTTTATGTACTTAATTAATTTAAATTTTAATATTTTATTAATTTTAGTGTCCATTGTGCACTTGGCATTAATTATTTCTAATCATTATGTTCTCATTATTTCCAGACTAATCACATGTTATCATTATTCAGATTAACCTACAAAATGGCAATACAACTAGGACCCCATGCAAGACAACCCAACGGGCAAACCAATGGCAAGAGATACGGAGCCATGCAAGATACAATCCCATGCAGACAAGCAACTTCCAAGAGATATTGTCAACAATTGTGAGTTCCTGTATGTAGTAATCAATTATAAAATAACATTTTGAAAAGGTGTGATTGGCTAAAAGCTATGTTTCTATAACTATATAGATATAACTGTCATTCCTTAATTTATTAAATTAATGAAAATTAATTTAATAAATTTACCCTTTTCCTACATTTTACTTTTTCAAAATGTTATTTTAAAATTTTTATGCTTCTTAAGCATGTGATCAAAGAGGTTCCCTTACCTTTACATAACAAGTGGTCCTAACATATTTGTTATAGTTTTTTCATTTTTCACCTAAAACAAAATGATAGAGCACCAAAAATGTATCAATTTGGACTTGTCAAAACAATAGAAAATGTTGCTTTTCCACTATTTCAATAAAACCCGAGATGTATATGCAATACCAGTGTTAAATTTAACTATCGTTACGGATATGTTACAAAAGAAATTAAAACAAATAAAAACGTAAGCCACCCCCTTAAGGCCCAATGCTAGATATGTGACTTACGACACTCATACACTTTGTAAAGCTTCGTCGGGGAGCTATAGCTGTCTAATATCTTGGCCCTGACTCAGATTTCCTGCCCAAGGTTTTTTCCTAAATGGTTTTCTTAGGCAGGTTTTTTCTGGCCTCCCTGATATGTCAGCTGCCCAGGGTGCCGTAAATCACAATCTAGCATTAATAGTCACCCTCTTTGATGTTTGTTATGTGTTTGTTATATGTTTGTTATCGGTTTGTTATCAGTTAGGTTTGAGAGCAAGAAGGGATGTGTCGGATCCAGATACTCAGTAAAATTCCTCTATACCTAGTATCTGTATGGTGATTTCACTATGCAGATTCTACAGATAGAGATGCTATCCAGATATTAAGATCAAGCCTGGATATTAGCTGGACATTTTTGAGATATTGTGCTAAATTTGGAAACATTTATTATAGACATTGCACTACATTATGAGACGTTACACTAAGTCTGGTGACATTGCACTAAGTTTAGAGACATTGCGCTAACTTTGGAAACATTGCACTAAGTTATGAGATGTTATGCTAAGTCTGGCGACATTACGCTAACTTTGGAAACATTGCGCTAAGTTTGGAGACATTGCGCTTCGTTGTGAGATGTCACGCTAAGTTTGGAGACATTGCGCTAAGTTATGAGACGTTACGCTAAATTTGGAGATATTGCGCTAAGTTGTGGACGTTACGCACGTTATGCTAAGTCTGGAGAAGTTACGCTAGGTTTAGAGACGTTACGCTAAGTTTAGAGACGTTACGCTAAGTTTAGAGACGTTACGCTACGTTCAGAAACATTACTCTAAGTCGTGAGATGCTATGCTAAGTTTGAGACATTACTCTAGGTTTAGAGATGTTGCGCTAAGTTTTGAGATGTTACACTAGTTTTTAGACGTTACACTAAGTTGTACCATGACAGGTACCATCTTTCGTGTGTCCATTACAAATTCATTTGTGCTGGTCATTCTGACAGGTACAGCAAAAATATTTTTTCCAGGCTTGATTAAGATACTATCCAGTAAATATTTGTTACCAGATAGTGTTAGGGTGTTCAGAATACTAAAACTTGTTGGAAAAAACCTTTGATGTAAGAATTCAGTGATAAATATTAAGGGCAAGTTGAGTGAGCTGCAGAAAAGAAACAATTTAAGTATTTTGAGATATTAAAACCATATTGAATGTTTCAATAGGCTGCGCACATAGAAGGAAAAGCAACTTGGCGAAATTTGTTATATCACACTGGCTGCATTGATTTCATTTCGCAGCATCTGGTTACTTCAGCTATTCGGTTTAATCTCAGGTATCCGTAGTATCTGGCACATCCCTTATTATTAAGTTTTATTTATTTATGATTTATGGTTTACATGGATGGTGAGGAGAGTAAGGATTATGAGACCACAAATCATTCCTTTGACAGTTTCTCATCCTTAACATGCATCTAAACCATAAATCAGACTGATTAATTGCAGTGTGTGAATGTGCCTTAAGACCAAACAAATAGAGTGTTTTCACTTGATGTCATAACCACACTGCTAAGTTTGTTATATGCACAGTTTCTTCTGTGTGCAATTCTCATGGCACCATATACTACATTTACCAACACCTTACATACATCAATGAACAAAACACACACCTATGATACAAACAAATACAGTATGGGCAAATATTTTTACTTGACTGTAAAAATGACCGCCGATGAGGCTGTTGAATGGTCAGTCTTTCTCAAGAATACACACACCCAGTTTGCAAACAAATATAGGCAAAGCTAACACTTTTTTACTTGACTGTGACGACCGCCGCTGACCGGTCAAATATTTCTCACTACATTGACAATTTCAAACATATTATAACTGCAAACACACCCAGTTTGCAAAGTAAGCACTCTGTCATTGAAGTGAAAACACTCTATTTAATGGTGGTAATTTAATATTCATTTATGTGCATATAAATTACCCTCATAGGCTTGTTATTGTGTACGAAATTCAAAAGATGGGTAGAACTTGAGGTTACTTAGTGAAAAAATACTGGTTTTATTCGGACTTAAGTCGGTTAAGGTATAAAGGCAACATTTCGGTTCAACAGAGCCACCCAAATAGGAAATCTGATTGGCATACTGGCTAGGTGGGTTAAGTTTTCTTTTTTTTTAAATTTTATTTTGGATTATTGTAATTTTTAATTATCGGGGTGTGAGGTGACTGTAGACTGTAGGAATGAGTTAGCTCAACAGACGGGATTCATCATGCGCTGCAATAATGACCATGCGTTTTCCTCTGCTGAGGGGGTGGTAGTGGGATGGGAGAACTGGGGTGGGGGCCTGCATGATCAGGTGAAAGAGAGTGTGTGGTAACAGTGTGTTGGTGGAGAAAGAGAATGAAAAGAGGGTGTGGGATAGTTAGGTAGATAACAGGCAGTGAGGCAGTTAGGGCTTAGCTAGACTAGCTAGGGACTTAGCTAGGGACTTAGCTAGGGACTAGTTGGGTAGTGGGTCTATTATAATGTAATGCATGTTTTCTGATTCACATATGGGATTAATTTGCATGTTTCACAAATTTGCATGTTTCGGTTGCCTTTACACAAGGAATCGTTAAGTAGTTGTTGTTATCTTTAGTCTTGCCCCAGCTGACATGCTTAGTGCTACTCCTACTTTTAGTATGAGTAGCATTAAGGTAGTTAGATGGGGGAGTTTAATTTTGTTGTATTTAATTTTTATCTTAGTTGCTCAAGCTAACTCACTTAGTGCTACTCCTACTTTCAGTATGAGTAGCACTAGTGGAGTTAGCTTGGGCAGTTTCACTTTGTTGTATTTTAGTCTTAGTGCCCCAGCTGGCTCCCTTAGTGCTACTCCTACTTTTAGTAGGAGTAGCACTAGGGGAGTCAGCTGGGGTAATTATTTTTTAACTAAAGGAGAATTCCCATGGGAATTGAATTTTTTATTAAAAAGGAGTCATATTAATTTTTGAAAATATTTATTGAAAAAAAAAACACAATTGTAAATAGAGTAATTACAACTTGAATAAATATTTACAAAGAGAAAAACTTTTGTATTTGTGTGAATGATTAAAGAAAACATGTATTGGCTGATAAGAAAATACAGCTTTTGTTTTAAACACAAGTCAACAAGAACTGTATTTCCAAAGCAATTACTAACAACATTGTCAAGAATTTAACACCAACTCAGTAAAATAATACTGATTTACTAGCATTAAACTCAGATACAACAACAGCTATTAGTTATTGCTAAAAATGACTTGTTCTTTTTCACTCAAGTACAAGTATTATACTCAAAGAGATCAACAATTGTGCAATGACATTGGGAAAATAAACATGGTAAGCTGTTTTTAAAATATCACAGCAAACCCTGACATTCACAAATTATTTGCACAATTGAAATGAAAGAACATGGCTGTTGAATTTTAGTTTCCACTAAGATCATTTTCAATGTTCAAAGCAATAAAATAACAAAATGGAATTCATACAGCCATAGATCTTTCTCTTTTTAACCTGACTACCGTCATAGTCATCAAAAGATGAACACACTCAATCAAAACATGTTCTGTAGCAATGTCAAAGAGAAATATTTCCCTGGCACATGTGACAAGTTTTTATCTGAGTCAATTTGTCACATCAATGCATCCAGGTCTGACCAATTGTCAATTTAAAATAATGCCATGGTCAAAGGGGAACTGTAGTAAAAAAATATATTTAAATCAAAGACCTTGAGTGTTATGTTCAGAAATGTTAATAATTTTATATCGGCTCTTGCACTCGAGAAACAACGTCAGGCTTTCTGGCAATCTACTTTTCCTAATTTTTTCTATTTTTTTGTACTTTCTTACTTTTTACTAAGTATGCTTGATTTCCTACTTTTTCTCTTAAAATCCTAGTTTTTTGTTTCATACTATTTTCTCCTGGCTAAGATAAACCACTGAATTTTATGAAAAATAAGGTTGAATTGTATTATTGTGTTTTTAAGCTTGGATTGTATTTTTGTCATTTCAAATTAATCACGAAAAATTCCTACTTTTCCTAAAATTTGAGTCCTAATTTCATCCTAATGTTTGCGTGAAAGCCTGCAACATTTTCATTCTCATATTTTAAGCTTCTGGACAGTACCATTTTACAGTTTGCTTGACAGCTCAAAGTTGATGTACAGCTGCAGTTTTATTTTTCAATGTTGACATCATTGAGTGCAAACAACAAAAGACAAGCACTCAATGATGTCAAAATTGAAAACTCCCATGGTACACGAACTTTCAGCCATCAAGAAAACTCTGAACTAGCAGTGGCCAGAAGAGTAAAATACAAGAATGAAAACGTTATTTCTCGAGTACAAGATCAGATACTGTCAAACAATTAACATTTCTAAACATTATACTTAAAGGCCCTTTATTTAAAAGTTATTTGACTACAGTTCCCCTTTAACTTTGACATTAAAAACAGAACATGTTTTCATTAATCGTGTTCACATATAGATGACAATGACGGTATTAATAATGGTAAAAACTAAAGAACTTTGTTCATGTTGCTGCTAGGAGGTGATACAAATTGAATATTATTTGGAACGACTTGCAAATAACAAAAATGATCTGAATTTTCTGATTATCAATCACACTGCCATAAAACATTTCATGCTTTTTATGAAATAATAATAATCTACCAGTACTGTGGAAATTTCACTGATATTTTCTTGGAACCTTGCAATGGATTTATAAAATCAATCTAAAGCTGTTAATCTTTCATAAAATCAAAAATATTTAATATTTCAGAAAATCAAAAAATGTCACTTGATATTTTTATCACCTTTAGCAGCAAAACAAAAAAACAAAGTGCTTTAATTTTAAAGTGTCTATCTTGTGTTTGCTTAATATTATCATCAATTAAAGTTTCATTAGAATGATCGTCCAGGTTGTTGTAGTCTTGTGAAAGACTATTGTTGGTGACTGACGTTTCAAAGGGCGCAGTGGTCATCTTCAGAGTCAAGTAAAGCATGTTTGTCAGGTTTGCCTATTACAGTACATATACATGTCTGGTTCACTACATCATTGTTTGTTTGTATCATAATTAGTGTGAGTTGCATCATGATTAATTAGTGAGTTGCATTCATTGTTCGTTGGTGTGTGTATAGAAGTCTTTTGTAATGTGTTGTTGATAATTGTCATGATCTATTAATTGGTTTATGTTCCAAGTTGGTGAAGTTGGTATACCAACTTTATAATGTAAGCAGCCCCTTATAGTTGCTGTTTATAGTTGGTACAAAATGGCAATACAGTACATTCAACCAAGTCCAAGTAAGTGTTGGTGTTCACTGTTCAGTAATGTTATTAGTTCTGTTCCTATTTCTAAAAGCTTGTTTGTATTCAGTTAGACTGATTTTTTAGGTTTTTGCTGGTCTCACCAATATAAGTGTCCTGGCAGTCTGCACATTTGATCTTGTAAATTGCACTCTGTCTGTCATGAGGTGGTTCTTTGTCTTTCACATTAGTAAGTATATGTTGCAAAGCGGTTATAGTTTTGTGGGCTACACATATGTTGGAAGGTCGTAAAATATGTGCAATAGTTTCTGATGTATTTTAATCATGTATGGTATTGTTGCTATTGTCCCAGTTGTATTGCTGTCAGTCTTGTTGGTCTTGTTCGTTTTTGTGGTTGTTCAGTTCAACAAAGTTAGTATTGAAGTTGTTTTGGGAAACATGTGCTGAAGAGGTTCCTTTTTGTTTCGTATAGTTTTGAGTGAACTACAAAAAGTTGTGGTTGTCTTGTCAAAGTCTTGATGGTTCTTGTTTTGTGTACCATTGGGTTATAAGATGATTCATCCAGCAGCCTATCAATATGTGTTGGTTTTCTGTATACACTAGTCCTTAGTTTTTGTTCTTGTCACATGTTGCCAAACAGTCTAGAAAAGGAAGAGCTCCATTCTCCTCAACTTATTTGGTGGAACCAAATTAGGGTAATTTTTGTTTGTAAGTCGTTCCTCTATGGCTTGCATCACAATATCAGCAACCACGACTGAGATCCCATAGCAGTCCCATGTAACTGTTTGCAGTGTGTGCCATTGTACTGAAAATGTTGTCAGTGTGTGGAGGAAATGCATCTAGGCACTTTTTGTTTGTGTTTAGTTACTGTAAGTTGTTGTCACACATCAAGGGAGTATGTCATGTTTCGTTGTCTCTGGTATGTCTCATTGCTGAGCTAAGGCAGCCTCAATGCTGGATACAATAGTCTTGGTCGGTATTCGTTTGGGTGTTATTCAGTGTTTCAGTCCGTATGACAATACTTGTTTTAGTAGTTTGTGTGAAATCATCCTGCTAAAGTTGGTTTACTAATGACAGGAAGTGACAACAACCCGGACGCACAAAGACATTGTAGAGTGATTCAACAGTGAAATACGAAGAGAGTTTGCTCTGACCCTCAACCTGTTTAGAAAAAATTGTTCAATTCACAAACTGTCTTCGTATTTCAGTGTTGAATTGATCACTGTGCAACGTCTTTGTTTGTCGCTGGGTTGACGTCACTTCCTATGAATAGTAAATCAACTTTAGCAGGGATATATGACATCAAGATGAAACGTTAGCTGATGATAATATCTATAGAAAGCCCAAACACTAGATAGACACTTTACCAAAAACAAAGTTGTGTTATCCAAAGAACTAAAGACAATGGACGGATATAGAGAGGAGAATATTGGATTTTATGCATATAATTCTGAATATTTTAATTTAAAATTTGTTTTGTGTAAAATTCTTGCTAACATATACAGGTGTAAGCTGGTTTATCATAAGTATATATTAATTAAAATAACATTTAACCTGCTTTTATAATTCTTTATATTCTGTTATTAACTGAAATTGATAAACTACAAATTAGTACTAATCAGCAAGCTTGGAAATAATTATTTTTGCTGTACCTGTCAGAATGACCAGCACAAATGAATTTGTAATGGCTACAAAAGATTGTACCTATCACGGTATAACTTAGTATAATGTCTAAAAACTTAGTGTAACGTCTCCAGACTTAGCGTAAGATCTCAGACTTAGCGTAATGTCTCCAAACTTAGCGTAACGTCTCCAAACTTAGCGTAACGTCTCCAAACTTAGCGTAACGTCTCCAAACTTAGTGCAATGTCTCCAAACTTAGCGTATAACGTCTCATAACTTAGCGTAATTTCTACCAAGGTTACAGTAGCGCAATGTCTCCAAAGTAAGCACAATGTCTCCAAAGTAAGCGCAATGTCTCCAAAGTAAGCGTAATGTCTCCAAACTTAACGCAACGTCTCCAAAGTTAGCGCAATGTCTCCAAAGTTAGCGCAATGTCTCCACAGTTAGCGCAATGTCTCCAAATTTAGCGCAATGTCTCCAAAGTTAGCGTAATGTCTCCAAATTTAACGCAATGTCGCCACAATGTCTCTCATCTGAGATTGTACAACACGAAATCTAAACGCAGTCCATTCAACACAAAAATGTTTTACTTTCACAAAAAGTTGAGTATAATCTTCGGACAGGATGAGCATCGGACAAAATGACAGACACAATTAATATTGTAACTGTCAAATCTCTAGAAATGGGATATTTGTACCAGACAATGTCCGTGACCGGCCTCTAATATCCAGGCTTGCTAATCAGGTTTTTAGGTTGTAAACATCTAAAATTTTATTATATTATTATAATCATCATACACTGTTTTTAGGATTGGAAATAATTATTTTATATGTTTTTATAATTAGTAAACAATTAAAGAAACATTTAAATGTTAACCTGTAATTTTTAGTTCTTATATTCTCTCAACTGAAATTGATAAACTACAAATTATTCTAATCAGGTTTTTTGGTTGCAAACTTCCAAATTTTTATTAAACTATTATAATATATAATATTATACACTGTTTTTAGGAAGTTCACAATGTTTTAGGAAGTTCACAATGTCTTTAGGTAATACGTCTTTATACAGTAGTTAGGAAATAATTTATTAACAATAATGCACAAGTATTATCTAGAAAGATAATCTTTTGGCATTACTGTATATGTTTTGCATACTGTAAATGGTAATAAGTAAATTTTTTATCATTCTTATGGTAATCTTACATGCCTGCCTGCCTTCACTGACATTTTCTCAGTAAGGTCTACAGAAGTAAGGCTTTTAGCTTTCAATTATAGTTTATAATGTTCATAGCAGTTGTGTTTTAAGAGATACCTCTGTGAAAAGGGTTGTGGGGAGAATGGATTTGGAAAGTTCTTTGGATAATACAACTATTATTGTCAGATTAAATCTCTTCAAAGTATAATTACTTACTGTACCTGTTGAAAAGATAGTCTGCAACAGCCAGGACAACCTGTTCTCTTACATTATGAGTACACACGCAATACAAGGAAAGACAATGATTTGAGATAACAAAAAAACCAAACTTGTAATCGCACATGCAGGCATTCACATGTGCATTGTGCATAGAGCAAAAATGTGTTTGATGGATTGCAATAACCCTACTCAGTTGTGTATAGCAATAGTCTTATAACGTAGCGTAATGTTTTCCAATAGTGTAACGTCTTCCAACACAGTGTTAAAGTCTTCCAATGTAGTGTAAAGTTAGAAGTAACAAGTTGATTGTCCAGGTTGTTGTAGTCTTGAGAAAGACTATTATTAATTTATTGTTGACTGAATTGTTTCCACAGCCTCTGCGGTGGTCATCTTCAGAGTCAAGTAAAGCGTATTTGTCAGGTTTGCCTATGGTATATATGTCTAGTTCATTACATTGTTATTTGTTTGTGTCATAATTAGTGTGAGTGGGTGTTGTGTCGTTAGTGGGCCTATTGTTCGTTAGTGGGCCTATTGTTCATTGATGGGCCTATTGTTCATTGATGGGCCTATTGTTCATTGGCAGGCCTATTGTTCATTGATGGGCCTTAGTATTGTTTGTTGGTGCATGTGAAGAAGTCTTTTGTAAGGTGTTGGTAATTGTTGTGATCTGTTAAGTAGTTTATGTTTCAGCTGTTTCTAGCCTGTACTAAAGACTATACATTCAATTGAGTTCCAGTCAATGCTGTGTTTCGTTTGTATGTGGTGTTTAGCAATGTGATTAGTTCTGTCCTCATTTCTAGTAGCCTATTTTATGTACTGTTAATGTATAGTATTGTTGCAGTTGTCACGGTTATACTGCTGTTGGTTGCATTGTTTTTGAGGTTGTTCCATTCAATAAAGTTAGTATTGCAGTTGGTTTTGTGAAACACATGCCAAAATATTTGTTTTTGTTGGGTGGAGTTTTAGTTGAATCCCCAATAAGTTGTGCTTGTCTTGTCAAAGTCTTGATGGTTAATGTAAAGTCTTACAACATATGTAAAGTCTTCCAATGTAATGTAAAGTCTTTCTGACATAATGTAAAGTTTTACAATGTAGCTTAAATCTTCCAATGTTTTTGTCATGTCGTCTTCGTGTAAAGTATGGTAACATCCAATTAATTAATACAATTTGCATTGTTCTATAACTAAGTTCTCAATGGTTTTAGGGGTTCTCAAATCATGTCCACTCCTTTGATGCATAGTGGAACATGGATTAAGTCAAACTTGTAAGATGTTGGGAATAAATTTAGTAATTTTAGGGGAATTTTGTAATTTTAAAGGAAATTTAGGAAAGCTAAAAGTGATGTGTAGTGAAAAGGGAAAATCGATAAGGAATGTGATTGGCCATGTGGAAAGAATGTGAAAGTGATCAAGTGTAGGGTGTACAAGAGATGGTGTGAAGGGTTTTTTGAGAGAGTTGATGGTGGTGAGTTGCAGGTGTCCAAGATGTAAATGTGGAGAGGAATTGGGGAGTGGCTTTCAAGATGGAGAGAATGCTATGTTGACCGATGGACCTATATGCAAAGGCACAACTAAATTTTGCTATCTGGGTGACATGATAAATACCAGTGATGGATCAGATGCAGCAGTGATGGCAAGGACAAGAAGTGGATGGAAAAAGTACTGCAAAAGGCATATCATTGCATTGAAGAGGAAATGTATGGAGTGTGATGATCTATGGTGGAGAAACATGGGCAATGCAAAGTGAATTAGATGATTTGATGGAATGGACAGAGATGAGGATGGTCAGGTGGATGAGTGGTTTATCCCTGATGGAGGACATGACTAGTAATGAGGGAGAGAATGGGTATTGAAAGGATATAGGTGAGCTGGTGAGGTACTGAGGAGAGCAACATTGAAGTGGTTTGGTCATGTGGAAAGGAAGAACAATGACAATTGGGTAAAGAGATGTGCAAATATGGAGGTGGAAGGGTCAGCTACAAGAGGATGACCAAAGATCACATAGAAGAAGACCGTGCATGCGGACATGGTATACTAGGGTTAACTTCACGGAAGACAGAAGATGGGGTAAGGTACTACCAACAGGAACAAGGTATATGATTGGTTCTCTGCGACATTCCATTTTCTTCCGTTTTAGTTCGTAAACTCTTCATTTCTTCAGTGATTAGTCATGGAGGTTTAGGTTAGGGTCAGGGTTAGGGTCAGGGTTAGGGTCAGGGTTAGGGCTAGTGTCAGGGCTAGTATCAGGGTTAACGTTAGGGTTATGGTTCTGATATGAAAATATGCATGATGCACGTGCTAATTTATGTACGAAATTCAAAGGAAAAACTGCGGTGATGGAATGTTGCAGAGAACCAATCATACACCTCGTTCCTGTAGGTACGACATGACCCAGAAGATGCTGGAAGCTGAAGACATGGCAAGGGCAAACCCCAACATAAGCAGTGTCAGTTTACTTTTAGAAGTTTGAAATTTAAGAAAGAAGCATCTTATTTAGTTTAACCTAATATACTCATGTTCCACTTTGCATTATTAAAAAATTCAACATGCCAAAAATTTATATTATTTTAATAACAACAACTACCGACTCGATTAGTTGAAACATGCAAATATTATGTTTTTATTATAAAAATGCATGACAAAATTACTGCATTCTGATTGGTCAAGAGGAATGCAATGCAATTATTGTGCTAATTGCACTCAAGAGGGCACAAATTAATGATACCTAAGTAAAAATGGCTGCCATGTGTAATGGCTTTGTTTTAAATCATTTCCTAGGGCTTTTGTGTTATGCTGTTAAACATGAATGCAGTGTGAGAAAATTTTGAGTGAAGCTTTCCCATTGTTCTTAATGAACATTTATAAAGGTGTGAATTAATGCGAAGCATACTCTGTAGTACCATATCTGACCAGTAAAGTGCCAACCACCCATGTTTCTAATGTTCACCAAAACAAGGGGGTGTGCCTTAAAGGCCTTTACACAAGCAGTTTCCCTTATGCAAGCAATGGGCACTTATGTGTGTGATGGACAATTACATGAGCGATGGGCACTTATGCAAGCAATGGGTGTTTGCAAGAGCAATGGACAATTATGCAAGCCATAGGCATTTATGAGAACGATGGGCACTTATTCAAGCAATGGGCATTTACATGGGCACTTATGTAAGCAATGGGTGTTTACGAGAGCAATGGGCACGTATGCGAGCACTGGGCATTTGCAAGAGCGATAGGCACTTATGCAAGCAATAGGCATTTACGAGAACAATGGGCACTTATTCAAGCAATGGGCATTTACATGGGTAATTATGTATGCAATGGGCATTTATGATGAGCACTCATGTAAGCAATGGGCATTTACAAGAGCAATGGGCACTTAGGCAAGCAATGGGCACTTAGGCAAGCAATGGGCACTTAGGCAAGCAATGGGCACTTATGCAAGCAATGGGCATTTACAAGAGCAATGGGCACTTATGCAAGCAATGGGCATTTACAAGAACGATGAGCACTTATTCAAGCAATGGGCACTTATTCAAGCAATGGGCACTTATTCAAGCAATGGACATTTACATGGGCGATGGGCACTTATGTAAGCAATGGGTTTTACGAGTGATGGACACTTATGCAAGCAATGGGCGTTTACGAGAGCAATGATCACTTATGCAAGCAATTGGCATTTAGAAACAGGTTATGGACGCTTGCTCCACTTAACCAGTCAAATATCGTACTTGTAATTTGCTCTGTAAGCATGTGAGTATGTAGTAAATTAAGTTGGCTTTTTTGGTTGTGTTTAGTCATTTTCATGAAATTTTCTTGTCAATAAATGAATCATGGCCTCTGTGAGATAGCATAATCTAGTTATTGTTTGTTGTCTGTTCTATTGCCAACAAACCCTCAGATAAAAATAAACATTTGACAAATTGGACAATGTAATTTTGTCATGCATGATAATTAATAAGTAATTATATGATTTTGCTTGTGCAATTAAGGATTTACACTGGTACTCATGATATTAGAAAATTAGACTTGCATACCAGTGCCAGAAACTGCTGACTGTCCAGACTGTGTGTCTCAGTAGCACAGTGGTCAGAGCACTGGTACATTTACAGCAGACCAGAGACCATGGGTTCAATTCGCAGGTGCGGCAATTGGATAAATTTTCAAAATATTATTCTGAATTAAATAAATCCTCTCTTCCTTAAACAAATCCTTAATTGCACTTGCTATCATATGATTACCTATAGAAATTCTATTTTCTAATGACTGACAAAACTGATGTAAATTAAAAAAAAAGAAAACTTATAATAGGAAAGCACTTGGTATTCAACAAGAGTAATTCATATTAACCAAATCTAATGTAATGAATTTATTAGTACACAACAGAAAAGGTCTTTGATCTTACTTTGTCAAAATAATATGGTTCACAATCTGCTATATCCTTTAAATGGTTTAATACTTTAAATAATTTGTTATTTTTGATACTCTCAAAGATTTATTGTTCTACTCTTTTTAACATGCAACATCAGTTTTCTCAATCACATGGAAAATACCTTTAGGTAACATTAAATGTATATTTACCATAGTCACGTCTCAACTGTGTTCAATAACTTTGATTACTGATAATAAGAAGCTTGACCAAGTTACAGGTAATTAATGTTGAGCATTGTGGTCACTACCGAAAATACAGAAGAAAAAAGTTGTTAGGATTTTAGGCCTATACTACAGGTATCTACAGTATAATTGAGAAATATATTAAGTGAACTTACTCAATGTGTTAAAAAATTAATTATCCATTTGTTGCATCTAGAGCCATGAACTGATTGACAATCTAAAATCAGGAAGTAATATAAAAGTTACAGAAATACAGTGAAACAGACGTTCTAAAGTATCATACAAAATATAAGATGCTCGGGTCAAATACTTGGGTGATCTTAATGATATTAAGGCCTGATCACACTACACAATGATAACAATACAATAATACATAAAAATTGTTAATCTATAAAATGTATGTTACTACGTTGGTGATATCGTTATTGCTGCAACATACATTTTATAGGTGAACAATTTGTATGTACCTGTATCGTTATTGTATCATTATCGTTGTGTAGTGTGATCAAGCCTTTAGCCCAGTTTATCTCATAATTTTTTGCTATAATTTTTGTTGTGCAATTTTTGGGAAAAATGTTGTGGCCATGAAGATTACTTGTTATGCCATTTTTATCTAGACTAAAAAAATTGTAAAGAAAAACTGTTGTAGCTTGCCATAGATGCAATTTTTCGCATGTGGGAAAAAGTCATTTTCCAGTGAAATTTTTACAAGCTGCCCATGCAAAATGGCGACTGAAAATTTGATATCAGTTGTGCATTTTACAAACTTTCCAGTCTGGCAAGTGTGCAATACATTCCCGTTAGAAACATCTTAGAATGTTTCTAATAGTATGAATTCACGTTTTAACACGATGTAGTCAGATATTCCTCAAAACATTTGACCACGAGGTCCTCAGACCCGAGTCTGACCAGCTGACCTCACTTTCAAAATTTAAATCTTCATTTTTAATCATTTTTCATGCTTCAACCTCCTAAAAACAACATTCAACATAACAAACATGCAGTTATGTCTAAACTTCATCTAGTTTAATAAGCACAGTAAGTTAATAATACCTTTAAAATAGTCAAATAGAGCACGAAGACAGCAATAATTTTCAAAATCATCCGCCATTTACTTTTCCGTGTTTAGCCCTTCCCATCATGCATTGCTAGCCGCGCCGCCCCTATAGCCTGCACACACCCGATTTTCACCCAGCCGCCCACACGCACGCCCTACTGTGCATTTTTGTCCCCCCCCCCCCCCCAGTGCACTATCTAATTTTAAAAATATTTCAAAAAGTCTTGAATCAGTTTCATGACTAATTTAGAAAGAGGCACTGACTGGCGCTGACTTTCAAAATTTGGTTTCAATTCCATGACTAGCCTACGTCATAGTCTGTGAAATTTTGAAAACCACAGACTATGAACCAGCGCCGTTAATCGTGTTCTGTGACGTAGCTACTATAAGGAATTTAAATAGTAGACCATGATTGGTCGCTTAAAAATTTACTTAATACGCGATATTCAATTGGTTAAGAACTACTTCCGTTTTCAATGTTCGTCATGCATGTTGTTTAGTAAGTTTACCACGAAGACAGTTTCTCAGCCGCCTCAACGTTTCCTTGTAAACGAGACTATTAAAGAGTTTGCTAATACTTTCAAAGGATGACTGTATAGTCGGCATAATTTTGGTTCAAGGATGATCAAACAGTCGAAGAGATGCGGGAATCGAATTGTTAATCATACGATATTTCCAGGTAGCCGTCGAGTGCCGATTCTCGTTTAATATGCTGTTTCGTTTTAGCTTTTCAGCTTGTCCTATTTGTCTATTAGAACTAAGTTTGCTCTTCATATGATTTCTTAAACTTTTACTGAATACTCGTTAGTTGCTATAAGCATAGACTTGCTCCAAGTCTGCCTCTTGATTGTTTCGGCTTTGTTTAAAGACGGGTTTGCTTCGAGAATACGGGTTTGTTTCGAGACAGGTTCTTTTCAAAACCTTGAAACAAACCCGTCTTTGAAACCAAACCACTCTCGAAATAAACCCGTCTTCTCGAAACAAACCCGTCTTCTCGAAACAAACCCGTCTTTAAATAAACCCGAAACAATCTAGAGGCAGACTTGGAGCAAGTCTATACTATAAGGCATAAACACAATCTATTGCGAATAATCGGCATAAATTACAGAACACACAATTTGGCTCTGATGCACAGACGCTACTTAGCGCCGCCTTTTTGCGCCCGCGAGCGTCTGTACGCAGGCTATTCCATGACACGCAATCGCCAAATGTATGGGTTAGGATGGGTTATTTAGGGTTAGGATAAAAGTTGTTTCGGGTTAGCCAATCAGATTGCTTCCAAGGCCAACTGCATAGCGGCCATATTTTTTTTGGGGGGGGGGGGGCTGAGTGTTTTACCAGTGACCAATCGTGGTTTTACGCAGTAATCTCTAAATAAAAACTGGATCTATACCTGTCTCTGGTATTTTAAGATGGTAAAATGAATCATTGTCGAAGGTTTTCCCGTAATTTAATGGAGCCGTAGTTTGTGTTCTAAATTTTAGAACACAAACTACGGCTCCATTACAATAACTATGAAGACGGAATTAGCATGTGGCGGCCATATTGGAGCACTCCAAGATGGCCGCCACGCGCTAATTCCGTCTTCGTAGACATAGTTACTATTATAGAGCCGTAGTTTGTGTTCTATATTATGGGAAAACCTTGGAGAACTAATTCATTTTATACCCTTAAAAGATCAGAGACAGATAGTCTCTGTCACCTATAGTACTAATTAAACTATATAACGTGCACAATAGTTTGTTCTATGTTATGGGAAAACCTTGGACAACTGATTCATTTTAGCATCTTGAAAGATCAGAGACAGATAGTCTCTGTCGCCTATGGTAATTAAACTATATAACGTGCACAACGTGGTCCCAATAAGATGGCCGCCACGAGCCACTTCCGGAATCCGGCTGATCAAGCAACTCGATCCAGTCTTTATTTAGAGATCAGTAGTTTTTGCTTGCACCATCTTCGCTGCTGTTGCTATCACTGTCCCATTCATAATCCCATGGTCTTTTTCATCACTATTGTTATCGGCTTCCTTTATATCTATACTTAGTGGCTACCATCACTACTTTCCTCCTCCGTATCACTTTCCCAGTTGCTTTCCCATTTTTCGATCCTCATTTAACTGGTCAATGTCATTGCTTTGGTTTCTCTCATGATCCCATGTGGTTTTGCTCACACATTCTTGGATGATTGTCTACTGGTACCAATATTGTATAACGTATGGGAACACAGAAAGATGTTTTCTATTTCTTTTATAAAATAACACTGAGGAAAAAAGTAATAAGACTCTTTTATTAAAATGATGAAAATATACATTCTACTAACGTCCTGTGCTGCTTAAATGAACATAAACGCTCTTAACTGTGAAGAAAAGCATGCAATCTTCTCGTTTTTCTTAGCGATAGCAAACATATCGATCATTATGGAACATTGCAACAGTATCTTTACAGACTGGATTTAACTAATTTACTTCGAGTATATATTTGATTTATTCTGTTAATCTGGTCTAACAACATCCGATTATTCGACCAACGGCCTAAAATTTAACTATTAAAGTGTCTATGAAGTGAAAAATTCGCTCGCATTTTTTTGCTTTAAATCAACTCTCAAAGTTTGGCATGGCTAAATGTTTTTGGTGAAATCTGAAATGCGCGGTTCATTGTCTTGTGACGTATGCAGGTGTACTTACTATGCATAAGAACAATGATTTGAACATTAATGACCACCTGCATACGTCATATACCACATATATTCAATCCCAGTCTTTCCCTATTTTGTAACGTGAAACTATGCCAATGGACAAACTTTGAGAGTTGATAGCTTGAGGACGAACGCTCCTGCCGTGCTACTTTGTTCGTTAGAGAAAAAATAATGCTAGCGATTTTTTCACTTCATAGACACTTTAAGGGAGCTGTCATTAATTCCACCCGGGAGGGGGAAGAAGGAAAACTGAAAATTCTTGTTAAAGTTTTGTGACCCAACCAAATTTCCTTGGATGGTTTCATGACCCAACTATACATTTTGTTTTAGTTTCGTGGCCTAGCACATCTTAAATGTTCATTCATACCGACAACACAGGAGTGCTGGGAACTGAGGGTAGTCTGCCATATAGAGCAAGGAAAACAATCAACTTTGTTTTCAGCCGGGTTTTCGCATTCCTGAATTCTTAGTCTCGAACCACTGAAATCCAAACTATATATACATGTACATAATTTCTGGGGGGTTGTGATATGGATATTTCTTGGACTTACTTATTTCTTATACACACATCGCGTATATCAATTCCTATGTTATAAATATTTGTTTTCTTCAATTACTTTTGATACTAATCAAAAAGGTTTCATGGCACATTAAAGGTTTCCAAATGTTTTCGTAGCCCCATCAACTTTTGATTTATAGTTTCATGGCCCAGCACTTTTCCTTCTGCTCCCCTCCCCCTTAATTACAGCTCCCTAACTGAGAAGTGTCTATGCTAGGACCAACTGCTCCACTTGCTTTAAAATGGATAGTCGACCATGCAATATGCTTTTGACCATAGCTTCTCGTTTTGTTTTCATAATTCCTTCATTTCTTTTCTTTGAGAATTCCATAGATTTCATAATTTTTCCTAGACAGATTTTGGCTGCACTAAATGGAAAAAGACAGGCATACTGTAACTTCCCAAATTCAAAAATACTATTATTGCTTATAGACTGTTGTTACCTGGCTAAAGTTTGCCTCCATTCCAGTGGTATGTGATGTAGATCTTCTAAAGAATAATTAAAACTACTGTCACATGCAATTGAAGGCTTATTTTTGACTTACAAGGACGTGTGCCCTAGGGGTATCACCTGCAGCCCTTCTGGCCCACCCATTTAAAATAATTAGCAAATTGGTTGGTGTGCTTACTCTTTGACATCTTTCAAATGGCCTTACATATGTAAATCAGTTCAGTATATTAGATGTACGACGTTGATTGTACAGGTTGTTGTAGTCTTGAGAAAGACTATTGTTGGTGACTGACGTTTCGACGGCCTCAGCGGCGGTCATCTTCAGAGTCAAGTAAAGCGTGTTTGTCAGAGTTTGCCTATATATATATATATATATACATGTATACGTCTGGTTCATTACGTCATCGTTTGTTTGTGTCATAATTAGTGTGAGTTGGTGTTGCGTCACATGCATGGGCCAATATTGTTCGTCATCGGTTGTTTGTGTCGTAATCAATGTGAGTGGGTGTTGCGTCATGCGTTACGCGTGGGTGTATTGTTTGTCGGTAGGTCTATTGTTCGTTGGTGCGTGCGAAGAAGTCTTTTGTATGGTGTCAGTAATTGTTGTGATCTGTTAAGTGGTTTATGTTCCAAGTTGGTATACCAACTTTCCAATGTAAGTCGCTGTTTGTAGTTTGTGTTAAAGGCGATACATTCAGCGAGTCCCAATCCATATCGTGTTTTTTTGTACGTGGTGTTCAGCTTGTGATTAGTACGTCCTGTCCCCGTTTCTAGTAGCTCGTTTGTGTTCAGCTAGTCTGAATTTTAGGTTTCTGCCGGTTTCACCAAATATAAGTGTCCTGGCAGTCGGCACATTTGATGAGGCTGTTCTTTGTCTTTCACGTTAGTCAATATATGTCGCAAAGTAGTTAGTATATATTACTATACTGTATTATATTACTATACTGTATACTTACCATATGTAACTAGATTGCTTGCACCATCTTCACTGCTGTTGCTATCACTGTCCCATTCATAATCCTCATGGTCTTCTTCATCACTACTGTTATCGGCTTCTTTATCTATACTTCCATCACTACTTTCCTCCTCCGTATCACTTTCCCAGTTGCTTTCCCATTTTTCCTCATTTAACTGGTCAATGTCATTGCTTTGGTTTCTCTCATGATCCCATGTGGTTTCTAACTTTCCCTCTTGTTCACACACCATGTCTTTCACAAAGCTGTCCATACTTTTTTGCGAGTTAGTCTGATTGAAATTGCCTTCAAAATCATTTTGTCTAAGCCCAGTTGTAACATTAACTTTGGTGATGGTATCTGTAGCATCTGCATGGATAACCTTAAATTATTTTAAATTAGTGAACTGTACAGCTGTCACAGATTACCCTATCATTTCCTTTTTACCTACGTTTTTGTCCTTTCATTTATTTTATTCTGTTTCCTTTCCATTCCTTTATTTACATCTACTTGCATACTCGCCCACCTTAACGTGCGTTATGGAGATTAACTACGCTGTTGTTAACGTGCTGGTTGTGAATAGGTGTAGATTATATAATGATGTCTAATGATAGTGGATGATATCTACTGACGGTGGATGATGTCTAATGACAGTGGATGATGTCTAATGACAGTGGATGATGTCTAATGACGGTGGATGATGGTCTAATGACGGCGGATGATGTCTAATGACGGTGGATGATGTCTACTGACGGTGGATGATGTCTAATGACAGTGGACAGGGGCGTACCGTGCGGGGGGGTGTGGGGGGGGGGGGGGTGTGACACCCCCCCACTTTTCACTGAATTCGTCGGTAAAACGCGGAGTCGGTCGGTAAAACCTGGCATCGTCGGTAAAACCGATTGGTCAGACAGGAAGTTGGGAAAACCTTGTAATAGTTAAGACTGTCGGTAAACTGTTCGTCATATTAGATCGTTGGTAAAATTGACTTAATCGACTGTTTAGACTTTGTCGGTTGTATAAAATTCGATTTAATTGCATGGGTTAATGTTAATGTTATAAACCTCCCTTTTTCCGATTTCCGATCCAACCTAGTAGGCAGCAGGCAACTCTTGGATTCATTTGAAGTATGATCGCTGCAGAATTAGATGAAAAAGTTTGCTCAAATTGCTGCAAATTGTCTTTCCGAGCTTCTAGATTTCAAAATTTTCCGGGGAAGGATCCCCGCACCCCTCTAAAAATGCGGTCACTGATTACCTACTTGTCGACTTCAGCCCCCCCCCCACTTTAAATCCGCTCCTACGCCTCGGCGCCCACGTGTTCGTCGGTAAAACTAAGACGATACACCCCCTCATCCAAAATGGTCACGGTACGCCACTGACAGTGGATGATGGTCTAATGACGGTGGATGATGTCTAATGACGGTGGATGATGTCTAATGACGGTGGATGATGTCTAATGACGGTGGATGATGTCTAATGACGGTGGATGATAGTCTAATGACGGTGGATGATGGTCTAATGACGGCGGATGATGTCTAATGACGGTGGATGATGTCTAATGACGGTGAATGATGTAATGGATGATGTCTAATGACGGTGGATGATGTCTAATGACGGTGGATGATGTCTAATAACGGTGGATGATGTCTAATGACGGTGGATGTCTAATGACGGCATACTCGCCCACCTTAACCATTTCCTTTCATATCCTTTCTCCCATTTCACACTTGCCTGTTCATTTATCCATCTATTCCCTTAGTAAACCTCACCTGAAACAACTTATGCAGTCTTTCCTTAGGACATAAACATCCATTTACACAAAACACCACTCCATCGTCATTGTAATTATCTCCACTCTGTTGAAGAACAAACAAATGTGTAAAGGCAGATTTTTCTCCAAAAAGAAGCTGCAAGTGAAAGGCCAATGGATATAAATATATTAAAATTCTTATTATACAGTACCTGTGCTTCAAAATCAGATAATTTGCTTTGCCACTGGTAATCAGTTATATTTAGAACCTCCTGAAATACTTTCATGGGTATTTCAACCTTCAAATGAAACACAATATTGTTTGCAATTTGAGACAGCGGGAACATTTTCGTGCAGCCGTTCCCGCTGCTACACATGCCCTTTCCTCAATCCCATCACAGTTATTACTGACCCCAAATTCAACCACACAATCCGTCATACTTTTTCATGCACGTCCACCAACATCACTTATTGCATTTCTTGCGATAAATGCCCTAAAATCTACATCGGTGAAACTGGGTGACGCCTTTCAGACAGGTTTGCTGAACATCTTCGTTCCGTGAGGAACAATGATGTTGACAAACCTGTAGCCCGCCATTTCAACAGCTCTAACCATTTGGTTTCAGATATGAACGTCTGTGCATGCCATCCTTCCCATCTCAGGTGGTAACGATAACCGCAAACGGCAAGAGAAGCGTCTCATATAGCTCTTACCGCTTTAACACCCTTTTGGAATATATATAAGCCCTATTTACTTTATTTCATCTCGTTTTACTCTGATGAAGGGCTCCGCTCGAAACGTCATTATTTCGTTACTAAAAATCTTGGCAGTTTACCACCTTTTCACTTTGCTTAATTATAACACAATTGATGAGAAACAGGAGTGTGCAATCAATTGACAGTACTGTTACTACCTCATCATAAGGATTTGGACTGTTTTCAATAAATCCATAGGAACGTAATAAATTGTAATTGTCTAGCTGTCCATAGGTGTTGAATACTTCACCTCCCTGGAAAAAGAAATACATAAAAATGTACATTAATTCAACTTAACTTTCAAAAAAGGTTTGATTTGACCAAAATACATATATTATAATATAAGCATCAAAATAAGCTTGGATAAAGGTTAATGAGTCGAGGCTGAAATGGAAATATACGGTGGCCCATAAGCGCAAAAGACAATACACACACACAAAACACTATACACACACACGATACAGCGTGTGAAAAAAAACACAATACAGCGAAAATACAACACACAACGAAAACACAATACACACAACAAAAACACAACACACACAGCGAAAACACAACACACACAGCGAAAACACAATACGCACAGCGAAAACACAACACACACAACGAAAACACGATACATATACAGCGAAAACACAACACACACAGCGAAAACACAACACACACAACGAAAACACGATACATATACAGCGAAAACACAACACACACAGCGAAAACACAACACACACAACGAAAACACGATACATATACAGCGAAAACACAACACACACAACGAAAACACAACACACACAACGAAAACACGATACATATACAGCGAAAACACAACACACACAGCGAAAACACAACACACACAACGAAAACACGATACATATACAGCGAAAACACAACACACACAGCGAAAACACAACACACACAACGAAAACACGATACATATACAGCGAAAACACAACACACACAGCGAAAACGCAACACACACAGCGAAAACACAACACACACAGCGAAAACACAACACACACAACGAAAACACGATACATATACAGCGAAAACACAACACACACAACGAAAACACGATACATATACAGCGAAAACACAACACACACAACGAAAACACGATACATATACAGCGAAAACACAACACACACAACGAAAACACAAAACACACAACGAAAACACGATACATATACAGCGAAAACACAACACACACAACGAAAACACGATACATATACAGCGAAAACACAACACACACAACGAAAACACGATACATATACAGCGAAAACACAACACACACAACGAAAACACAACACACACAGCGAAAACACAACACACACAACGAAAACACGATACATATACAGCGAAAACACAACACACACAACGAAAACACGATACATATACAGCGAAAACACACAACACACACAACGAAAACACAACACACACAGCGAAAACACAACACACACAACGAAAACACGATACATATACAGCGAAAACACAACACACACAACGAAAACACAACACACACAACGAAAACACAACACACACAACGAAAACACAACACACACAGCGAAAACACAACACACACAGCGAAAACACGATACATATACAGCGAAAACACAACACACACAACGAAAACACGATACATATACAGCGAAAACACAACACACACAGCGAAAACACAAAACACACAACGAAAACACGATACATATACAGCGAAAACACAACACACACAACGAAAACACGATACATATACAGCGAAAACACAACACACACAACGAAAACACGATACATATACAGCGAAAACACAACACACACAACGAAAACACAAAACACACAACGAAAACACGATACATATACAGCGAAAACACAACACACACAACGAAAACACGATACATATACAGCGAAAACACAACACACACAACGAAAACACGATACATATACAGCGAAAACACAACACACACAACGAAAACACAACACACACAGCGAAAACACAACACACACAACGAAAACACGATACATATACAGCGAAAACACAACACACACAACGAAAACACGATACATATACAGCGAAAACACAACACACACAACGAAAACACAACACACACAGCGAAAACACAACACACACAACGAAAACACGATACATATACAGCGAAAACACAACACACACAACGAAAACACAACACACACAACGAAAACACAACACACACAACGAAAACACAACACACACAACGAAAACACAACACACACAGCGAAAACACGATACATATACAGCGAAAACACAACACACACAACGAAAACACGATACATATACAGCGAAAACACAACACACACAACGAAAACACAACACACACAACGAAAACACAACACACACAACGAAAACACAACACACACAACGAAAACACAACACACACAGCGAAAACACAACACACACAACGAAAACACGATACATATACAGCGAAAACACAACACACACAACGAAAACACAACACACACAGCGAAAACACAACACACACAACGAAAACACGATACATATACAGCGAAAACACAACACACACAACGAAAACACGATACATATACAGCGAAAACACAACACACACAACGAAACATACACAACAAAAACACAACACACTTCACACACAGCATATTCGCTGCGTGTGTGTGTGTGTTGTGTTTTCGCTGTGTGTTGTGTTTTCGCTGTGTGTATTTTGTTTTCCCTGTGTGTATTGTGGTTTCGCTGTCTGTATTGTGTTTTCACGTCTGTGTGTGTTGTGTTTTCGCTGTGTGTGTGTGTGTGTGCTGTGTTTTCGCTGTGTTTGTTGTGTTTTCGCCGTGTGTATTGTGTTTTACACTTATGGACCACCGTAGAAATATCACAGACTATTATCTGCAACTATACCAGTTTGGTACAATATGGTTAATTACTTTTTCTACAGCTTGTGTGGTGACCATGCTAAGGTAATCATCACCAAATTCCAAGTGAGCATTATGATCACTGATGTGATTCAAAATATCAGCCATTGGAACCATTGCTGGCACAACAGACACCTTGTCTGGGCCATTGTCTGTGAAACTATAAGCCATTATAAATCCAGCCAAGTGCTTGTAGAGATCCAATGTGTGTATCTTTGGACTGCAAATGGCAAACAAAAAGACCAGTTGTTGTGAGTACCATATTGCAATCTTATAAATTTATAAATAAGCTTATTAGCTTATAAATAATAAGCTTATACGCTTATTGATAAGCTTTGGTTCCCTTACATATTAAATACACCCTTTGTGAACTACAGAAGTGACCCTCAATCAATAACTTGTAAGTAACTGCGCACAAGTAACTGTCTTTATGATACTTACTATTATATTAGTCTACTGAAGGTAATATTAGTCAAATGAAGCTAAGTTGCTAACTGTGTAAAAGATCTTTATTAAAAGATTGTGTTAAGGTTTTCTCATATTACGATATCATATCATCAATTCTAATGATATTGTAGCACAACGAAAGCTTAACACAATATTTTAATAAAGATAATTTACATAGTATAGTAACTTGGCTTCATTTGACTAATATTACCTTCATATACAATGCTACTGAAGGACAACTTTATACAATATTATATTTAAACAAGTCTTTATATTTTATTATAGATCTCTTTCATAATGGCATTTAAATTAGCCTTTCTGACCTTGTTTGTGTGTCTGTAATTCCAAAGAATCTTTGCTTTGTTACGAGGCGTGAGAAAGGCTAATTTGTATGCATATAAAAGAATATTTAGACTGGCCAACATTATGAAAGACGTCCATAAAATGGAAATACTTTGTACTGCATTGCATATTATAGTTATTTTTATTTCTATTTTTCATACTATACATATCCACGTTCTTAGCAGCTTTCTTCTTCTTTATATTCAACCATTACTCACTCAAAATATTGTTCGTGTTTTTTGATAAATGGAATGACATAATCATAGTACTGATCTTCAATGCACTTGATATCGTTGTCAACATTTTCATTCATTTCAATTAAATTTAGACATTCCCTTTCTAGTCTGTTCCAGAATATTGGCTGGTTAAGTGTATCTTTATCTGGAACTAAATCCAAGTACGGTCGCCATTTCGAAACTGGGTTTGTGTACTCGTAAAGCAGAGTCACTAATAGTGGCAGCCATTTATGTCTGTCAAAGAGATAAATAAAATAGATATATCACTACTTACAGTAGCTTTAGAAATGTGGCTCAGCCAAAAATAGTGTATAGTAAGTTTTAAAACTTGTTGTGTCTGCTTTGCATGCTACCCTTATCCCTGATTCCCTATGTGTTGTTGGCCTTAATTTACTACTTTGCACCTAGTACTGACAGAAGGGTCTGGGAACCAATCTAATACTTGCATGGCAAGGGTTTAGGGGTTGGCTAACACTTCAGGCTACACCCATTTGTAAAATCTCGTGTAGATGAAGCCTGTACAGTACCTGTAGCTTCTCTCCTAGCCTGTATAGTTGTACTAATACAATTGGGAAAAATTATTAAATTTAGCAATGCTTGTCCTGATTTCGGGGGGGGGGGGGGGGCTCAGCCCCCATTTAAAATTTTAGGGGGGCTTCAGCCCCCCAGTTCCTAACTTTCTACACCTATATTGTACATGTTATGCTTGAATACCTTTCCGTATTCTCTGGCACTTTACTGCAGTTAAGTTCCTGGATAATTTCAGAGATTGAAGAAGTATTGGGTTCAAGCAAAATTCTTCTGGGAATTTTGAAAATGCATTCTCCTTCATCAAGTTTGTTGACAGCAATCATGCCAAACCTATGACAGCTTCCATCTTCCCTGACAGTCACCTTAAAGTTACAAGATGAAAGTATTATTTATTGTAGTCGTCTATGTGTATCTGGGTGGCCAAGGACTGACATATATAATAAACTGTACTTTGTACTGTAGTCAGGTAGACTGTGTGCGGTGAACCTATATCTGAAGACAGCGAGATCCTTGATACACTGATTTTCACAAAATAATACCTTTTTACTTAAAGTTAAACCAACTTCCTTGCACCACTTCAAAAATCTAACAACAAGATCGGGGCCGTCATTTAACTGATTCTCTTTCCTTCGTTTGCTTTTCGGAGAATCCGCCATCTTTGATTTTTTATAGGAACGTCATGTTAGGAACCATATAGTAGTTATAAACACATTTATCAAAATCTAACAATGCGTATTAATATGAGAAAGAGAAATGAGTTCTTTAGATAGGCTTAATTAAATAAAAGAGCATGATGCATTTCGGCAGACAACTTATCAAGTGCTACGTCTGCTGATAAACTGAAACTTAGATAAAACTTAGAGGGAAAGAGGTAGGATGATGTCACCCCGATAGGGAAGTGACACTTAAAATAGTGACAGACTGAAAACAATGTGCTTTTGTCTGCATAATATTAGATCAAGGAACTTAATTAAAATGGATCCCACCACCTTTAGTTGGAACAGTGAGCGCGTATTTGTTGGGAATTTAATATTCCCTTCTTAATTCTTGAAACGCGTTCATTACCAGGTGCGCATTGCGTACCTATTTTCGAAAAACTTAAGATCTCTATGACCGGAAGGGGAGCGAGGAAAAGAGCCTGGGAACGAGGTTGGCCGGAAACCAAGCCACTACTATTCTAAGCATTCGATAATCGATATGCTTTTATGCTTGTCTAGAAAACAAAAAGGTCGGTTATTACTCTGTTTCCTTCTGTTTCTGGTATTATACATAGCCTGTAAAGTGTTATTCAAACGGAAAGCGACTTTTGAAAATCTTGAGTTACCAGAACTGATAATTCAAAAGGGAAACGAGCATTATTTTAAAAGAAATGCTCACCTCAGCTCAACTGTGTCTGAGAGGAAGCCATTTGAATGGCAGACAGTGGAAGCTATAAAAAGCGAGGCGTTTGGTAAACTTAATGTTCATATTTGGGCAGAAATCTGTGGAGAGGAATTGCAGAGTCTGAGGAACCACGTGTTGTTCCCTCAGTTTCCTGCAAGACGATTTTATACAAAGAGCACGCTCTTTTCCCATGGAGTAGGAAACAACAATTTTGGTGAAAGGATTTTTGGATATTTACATCCCAAAACGACGGGCCTTTACAGCTTTCAGGTACATGGCTTTGCTATAGAAGTGTGGATTAGCCCTGATGCAGAACCACACCACTCAAAGCTGGTTGCAAAGAACCCATCTCATGAGAGATCTGATATTATTAAATATGTTTATTTTGATATGCAAATGACTGCAGGTGAAAAATATTATGTGGAAATACTGCACAAAAAGGGTATCAGAGACCATCTAAGGTTTCAACTCATGTGGAAATCTCCCAAGAGCTCTCAGTATTCAGAACTTAGTGGTGGCGATATATCTCGGATTTATAATGATGGCCACTTACGACAAGGTGAAGTGGATAACAATGAAGCTATCAAAGCAATACCATCTGTGCATCACAAAGATCCATTTCCAATAAATGACGGCATTGAACAACCCAGGGCCAATCTACATCGACTACCTCTTATAAGGGACTCCATTCTTGAAAATGTTTTACCATTGTGTGAATATAAACCTAGTTATTTGGTGGATTATGTTGTCAAATATTACAAGGGCGTGTGGGAGACACATTATAATTCACTGTATCCCATTGATAAGACCAATGTTACCCGAGATGGATGGGTGTGTCTTGGAAATGATGTTCTAGACGAGCGTAAAGCTATTCAGATTGTTGAACAATTTATGAATTCATTGAGTAAAGCAAAAAATGAGTAAGTATTGTACAATTTGTTTATATACATTGCTGTGATGATTGTAGAGCTTGGATGATGTTTCAACAAGAATGTTTCAACAGCCTCAGCAGCGGTCGTCAGAGTCAACAAAAGTGTGTTTGTCTGGCTGGAGAATGAAAGAAGTGAGAAACAGGTTTCTCACACTGGGAGGCCTGGGGCGAGGTGCATGTATATAATTATGGACATGCGCCTTCAGTGTTAGCATCTTAGATTAAAAGACAGTTAGTAGCCCTCCCACCACACCCATGTAGTATGTAGTAGGTTATGTGAAGTTGACATTCAAAAACTGTATTAGTTACTTGTTATTATGAATAAAGGCACTGTACTTGCACTGTGACAGACAAACCAGCAACCCAGTATAAGAAGTAATAGTTCTAACACGAGTAAGCGTTCTTCCTCTGATTTCTAAATACGGACAAGCCGGTTGAAAATACGAAGCGCAGCAAATTTTTTTTAACTGGTTTGTCTGTATTTAGACATCAGAGGATGAACAATTATGTTATAACTTGCTTCTCAAACGAATCCATATTTTGCGAGAAAGTCAAGATTAAAGTTTGCGAAATTTGGCCGTAATCTTCCTCTGATTTCTAAATATCATTAAATATTGATTTCTTTTGAATTTTCATCATGAATTATTAATGATTTTTGAGAAGTCTGGTTCATTATGTGATTGTTTGTTTGCGAAGCCCAAGGTATATAATATACCGTAATTATTAGTCTATTATAATATTGATGTATAATATTATGTGTTATTGACTGCTAAGTACAGTTTATAGGGCATATTATACAAGGAGTTGGGAGAGATATTAGGGAAGGAAAGGAGAGAAGAGGAAATAAATAATAGAATGAGGATTTCAACAAATAAGAAAGGAACGAGTGGTAACTGGTGGTAGACGACATGCTTACACATGATTTTTTATTCCCAGAAAATATAAACTTGAAAGAATACTCAGTGTTGAAGAGAATCATGATAAAATATTGGGAGATCGATATCTATTAGAACTTGAGTTACAAGAAGTTAAAAGTGCTCAAACACATACCAGCCAAACTTTCCGACTTTCAACATATGTGTACAAACCAAAGGGAAGCGAATCACTTTGTTTTCCAAAAGGCTATCAATGGAAGGAACATGCAACTGTCAATATTGTACTTACTGTTGGTGGTCGCCAGGGGAGATGGGTGCAGCATTTCATAAACAACCTTGCAGATATTTATCGTCAAACAAAAGACAAAAATCTTAATGTTGTCATCATGGATTTTCACAGCAAAGATATCGACATACGTGCATCTTTAGAGCAAAGTGGATTACCACGGTATATACTGCTTCACATGAAGTCTAAATTTCACAAGACAATTGGCCTTCAGTATGCTATGAATGTGGTGACGGATCCCAATGACATTGTGTTTATTTGTGATCTTCATCTTTATTTGCCAGTGACCATTGTGGATCAAATAAGAAAGGTATCAGGGTTTGAATTAAGATTTCAAAAGTGCATTGCAAAAACCAATTATTTACTATTCACCCTAAAGTCCAATAATCACAGTATTGTAGATATATTGATAGATTTAAATGCATGAGGTTACCATTTTGAGCGGTTGCGCACAGGGATCCACTTCAGTATCCATGTCGGAAGCAATCCACATGGAGAACAGCATTACAACATTGATGTTTTTCTCCCTAGAATTTTTTGCATTATAACATAAATCATTCAAGCCCTCACTTTCCACCCCTTTTTCAATTTAGGCATATGACTGCTTAACTTTAGATTAACTAGTCTTCTTGTGCATGATCTTTAGGCAGAAAACACTTGAGGAAAATAGATATGATTTTAGCATTGTGGTTTAAGCAGTAATATGCTTTCTTGCATCGCATCTTGCAAATTGCAATGCATTGATTCGAACCCAGCTGGGTATCACATATCTTATTAGAGAATCTTGTAGCTTTAATTTCAGCATGCTCCTAAAGCTTGTTAACTAAGAAAATTGAACCAAGAATCTTCTGGGTGTATTTGCTCAAACATTGATTAGCTTACACCTGGCTCAGT
The DNA here is from genome assembly GCA_035772405.1 of Chrysogorgia sp. JL179-B06. Taxonomy (NCBI): domain Eukaryota; kingdom Metazoa; phylum Cnidaria; class Anthozoa; order Scleralcyonacea; family Chrysogorgiidae; genus Chrysogorgia; species Chrysogorgia sp. JL179-B06. The sequence goes on along the minus strand of JAYKKM010000076.1, from coordinate 2,033,519 downwards.
GACAAATTGGATACAATATGAAAAGGATAAATTAGAGAACTTCAATGTGTTGAAAAATACTTAAGTAAGAGTACTTTACGTATATTCAGTGACAAATTCGTGAACAAATTGTGAGAAAGTCACCAATGAATGTTGGAACCAGTCATGATGACTTACAGTAAACTAATGAAATCAGAAAGTTGATTAAACGTTTTCTATAATCTAGAGTATTTTAATTTTTTACAGCATTGTATCCAGGGGAAAACACTCTTCAATCCTTTGCTAGTTCGTCTTGACTGTGGCTACACAGCAAATGACCCTCATGGCAGATGGGAACATGATGGTTTTGGACCAATAGCAACATTTAAATCAGACTGGGACAGGTACAACCTTATGAGTTTTATGTTATCTCAGCTCAGAATGTTTGAATCCCAGACACATGTACACACAACCTTCTGAATTCTGCTGATCCAAACCACCCAGCCTTGTTCTGTGGCCTCATACCCAGGCGTATGTCTTTGGGGAAGTTGTGCTGAGCATGCAGGAATGCGTGTGGGGTGCTTCGCACATTGGGGTGCTTGGCGTGTTGGGGTGCTCCCCAAAAGCCCCTGCGCATTCAGCACAACTTCCGCAAATATGCCCAAGTCCCATCGCGTCTGGGTACAAGGCTGACTCTAACCCATATTTGGGCACTAGTATGGTCATTTCTTTTATGTAGATTTGGTGGAATGAACATAGAGATGTTCAAGCATTCCTGGGGAGGTGAAGATTGGGAGATGGTCGATAGGATCTTAACAGCTGGATATGAAATTGAAAGATTGAAAATTATGAATTTCTTTCACTTTTTCCACACAAAGAAAGGCATGTGGCAGGAATCAGAGCAAGATCAAGTGATGCCGTAATCTTTGCAAGCACTGAACATTGTATCTTGTAGAGATATCATAAGAATATAAATAACTAGCATCCAGAAATATCCTTGTTCTTGTTTTTGCGAAACCATCTTGTCTCATTGGGATCGAATCCCCTGTGGTCGTCTCCAAAGATTGCCCACTCTGGTGTTTCTGCCATATAATCAAGCGAGTTAAATGTCTCTTGGCCATGCGAGCATTCATACTTCTTTATCTAAAAACGAATGTCCGAGAATTATCTTTCAGACCAATATCTAAAGTTATGTATATTTAAATTAATATATTTACAGTTGTGCATATAAAGATTTTCTGGTAGAGCATTTCCATGGCCACCATATTGATGTACCTCAAGATTTTTAAAGGAGAACTGTAGTAAAACAATGAATTACTTTTGAATTAACGGCCTTTAATATATGTTTAGAACAATATCTTCTCCTGTACTCAAGAGATAACGTTTTCACACTCGTATTTTATGTTCGACAGCTTAATGTTAATGTCTTTTCTTTAAAAGCATTTTTTGGGCTGTTATAATTTTTGTTTTTGTACATGTAATAATAAGTAGTACTGGTATAGTAATTGTAGATAACTATTTTAGTCATGCAAAAAATGGTACAGTTAGTGAATCATGAACTTACTAATGCATTGAATTTGGGATAATCAATCCATGTACACCATCTTTTGTTTACTTTGAACTAAAATAGAAAAACGTTTTCCATTCTATAAGTTTGCAGAGTGCAGACCATGGTTTGATATTCTCCCATAGCATGCTCTTGGTTAATAAGAAGTGAATATGTGCTGACTTATGAAGTGGTTTCTGAAATTACCTTTTTGTTTGCAATGAGAAGGCAGTTGGAATGTTCATGTTCGCATGCTATCTCGTACTCTGGTAAAATATCTATCATTTGCTTTACAAATCCAACAACCTGTAATAAAAAGGAAACATTCAGGTGAACAAAGTACAAAAAAAAACAAAGCTCATGTCAAATTAGGGAAATTATGAAATGACCACTGGCAGGGGGCATCACTAGGGGGGGGGGGGGGGGGTCACAAATTCGGGGAATTTTATAAATATAGAATATTCAAGCAAATGTAACTGGACATCCCCCCAATCAAAGTGGGTTTGCATGCCACCCTGACTGGCAGCAAAACACCATATAATTCCTATAGGAGAAAACGCAAATTTATAGATACTATACAATACCTCTTCATGCCAAGGAACATTCTTCATGGTGAGTGAAGATGCTTTGGAGTCCCCACAAAACGTCATACCCTGAAATATACAATTCTCAGAATTAGTACTTAGGCGGTGTTTGCACAAGGCTGGCCTGAGTTCAGGCTGGCCTGACTTTAAATCAGGTAGTGTTTTTCTCTGGCTTGGGAAGTTCACGCCCCTTCATCTACAGTATATCTACATGATGTTGTTGAATGCAAGAGCAATACACGAAAAAGATGCAGATTCAGGTTCTTTCAAGTCTGTATATTAGCGGTCGGTTACGGACATTGTCTGGTAAAAATATCCCATTTATACAGATTTGACAGTTACAATATTAATTGTGTCTGTCAGTTTGTCCGATGCTCATCTTGTCCGAAGTTTATACTCTACTTTTTGTGAAAGTAAAACATTTTTGTGTTGAATGGACTGCGTTTAGATTTCGTATTGTACAATCTCAGATAAGAGACATTACGCTAAATTTGGAGACATTATGCTAACTTTGGAGACATTGCGCTAAGTTATGAGACGTTACGCTAAGTTTGGAGACATTGCGCCAAGTTTGGAGACATTGCGCCAAGTTTGGAGACATTATGCTAACTTTGGAGACATTGCAGTTTGGAGACATTGCGCTAAGTTATGAGACGTTACGCAAAGTTTGGAGACATTACGCTAACTTTGGAGACATTGCGCTAGGTTTAGAGACGTTACGCTAAATTTTGAGATGTTACACTTAGCTTTTAGACGTTAAGCCGTGACAGGTACAATCTTTTGTGTGTCCGTTACAAATTCATTTGAGCTGGTCATTCTGACAGGTACAGCAAAAATAATTATTTCCAGGGTTGGGTTCTTTACATTATAAAGTGTATGCACAAGTAGTTGAACCTTAATCCAATTATGACAAATGACTAAACAGTGACCAACTAAAAAAGATACCGCTTTATCGAGCATTCTTGCGCACAAAACAACAGCCGGTCATGATGTTTCTTTTGATGACTTTTCTATTTTGTCCTCAGGCTCGGCTCCACGCAATTCGAAGTCCTACTTCGAGAGAGTTTATTAATTTCTAAGTTTAAACCGTCTCTTAACGCCAACATTAGATCTTTTCCTTTAACACTTTTCTAATTTATTCCTTCATCGTGATGTGTTTCTCAATCTGTGATGACACGTCCTTTGTTCTTCCGTCGTCTCGCTTTTAATTTCCTTTGTAACATTTTGTCACTTTCTATTTATGTAACAGTTTAGCTACAGTACTGCTCAGAAATAACCTAACAGTGCAGCTGAGGTTGAGGTTACATTAAACAATCATAGAAATTATACAAAACTTTAGTATAAAGCACAATAAAATTAAATAGCAACACAAAAAACAGTCCATATTTTCATTCATTGTATTTTTGAGACAGTTTAACTAATGTTAAACAGAGTTAGACCATGAACAAGCTGAGGTTCAACCTAGATTTTTGTTAGGTTATTTCTGAGCAGTAATATTGTAATTTTTGTCACTCTGATGATGTTACGAGTTTAGTAACGAAACGTTAGTAATAAAAAATTTTCTTTTCAAAATTATGTTGTTATGGCTATTTGCTGGGCATTAATATTCATAACAAGATTACGATTCCCGCCTGGTTCCTCCATTGCGACGATTTTAAAAAAGATACCTTCACTTCAATGAAATCGGGTTTTCCAAGAGTCACCAAGTCAACATATGATTTCATTTCCTCAGCATTCCATCCCTTGACTAAAGTAAGTCGATAAACAGTTCTTTGGCCCTAAAATAAAATAAAAAATACATGAATTATACAATTTGGAATTCAACAGAAAGTCTACAAGAAATGGTACAATTACAGTGAAATTATTATAGCTTGAAAAACGTACTAGGTAAATGGCAATTTTCGATAGTTTTTAAAAGAACTTGGTTCAAAAATAAACGAAGAGGAAGCACACTGCATTTCAGAAGACAACTTACCAAGTGCTACGTCTGCTAAAGTAACTCATGTCATCTCCGTGAGGATCGAGGGGTGACAAGTTAAAATAATGACATATTGAAAACAAAATATTTTTGTCTGCATTAAGCGATTGTTAAGTTTGTTACCACAACAAAATCGCTGTTATAAATGACTTCAAGACATGAAACTATTTGTAACCTATTTGTAACTATTTGTAACCTGTTTTTTAAACTATTGTGTGACCAGCTGTTGTGGTCTTGTGTCACATGTGAGCTGGGAGACCCGCCTTTGCAACAACACCAGCAAATGGTAAGACTTTCGGGTCTCTCAGGAAAACGACCTTAAATCGTAGGCCCTCGGAATCCCAATCAGTTGGGTTTTCCGTTCACCTAAGAGTGATAACATGAGCCTCTGACTGGGATAAATAGGGCAACTTTATCTTGCGTGATCGACTCTAAAATAAATCATATACTCATATATGTAATTATAGGTATGTAAATATATATTATATACAGTATTTAACTATATATACCTTCTGAGATAACGCTTCAAGACTCTTCAGAAATCGTGGCCAAAAATCGCGAAAAAGTGGACGATCGATTTTTTTCAAACTTTCCTTTGTACCAGCGTCCACACTTACATAGAGTTGAGTGACTGGCGAAAGATTTCTAAAAAGACAAACAAAAAGCACAATGGGTTAAATATTATACACTGCTGAATACTGGAGCTTGGAGTAGACAGACGATACATGGATGATCGTCAAGCTCGAATCCTCAGAAAATGTCAAAGATAAACAAATAAATCGTACCGGATTGCCTCAGGAAATTGAGCATTTGTCACAAGAAATGTTGAAATTTCACGATTATGAAGTAACTTGATAAGATCATTGATCTTTGGATACATAATGGGCTCACCTAGTAAAAAAAGTATAAGTCACAAATACTCACAGTCCATAATATACAGTCCTAATAAGAACCACAGATTCTGTGTTGTTAAGGAGAAAAAGTAAGATTTTTTGGAATCATGATATTAGATAGTTAAGTGTAGAGAACAGCTGAATATTTTATTCATCATTTTGTATTTTGTCTCATATCCTACGGTTTTGTATTTTGTATTTTTTTTGGAATCATGATATTAGATTTTTTTTTTAATGGAATCATGATATTAGATAGTTAAGTGTACAGAACAGCTAAATATTTTTATTCATCATTTTGTATTTTGTCTCATATCCTACGGTTTTGTATTTTGTACGATTTTGTATTTTGTCTCATAAATACGCCATTACTCGTAAAAATATTGAGCCATACTGACACTATTAATTAATATAAGGTATATACATGTATATTTGGCTTTGCTGCAAGATAAATTATAAGTATTAAACAATGTGAAAATACAGGAGGTGGGGACACAACAACAGTTTATACCAATTACTGTGGGCCCGTAAGTTAAAGTTACCGTAGTAAGAAATTACAGAGAATAAACTACATAAACTAGTAACAGCATGAAAAGACGTGGATTAGACTGCGCGATGTGTTGCACTTTAGGCAAACAGTTTTCCAGGTACGAGCATCGTTCACGTCATAATGAGCGCTGGTAAGTGGCTGTCTTATATTTACCAGGAACGAAATTACATTGGTATTTGCAGATGATGAAGTAGTCCTTGAGGGAATTAAATAAGATCATACACACCCACAAGAGACAAAGCACAGTGCTTGGGTTGCATTCCTTCTGCCAACCTCTCAGACATAACACCTGGAACTCCTAGCAACAAAATATTATGTAAAAAATGTACAAAATTAAACAAGGTAAAAATTGGCCTCTGCATGAGTAGTACAAAAGAGTTATTTTTCTTTTTGAAAATAAGTTAATTTGTTAATTCTTCAGTCATGTACACAAAGGTAAATACTAAACACGTCATGGACAATGAAATTCAAAAATCAAATAAGGGGTGACCATAGTGGGAAAATTTGAAAATCAAGTAAGGGTGACCAATATATCCAACATTAATAATTATTATCCAGGGCATCCATCAATCTCTAACCTTTAAATTGTTTGATCATGCTTCGGTGATTTTTAATAGCTTCATTCACAATGAATTCTGGTTCATCCATTTTCCACCGCCATTCTGTTCCGACTGGATTGGTATGATGTCTGAAAATCACATACAAACATCAAGGTCCGAATTAGCAGGTCCGATTTTGGTAATTTCGAAAATCTGCGAAGTGATTTTTCTGAGAATTGCGAAGCTGATTTTAAGTGACCAAGTTCACCGTGGACGCAACGCGAGTGATGTAAACGTCAATTACATGATTCAATGATGTTAGACTACGTTGTAAGACGTTACGCTATGTTGTAAGACGTTACGCTATGTTGTAAGATGTTACACTACGTTGAAAGACGTTACGCTACGTTGTAAGACGTTACGCTATGTTGTAAGACGCTACGCTATGTTGTAAGACGTTACGCTATGTTGTAAGATGTTACACTACGTTGTAAGACGTTACGCTACGTTGTAAGACGTTACGCTATGTTGTAAGATGTTACACTACGTTGAAAGACGTTACGCTACGTGGTAAGACGTTACGCTACATTGTAAGACGTTACGCTATGTTGTAAGACGTTACACTAAGTTGTAAGACGTTACACTAAGTCGTAAGACGTTACCCTACGTTGTAAGATGTTACCCTACGTTGTAAGACGTTACGCTAAGTTGTAAGATGTTACGCTACGTTGTAAGACGTTACGCTACGTGGAAAGACGTTACGCTACGTCGTAAGACGTTACACTGCGTTGTAAGACGTTACGCTACGTTGTAAGACGTTACGCTACGTTGTAAGGTGTTACACTACGTTGTAAGACGTTACGCTACGTTGTAAGACGTTACACTACGTTGTAAGACGTTACACTACGTGGAAATACGTTACGCTATGTTGTAAGACGCTACGTTGTAGGACGCTACGCAACGTTGAGAGATGTTATACGCTTCGTTGTAACACTAAAGAAAAATGCGAAGCTGTTTTGGAGCGCTAATTCGGACCCTGACAGTATAATACCATTGCTATAATACAGTACTACAGATATAATAACAAAACTACAGGGCAACACAATCAACTTTTTATTATTTGAGCAGAGAAAAGAGCAGACAACTTCTCATTAAACAATAAATCATTCAGCAAAGTGAAAAGGTGGTAAACTGCCAATAATTTAGTGATGAGATACTGATGTTTCGAGCGGAGCCCTTCATCAGATTCATTTCATCTCGTCTTACTCTGATGAAGGGCTCCGTTCGAAACGTCAGTATCTCGTCACTAAATTATTGGCAGTTTACCACCTTTTCACTTTGCTATATATTCAAAACACTGTCTACGCAGCACTCTAATTTTAATAAATCATTCAGATATCTTTGTGAAAATATTAGCATAATTACCTCCAGCAGAAGACACATTTGTTGGCACAAGCCAAACTAGGAGTGCTTTCCATACAACGATGGCTTTCAATGCCATAAAAAGTGTGTTTGTAACATCCTCCACGACCACGTAACATTGACTACAAAAAGAGAAAGATACCAAGTGCCGATGACACATGGACGATCGTCAAGCTCAAAACCTACACATAGATCTTCCCTGATGGCTAATTTTATTTCCAATACTTTATTGCGAATACATTAAATACTGTACCTTGGTCCATCGACACAGTTTGACTCCTGAATGTGACCCAACAAGCATATAACCTATGAAAAAAATATTAATTCATGAAAAGAAAATTATCTAACAGGATTTGTCATAATGCTATCAATCAGTGAAATAGACAAGATCAGAATAATGATGTCTAAATTGGAAGGTTTGCAGTTCACAAGTCTCCTTTAGTAGTGTTTTGTCAAAACAAGGTCCGAATTAGCGAATTAGCGAACCAAGTTCACCGTGCACAAGTGATGTAAACGTCAATTATAGAACTTAATGTTGTAAGACGTTACACTACGTGGAAAGACGTTACGTTACGTCGTAAGACGTTACACTACTTTTAAGAGGTTACACTACGTTGTAAGACGCTACGCAACGTTGTAAGACGCTACGCAAGTCGCAACGTTGTACGACGCTACGTAAAATTGTAAGACGTTACGCACGTTATACGCTACGTGGAAAGACGTTATGCTACGTTGTAAGACGTTACGCTACGTTATAAGACGTTACGCTAAGTTGTAAGACGTTACGCTACGTTGTAAGAAGTTACGCAACGTTGTAAGAAGTTACGCTACGTTGTAAAACGTTACGCAACGTTGGGAGATGTTACGCTACATTGTGACACTAAAGAAAAATACGAAGCTGTTTTGGAGCGCTAATTCGGACCCTGCAAAATTTGATTCAAAATATGTATACTGCTAACTCTATTCATACAATCACTATGTAGATGTGCAGTACCTTGCTTTGTTAATGCTTTTCGAAGTAATGGAGTTATCATTTCTTTTGGTTCGCTGACTCCATTCAAATCTAAAATGTTATAATTATAGACAAATGTAACCAACTAAAATTGTTTTAGGAAACTCTCAGTGCTGAAATTTATTACAAAAAAGGAATATAATAATGCAATGTGCTTAGCCAATTGTCTATGAATTGCAGTTTTATTAGACATACGTACACTTAATTACATTATGATGTGTAGAAACAAAATTAATAACTATACAGGATCCAAACGACATTCATAGACTTCACAAATTATGTGATACACTACTTGTACTGTAAGAGAAAAGACTACTCTAACCTTTTTTCTTTAGTTCACTTATTTTGCCAACTACTGATCCTAGATCCTCAACATCCAGCAAATCAACAGATTCCTTTTTATTAATAGCATTTTCATCTTCACTGTCACTTTCATACAGAGTATCCTACCAAAAAATGATTAATTTTGGAATTACAACATTCATTGCTGATAATAAACTACTTTAAAACTGCAATCAATATCTAATCATTCTAATGAAAACAAATCCCAACACGTGAAAGTGCCCATAACCTCAAAATGTTTTATTGTCTTGTTTGGAAGAACTTTTAAAATGATAAAGTAACTTCTTTTGGAGATTTTCACTTCTTCGCTTTCTTTTTGAGATATATCAGTTTGTTTGATATGCAAATATCTGGAATTTCGTCACACATGCATAATGACTTATTGGAGAAATGTGTGTATCTCTTTCATTCTCGAACGAAATCCTTTAAAATCAAGAAGTTTGGTGTTGTGGGAGAAACGCACACACGTGTTATTCACACTTTAGTGTTTTTATTTCATGAACGCAAATATATATAACATTTTCTGATAACTCATTATGCATGTGTGACGAAATTCCAGATATTTGCACATCAAACAAACTGATATATCTCAAAAAGAAAGCGAAGAAGTGAAAATTTTCAAAAGAAGTTACTTTATCATTTTAAAAGTTCTTCCAAATAAGACAATAAAAAATGTTGAGGTTAGGGGCACTTTAAGTTTATGTTAATGATGACATATGACTTCATTACGTGTACAGTACACCAATGTAAATTATTATTTACATGTACTTCATTTTGAGAAGATTCATGAGCAACTTGGCTTTGACAGTTGCAAGAAGTCTTGTTTGAGCCATTCTGACAGCAAGAATCTTTAGCACCTATATTTTCTTGTTGTAGATATGACAGAAAATTCTTCATCCAAGCATTAAAATCTTCTTCGTTTCCTATAGAGAATTGTTTGACAAAAAATTGAGAAATTCAATTTTTGAAATGCTAATTTAACTTAAATTATCTTGTTGTTGAGAAATATTAAAAGTCAAACAATGCATTTTCTTGGCAATATTATAAAAAGACTATGTTCTGTATGTAGTGCAAAGTAATTTTGAGTTCCCTGGTGAGAATCGAACCCATAACCTAGCTTATGATTGCAGGTGAGACCAGAAGCAAGATTTCACAAAGGACAAGATTGACCCCTAAACCCTTGCCACGCAAGTGTTAGATTGTCAGACCCTACTGTCAGTACTAGGTGCAAAAAATGGCATCACCTGGTAAGAGGCAACAGGCAAGCTTGGATTCATTTGAACTACAGTATGCTTGCTGTAGAATTATATGGATGAAACAATTTGCTCAAATTGTCTTTCCGAGGTTCTAGATTTCAACCACACCCCCTAAAAATGTGGTCACCGATTACCTGCTTGTCAACTTGAAGTCCGTTCCTACGCCTCTGGGTGAGACAATTATTCTGCAATAAAGGCTTGGGGAGCACCAGCACATTTATAATTAAGTGTATTATAAACCAAAAATGTCAGTTATTATAGTCTCTGTCAATACATTTAAAAAAGGATTTGTTTCAAAAGCAATAATTTAACAACAAGGAAAACCATACAGATCAAAAACCATATAATTGTCGGAACTTACCACCATTTTTACTTGCAGCAACATTTTCATCAAAAACTCCAAGAGGAAGAACTCTAGTGGCACTCAAGTCACTTAACCATTTATCAACATTGTTACCAACCTTAGAAAAGAAAGCATGTTACTGTAAGTAAGTTACAGAAAATTAGCTCTCACACTAAAAGTTTTCAAACGTTTTAGTTAAGTCAAACATATTCTTACCGTGTTAAAGTGGTCCTCATAAAGAGAATTTCCAAGGCCAACCACACAATAACTAAGACCCAGGAACAAGGATTTTTGAACTCGAAAGTCAACTGCAGTTTCTCTAAGCCATTTGTGGAACCAACTAGCACTATCAGTAGGTTGGCCATTGGTATATGTTGCCAAAATAAACACACAAAGTGTGGAGGATTTGATCTATATTTTTAAGATAAATAGGAATTGGTAAATTGTCTGCACCTGAGTGTAATTGTTTTTTTCATAGAGGCTCCAGCGCTGCAAATAATTTTTTGTAATCCACCGGTCATGATGATCAGAAAAAATCTAATTCTGGCGGTCAAACGGCAAATCCTACCGGTCATTCATTTTGCTGTTCAGTTTGTTTCTTTGATGTCTATTACACTAGAATGTTTGACAATTCTTCATTCATCTTTCCTTTTGAATCACTATAACATTATAAAGAGACCGTGGCGCTAGCCGCTGATTTCATTACACTTAGTGAGCGGTCCGTACTGTAGAATTTCACAGGTTAAACAAAAAACCGAGTGTAAAAAATGTTTGACCGGCCACGAATCATTGAAAACAAAAATTTGACGGTCAAAGGTCAAATATCGGCGGTCATTGACCGTTGACCGGCCGCTATTTGCAGCACTGAGGCTCAGAGTATCATCATTAAGCTAGGGATGATCTGTTTCAATGTGGTTGTTACTACAACCTCCACCTACAAAATAATTACCTCCTCTGTTAAATTGTCATCAGGGTCATAATTATATAAGTCAACTGATGTACAATTTAAATGCAGTTCTTCTACTTTCTTCACCAACACATTGGCAAAAAACTAAAATGGTATATTCAATGAAAAATTAGGTATATTCAATGAACAATTTGGATTTACATAAAAATATTAATGCACTGAAAGTGTTCATTGAAATTAAAACTAGTACAGTATAAACTGGTTCACCTTAGCAGTTCCTGTTTGTGTGGCATAAAATATTTTTACAGTATGCATTTTTCCATTTCGACCTTCTTTATCAACTGATGCATGCTTGATGTCTCGAACATACTCCTAGAATGAATATTGAACATTTAAAAGTACAAAATCTTTATGCGAATATGCGAAATAATATCGAAAGTTTCGATATTTCCGGAATCTGAGAATTAGAATATTCAGTATTTTAAAAATACACGTAATTACTGAAATATCGATATGCCGCATCAGCCTAATATCAATATTGCTTTCAGTTTTGTGTGTTTTGAAATTAGCTAGCCTCCTCCGCATGCAACTCTTTGCCTGCTGATTTTTCAGGCTAGCCGGGCAGTGCAGGCTAGGGGACTGGACTAGGAGGGGACTAGGTCACTGCCCCAGCCTGACAAATCAGCCAAAAGAAGGCACTTCAGTTTTCAAATGCATAAAATTGCACAATCTCTGCATGACTATAACTCTCCTCAGACCCCCATTTTATATATTGCATAATCTTGGCATGGCGTTCGGAAGTATTCGGCGTATCTCCAGCGTAGAGTTTAAATGGATGCACCCTGGGGGACAAGTTGTGTGGTACGTCCACAGTTCATGTTATGGGGTTCATGTTATGGGTACACACCGTACATGTTGTGGGGACATGTTGTGGGGACAATGTTGTGGGGACATGTTGTGGGGACATGTTGTGGGGACATTGTTGTGGGGACATGTTGTGGGGACATGTTGTGGGGATATTGTTGTGGGGATATATGTTGTGGGGACATGTTGCTGGGGACATGTTGTGGGGACATGTCGCTGGGGACGTGTTGTGGGGACATGTTGCTGGGGACGTGTTGTGGGGACATGTTGTGGGGACGTGTTGTGGGGACATGTTGTGGGGACATGTTGTGGGGACATGTTGTGGGGACATGTTATGGGACATTGTTGTGGGGATATGTTGTGGGGGACATTGTTGTGGGGACATGTTGCAGGGACATGTTGTGGGGACGTGTTGTGGGGACATGTCGCTAGTCTATGCAACTAAAGGTGACAGTCTCTGTGACATGTCCTCGTGACATGTCCTCATAACATGTCACAGGGATGGTCCTGCAACATGTCCCACGATAATAAGTGTTTTAAAGCCCAAGTAAACAAATTGAGCTCTATTAATTTAAGTCCTATTAAGTCTGTTCCTCCTAACCTTTTCTTGTTGGCAATCTTTTGAAGCTTCTTTTAAAGTCCACACTATACTCCAGCTAGCAAATATCATAGCAATAACTGTCACACATACTGTTTTCCACCACTCGTCTATGAAAGAAGACCAGTGATCCTCAGCTGTCCCAAAGCGCAAGCGACTGTCATAAACATTACCTTTTAAACGATCAAGAAAGGGTAATAAAGCTGACCATTGACTCCAGATATAAAACACCATGTTGTTTTGTCTTACCGTTAACAATACAAGGTAATCCAAGTGTTAAAACGAGGAAAAACAAGTTGTAAATTGAAGAAAACGTGGATTGTTGATCCGCCATATTGAAAACCGCGACTTTGCCCCAGACTACAGCCCCCCCCCCTGACTTGCAAACATATTAAATTACAACCATTTGATATCTTTCAATACAAAATACTCTTTCTTGTATTGCTTTCGAAATATGGTTCGTTTAAAGTCAAGGTGAGGGTTTTTTATCAATTCAGTAGTGCACACTAATATTTAGACAGTTATACAGTGTTTAATCCATATAAGGGCTGTCATTATAGTACCATATAACACATAACTATTGAGCACAATTTTCTTTTTAATTTGGTCTAGGTATTTACTGATGGAGATCATCTTTGAAGATGGTTTGGTTGGGGAGTCACTTACTACCCAAACCGTGTACCATGCGATATTGCAGTGGGTGGAAATCACACATGGTGATTATGGTGTTGGCTGTGTCAAACAGTCATTTAAAGGTGACTACTGTATTTCAAAAAAATATTTCAGTTCTGGTTGGGTGGTTATTAAGTTAGGGTATTAAGGTTAATATTTGTACACTAAAGCTAAAAAAAACCCTAATACTAACTGTAATACCAACATATGGCCGGATATTTAAGGTTCCGTGGGTCCCCCAGCATATTTTCAGCATGGGCCCTTGTCACCATTGAGGGACCCTCAGCACAGCAGTTGGGAAAATTGGCTGGGGCCCTGCAGCTTCCCGCCCACCCACCCCCTGGGGGGCAGACGGGGGAGCCGAGATAAGGTCCTGGGAACGAGGTGCGCAAGAATGAACGCAAATTAAAATTGTGCAACGAAAAGTCGCGGGGCCCCAGAAAGTGTGGAGTGCCTGGCCTATGCCGCTTCCGCCATAGGATTAATCCTGCCCTGAATACCAACTGTAATACTAACCCTTATACCAGTACTAACCAAACCCCAATATTGATCATAATATCAACAACAATCTACCTCTCACAGACACTAAAAAACATCGTACAAAGACGATTGCTTGCAGGCACTGACAAAGAATGTCTCCAAGAGATATTGTAAAACCAAACCTTCAAGCAATTGGTTCTCAGTCTCCCTATAGATATAACCACCTTAATTACTACAACTGTACCTTGGATCCAGGAATCAAACTGACATGTTTCTCTAAATTGTTGCAGTAAAGTACATCAATCCGTATACTAGTGTGGTTTTCATTAAATGCAGTAGAGACTACTACCGAATGCTATGGCAAGCCATAACATTTTTGAAAGAAATTTCTGGTAGGCGATGCTTTTTGAGAACTCTTCATTTGGGAGGTATGGTATAATTCTACCAGTTATCAATTATTTCAATGTGAAAATGTTAAAATTCTGATCTGTGGAACAATGATATTTTTGTACAGTATCATAAGTTACTGTATAATAATTGTAAATTCACTGTATTTCAAGGTACTATAAAATCATGCCAACGATTTCTGATCAAGCACAACAAAGAGCAACTGGTCAAAATGTTAGCACAATGCAAAACATCAGGTACTGGTGATATAATAAGCTACATTTTCCTTTACTATACATTTACATGCTTCTTGCTACTCATTTTGTGCTTTTATTTAGCCGAGAAGCAAAAGTTGTCCAATGTAATAAGACGTTTACCAACAGTGGAGTCTAGGTTAGCCCCTTTAGAAGCCAAAAAAAGGACGCAAGATGAGTTGGCATGGAAACATTTGAGTTGCTGAATTATTGTCAGCAAAAATTTAAAAGTTAAGGTGATACAAATGGAACAATATCATTTAATACATATAAAGTGAGAACATACACACATACATTGTATGTGAGAATTATTATTTAAAGTGCATTAGAAACCCTCCACAGTTTTGTTGTGTGAAATCTAATTGTTCGCCTGGCTTTTTCATTCAATTGGCTATGTAACATTAATAGGCTATATAACAGACCAAATTGAATACCTGTACTGTAAAATAACTTATCAGCTCTTTTCGCATCCTCATTTGAACTAAAAACTGTGGAGGGTTTAAATTATTATGCACTTTAATACAATCATGTACACATTTTTATATTAGCAGATTGCTGGATAATTATAAAGTTGCCAGGACATTTTGTCCTTAAATGCTGTAAATACACACATACAATGTTTATTAGATTAACATCAATACACTGGTATTTGAATTTAGGGAATTCAAACAATAATCAAGCAGTTTTGTGAACTTGAAACTGTTTAATATCAATGACCTCTTTCATAATAGCACCCAAATTAAAACAGAAAGGCTAATTTGCATTGCGTATAAAAGAATATTTAGACTGCTCGCCATTATGAAAGAGGTCTATACAGATACATGGATGATTGTCAAGCTCAAATCCTCAGAAAATGTTCACGAGTGCTGGACAGACATTGAACCTGTAACCAGGGCCGCCGAGAGACAGTACTGGCCCGGGGACATGTAGTCTCGCAGGCCCCTAAATGCCTCAGATGGCGGAGATAGTTTATGGCATATTCTGCACGGGCCAGCTGGATTTGCTTGGCACCGTATTCGCGGGCCCCTAGATTATGGCCGGGCCCCTATATTATGGCCGAGCCCCACCCTCCCCTCTCAGCGGCCCTGCCTGTAACAGTCTGACTGCTGGTAAGATGCTCTAACCATTGAGCTACTGAGAAGCTTTTCAATCCCTGTCTGGGACTCTAGGATTTGAGCTTGACGATCGTCCATACGTCACCTGTCTACTCCAAGGTCCACATTCACTACATCAGTGTATATAATTATACAACACTTTTACAATAAGTGGAAATTATGAAAATGGATGGTGTCAAAAGAAGCACCTGAATAATGGCCAGTAATTGACATCTACAACACCATTTTCATTTATTGATATATATGTACTTTAATGTACACATTAAGTAACTCAATAAAAGTGTTTAGCTTTCTAGTCTGTCCTCTCCTTCTTCAACCTCTTTTAGACTAAGAACTTCAAGAGTTCCTTTGCCTCGTGTTTGAGCAGCCATCACCTCATTGATGACACGGAAGCAGCCAGGATCTATTAGACAAACCTAAAAAAGTGTCAAAATGCATTTTAAAAACCAACCACACTCTGCACTGGAAGAAGAAGAAATCTGCAACTTTGCACTATTATTGTCTTATTCTCATGCCAAACCATCCATATACTCTGTATATTCACTTACATTGTAAAGTTTATCAAAGAGAGTTGATGAGAACTAGTAGATAGGAATTTGTACGAGAGTAACCCTAGCTCACATAGCATTCTTCCCAGCACAATAAAGATGACCATTTGGATTTTATAATGGACTAATACCACACAAAAACGTTTCCCTGAGTTTGTTTCAGATTAAACAACATTCACCTCTCTAAAATTTGTATAGACTCTCATCAAAATTGATGAGCAATCAAACATGAGCAATCAAACATGAGCAATCAAACAAGTGCAAGAGTTAATGGCAACTCTCATCCAGATTTTGATGTGTTTTATGATTACTTCAAACACTCATTAATAATTCATGAGGAAAAGACAAAAGAAAATCACTACCGTATCGTTGTTTTAAATGTGATAAAGATTCGTCCTGATTTACATAAACTTTATCTTTGATTTTCTCGGCTTAGACAACATCGATTTTCAAAATTACTACGCCAATGAACTTATCAAATGGGTTGTGTTTGAAACCGTTTAATAAACTCGCAGCACGTGTTTTATCAGATCTAAAACACTCGGGCTACGCCCTCGTGTTTTAAATCTGATAAAACACTGCTGCTCGTTTATTAAACAATACATCACATGTACTGTATCTATTGTAATTTATATTACATATTGTGTTCAAATTTCAAAGTTAATTGAAAATTAAATTGCTATAACTGTATTTAATATACAGAGTATGTATTTCATTAATATAATTTCACAATCTACTGAAATTTATGATATAGCAAGCTTCAGGTTTTTGTCATTTAACTCACAATTTCTAGATCTCCTTGCCATTCTTCACTCTCAATGCTTGTAAAAGATGGTCTTAATTTTTCTACCACCTGTTTGGCTACTTTTTGTGGCAAAGTGAGCTTTATTCTCATTTGCGCACGGTCTATTGGCACAACACCAGCATCTTTTATTTGCTTGATAACCTCTAAGGCCTAGAGAAATTAAAAAGAGTTTGTGAAAGTTTCGCATATTGGTTTGGGAAGACCTGGGGGGTCGACCAGTTTTTGACCGAGTCATCCCACCAAGACCCAAACTCCTAACTCTAAAAAACAGCCAGCTAAGAGTATTATTCAAGTATACAACAAACAAACAACAACAGACTTTTTACGGCCGTTTTCCCTGCTTACGCAGGGGTTGGCCGGTGGTTCCCCACGACAGTTTCCTCCACTTTCCACGATCATGTGCATCTTCCCTCTTCAGCCCACTCTCTCTCATATCCCTCTCCACTACCTGGCTCCATGTCATCCTTGTCATGTCATCCAGTATATATTATTATGTATTCTTCAACTTTCTTGTGGTATACTGTATACATTTATTTAACAGCAAAGAGTATGACACAAATACAACTACGAATACAATATTATTCATATGGCAGTCCACATTACTGTGCTCATACAATTAGTTTAAACAAGAAGGAAACGAGTATACTTCTTTATACTTCTATTCTCGTAGTTTCTCCTCCAATTCTTCTTCTTCCCAAAATGACCCAACTGAATTGACCAAAAATGCACCGACTGGACGTGGCAGGAATGCTGACTAGGGAGTCCATGGACCCCAGGACCCCCCTCTGTACGCCCATGGCCGGGTATATACAACAGAAAAAGGGACAACATTTACCTGTTGTTTTGTACTTCTTGTTGTAATAACAGAATAATGAATGTCCTTCATTGCTCTTTCAATAATCCCCACAGGGTATGGTCTTTTAGTTTCCGGGTTTACACATTTATCTGCAACAATTGTTGCAATGTCCAGAAACATTGATTCAAACTGGTTATTTCTTTCTTTTTCGGAGACTTGGAGCTCACCTTTGGCTAAAATCTTAAAAAAAATGTCATTGACCAGTATGTCACTTTTTCTGCGATGATGATTATCTCTTTAATGTGACTATCTCACGTTTGGGTATTTTACATATTTGTAATATTTGGGTCTTCCTGAGCAAAATCATAAATATCTTGTCAGCTAAAAATTTCATCTTCATGGACTCTTTTGTTGTTAAAGTTATCGGATGTGATGTCACAAGAGGCATTTTTGTGGCAAGTAACAAAAGAAAACTGGTTTTGAATGCCTCTTGTGACATCACATCCGATAACTATGACAGCGAAAAACTCCACGAAGATGAAATTTTTGGCTGACAATATATATCATTATTATTCATTGTACTCTGTTCTCGTTTTTTCATTGGCTAAAAACCTACGCATAATTCTCGGTATTTGCAGGTGCCCGCGCTATTTTTCAGCGGAAACAGATATCTGTAGAGGTTATTGGATGGAACCAGAGATATTCCAGTGGTATTTTGCGTGAAATTACAAATACGCTGGAAAATTTTGCGTTTATCTGTGTTTTGTTTTGAATTGTTCACAATACAGTGGCCAGTGCAACTTATTGTAACAGAATGAATAATAAAATAATTATTGGATTCGGCTTACGCAGGATATCCAGAATTATTCAGACACTGACTTCAGTCTGAATAATTCTGGATATCTTGCTCAGCCTCATCCAATAATTCTTAATTCCTAGAAATTCCAATAATTCTTAGTTCCTAGAAATTATATTAAAATCGATAGCCATGAAGATAACTTCTGCACATGTGAAGATAAAAATTATATCTATTCTTCACTTCTCACAGTGTTCAAACTTCAAAGATATCATTTATATTTCCATTTGTCTCTTTTCACTTCTTTTAATTGAGGTTTGTGGGTTAGTACCTCTAAACAAATTTCCGTTTGTTCATCCGTGCTGAAAGCTCTCACTAGATCTTCTCTCTTTGCAACTTGTCCCTTCGAGACATTGGTGAAGACGGTATTGGTCTGTAAAACCTCATCCAAATCTTTCTCTCTAAATGCTCAATTGAAAAAGCAACAAAACAGACGTGAGATTGAAACTGAGAGAAACATTTAATCTTATATCCTTGACAACCAGAAAATATAAAACAAATAAGCAAGAAACACAATAATATAACGACTGACACTTACACTTTATTTCTCCAAGACACGACTTTGTTCTTGTAGCAAGCGATCTCAAACCGCTTCCCTTTGCGTTTCAGTCGAACAACAGCAACGTTTGTGAGCTTAACTTGATTCGTGGGTGTGAAAATAGACATTTTCAGTTCTTTTTATTTACTTATTCGAAAAGATGTACATGTACATGTATTTCTAACGACCAAATGTGGTGCAATATTTTGATTATTTTGGTTTAATATTTTGATCTAGTTATCCTCATTTATCCTTACTAAACCTTAGTTCCCTTCTATTGTTCCTTAGTATCCCAGTCCTTATCCATGACGTCACATAGACTATCGGAGTAAAATTCGAAATTTATTTCTAAAAGAAAACATTATCGTAAGAGTAATAGGGCAGGGACGGCGGAGCGTGTTTTGAAGTGGTGGGGGGGGGGGGGGGGGGGGGGGGGGGGGGGGGGGGGGCTAGAAGCGGCGAACTAGGGGGAAATTAATTTCCAAAGAATACACCGTACGGAGCCAGAGGTTTCCAGAGAAAAATGGGGGGGCTAAAGCCGTGCTCCCCGGGAATATTTATATGAAATGTCAGCCGAAAATATCTTCGGTGCGTGAACTCCGTGAACTTTTGCATTGATTTACAACAAATTACTAAATTAGACGACTCTTTTACTTAACTGACGGAAGAATACTTCTATAGTATTCCTTATTAGCTTCAGACCAGCAATGTTATATGCCTGTGCCACCTGTAACAAAACAAAGAACAGTGTAAAGCCACAAGTATATTTATTTGAACTTTTGGACTGCTGGTTGATGACTGCTAATTTACTCAGTACACCCCTTCCATATAGTATATATGATATTTATATATAAATATATATATATGTCGACTATATGCTGCTGTTCAAGGAAACATGCTTACACCCTCGACGAAAATTGACAACAGATTTCCTTCAATTAGTATACGTTGAAACTGAAAGAGGTACTTTGTTTAACTATACTTGTTTATATAAATATGCTATAAAAAGATACTTTTTGGCCACTATGATTTCGTTTTTTTCGAAAATCGTCAAAAAGTTAAGGTTAAACATCAGCAGAAGGCGTCGCAGTAAAAGACTGACGAAATCGTGAATCGAAAAACACGGCGGATAAAAATTGAAACTCGACAAGCGCCAGGCACATGAGAGCCACTCATATGCCAAGTTTGATTTGATTTCATAAACAACTCTGCGATTGGTGGCATTTTCATGAAATTTCGTGATGCTACGCGGGCATGCAAGATGGCCTTTTCTAGAAAAATGAAAGTTTTTCAACCTGATTTATGATAATTATTGCTGATTTATATTAACATAACAAGTCTTGTTCGGGAAATTTAAAAGCATTGGTAACAGCCGGTTTATTGGGCTTTCAGAAAATGTATAGCTTTCGCAACAGTTATGGTTACAAAGAGATGGACGGGGACGTCGTTCAAACAAAAGAATCTTTATGAAAAACAAAAATAATGAATAATTTTTATTCCCAAGTGTAATCTCAACGCCATGCTCGTTCTGTTTACAACGCCACTGAGAGCATTTTCACGTTTTTAGGACCACGGTAACTTGCGGAGAGACGAGAACTGTTCCTCAAGACTGACTTAAATACAGACACTACAATCGTTTTAGCAATATTGGAGCGTTTTGGAGATCACAAAACAAACTTTGAGTGTTAAATACGCTGTCAATCGACCGTGGTTTCATTCAAATACTAACATTTATATTGCTTTCACTGCCGTCGCCGTCCTAGGTTGCCGTCGTAGAGTTTAAGGTCCCTATTAAAGTGTTAACTTAAGGGGAGGTTAACGTGAAATTGGCATAAATCACTGTTATGTTTTCATTATAGCCCATAAAAGCTGTTCCTTACTTCAAAACTATGGCAAACTATACATCACCAGATAGCTTATGAACCAGAGATTCATATTAGATCGATTTTGAGTTTGCACATAGCGTTGCTATTGGTAACCTGGCTACATGGAGTTGAGAAAAGATATCTTGTTATAGGATATAGAGTCTTATGTTATATATTGAAATTCATTGGTATATACGATAATGGTGGGGATGAGATGGGGATTTTGCAATATTTCAAAAACTGTAGTGTCTAGACCGATCTAAAAATCATAACATCAATCATTGTTCAATATTTTAAATATCTTTTAACCAAAACAAAATATCACAAAATCCTCAGCTCATCCCGAATAACTCATTTATTTCTACAACTCCTGAAAATTTCAAATAAATTGATCAAATGGTTCTTGAGATATCTTTTCTCAAAGTATAAAAGGTCCGCTCAGCTTCTTCGTATTCAAAGAGATTATGAAGCTGGAGGTTTCAACGAATAACTGTGACTGTGAAATGAAAACAAATGATGACATTTCTACCATAATTTCAGCTTCGTTTAATCACTATGAACTTTAAAGTTGTTTTTCTCTGATCGCACCTTAAATCGGCTTGTTTGACTCGATTTTCAAATACTATATATAGCGATACTGATCAAAAGCATCGCATTTAATCATGCACTCAATACTGATTTACCATTCCACAAGATTTCTGAAAGCCCTGTTCGACTCTGTATATTGACAAAATTAAAACAACTTCGTAGACTTCGTATTATGCGTTGGAAAATGATCCTTTTCCATCTACCGATTATGTAAGCGGAACCATTGACCATGCTCATAATCAGAGAATGAGATTGCCAGGAGGGGCGCGACCTGCTTTTCAATTGCCATTACGACCCTAGTGCATTGTGGGATATATTTTGAAAATTGGACAGCACCCAGCCAAACCGTAACTCTAATCCTGACGTTTAGTCTGACCGATGTACTCCTGATCACAGTCATTGCACGGAATGGAATAAATAGCGTCTTTCCTCTGTTCCTTCGCAATACGGAGAGTCATGGACAGTAACTTTTAAGTTACGTTCAAAAAACTTTTTAAAGCCAGAGTAGCGTCAAACTATGTCTGATTTATCACCTGGTTGCGTTGGGAAATTATTTGATATATCTAAGTTTGTTACCACGACAAGTTCGTTGTCATCTATATATTAAATATATTTCAACCGAACACTAGGCTCACAATCATGCATATATTTACTTCACCTATAGATCCTAATGTTAGAACTGCTAGTTACCAATCCATCACAAGAAATGGTGACTTCGATGTCACTTTGGGCCAAAGCATAGCCATCCAACCCAATAGTACTATCATCCGAGACGAATTTCTAGAAGTGGATTTTCTATTGAAGAACGGCAACCACGTGAAAGAGTTTTTCCTCGGCAAGTAGTTCCCCGTGAGCAACTGCTGCAAAGAAAGACCGTGAAACCTGCGGGGATTCCTTTGAATATCTTAATCATCGGCATCGATTCTCTATCGCATGCCAGCGCAAAATGAAAGTTACCGAAGATATACGAGTTCTTATGAGACGAAGTAGATCCTCTACGACCTACGTAGGGTACGACCTACCATCCCCTACGACCGAATGGCCATTCGGTCGTAGGGGATGGGACGATGGAACAGATGACTGCATTACTTACTGGACTGAAGTACTCTGAACAGTACGAGGCCAGGACTGGCTTTGCCAACGCTATATAGGACAGTGGATGGCTGGACGTGGATTTATAAGCAATTGACAGGTAGGGGGACATGGAGATTGCTAGTCATATACTAGAAATACCTTCGCAATAACCCCTCGTCCGCCTTTTCTACCAACCCCCCACCCCTAGAGTTTCTTTTCCCATCCATGGTCCCCATTGCCCAGACCGCGTCTGTCGATAACAAATCCCAAAAGGCCGGTTCGTCGTACGTAGAGTTTTGAACGTTATCTCGGCCAATATTTACTCGATTTCAATTCTGAAAACAGTTTTGGAATTACCGAGTCTAAATACATAACATACGTGTCTATTATATTACGAGAACGTGCATATCCTTTATGTACTTTTAAACGGTTTATGTACTTAGAAATTATTCGGCAATCAGCCAGCCGCTTCGTCGTATATTATTTTGAACGTTATCTCGATCAATATTTAACCGTTTTCAATTCTGAAAACAGATTTGGAATTAGCGAGTCTAAATACATAATATACGTGCGTATTATATTACGCAAACGTGCATACCCTTCGTAAAAACCTGCTTATATGCTTATGTACGGCCATGTTTGTGCCGTTTTTATCCCCAACGAATATTGGCCGATTAAAACGGATCACGCAAAATGCGTACTCGGAACTTACCGGTTGGTCTTAGCCAATCACGTGTACGAGATACAAAAAAACACGTATAATATGGTCAGTTTTTAGGAATCGTTTTTCTTTTCTAGAACATGGTTATCTCACCGGCCATTCAGAAGATGGTATCGAGTTTGGTCCCTTTCACTATCGACTCAGAGGATATACGAATCATGCAACCGACAGACCTGTACCCGAGACCATTTTTCTTGAGAGTGAAGAAATTTGTGAAAGGCAGACCAAATCTTTGCCTCAACAGCAAGAACATTGCCCAATATCAATTTGACGACATAAGGAGTATGTTTGAATCACTACCAAACAAACTGAAATTCCTCCTTTCCTTTAGTGCCGGAACTGCAGGTCCGTAGCAAAAATACCGGCTTCTGATTGGCTAAATACGAGGTCCGTATCACACAAGTCCGAAACTCTCGTTTTTCCCGCCAAAACTAATATTGGGTGAAAAACAGTTTTCAAACCAAAAAAGTGCTGAAAATGTACTCCGACGACAGTGAGCATAGCGAGAGGGAATTTTATTATCCCCAAGACGACGTCCCAAGCACAAGTACTGGAAATTTAGTCTATTCAGACCGGCCAAACGCGAACGAAAACGGCTGTTACAATGGCAGCGATATTGACATCCAAAATTATATTGAGAGTCAACGACCGTAAAACACGAAGAAGAAAACGGAATGCGATATGAATGTTCTTACCAGGTACTTTTTGCGGCCTCGTTCGGTACAGTCAAGACCTCGGGCAATATTTTTCCAGTACGGACCTCCAGTTTGGTAAATAACATATATACATTTGATAGGGTGAGACCAGAGCAGGGAATATTTCGTAGTTTTATTGTTGGCGATAGAGACTATCTGTCTCTGATCCTTTAAGATGGTAAAATGAATCATCAGTTGTCGACAAGTAGTCACTCACACCTCGTAGTTACTCGTTAGTAACGAGTTGTTAGTCACTCACACCTCGTAACATCGTCCATAAAAAGGTTATTCACATCAAGTCTGCGTCTTCTATTAGGGACAAATGTTACTGTGATGGGCCACCAAATTTTTTTCTTCATATATATATATATATATATATATATATATATATATATATATATAATATTAGGTACATAAGGCCAGGTTCAGACGCCGTACTTCTCATGAGCCGATTCTAGTGCTTATTTACATTAGGTTCGACTCTACAGGGTGTCCCCAAAAAAAGGCTACCTTTTCAAATTCAAATTAGCATGTTAATTCAAGCAACCAATTGTAGTTCTTTGAAATTCATTATCGGTTTTGAACTACGAATGCGTAAAAACACACAGTTTTATACACATGGGATATTAAACACAATAGGTTGTTTGAATTAACACGCTCATTTGAATTTGAAAAGGTAGCCTTTTTTTGGGACACTCTGTAGAGAAGTACACAGTGTCTGAACTGGGCATAAGAAAGGGCTTTGTCTCATAGTGTTGAGGGAATAGGATGTTTTGTCTTTCAGCGTTACTTTTGACAGAGAAAGAGAGAGATATTTATGAGTAAATATATTATGAGTAAATATATTCATAGATTTAAGAATTAACTGTAACTCAATGTGGCAAAGCTTGTAAATAAATAAATAAATAAAGCTTACGACAAGCACATACATCCTGGATCATTTGCATCGCTTCGTTGGAGATTGGAGTAGGCGCTTTGGTGAATTGGCTATTGAAATCACTCTTAATTCACTTGTACAAAGCTTGAAGAATGAAACAGTGAGTATATACGTTGAAATATTGCTTAGGGACACAAGTATATTTAAGAAGTTTCGAGCTTCTGTTGTTACAAAAATGAAGCCAACAGCGGCCATATTGGAGTGACCACCTAAGGAGTACTGTGGCATCACAGACATGTTGGGGAGGATTCTGACATTTTCTATTTAATGTTAGCGAAGGAAACATATTCGCTGGATAGTTTTAAAATCAGAATTCTGCCTTTCCTCTCCGATTCGCCACTGTATTCGTAATGAGGTCACTCCAATATGGCCGCCGTTGGCTCCAATTATCCAGTGAGAGAAGCCTATAATATCAGACGTCAAATTAGGTTCACGATTTTATGCGTTTAATGTTAACAAAGAAAATATATTGGCCAAACCTATTTCGCGAGCGTCGCAGTTTGATTTAAGCTTGCAAACTCGGAGCTTCTGATGATCTATCGTCAATTTGCATTTTGCAAATATGCAAGCTTCAAAATCAGCTCATCAAATACAATAGGTGAATCAGGTGAATTAACAATATTCATCTGAACAGTGTGGTAAGCTTCGCTGGTAGTGCATGGTCATATATAATGGTAGTGAATGGTCATATAGAGTGGTGGTATATGGTCATATAGAGTGGTGGTATATGGTCATATAGAGTGGTGGTATATGGTCATATAGAGTGGTGGTATATGGTCATATAGTGGTGGTATATGGTCATATAGAGTGGTGGTATATGGTCATATAGTGGTGGTATATTGTCATATAGAGTGGTGGTATATGGTCATATAGAGTGGTGGTATATTGTCATATAGAGTGGTGGTATATGGTCATATAGAGTACTGGTATATGGTCATATACAGTAGTGGTATATGGTCATATACAGTAGTAGTATATGGTCATATGGTCATATACAGATGTAGTATAGTATATGGTCATATAGTGGTGGTATATAGTCATATAGAGTGGTGATATATGGTCATATAGAGTAGTGGTATATGGTCATATAGAGTAGTGGTATATGGTCATATACAGTAGTAGTAGTATATGGTCCTGTATATGGTCATATAGTATATGGTCATATACAGTAATAGTATAGTATATGGTCATATAGTGGTGGTATATGGTCATATACAGGTGTAGTACATAGTCATATACACGAGTCATATTAGTAGTATAGTAGTATATACTACGCTCACGACTGACGCGATAACCGTGTGAAATCTGTACACAAACAAAACTTTCGAAGATGTGGAAGTTCATTGGCGATACATTTTGGCTGCTCGCCATACTTGTCGACTCTGCTGACGGCAGTGTTAACCACGAAGTTCTTGTTGATGTATTTAACAGTGGACTCAAAAATTCCATCGTTTGGGGCAGTCGTAAATTGTATCTGGTATCCACAGTCGCGGGACATGACAAACTGTTCATGGTACTCAGTTTTCCAATTCGAATCTAAACGTTTAAACCGCAACACCGCCTCATTTGGCTGTTCTAACATTGCATAGTTCACCGACTTCAAGTGCAGAATCCGACAGCATACTCTACTGCTGTTGTGTTTCGCGTTCAAGCTGTTTATGTATTCCACAGTTGCGAGTGCAGCATTCTGCGCGTGACTATGCTGTGTATCTACCGCTAGCCACAACAAACACGGGCACCAATGACGGCTCACTGCTGCCGTGGGGCACGTGCGCGCCGCGGAAATCTCGGTGAACAAACTTTGACCGTGTTTCAAATCAGACGGGAGATCTGGGTAAGATAGGATGTGACGAAAGGTCGCGTAAACGTCGACCCACGACGTCAAGCGCTCGGTGTTTGTTCGCAGGTTCGTCGCAAGCGTCGGGTATCGGGTCTTGAACCAAGGTGGTAACGCCATTGCGAGAAACGGAAGTCTTTCCTCCAACTTTCCTTGAACTGTTTGTCGGAACTCGCCGTACCTCGGCCCATGGTCGCCCATTACTATCAGCAAGGTATCGTTTAGATAACCCGCACTTTTGAGTTCTTTAAGATGTTCGAGTAAATCTCGCTGGATTTTCTCAACAGAATTGATGTCATCGTGAGAGTAGCCGGCTGCAAGGTAAAAGTGAAAACGAATGGCTAAAAAGGATCACTCAAACGGACCTTTCTGTTTTTGTCTGGTCTTTTTTTTTGGTTAGGTTAGGGTTAACTACGGTTAAGGGGGGAGCCCTGTGCATGTCAATGAAGGAAGTCGTGGCTATATGCTCGCCGCAAAGCCGCGATTGTGGCTGGGAAGCGGGATGCATGGTTCCACAGTGAAAGGCCCAGAAGTGCTTTTACAGCAATTTCTAACATAATTTTTTGCGAAATTAGGCCACCAGACGATGGCTAGAAATTTCATTTTTAGCTTTTACATCCTGCTAATAATTACATCGTGCTAATAATTATTTTATCCAGCCTTTCATTATTTATTCTGACAGTAAAACACAATTGTTTGCTTATTTAAAAAAAATCGTAGGTTTATTAAAAAGGAAACTGAACACCGAAATAATTTAAATTCCGAGACTAATGTGAACAGTTTAACTTTTTCCGTAGCACAAGCACTTTGTTTTGTGATGAATTTATGAAGAACAAGCAATCTGTAAACAAATTAATCATGTACTGTAAAATATTTAGTTGAATTTTTGGTTTTAGTTCAACAAGCAAAGGGGGGGGGGGGGTGGAGCCGGGGGGGGGGTGGAGCCGAGGCTCTCCGGCTCCCCCTGGCTACGTCCCTGACTCAGACTAGTTCTTGAAACACTACAGAAAGAAACCCTTCACAATAGCATGACAATAACGTGGCGCCCTGGCTGTGCATAATGAATGTCTTACGTACCCCAGATGTCTAACGTACCCCAGAGTACGAGTACCTATAGTCCAGCAAGCTCATTGTGAGCTCCATATACATGTAGAACTCACTGTTCTGGTATTACCTAAACCATAACCGCATGGGTACGAGGCTGTACTACCTCCACTGCGACTTTGGCTTCAATAAGTCCACCACTTATTTTTGCAATTTTGCACAATATCATAACTGCCTTGGATTTCGAGGCAGCACTTCCCTCACGATAGTAACTTCTAGTCTAGTGTGCAGGTTTCTATTCACGCTATTGTGAAGGATTTCAAAAATACGATAAACAAAACCAAATTTCTTTAAAACTAAAACGATTAGAAAAAAACTAATACCCATACTCATACTATGACGCGCCGTATATTTCATTATTCTAATAATTAATTTATTCGCACTTAGAATTAATTTATTCACACTTGTGAATTTATTCATTAACAATTTAAATATTATTTAATTTTTGACTACAGTTTCCCTTAATATATAAACATTTTGCAGTTGAAATTATTGTGGGACAATTCAGGATTTCTGTTCGCAGCTTACCACTAAATGACAGCATAAACTTCCTTATACCAGGCAGCACCTTGAACATACTTCTTATGTAGTCAAACTGGTATTGCACAACGTTCTTTCCATTTCTCAAACACAAGTCTTTCCCTCTCACATGCTGTTTTATCGCATGGAAAAACGGTCGAAGGTACAAGTCCGTCGGTTGTTCTTTGAATCCTTTCAATCGGTAATGAAATGGACCAGGATGAACACCATCTTCGGAATAACCAGTTACATAGCCGTGGTCTAGAACGAAAAAAGATATCTGCATATTTAAAGGAGTACTCAACTCCAAAACGAGTGTTTGGGGATTTTACATATTCGTAATCTTCTACCAAGAAGAAATGTAATATATCTTGTCGTTCGAAAAATTCAACTTCATGCCTTTTTACACTGCTAAAGTTGATTTATACATCGCTTAGCCTGCGTGCAGGCTCTCCCGGGAAGGGGAGGGCGGAAATTGGGGAAGGAGAGCCTGCACGCAACCCATACAACTTTGCTTCCCGCCCTCAAAGTTTTCCATCAATGTGCTGTAAAAAATTAGCCAATTTTCGCGAACCGGATGTTATTGCGAACGCGTTGAAACGGTGTTTATCTTCTTTGAGACTTTGACAGCATGTCGGCTGTTAAAAACTGTAACATCGACAAAATCGTGTTGGGGGAGAAAACCGCTACTGTAGATGCTGTAAAGTGTCATTAAAATTAAGTATGGTGATACTTGGAAGTCTATATCAACAGCAAATCTATTTTTGCCATCTAAAAAGCGAGGATTCGAGGGTGAAATTCTGTCGAGAGACTGTGCAAGTTTTGGAGCAATTATAGAATACCCGTCCACTTTTGAAACCGCATTTAAAGGCAGAAATACAAACCAGGTTGCTCTAAAATCTCTTTAAATATAATGTCGAAGGTTTATATTGTGTGTACTTGTTGATAGTTATCAAATTAAATGGATTTTAAAATAGAACGAAGCAATTGTTTCTGATGAACTTTCCGTAATTTGACCCTTTTACTATTCTGTCAACATATATTTATAAATTGCGAAGCTGATTGCTATGAGTACGAAGAAAACACTGAAACCGAGCGCACGAAGAGTACTCTTCCTTAGTCTACGCCTAACGCCTTAGCCTCTTCAACTTGGTCGTCTACGATACTTCTAAGAGGAGATACAACGACAGCACTGCTGTGCTGTGCAGAGCTGCACAAGTCGGTTGGCCTTTTTCGATCTTGCTTATGAGAACCAAAAGTTGATAAGGCTTTTCCCGTATCCCGTTGGTAATACCGCTAGAACGTCGTTTCCGTTAAGCAATCTATCAATTGTAGAATATTGCTCATCTTTCAACTCCAAGGAAAACTTTAATTTAGCTGAGAGAGAGA
Organism: Chrysogorgia sp. JL179-B06; assembly: GCA_035772405.1. NCBI lineage: Eukaryota > Metazoa > Cnidaria > Anthozoa > Scleralcyonacea > Chrysogorgiidae > Chrysogorgia > Chrysogorgia sp. JL179-B06. The sequence goes on along the minus strand of JAYKKM010000076.1, from coordinate 2,003,550 downwards.
GTTCAAAACATCTTTTACAATACGTTCTCTGTTGTCATTGTCAAACATTTCGGCCGTGTTGACTTGCATTTGTTCGTGACAAATATCGCATGACGTCATTGCAAATTAGCCAATGAGCATTTCGCGTCCCGTACGGGACGCAGAGAAGCAAAATTGTATGGGATCCGTGCAGGCCAGGTGCAGGCTCTCTTTCCCCTCCGCCCGCCCCCCGCAAGGCCCGCCCCAACCCGCAGAGAGCCTGCTCGCAGGCTATACATCGCTGAAAATGTGATTTTAGATCTTGAAAATATCAAAATGTTCGTACACCAGAAGTAACAAGTGTCAAGTGTTTCTTGCCTTACAATTATAGTTACCCTATACCACTGTAAGCATGCAAAGTTCGTCAAAATGCCTCATTCCGTAACTAGAGAATGTGGTGAAGTCGCCCCTTATCCGCTCCTACGTAAGTCTAAAACTCAAACAAGGTTTTAGGCCTGTGCTTGGAGACTAGGTTTTAGCATCTTTTTTAGTACTTTGCTAAAAGTTTTGCCAATTTAGTGGCGGCGTTTTACACGTAAAATTTATACAAGCTTTTTCTCAAGAAATTTTGAGATGAAATTTCGCATGGTTCATATGCTAATTGTGGTGATCATTTGACAAAAAAGAACGCATCTTTTTCATCGAAGAATCACTTTAACTACACCGTACCACGTAGTTGTTTATAAATCCAAGTCCAACCATCGAGAGGTTTAGCATTTGCGAACCCAGCTCTCGCTTCATATTGCTCCGAATACTTAAGTCCCGTGAGTAATGGTGTCATCTGCTCTGTTGTGCCATCCCCCATAACAGAGTGACCGTTAAAGATGTAGCCTTTCACTTCGTCTCGTAAGAACTCGTATATCTTCGGTAACTTTCGTTTTGCGCTGGCATGCGAGAGGGAATCGATGCCGATGATTAAGATATTCAAAGGAATTCCCGTAGCTTTCACGGTCTTTCTTTTCAGCAGATTCTCACGGGGAACTACTTGCAGGAAAAACTCTTTTACGTGCGTGCCGTTTTTCAACAAGAAGTCAACTTCCAGGAAGTCGTCTGTGATGGTTGCATTGGGTTGGACTGGTACGCTTTTACCGAACTTGATACTAAAGTCATTGTTTCTCGAAATGGAGCGATAACTTGCGGAAACCACATTGGGATCTATAAACAAAACGAGAAGGGTTTTAAACTTTTAAGGTAAGCTTACACAACAAATTTAAAGGGATACTCCAGCCAAAATACAAATGTAGTTTCAGCATTCCTGAAGTTGAAAATTGGAGGATTTTGAATTTTTGACGCCATATTGGTTTGACGCCATATTCGTTTATGACGTCATTGAGTGATTCTTTATCGGAAGTGGAGTTGTATTGATGGCAATATGCACATAGTGATATAGCAACCTCGTTCCCAGGGTCTTATCTCCGCCCGCCCGGGGGGCGGGAGGCGAGCGGAGATAAGGCCCTGGGAACGAGGTTGAGTGATATAGCTGTTGTGAATGCTCTTTGGACGAAAATTAGTCGAAATAAACTATTTAGTTCCTCATACAGGAAAGTAGAGGAGCTTCTTAGGCATAATACGAGATAGAATCACTCAGGACATCATATTTGAAAAACAAATATGGCGGCGTCGAAATTAGACAAACTCTCCAACTTCAACAAGCCATATCTTCTTAACTAAATTGATAGGAATACTAAAACTTTGGAAATAAACTAAAGTCAGTAAGATCTTTCATATGAACAACATTGTTTTTGGCTGGAGTATCCCTTTAAGTGTTGTACGTATAAAAGGTGGTCATCACCTTTAAAATGCAAAATTCCTTCACTGAGTTCACCATACGATTTACCAGAACATTCTGGGTCTGAAGTTGGTGTTATAAATTTCATAACAGATGGGCTGAAAGCATTAAGAACAGGAATTTGACAGCTCACGTTTGATTTCGCGTTGATCGGAGAACCTTGAATGATGGGTGAGCACTTTAACTAAAACAACGGAATTGTAATCATATTTTTATGCCACTAATACTGGCTATGTTATATATAAGTCAACAAATAATTTCTCAACGCAACCATGAGGTGATAAATGATAGTTTGACGCTACTCTGGCTTTAAAAACGTTTTTTGAAGGTAACTTTAAAAGTTACTTTCCATGAACAGTGTGGGTCATGGACAGCAACGTTTAAAGTTACGTACGTTCAAAAAACTTTTTAAAACCAGAGTAGTGTCAAACTATGTCTGTTATATATAAGTATTAATACTGGCTATGTTTTTTATATATAATTATATACATTGTGGTAGTGAATGTGCGAGCTTGAAGTAGACAGACGATACATGGACGATCGCGATCGAAGCTCCAACCTTCAAAAATGTTTTTAACCAGTTCTAATTGACGGTGAAATGCTCTAACCATTGAGCTACCAAGACTAAGATGGAGAGCGAAGGTTCTATAGTGATGTACTGGTTTGCTAAACAATGATCAATGCTAACATACAACCTCTCTAATGGCAGAGAAGAGTTCAAGTGATAAGAACACCAAATCTTACAGCCCTTACTGCGTATAACAGCGCAATTATAAGCATGTCTATACCTTTGAATCAAATATAGTGTTGCTTTTCCACTCATCTGAAGTCAGCTGATATTCTGGATAGTTCTGCATAGAAACGTAATCACGTTAAGTCTAAGTATCAACATACATATTCTCCTTACTGGTCTCCAAACATTTATTATAATACTAGTTGGGAGAAGTTGTTTTAATTTTTTGATAATTTCCTTTATTCTCTTACATATATATGCTTGGTTAACCATTGATATTATTAGGAGAAGTTAGGTTCTGATCACCCTGACTCACACATGGGATAAACATGGTTAAATAGGGACTTTGAAAAGTGCCTGTTTAATATACATCATCATCCTTCGACCAGGCGTGTGGTCGGAATGACGTGTGATATGTCGGGATGGTAGCGGGTAGTAGTTGCAAGTCTACTACTACAGGGAGTGTCTTCCCTGCCTTTTCGCGAGCACCGGCTGATCGGTAAGGCCCCCTTCTCAGCAGTGTTCAGCAAAGTACTGATATTTTGTACTTAAGTAAAAGTAAATCCTCAGTTTATACTTAAGTAAAAGTAAAAGTATGGCCTGAAAATCTTATTTAAGTAAAAGTAAAAGTATGGCCTGAAAATCTTACTTAAGTAAAAGTAAAAGTATGGCCGGAAAATTTTACTTAAGTAAAAGTATGGCAAAACATATTCCAGAAAAGTACTTCAGAAACAAACTATATATCGAACCACTAACCAACATGACAAATGACAATTGAAAATCTGGCACTGTACTTTAATCTGGGCGCTGTTTGGCGGCGCCAACTCAACAGTTGCCAACACGTACACACGCAAAATGAACTTCGCGCGATTTCTCTACTCTAGATCTCCAGCGGATGGAGAGTGGACCGAGTATTTCGCAACTCCGCGTTCCAAATTTCTTTTTTTACTTTGCCGATAAAACAAAAAGTAAGGAAGTAAAAAAGTAATTATTTTACAAAAATTTTACTTCGTTACAAGTAAAAAGTATTTGTTGAAAAATATACTTCGTTACAAGTAAATACTGTTTTTTTTTACTTAAGTAAAGTAACGAAGTAAATTTACTTCGTTACTGGCGAACACTGCTTCTCAGGGATACGAGCATTTGGGTATGAAGGGCTCATTAGCCTTGGCCATCTGTTTGGGGGAGATGGGACTCTTTATAGCTGTCTAGGAGAAGGAAAACTCTGATATAAAACCAAGAGTACGCGAGGGTATAAATTCCAGGATGGTACCTGGCGTGGTATAACCCATCTCAAAGAGGGTAGATAGGCCCTTCTTAGCATTTTTATGCAAACCTGTCCTGAGGAGGGAGGTCTCTTTAGCCTTGGCTACCTTTGTAGAATTGGTGTCTCGAGAAAAATACCTGGACGTAGGCCTGGCGAACCACGCTCCATAACCAGCTATCGAAAGGTTAGCATATCGGACTATGTACGATTGAAAGACGGTCATGCATTTCCTTGCTCTGCATCTCTTTGTGCTTTTTCTCTGTATTACGGTACGACGTAGTGCATGGGACGACAAGATTTTCAATAGTTCCATTAGACCTTTGTTAAAGCTAAATTTTCATCACAAAAGCGACTAGAGTGCTAGAAGAATTCTAGCTTATAACCACTACGAACTACAATGGACAACACTGCATGGCGGATCAAGCTACGCCCCTGGTGCAAATCAACTGTCTTCTTGAAAGCATGGTCACATTTATACAAGAAGGAAAAGATGTCCGAGACGACAAAGACATTCTGTGACGTATTTATTCCTTTTTTCTTTCTTTTATTAAACTATATAACTAAAATGAAAAGAATACTCGAGGTGACTGTTAATCTGTTATGTTTTAAGGCGATTTGTTTGTATATTTTATGTAAATTTATATGGCCGTGGCCCGTAGGGCAACCCCCCCCCCTCCCCCACCTTTAAGGCAAATACATTATTTATGGGGAATTTGAACCCGAAAAAATGTACATAGCTCTTTATGGTGTATATATGGGGGGGGGGTTGCCCTACGCTTTCCACCACTGCCCCACAAAAAAAGTTATTTGGCTTCTGTAAATATAAGCCCCCTCCTTTACTATAAGCCCATGGGTCTATAGTATGCATGAATAACATGGCAGTTTCACCTTTTTTGTTTTACACTTGACTCGTTTGATGAATATAACATGTTTTTCTACACAATTTTGAATGCAAAATTCTTTTTTAAAACAAATTTATGCAAAATACAAACACAAAATCCCACTATATTAAGACACCCCCCCTATAAGGCAATCAAAAATATAAACTGGACATAAAATCCATTTCAGACAGCATGCTGGTGTTGAATTTAATTCATAATTACTATATGTTCATAGATAACTTTAAATCGGCAGCCTTTATGAATAAGGTATACTTATAAATACGCTTAAGTGCCTGTAGAAAACAGCCCTAACTGCTTATATGCCCACTGAGACGTGTTGAGTAAATTGTATGCATATTTCATCCATATAAAATGATTTACAGACGGATAATCTTTGTTTACAAATTCAAAGTGAATTTGCATAATTACATGCCGAAATGCGATCGCCTCAAGGTCCTTAACATGCTTGATTTCCCCCGATTTGGAGTGTTTAGTGAGCAATATTTGCGCATTTGCATAAAATATACAAACAAATCGCCTTAAAACATAACAGATTAACAGTCACCTCGAGTATTCTTTTCATTTTAGTTATATAGTTTAATAAAAGAAAGAAAAAAGGAATAAATACGTCACAGAATATCTTTGTCGTCTCGGACATCTTTTCCTTCTTGTATAAATGCGACCATGCTTTCAAGAAGACAGTTGATTTGCACTATTCGCACTATTCGCCGACTATTCGCACTATTCGCCGACTATTCGCACTATTCGCCGACTATTCGCACTATTCGCCGACTATTCGCACTATTCGCCGACTATTCTCCTTTTATCAATGTGGAAAACAGCTGAGGTGATACCAATTCTTAAAGAGGGCGATTATCAAGTAGCTAATAACAATAGACCGATATCTTTACTGCCCATCCTGTCTAAAATATGTGAAAGGGCTGCGCATAATCAGTTCACCACTTATTTATCATCAAGATATCGCCTTTCGTCTAAACAAAGTGGCAATAAACAATGGCACTCCACAGAGACCTCTGTAATCCATACAACTGATGAAATACTAAGCGCTATTGACAAAAAAAACCTGACGGCTGTTGTTCTCCTCGACATGTCTAAAGCCTTTGACAGCATAAATCATCAAATCCTCCTTACAAAGTTACAAGATGTTGGTGCTTCCGAATCTGTGATACTTTGGCTTCGCAGTTACTTATCTACCCGCTACCAAGCCGTCCGCATTCATACAACCCTGTCAGATCGACTGCCAGTGGTCTGTGGTGTACCCCAAGGGAGTATTCTTGGCCCTCTTCTCTTTAGTATCTATGTAAATGACCTTTCAACGGTACCAAGAAATTGCTCAACTCAGCTATATGTTGATGATACTAAACTTCTTATGTCCTTTCGCCTTCAAGACCAGCGAAATGTAATAGATGAGATGAACCGTGACTTACTTTCTGTCCGGAATTGGTGTTTCGATAATCAACTGCTTCTTAACCCTGGAAAGACAAAGCTCTTAGTTTTTGGTAGCCGCCAGATGTCTGCTAAAGTTATCGATTTTCGGCTCTCTCTCTTAGGAAAAGAACTTATACCAGTCAAAGTGGCTAAAGATCTTGGCGTAATACTTGACTCAAACTTAACTTATAATGAGCATATAATGTCTATAGTATCGTCTTGTATGTCTCGCCTTGGACAGATCAATCGGGTCAAACACGCATTTGATGATCGTACTTTAATAATAATAATTAACTCTTTAGTATTTAGTAAACTTTTTTACTGCTCCAATGTTTGGAGCAATACTACCGAACGTAACCTTGATAAACTTCAAGCAATCCAGAACTTTGCATGTAGAATTGTTAGCGGAACCAGAAAATTCGATCATGTTACTCCGATCCTCAAGAGCCTGAATTGGCTTCCAGTGAGAGATCTACTTTATTATCGTCGAGCCATCATGTCGTTTAAGTGTATGACGGGCTGTGCTCCAAGTTACCTGACAAAGCAATTTATTAAGCGGTCAGATGTTTCAAAGCGCACCACTAGAACTTCACAACATCTCAATATCCCTCTTTTCAGAAGTGCCAGTGGACAAAGAACTTTCTATTATCAGGCCGTTAGCTTATGGAACTCATTGGACACTAAACTTAAACTTTGTAAATCCATTCGTGATTTCAAACGTTCTTTGAAAAATCAGCTTTTACAAGATTTTTTAATTAATTAGTAATTGTGAATTGATGTATTTAATTTCCTTTCTTTATATTGTAATTAGTTTTAGCTCTGAAAAGCCCCTTGGGGACGAGTTAATAAATTTGTATGTATGTATGCAGGTGACAGTGTATACTTACACCTATGTTATCTTCTGTTGAATACTTCAGGATATAATTCAGGAGAATGATTGATGCGGCTACTGCGAAAACCAGGGTTAAGAAAAGATATTTTATTTCCATTTAAAAGAAACAGAACATCTAGAAAATATTGACAAATTATAGTATTAATGTTATGAAATTACAGCTTAATGTTTGTCACTTGTTGGTGATCAGTCGCCAACTAGTCGGAGAATAAGTTAGGTAGTTACAGCTTGATGCTTGTAAAGTTGTAAAGGTCTTGCTGTGCAAGCTGTGTTAAGTTACGGGTTCGAGTCCTGCCTGGTGCTCAGGGTTTTTCTGAGTATTGGCAACTTAACACAGCTTGCACAGCAAAACCTTCACAACTTTGTGCGGTGAAAGTTGAACTCAGTTCAACTTTCCCGACTATGGTCGGCGACTACGCCGACTACTGCGACGCCGACGCCAACAAGATGTTTCCATATAGAAAAGAATAGAGAGCAAAAGTAACCAGATTCCCATTGTTTTACATCCTCATGGGAGTAAAAGACAATACGAATCTGATTACTTTTGCTCTAGTGTAACTACGCAGCCTGGTCGCCGACTGGTTGCCGACTGGTTGCTTATATGAAACGTCAGCAGGATATTTATTACGGGCACTGTCCAGGCACTCTATTAGAAAACATACTGCAAAGTCACGTTGTATTTCAGCTGATCTATCTCAGGAGGGCAGGTAATGACACACGAGTCGAGACAATTCCAGATATTCGTCTGGGCAAGCCATGACGTCGAATCGACAACTATAAACACTCAAAATCAGGGTTTTCAATGTCACTCCATTTATTGAAACCGTTATTCCTGTTTTAGTTACACTTGACAGACAGTATGGAAATTAGGCAACTGTGTACCTAAGGTACAAAGAGTTTCCAGTAAAGATTCCCGTATTCTAACAGGATCGCGTACTGTGGTTCCAGGGAAATATAAAACTGGACTTCAAACACGTCGAAATGCCGCGATATTTTGTTGTGCAATTAGTTACGCCACGACGAACACCAGTTGTGAATATTTAATGATTGACAAAATCAGCAACAAAGTTCGGGGTTTGTGTCGCATTACGACGGCCAGATGAAACAGTAATTGAGCAAAGCTGTGTAAAATCCCTTGATTTACCACCTCGGCAATCTCTGAAACGAGCCAGAAGGCTGAGTTCCTGTAGTTTGGTCCAAATAATTGGGTTATAAACAGGCAGCTGAAGCGGTTCACCGCAAGCTTAGTGAATGAAATTGACTTTTAGATGTTTCCACCAATTTCGAAGAGAAATCAGGCTATTTCTAGAATAACACAGCATATCAAAGCCAAAGAGAAGTCTACAAATGTATAGTCCAAACGAAAGTAGTAAAAAGTACACAGATGGACCACAAATCTCGCGGAAAAGCGATATTTGCGAGAGCTAAAATCGATACACACCCGTGCTTGGACACGCCGCCCAATTTGAAGAAATATTGCATACAAATAAATAACTAAACAAGTAGTCGCTAAAATATTAGATTACAGCTGTACTGTACCATATAACACAAAATATGTATAGAATTAATAATTTTCAACAGTGAAATATATACCTGTACACGTTCTTGCCAACCTCGTAACTAGGCTCCTTTCTTGAATCCGCGCAAATTCCAAGATGGCCGCCATGACTGATGGCCGCCAAAACTGCTAAGTTCTCAAAAAAAAGGAGAAATAAGAGAACTTCAATGTGTTGAAAAATACTTAAGTAAGAGTACTTACGTATATTCATGGACGACGTTTTGGACGATGTGTCCTGACCGGACTGAAGAAGGACACATCGTCCGAAACGTCTTCCATTAATATACGTAAGTACTCCTACTTAAGTATTTTTCGACACATAGAAGTTCTCTTATTTCTCCTTTTCATATTATAATATTCAGTAGGACATTTTCACGAAGAATGGACACAAGCCAATGAGCTTACTTATCTCACATTTCTCTGTAACTCAAATGTCAACAGACACATGTACGCGTTGCGTACCTATTTTTAATTCCTAGGAAGACTTGAAGCCAGAATTTGTTTAGAAAAAAAAAGCTTTCAACGAAATTAGGTTTAAAGTTGTAAAGTTTTTGCTGTGCAAGATGTGTTAAGTTGTCATTCAATACTCACAGCAACACCTTTACAACTTTATTAACATCAAGCTGCAACTACCTAACTTAACTGTTGAAATTAGTTCAATTTTGTTTCCCGGCCCTTCTTTGTGCGTTAGCCACGTCGCCTCTGTAATATGATAGAAACTTGCACCGCACTGTACGTAATCCTTAGAGGATCGAAGAACAACAAAAGTACAATAATTTAGGCAAAAGAATGAAACAGATTGTTATATAATACACATGTCAGCCATGATAAGAATCAAGAAGCGTGTTGCTATCTTTAATGTCAATACATATGGTCAGCGGTTACAACTATAACATCCACTGAGTACCAAGTAACACTAGGAGCTCCCGTAACCAGCCGGTGATGTGTTGACACGTATTTCTGGATTTGCGTTTTCAGGAGGTACTTGGTGGTCACTATCATCCCTGGTTAGGGTATCACTGTTGTCTTCCTGTTCAACTGTCGATCTTCCTTGGTCCAATCTTAGGGCTACTCGGTTGCGTCTAAGCTTCTGGTTTCCCGTATCCACTATGTATGAACGAGGTGATGAATGATGTGCCACCACAGTTGCTTGTTTCCATAGTTTCGATCCTGGTTCTGGTCGTATCCTTACTTGGTCACCAGGTTTCAGGGGGGCTAGTTCTTATATAACACAGATATTCTAGAATACGTCGCTGTGTTTACGTTATGGCACATTAATGTTATCATAAATTACTTATCCATTAACTGCCATTAAAGATACGCATAGATATAATACACGAAATCGAAATAATTTGTCTACCAACAGTGAAGAGGAACTGGGGTAAACATAAACTTGACTATCATGCGGTTAAAGATTGGAATTATTTTGATGAATCTATTAGAAATGCTAAGGATGTCCTAACTTTTAAAAGGCGCTATTTTAATTATTTCAAGACTGTTGATAACTGATAGATTTAATAACATATGTATATGACTTTAGATTTTTTACTATTTTATACTTCTAATGCTTTTTAATCTAATTGTCCTCCTTTTACATACAGGTTAATACATTTTTTATATTTGTTTATTTTTATAAACTTGTACTAATTATTTTGTCAGGACCTCTCTGAAAATCACCTTTGGTGAGAGAGCTTCCTGAAATTAAATATTGTTCATCATCATCATCATCATTATGTCTTATAGACTTCTGTTTTCAATCTATCGGCTATATTAGGGTGTGTCCGATACCCTCTTATACTTATGACGTTAGGATTAAATTTCATATCACGTTAGGATTAATTAAGAACCGTCAAAGCGTCACGTATTTTGCGGCACTCTAAAAACTCCAAAAAAAAGAAAATTATTTGACAGGACTAGTTCAAAAGTAATGCTTATTGTCAATTTGTGGAAAATGTATAAAAAAACTAAAGGGGAATATTGGAGGCAAAATCACTAACCAATTGAACAGTGCCAGAATAATTATTAGACTCGTAAGCCAATATAGAGTCGTAATATATACATTTTCCTGCAACAATATTCAATCTGGGAAGTGGAACAGAAATCACAATTTATATTCTGTACGACATGAATTATCAGTGACAGAAAATAGATTGGTATTGAGAGGAACATAACTTGAAGTCATGCCGCACAAGTTGAGAAATGATACCTTAAGATTATCAGGGAATCGTAAAAACCAAGCAAGCATTGCGAACCAAAGACAAAGTGTAGTGCAGGCCACTCGAATAGACATGGATACAGAGAACTAGCTATATATGTGAAACAGTGCTATTATTTCCTGCCAATGTCTTGGATAGGCACCATTAAAAAATAATGACATGTCAATATATATTCTGTATACAAATCAAATATCTAAAAAGGTTGGTGTACTGCCGAAATAGCGTGTCAGTAGTTTAACGTTTCGAGCGAAGGCCCTTCGTCAGAGAGTGAAACGTAAAGTGAATATATATATATATATAATTTAAAATAGTTGAGATTAGTTTGTCACTGACTAGTTAAAAAAACGTACATACAACGTTTTTATAAAACTTTATTAAGACGTTTCGACATATTTGTCAAGAACCTTGACAAATATTCAAAAATAGCTCAACATGTAGAACAAAAGGATCATTGTCCAGATTTCAATAACATTGCAATCTATATATATTACATATAATTAATGTGAAATGAATAAGTCGGACAATTACCATCAACGCTTGTTTCTTGAAGCGTGGTATTCTGTTAAGGACGCTAATGCTCATAATGACCATATTCTAATAGCATAACTTGGATCTATTTAAGTCTGTTTTGACTTTTAATATATTCTTAACCGACGAAGACCGTAGTTGTTCGGTCGAAACGTCTTAATAAAGTTTTATAAAAACGTTGTATGTACGTTTTTTTTAACTAGTCAGTGACAAACTAATCTCAACTATTTTAAATTATGACAAATCCTGGCTGCAATTTTAGCATTTTTCATATATATATATATATATAATATATAATATATATATATATATATATATATATATATATATATATATATATATATATATATATATATATATATATATATATATATATATATATATATATATATATATATATATATATATATATATATCTATGAATATATTAGAACTGGTGAAGTGACGGCTTGTGAAATTATATGTAATATATATATCTGTACTGTAGATATGCATCAAGCCTATATACCTCAGAAAAATTTTCTGAGTCCCTGACGGGAATCGAACCCGTAACCTTCTGATTGCCGGTGCTTGATGCATATCTACAGTACAGATATATATATATATTATCTACAGTACAGATATATATATTACATATATATCTATATATATATATCCTGTATGTATATCATGTATATGTATATCCTGTATATACTGTATATTATATGCTGTATATATGTATATATATATATATATATATATATATATATATATATATATATATATATATATATATATATATATATATATATATATATATATATATATATATATATATATATATATATATATATATATATATATAGGAGCGTGGGAATAAGTGAGTGAATCATGTGTGTGGACCAGAAGCTGTTATGTAAATATGCCGTAACTCGTAAGACCAAAAGATAATATATATAAAACAATATTGAAATGTTATAGTTAAACTAGTGTCAAATATTGATATCGAAAACAATTGATTGTTTGTTATCGCACCCGCCTAAACCAATATTAAGACAGGATTTTAATCAAACAAGATATAATACATTTCAACTTTATTCGCCGCGTACTGGATCGTTAAGAAGACTGGATCTTTAAGAAGCCTTAACCATGAATACAACACAACTGCAAAATGAATTCATACACGCTTGTTTTGTACGAGAAGCTAAATTTTATTACATCCGTGGCTCTGTTCCGAAGAACTACTTTATCAATCATATTATTTGCTGTCTTGTCAACGTCCTACTGGCTCTTACAACAACTCTTCTTAACTCTGTAACGGTGCTGACTTATTGGAAATCCCGTCGACTCCGAACGAAAGTATCGTATTTCATGATAATGATTCTCTCTCTGGCCGATCTAGGGGTAGGTCTCGTTGGCCAACCCACTGTTGTTGTTCAGTTAGTAAGCGAAATATTAGGAAGGGGAAATTGTGCGACGAGTGCCCTCGCCGATATATTATCGACGATACCAATCGGTATGTCGCTGGCGGTTATAAAAGTTATGAGTGTTGAACGATATTTTGGCGTCATCCACCCGTTGTTTCATCGCGCGAAGATAACGAAGCAAAGGCTATTGGTTATTACAATAATTATGTGGCTATTGTTTCTCGTGAAGGTTTGGGGCAGATTCTACATGCGTGATGTCATCTATAAGATCATGATCTCCAGCGATATTGTTCTTTTGGTGATCTTAACTTTAATCGTGTACACCAAAATATTTTGCGTATGGAAATCATCGACAAAGGCAATTGTAAACGCGAGAAACGCTGTATCCCATGATGGCCGCCAAGCGAACACGAACGAACTGGGAGCTGGATTTTTACAAAACGTGATGCAAGCGAAAACGTTCTTCATCGTAGTTATCTGCAGTTTCGTTAGCCTCGTCCCACAAGCGATAGTGACATCATCACTTGGTTTGAAAGGAGGTGCAGCTGTAGCCTATTGGAGCGCGACGTTTATCATGATGAATTCCAGCTTGAACTCTTTGGTATTGTTTTGGAGGAATCAGCATTTGAGAAGCGAGGCTCGAAAGGTCTTGGGCGGACTACTTTTTCATCGGCAGCAAAGTGTAGATTAGAATAGAATTCGAAAGAATGAATTTGAGGGTATGAGCCTAGAATGTGCAGGTCTATTTAATTTAAAGTCCTTATCTCATGTTGGTTTTATATATATTTATAATATTGGGCACTTCATTAAAAAATAGGAACGCAACGCGTACATGTGTCTGCTTACATTTGAGTTACAGAGAAATATGAGATAAGTAAGTTGCTTCATTTTTTCGCAGCATATATAGTTCAGTTGTTGACAGTTCAGTTGTGATTTTTGACAGTTCAGTTGTGATTTTTCACAGTTCAGTTGTGATTTTTGACAGTTCAGTTGTGATTTTTAACAGTTCAGTTGTGATTTTTAACAGTTCAGTTGTGATTTTTCACTGAACTGTTGTGAATTATTCGGCTTTTTACTTCGGGAAATGCCGTTGCATCTTCGATCACCTTTCGTACAGCGCATGCGTGGTATTGGTTTGCAACGCACGTGATCGTGAAAGGTGAAATGGCGGATGATTTTGAAAATTCTTGCTGTCTTCATGCTTTTTTAAGGTATTATAAACTTACTGTGCTTATTAAACTAGACAAAGTTTAGACATAACTGCATGTTTGTTCCGTTGAATGTTGTTTTTAGGCGGTTGAAGCATGAAAAATTATTAAAAATGAAGATTTAAATTTTGAAAGTGAGGTCAGACTCGGGTGTGAATACTCACATACATTCATACACGTGTAGAAAAGCCTTTTGACTTTAGTCTCTTGGTCAGTCTTTAAAATAACTACAAAACATTTGTATGCAACAAAAAACATTCTTTCTGGTGCCATAACCAGGTCTGCAGGGTAGTATTGGGCTATTCCATTTAATAACCGCACCCCCCCCCCCCCTATCGAGGACACATGTTTCAGATTCATGACCCCTGAGGAATTCCGGGCTCTGAAAGGTCTACCCCTGAGGAATTCTTGGCTAGAAAATGTCTACCCTGAGGAAATCCTGGCTAGAAAATGTCTACCCTGAGGAATTCCAGGCTAGAAAATGTCTATCCTGAGGAATTCCTGGCTAGAAAATGTCTATCCTGAGGAATTCCTGGCTAGAAAAGGTCTACCCTGAGGAATTCCTGGCTAGAAAAGGTCTACCCTGAGGAATTCCTGGCTAGAAAAGGTCTACCCTGAGGAATTCCGGGCTAGAAAATGTCCACCCTGAGGAATTCCGGGCTCTGAAAGGTCTACCCCTGAGGAATTCCAGGCTAGAAAATGTCTTCCCCCTGAGGAATTCCAGGCTAGAAAATGTCTAACCTGAGGAATTCCTGGCTAGAAAATGTCTACCCTGAAGAATTCCAGGCTAGAAAATGTCTACCCTGAGGAATTCCGGGCTAGAAAAGGTCTACCCTGAGGAATTCCAGGCTAGAACAGGTCTACCCTGAGGAATTCCAGGCTAGAAAATGTCTACCCTGAGGAATTCCAGGCTAGAAAATACACACCCCTGAGGAATTCCAAGGGCTCAAATGACCCTACCCCCAAATAATTCCAAGGTCCTCGATAGGGGGGGTACGGATATTAAATGGAATAGCCCATTGGAAGTGCTCATCCTAGACATTTTTGGCCAAACATTGCACACTTGCCAGACTGGAAAGTTTGTAAAATGCACAACTGATATCAAATTTTCAGTTGCCATTTTGCATGGGCAATATTGTTGCAATATACATTTTATAGGTGAACAATTTTTATGTATCGTTATCATTGTGTAGAGTGACCAGGCCTTCAGTTTATCTAGTTGCATAATTTTTTGCTATAATTTTTTGTTTTGAAGATTACCTGTTGTTATGCCATTTTTATCTAGACTAGGCAAAAATTGTAAAGAAAAGCCATTGTAGCTTGCATTAGATGCAATTTTTCGCATGTGGGAAAAGTCATCTTCCGGTGAAATTTTTACCAATTTTTATGTATTATTATTGTATTGTTATCATTGTATAGTGTGATCAGGTCTTAACCTGGCTCACGATCCCTAAAAGATCAAATGTCATCCTATATTTTGTATGATACTTTAGAACGTCCGTTTCACAGTATTTCTGTAACTTTTATATTACTTCCTGATTTTAGATTGTCAATCAGTTCAATGGCTCTAGATGCAACAAATGGATAATTAATTTTTTAACACATTGAGTAAGTTCACTTAATATATTTCTCAATTACACTGTAGATACCTGTAGTATAGGCCTAAAATCCTAACAACTTTCTTCTTCTGTATTTTGGGTAGTGACCGCAATGCTCAACATCAATTACTTGTAACTTGGTCAGCTTCTTATTACCAGTAATCAAAGTTATTGAACACAGTTGAGACGTGACTATGGTAAATATACATTTAATGTTACCTAAAGGTATTTTCCATGTGATTGAGAAAACTGATGTTGCATGTTAAAAAGAGTAGAACAATAAATCTTTGAGAGTATCAAAAATAACAAATTATTTAAAGTATTAAATCATTTTAAAGGATATAGCAGATTGTGAAACCATATATAAGTAATATCAAAGACCTTTTCTGTTGTGTATTAATTTATTCATTACATCAGATTTGGTTAATATGAATTACTCTTGTTGATTACCAAGTGCTTTCCTATTTTAAGTTTTTTTTTTTTTAAATTTACATCAGTTTTGTCAGTCATTAGAAAATAGAATTTCTATAGGTAATCATATGATAGCAAGTGCAATTAAGGATTTGGTTAAGGGAGAGAGGATTTATTTAATTCAGAATAATATTTTGAAAATTTATCCAATTGCCCCAACTGGGAATTGAACCCATGGTCTCTGGTCTACTATAAACATACCAGTGCTCTGACCACTGTGCTACTGAGACACACGGTCTGGACAGTCAGTAGTTTCCGGCACTGTTGTGCATCCATTATGCAAGTCTAATTTTCTAATATCATGAGTACTAGTGTAAATCCTTAATTGGACAAGCAAAATCATATAATTACTTATTAATTATCATGCATGACAAAATTACATTGTCCAATTTGTCAAATGTTTATTTTCATCTGAGGGTTTGTTGGCAATAGAACAGACAACACACAATAACTAGATTATGCTATCTCACAGAGGCCATGATTTATTTATTGACAAGAAAATTTCATGAAAATGACTAAACACAACCAAAAAAGTCAACTTAATTTACTAAATACTCACATACTTACTGAGCCAATTACAAGTACCATATTTAACTGGTAAATTGCTTGCATAAGTGACCATCACTCTTGTAAACGCGTATTGCTTGAATAAGTGCCCATCACTCTTGTAAGTGCCCATCGTTCTCACAAATGCCTATTGCTTCCATAAGTGCCCATCGCTCTTGCAAACACCATTGCTCACATAAGTGCCCATTGCTCTTGTAAATGCCCATTGCTTGCATACTTGCTTTTGCTTGCATAATTGCTCTTGTAAATGCCCATTGCTTGCATACATCACTCTTGTAAACGCCCATTGTTTGAATAAGTGCCCATCGTTCTCGTAAATGCCTATTGCTTGCACAAGTGACCATCTAAGCGCCCATTGCTTGCATAAGAGTAACTGCTTGTGTAAATGCACATTGCACACCCTCTTGTTTTGGTGAACATTAGGAAGTTGGGTGGTTGGCATTTTACTGGTCAGATATGGTACTACAGAGTATGCTTTGCATCAATTCACACCTTTATAAATGTCCATTAAGAACAATGGAGAAAGCTTCACTCCAAATATTCTCAGACTGCATTCATGCTTAAAAATATTAGAGAATACTAGCATAACACAAACCCTAGGAAATGATTTAAAACAAATCCATTACACATGGCAGCTATTTTTTAATATGGTAACATTAATTTGTGCCCCCTTGAGTGCAATCAACACAATAATTGCATTGCATTCCTCTTGATCAATCAGAATGTAGTAATTTTGTCATGCATTATTATAATAAAAAACATAATATTATTTGCATGTTTCCACTAATCAAGTCGGTAGTTGTTGTTATTAAATATAAACTTTTGGCATGTTGAATTTTTTAATAATGCAAAGTGGAACATGGATATATTCTGGTTAAACTAAATAAGATAATTCTTTCTAAAATTTCAAACTTCTAAAAGTAAAATGACACTGCTTATGTTGGGGTTTGCCCTTGCCATGTCTTCAGCTTCCAACATCTCCTGTCTTCCTTAAAGTTAACCCTGGTATGTCCTCATGCACGGTCTTCTTCCATGTGATCTTTGGTCATCCTCTTGTAGCTGACCCTTCCACCTCCATCTTTGCACATCTCTTTACCCAATTGCCATTGTTCTTCCTTTCCACATGCCCAAACCACCTCAATTTTGCTCTCCTCAGTACCTCACCTATCCTTTCAATACCCATTCTCTCCCTCATTACTAGTCATGTCCTCCTTCAGAGACACACCACTCATCCACCTGACCATCCTCATCTCTGTCCAATGTCCATTCTAGCAAATCATCTAATTCACTTTGCATTGCCCATGTTTATCCATCATAGATCATCACACGCATACTGTACACATGCCACATATACTTTCCTCTTCAACTTCAATGATATGCCTCTTGCAGTCAGAATGGGTGCCTGCTCCCTAAACTTTTGCCATCACTGCTGCACCTGCTCCATTACCAGAGGAATTGGGGATTGGCTTTCAAGATGGAGAGAATGCTATGTTGACTGATGGACCTATATGCAAAGGTGCAACTGAATTTTGCTATCTGGGTGACATGATAAATGATGGTGATGGAGCAGGTGCAGCAGTGATGGCAAAAGTTTAGGGAGCAGGCACCCATTTGCCATCGACCTTAAACAACCCTTCACACCATCTCTTGTACACCCTACACTTGATCACTTTCACATTCTTTCCACATGGCCAATCACATTCCTTAATATCAATTTTCCCTTTTCACTTAGCTTTGCTAAATTTCCCCTAAAATTACTAAATTTCCCCTAAAATTACTAAATTTATTCCCAGTGTCTTACAAGTTTGACTTAAATCCATGTTCCACTAGGCATCAAAGGAGTGGACAATGATTTGAGAACCCCTAAAACCATTGAGAACTTAATTGGATGTTACCGTACTTCACACTAAGATGTTACAAAAATATTGGAAGACTTTAAGCTACATTGTAGAACTTTACATTATGCCAGGAAGACTTTACATTATGTCAGGAAGACTTTGCATTGCATTGGAAGACTTTACACTTTGTTGGAAGACTTTACACTTTGTTGGAAGACTTTACACTATGTTGGAAGACTTTACACTGTGTTGGGAGACTTCCACATTACTGTATGTTGGAAGACTGATTACACTACTTTGGAAGACTTTACACTATTTTGTAAGACTTTACACTACATTGTAAGGACACCATTACTGCGCTACATCAAGACGACGTTGACAATTTCCACAAACACATTTATGAACAGAACTGTGATATACAATTTACCAAAGTAATTGATGAGAATGGAGCTCTCCCTTTTCTAGACTATTTTGTAATATGTGACAAGAACAATCTAAGGACTAGTGTTTACAGAAAACCAACACACACTGGTAGAGTGGGTAGACTACTGGATGAATCATCCTACAACCCAACAGTACACAAAGCAACAACCATCAAGACTTTGACAAGACAAGTACAACTTATTTGGGATTCAACCAAAACGCCACCCAACGAAAACAAATATTTTGGCATGTGTTTCACAAAACCAACTGCAATACTAACTTTATTGAACGGAACAACCACAAAAACAATGTGAATACCATACATTAACAGTACATAAAATAAGCTACTAGAAATGAGGACAGAACTAATCACATTGCTAAACACCACATACAAACGAAACACAACATTGACTGGGACTCGACTGAATGTATCGCCTTTAGTACAGGCTAGAAATGGCAACTTACATAAGAAAGTTGGTATACCAACTTGAAACATAAACTACTTAACAGATCACAACAATCACCAACATCTTACAAAAGACTTCTTCACATGCACCAACAAACAATGCTAAGGCCCATCAATGAACAATAGGCCCACCAACAAACAATAGGCCCACTAACGACACAACACCCACTCACACTAATTATGACACAAACAAATAACAATGTAATGAACTAGACATATATACCATAGGCAAACCTGACAAATGCGCTTTACTTGACTCTGAAGATGAACACCGCAGAGGCTGTGGAAACAATTCAGTTAACAATAAATTAATAATACTCTTTCTCAAGACTACAACAACCTGGACAATCAACTTGTTACTTTAACTTTACACTACATTGGAAGACTTTAACACTGTATTGGAAGACGTTACACTATTGGAAAACTTTACGCTACGTTATAAGACTATTGCTATACACAACTGAGTAGGGTTATTGCAATCCATCAAACACATTTTTGCTCTATGTACACATGAATGCCTGCATGTGCGATTACAAGTTGTTGTTTTTTTATCATCTCAAATCATTGTCTTTCCTTGTATTTGGTGTGTATTCGTAATGTAAGAGAACAGGTTGTCCTGGCTGTTGCAGACTGTCTTTTCAACAGGTACAGTAAGTAATTATACTTTGAAGAGATTTAATCTGACACTAATAGTTGTATTATCCAAAGAACTTTCCAAATCCATTTTCCCCACAACCCTTTTCACAGAGGTATCTCTTAAAAACACAACTGCTATGAACATTATAAACTATAATTGATAGCTAAAAGCCTTACTACTGTAGACCTTACTGAGAAAATGTCAGTGAAGGCAGGCAGGCATGTAAGATTACCATAAGAATGATAAAAAATTTATTTATTACCATTTACAGTATGCAAAACATATACAGTAATGCCAAAAGATTATCTTTCTAGATAATACTTGTGCATTATTGTTAATAAATTATTTCCTAACTACTGTATAAAGACGTATTACCTAAAGACATTGTGAACTTCCTAAAACATTGTGAACTTCCTAAAAACAGTGTATAATATTATATATTATAATAGTTTAATAAAAATTTGGAAGTTTGCAACCAAAAAACCTGATTAGAATAATTTGTAGTTTATCAATTTCAGTTGAGAGAACATAAGAACTAAAAATTACAGGTTAACATTTAAATGTTTCTTTAATTGTTTACTAATTATAAAAATATATAAAAATAATTATTTCCAATCCTAAAAACAATGTATAATTATTATAATAATATAATAAAATTTTAGATGTTACAACTCCAAAACCTGATTAGCAAGCCTGGATATTAGCGGCCGGTCACGGACATTGTCTGGTACAAATATCCCATTTCTAGAGATTTGACAGTTACAATATTAATTGTGTCTGTCATTTTGTCCGATGCTCATCCTGTCCGAAGATTATACTCAACTTTTTGTGAAAGTAAAACATTTTTGTGTTGAATGGACTGCGTTTAGATTTCGTGTTGTACAATCTCAGATGAGAGACATTATGGAGACATTGCGTTAAATTTGGTGACATTACGCTAAATTTGGTGACATTGCGCTAAATTTGGAGACATTGCGCTAAATTTGGAGACATTGCGCTAAGTTTGATGACATTACGCTAAGTTTGATGACATTACGCTAAATTTGGAGACATTACGCTAACTTTGGAGACATTACGCTAACTTTGGAGACATTGCGCTAACTTTGGAGACATTACGCTAAGTTTGAAACATTACGCTAAGTCTGGAGACGTTACACTAAGTTTTGAGATGTTGCACTTAGTTTTTAAACGTTACACTAAGTTGTACTGTGATAATAGCTACAATCTTTTGTATCCGTTACAAATTCATTTGTGCTGGTCATTCTGACAGGTACAGCAAAAATAATTATTTCCAAGCTTGCTGATTAGTACTAATTTGTAGTTTATCAATTTCAGTTAATGACAGAATATAAAGAATTATAAAAGCAGGTTAAATGTTATTTTAATTAATATATACTTATGATAAACCAGCTTATATGTTAGCAAGAATTTTAGACAAAACAAATTTTAAATTAAAATATTCAGAATTATATGCATAAAATCCAATATTCTCCTCTCTATATCCGGCCATTGTCTTTAGTTCTTTGGATAACACAACTTTGTTTTTGGTAAAGTGTCTATCTAGTGTTTGGGCTTTCTATAGATATTATCATCAGCTAACGTTTCATCTTGATGTCATATATCCCTGCTAAAGTTGATTTACTACTCATAGGAAGTGACGTCAACCCAGCGACAAACAAAGACGTTGCACAGTGATCGATTCAACACTGAAATACGAAGACAGTTTGTGAATTGAACAATTTTTTCTAAACATGTTGAAGGTCAGAGCAAACTCTCTTCGTATTTCACTGTTGAATCACTCTACAATGTCTTTGTGTATCACCGGGTTGATGTCACTTCCTGTCATTAGTAAACCAACTTTAGCAGGAAGATTTCACACAAACTACTAAAACAAGTATTGTCATACGGACTGAAACACTGAATAACACCCAAAGAATACCGACCAAGACTATTGTATCCAGCATTGAGGCTGCCTTAGCTCAGCAATGAGACATGCCAGAGACAATGAAACATGACATACTCCCTTGATGTGTGACAACAACTTACAGTAACTAAACACAAACAAAAAGTGCCTAGATGCATTTCCTCCACACACTGACAACATTTTCAGTACAATGGCACACACTGCAAACAGTTACATGGGACTGCTATGGGATCTCAGTCGTTGTTGCTGCGATTGTGATGCAAGCCATAGAGGAACAACTTACAAACAAAAATTACCCTAATTTGGTTTCACCAAATAAGTTGAGGAGAATGGAGCTCTTCCTTTTCTAGACTGTTTGGCAACATGTGACAAGAACAAAAACTAAGGACTAGTGTGTACAGAAAACCAACACATATTGATAGGCTGCTGGATGAATCATCTTATAACCCAATGGTACACAAAACAAGAACCATCAAGACTTTGACAAGACAAGCACAACTTATTTGTAGTTCACTCAAAACTATATGCAACAGAAAGGATGTTTCCCAAAACAACTACAATACTAACTTTGTTGAACTGAACAACCACAAAAATAACGAGACCAACAAGACTGACAGCAATACAACTGGGACAATGGCAACAATACCATACATGATTAAAATACATCAGAAACTATTGCACATATTTTACGACCTTCCAACATATGTGTAGCCCACAAAACTATAACCGCTTTGCAACATATACTTACTAATGTGAAAGACAAAGAACCACCTCATGACAGACAGAGTGCAATTTACAAGATCAAATGTGCAGACTGCCAGGACACTTATATTGGTGAGACCAGCAGAAACCTAAAAAATCAGTCTAACTGAATACAAACAAGCTTTTAGAAATAGGAACAGAACTAATCACATTACTGAACAGTGAACACCAACACTGACTTGGACTTGGTTGAATGTACTGTATTGCCATTTTGTACCAACTATAAACAGCAACTATAAGGGGCTGCTTACATTATAAAGTTGGTATACCAACTTCACCAACTTGGAACATAAACCAATTAATAGATCATGACAATTATCAACAACACATTACAAAAGACTTCTATACACACACCAACGAACAATGAATGCAACTCACTAATTAATCATGATGCAACTCACACTAATTATGATACAAACAAACAATGATGTAGTGAACCAGACATGTATATGTACTGTAATAGGCAAACCTGACAAACATGCTTTACTTGACTCTGAAGATGACCACTGCGCCCTTTGAAACGTCAGTCACCAACAATAGTCTTTCACAAGACTACAACAACCTGGACGATCATTCTAATGAAACTTTAATTGATGATAATATTAAGCAAACACAAGATAGACACTTTAAAATTAAAGCACTTTGTTTTTTTGTTTTGCTGCTAAAGGTGATAAAAATATCAAGTGACATTTTTTGATTTTCTGAAATATTAAATATTTTTGATTTTATGAAAGATTAACAGCTTTAGATTGATTTTATAAATCCATTGCAAGGTTCCAAGAAAATATCAGTGAAATTTCCACAGTACTGGTAGATTATTATTATTTCATAAAAAGCATGAAATGTTTTATGGCAGTGTGATTGATAATCAGAAAATTCAGATCATTTTTGTTATTTGCAAGTCGTTCCAAATAATATTTGTATCACCTCCTAGCAGCAACATGAACAAAGTTCTTTAGTTTTTACCATTATTAATACCGTCATTGTCATCTATATGTGAACACGATTAATGAAAACATATTCTGTTTTTAATGTCAAAGTTAAAGGGGAACTGTAGTCAAATAACTTTTAAATAAAGGGCCTTTAAGTATAATGTTTAGAAATGTTAATTGTTTGACAGTATCTGATCTTGTACTCGAGAAATAACGTTTTCATTCTTGTATTTTACTCTTCTGGCCACTGCTAGTTCAGAGTTTTCTTGATGGCTGAAAGTTCGTGTACCATGGGAGTTTTCAATTTTGACATCATTGAGTGCTTGTCTTTTGTTGTTTGCACTCAATGATGTCAACATTGAAAAATAAAACTGCAGCTGTACATCAACTTTGAGCTGTCAAGCAAACTGTAAAATGGTACTGTCCAGAAGCTTAAAATATGAGAATGAAAATGTTGCAGGCTTTCACGCAAACATTAGGATGAAATTAGGACTCAAATTTTAGGAAAAGTAGGAATTTTTCGTGATTAATTTGAAATGACAAAAATACAATCCAAGCTTAAAAACACAATAATACAATTCAACCTTATTTTTCATAAAATTCAGTGGTTTATCTTAGCCAGGAGAAAATAGTATGAAACAAAAAACTAGGATTTTAAGAGAAAAAGTAGGAAATCAAGCATACTTAGTAAAAAGTAAGAAAGTACAAAAAAATAGAAAAAATTAGGAAAAGTAGATTGCCAGAAAGCCTGACGTTGTTTCTCGAGTGCAAGAGCCGATATCAAATTATTAACATTTCTGAACATATCACTCAAGGTCTTTGATTTAAATATATTTTTTTACTACAGTTCCCCTTTGACCATGGCATTATTTTAAATAAATTGACAATTGGTCAGACCTGGATGCATTGATGTGACAAATTGACTCAGATAAAAACTTGTCACATGTGCCAGGGAAATATTTCTCTTTGACATTGCTACAGAACATGTTTTGATTGAGTGTGTTCATCTTTTGATGACTATGACAGTAGTCAGGTTAAAAAGAGAAAGATCTATGGCTGTATGAATTCCATTTTGTTATTTTATTGCTTTGAACATTGAAAATGATCTTAGTGGAAACTAAAATTCAACAGCCATGTTCTTTCATTTCAATTGTGCAAATAATTTGTGAATGTCAGGGTTTGCTGTGATATTTTAAAAACAGCTTACCATGTTTATTTTCCCAATGTCATTGCACAATTGTTGATCTCTTTGAGTATAATACTTGTACTTGAGTGAAAAAGAACAAGTCATTTTTAGCAATAACTAATAGCTGTTGTTGTATCTGAGTTTAATGCCAGTAAATCAGTATTATTTTACTGAGTTGGTGTTAAATTCTTGACAATGTTGTTAGTAATTGCTTTGGAAATACAGTTCTTGTTGACTTGTTGTTTAAAACAAAAGCTGTATTTTCTTATCAGCCAATACATGTTTTCTTTAATCATTCACACAAATACAAAAGTTTTTCTCTTTGTAAATATTTATTCAAGTTGTAATTACTCTATTTACAATTGTGTTTTTTTTTTCAATAAATATTTTCAAAAATTAATATGACTCCTTTTTAATAAAAAATTCAATTCCCATGGGAATTCTCCTCTAGTTAAAAAATAATTACCCCAGCTGACTCCCCTAGTGCTACTCCTACTAAAAGTAGGAGTAGCACTAAGGGAGCCAGCTGGGGCACTAAGACTAAAATACAACAAAGTGAAACTGCCCAAGCTAACTCCACTAGTGCTACTCATACTGAAAGTAGGAGTAGCACTAAGTGAGTTAGCTTGAGCAACTAAGATAAAAATTAAATACAACAAAATTAAACTCCCCCATCTAACTACCTTAATGCTACTCATACTAAAAGTAGGAGTAGCACTAAGCATGTCAGCTGGGGCAAGACTAAAGATAACAACAACTACTTAACGATTCCTTGTGTAAAGGCAACCGAAACATGCAAATTTGTGAAACATGCAAATTAATCCCATATGTGAATCAGAAAACATGCATTACATTATAATAGACCCACTACCCAACTAGTCCCTAGCTAAGTCCCTAGCTAAGTCCCTAGCTAATCTAGCTAAGCCCTAACTGCCTCACTGCCTATTATCTACCTAACTATCCCACACCCTCTTTTCATTCTCTTTCTTCACCAACACACTGTTACCACACACTCTCTTTCACCTGATCATGCAGGCCCCCACCCCAGTTCTCCCATCCCACTACCACCCCCTCAGCAGAGGAAAACGCATGGTCATTATTGCAGCGCATGATGAATCCCGTCTGTTGAGCTAACTCATTCCTACAGTCTACACCAGTCAACTCACACCCCCATAATTAAAAATTACAATAATCCAAAATAAAATTTAAAAGAAAAGAAAACTTAACCCACCTAGTCAGTATGCCAATCAGATTTCCTATTTGGGTGGCTCTGTTGAACCGAAATGTTGCCTTTATACCTTAACCGACTTAAGTCCGAATAAAACCAGTATTTTTCACTAAGTAACCTCAAGTTCTACCCATCTTTTGAATTTCGTACACAATAACAAGCCTATGAGGGTAATTTATATGCACATAAATGAATATTAAATTACCACCATTTATGAATAGAGTGTTTTCACTTCAATGACAGAGTGCTTACTTTGCAAACTGGGTGTATTTGCAGTTATAATATGTTTGAAGTTGTAAATGTAGTGAGAAATATTTGACCGGTGTCAGCGGCGGTCGTCACAGTCAAGTAAAAAAGTGTTAGCTTTGCCTATATTTGTTTGCAAACTGGGTGTGTGTATTCTTGAGAAAGACTGACCATTCAACAGCCTCATCGGCGGTCATTTTTACAGTCAAGTAAAAAGATTTGCCCATACTGTATTTGTTTGTATCATAGGTGTGTGTTTTGTTCATTGATGTATGTAAGGTGTTGGTAAATGTAGTATATGGTGCCATGAGAATTGCACACAGAAGAAACTGTGCATATAACAAACTTAGCAGTGTGGTTATGACATCAAGTGAAAACACTCTATTTGTTTGGTCTTAAGGCACATTCACACACTGCAATTAATCAGTCTGATTTATGGTTTAGATGCATGTTAAGGATGAGAAACTGTCAAAGGAATGATTTGTGGTCTCATAATCCTTACTCTCCTCACCATCCATCTAAACCATAAATCATAAATAAATAAAACTTAATAATAAGGGATGTGCCAGATACTACGGATACCTGAGATTAAACCGAATAGCTGAAGTAACCAGATGCTGCGAAATGAAATTAATGCAGCCAGTGTGATATAACAAATTTCGCCAAGTTGCTTTTCCTTCTATGTGCGCAGCCTATTGAAACATTCAATATGGTTTTAATATCTCAAAATACTTAATTGAACATTACTTAAATTGTTTTTTTCTGCAGCTCACTCAACTTGCCCTTAATATTTATCACTGAATTCTTACATCAAAGGTTTTTTCCAACAAGTTTTAGTATTCTGAACACCCTAACACTATCTGGTAACAAATATTTACTGGATAGTATCTTAATCAAGCCTGGAAAAAATATTTTTGCTGTACCTGTCAGAATGACCAGCACAAATGAATTTGTAATGGCCACACGGAAGATGGTGTGTAACGTCTAAAAACTAGTGTAACGTCTAAAAACTAGTGTAACATCTCAAAACTTAGCGCAACATCTCTAAACCTAGAGTAATGTCTCAAACTTAGCGTAGCATCTCACGACTTAGAGTAATGTTTCGGAACGTAGCGTAACGTCTCTAAACTTAGTGTAACGTCTCTAAACTTAGCGTAACGTCTCTAAACCTAGCGTAACTTCTCCAGACTTAGCATAATGTGCGTAATGTCCATAACTTAGCGCAATATCTCCAAATTTAGCGTAACGTCTCATAACTTAGCGCAATGTCTCCAAACTTAGCGTGACATCTCACAACGAAGCGCAATGTCTCCAAACTTAGCGCAATGTTTCCAAAGTTAGCGTAATGTCACCAGACTTAGCGTAACGTCTCATAATGTAGTGCAATGTCTCCAAAGTTAGTGCAATATTTACAAAGTTAGC
Source organism: Chrysogorgia sp. JL179-B06 (assembly GCA_035772405.1). NCBI lineage: Eukaryota > Metazoa > Cnidaria > Anthozoa > Scleralcyonacea > Chrysogorgiidae > Chrysogorgia > Chrysogorgia sp. JL179-B06. The sequence continues at coordinate 1,975,905 of JAYKKM010000076.1, read as the reverse complement.
ATAATAAATGTTTCCAAATTTAGCACAATATCTCAAAAATATCAGTGACCGGCCGCTAATATCCAGGCTTGATCTTAATATCTGGATAGCATCTCTATCTGTAGAATCTGCATAGTGAAATCACCATACAGATACTAGGTATAGAGGAATTTTACTGAGTATCTGGATCCGACACATCCCTTCTTGCTCTCAAACCTAACGGATAACAAACCGATAACAAACATATAACAAACACATAACAAACATCAAAGAGGGTGACTATTAATGCTAGATTGTGATTTACGGCACCCTGGGCAGCTGACATATCAGGGAGGCCAGAAAAAACCTGCCTAAGAAAACCATTTAGGAAAAAACCTTGGGCAGGAAATCTGAGTCAGGGCCAAGATATTAGACAGCTATAGCTCCCCGACGAAGCTTTACAAAGTGTATGAGTGTCGTAAGTCACATATCTAGCATTGGGCCTTAAGGGGGTGGTTTACGTTTTTATTTGTTTTAATTTCTTTTGTAACATATCCGTAACGATAGTTACATTTACCACTGGTATTGCATATACATCTCGGTTTTATTGAAATAGTGGAAAAGCCACATTTTCTATTGTTTTGACAAGTCCAAATTGATACATTTTGGTGCTCTATCATTTTGTTTTAGGTGAGAAATGAAAAAAATAGAACAAATATGTTAGGACCACTTGTTATGTAAAGGTAAGGGAACCTCTTTGATCACATGCTTAAGAAGCAAAAAAATTTTTAAATAACATTTTGAAAAAGTAAAATGTAGGAAAAGGGTAAATTTATTAAATTAATTTTCATTAATTTAATAAATTAAGGAATGACAGTTATATCTATATAGTTATAGAAACATGGCTTTTAGCCAATCACACCTTTTCAAAATGTTATTACTACATACAGGAACTACATACAGTAACTACATACAGGAACTCACAATTGTTGACAATATCTCTTGGAAGTTGCTTGTCTGCATGGGATTGTATCTTGCATGGCTCCGTATCTCTTGCCATTGGTTTGCCCGTTGGGTTGTCTTGCATGGGGTCCTGTATTCCCATTTTGTAGGTTAATCTGAATAATGTAACATGTGATTAGTCTGGAAATAATGATAACATAATGATTAGAAATAATTAATGCCAAGTGCACAATGGACACTAAAATTAATAAAATATTAAAATTTAAATTAATTAAGTGCATAAAAAGTAAAATGAAATTGACTTAACTCTTTAAAATGCATTTATATAGTTCATGGCTTTAGAAAAGTGTCAAAATAATGAGAGCTACGAAATTAGTTTTCATTGTCCAAACATTTCACCCACTGTTACTGTAGGTGCATAGCAATTTTTATATAAAGATTGTCATAATATGATTATGGTTTTTGTATTACTTAACAACATTTTAAGCTTCTCACATCAACAATAAAATTGAATGTCAATGAATGTTTTTCGCTAAACTCACAACACATGTTTTGTCTAAAACCAGTCGGGATACTCCTTCATGGTTTTATTAATCCAAATAAAACACAACAGCTTTTTCTTTCATAAAGATTAAACAGTACATTAATAAACTTAATATAGAACTTGCTGTTCGTAGTTGGTACTGAAGGTGATACATTCAGCTGCAAGTCCCAGTCAATGTTGTGTTTCATTTGTATGTGGTGTTCAGCAATGTGATTAGTTCTGTACTTGTTTCTAATAGCTTGTTTGTGTTCAGCTAATCTGATTATTAGGTTACTGTCAATCTCACCAATATAAGTATCCTGGCAGTCAGTGCATTTGATCTTGTGAATTGCACCCTTCTTTGTCTTTTACGTTAGTCAGTATATGTTGGAAAGTGGTCGTAGGTTTGTGGTCTGTACGTATGTTGAGGCCATTGAAACATCAGTCACCATCAATAGTCTTTCTCAAGACTACAATGATCTGGATGATCAACTTCACACTTCTAATGGTACTCCTAGGTTCAAACCATTTACTTTATAAATGCATTGTAAACAGTACTGTCCTTTTTCAGGTCCTTGAAACAGGTTAGCTATGTTAATCAGAAATATCACTTCATGTCCAAATAAATACTCGACTTTTAAGTGCTTAATGTGTCATCATTTTTTAAATTGAAAATAAAATCATTATGTAAGGACTATGTTTTTTAAAGGTACCTGTAAGGAGTTTTTTTCTCTTATTTAAATATCTTGACTACAATACTACATTAAACATAGGATCTTACCAATGTTGGCAATCTCTCTTGTGGGCTTGACAGAGGTCTTGTCTCTCAGTTTTGTGTCTTGGTATTAGGACTTGTCTATAGCATTGTCTTGCACAGGATCTTGTCTCACATGGGTCTCTTGGGTTGTCTTACATGCATACATCTTGTCTCTAGGGCTGTCCTGCCATCATTACGTCATATCTTGAGTTGTCTTACATGGGGACAACTTGTCTTGGCATCACAACAATTGTCTCAATGGGATCTGTGTTGCCATTTTTTAGGAAAATCTGGAAATAATGATAACATAACGATTAGAAATAATGCTTTGCACAATGGTCACTAAATTACTAAAATTTATATTAATTATATAAAAAGTAAAACAAAGTTGACTTAACTAATTTTTTAAATGCAATAGTTCACCCCACTCAGTTAGGTACATAACAATTTTCATAATATAAAGAATTGTCATAAAACATTGTGGTCTTTTATTACTTAACAACATCTCAAGTTTCTCACATCAATAATTAAATTTAATAATGAATTGTGGGCATGCATGTTAATGTCATTAAATGTTTCTCAAGAAACTCACAGCACGTGTTTTATTTACAATTTAGTACATTAATAAACTTATATTCAATAAAATTATAAATAAATCAACTTAGAATCCTACTGGTTTCTCCAAAAACATACTGTAGGATATGACACATTTACAGATCATTATATTTACTATATATCTGTAAAATATATCATATCATACAGTATTGTATTCTTTTCAGATCCTTGAAACAAGCTAGCTACGTTAATCATGGAAATATCCCTTTATGTCCAAATAAATAATTTACAAAGTCAGCTCTCCAATCAAATAAGAATAGCTTTTGTTTAAATGCTTAAGGTGTCATCATTTGTGACCCTCCATGGGAAAACATACCTTATAGTGGCTAGTGGCGTTCAAATGGCTAGGTATAGCTTTGAAGCATTCAAACTGCTGAATATAAATGTTCAAACACTAAACCAGCATTTTTTTAAACATTTTGAAACAATGCAGCAAATGCACATCCTTCTTTAAATATAGGCTTTCTAAGGAGCTCAAAATAGCAATTTACAAAGAAGCTTTTCAAAATGTTCGCACTCATCAAACCAAAGAAACAAACATCCTATATGAGTATAATGATGTTGACCATCAATGAATGTGCATGCAGCTGTGCAGCATTGCCTATAAATGTGTGCGTGTAGAACTGATCATTCGTTAATAAAGTTATTTCTGATGAAGTAAAAGATTGAAATGAAAGAAACGCAAGAAGCGACACGTGCGGAGACATTCGATGACAGATGGTGTAGAACCATTCTAACAGTTCTAGTCAGCCATTTGAATGGTTCTTGTTTGCCATTCGAACGCCGTTTGCCAAAACAATAAGGCATTTACCAAAACAATAAGGTATGTTTTCCCATGGAGGGTCACATTTTTAAAATTAAAAAATAAAATAATTATGCATAAGGATGGTAAGGAGTTCTCTTTGTTCTCATTGAAATATCTTGACTTAACAGTACTGCATTAAAACATAGGAACTTACCATTGTTGGCATCTCTCTCTTGTCAGCTTGATATAGGTCTTCCTCTCAGTTTGTGTCTTGGCATTAGGACTGGTCTCTAACTCGCATGGATCTTGTCTCGCTGTCTACCATGGTGACATCTGACATCTTATCTCTTGGGGTGTCGTACACAAGGACTCTAGGGTTGTCTTGCCATCATAATTATCTCATATCTTCTGTTGTCTTACATGGGGATGACTTGTCTTTAAGGCTGTCTTGGCATCAGGATTATTGTCTCTAGGCTTCATGGTCATGCATGGGATCTCTGTTGCCATTTTTTAGGTAAATCTGGAAATAATGATAACATGATTAGAAATAATTAATGCCAAGTGCACAATCGTCACTAAAATTAATAAAATTTAAAGTTGACTTAATTAATTCTTTAAAATATAATTGTGTAGTTCAGGTCTTTGAGCAAATTGTCAAATGAAAGCTATAAAATTAGTTTTCATTGTTGAAAGTGTTAAAGTGCCTATGAAACGAAAATTAAGTTTGTTTTATTTGAAAGAACTTTTAAAATAAGGAAGAATATTAATTTACAGATCTCTCATATTTCACTTGGTTCTTGAGATATTTAGACTTATGTGATATTCAAATGAGATAACCTATGACGTCAAGGGGTTTGCAATACATTTTAACAAATTGGAAAATCGTGTATATCTTTAAGATTATTAAACGAAATCACTTGAAACTTTGCATGTGGATACAGACAACTAAACTGGAGAACATCATTCTAGTTTTATGATCGCCATGGTAACAAATTAGTTTTCAGACATCTTGATTTCTAAAATAAAATTATTTGTTTTCTCTTCCATCCCAAACATTTGCGGGTTGGTACTGGTTTAGCAGATTTTTACGGACTTAGCCAATTCAGCCAATTTGGTGCAACACATAGCTATGTCAGAAAACAAAGATTTTTGACAAAGAGACTTAGAGGTCTGGGAACTATATTATTACTATTGCCACATTGAAACTTGGATGATGTTGTTCAGTTTAGTGGTTTGTATCCACATGCAAAGTTTCAAGTGATTTCGTTTAATAATCTTAAAGATATACACGATTTTCCAATATGTTAAAATGTATTGCAAACCCCTTGACGTCATAGGTTATCTCATTTGAATATCACATAAGTCTAAATATCTTGAGAACCAAGTGAAATATGAGAGAGCTGTAAATTAATATTCTTCCTTATTTTAAAAGTTCTTTCAAATAAAACAAACTTAATTTTCGTTTCATAGGCACTTTAAGTACATAATGATTTTTATATGAAGATTGTCATAAAAAGTGGTCTAATGTATTACTTAACAGTATTGTGATCTTCTCACATCAACAATTAAATTTAATATTAAATTTGAGTGTTATGTGCATGCACACATCACATGTTTTATCAGGTCTAAAAACCACTTGGGATATACAGATATTTGTGGTTTATTCCTGTTTTGTGGTTTAATACATTAAACAGTTTCTTAACAACTGCTAGTTTCTTAAAAAACATATAAATAAATAAATTATAAATAAATTACATTTTAAATAAAAATAAATAAATAATAATAATAATAATATAATAATATAATATAATATTTTTCAATAAATAAATTTTTCAATTAATTATAAATAAATAAATTTAGAATATCCTACTGGTTTCTCAAAAACAATACTGTATGATAGGACACATTTATAATGATCATCTTTTTTGCAGGACTTTGAAACAGACTAGTACAATATCTCCATAATTATGTCCAAATAAATAATTGCAAAGTCTGCTCTCAATTCAAATTTGAATAACAATAGCTTTTGTTTAAATACTTAATGTGCCATTCATTTTTTAAATTGAATATAAAATAAGTATGTAAGGACCATGTTCTTTATTAGGTAATAGGGATTCTCTTTGATCTCATTGAATATGTCAACTATAATACTGCATTAAACTTAGTAGGAACTCACCAGTATTGGCAATCTCTCTTGTGGGCAATTAACATAGGTCTTGCCTTTCAGTTTTGTGTTGTGGCATTAGGACTTGTCTTTAGGGTTGTCTTACATTGGTTCTTGTCTTTGGGTTTGACTTGGCATCAGGTGTTGTCTTTAGGGCTATCTTGTATGGAGTCTCTTGAGTTGTCTTTGTACCATCTTTTTAGGTAAATCTGAAAACATGATGACAAAATTATTAGAATTAATAATGTAAAATGTATTAATAGCTACTAAATAAATAAATAAATAAACAAATATAGTACAGAAATATATAATACAAAGTAATAACTATAGTTAATGTTGATGTTTTGTTGATGTTTTGTAAATTGTTAAACTTATTTTTTAACCAAATTTATTTATTATAACAGAATTTATTTATTATAAATCAATTTAATTATTTTCACAGAATTTATTTTAACAGAATTTATTTATTTTCATAAAATTGTACTTTTTAATTACTATAATAATTTTAGAATTTTATATTATTTAGTCAATGTTATAGGTGGCTTATGATAGGGAATCATGTTTTCTGTTTTGGGCCTACCCCAAATTGCATTATAATTAACTAATTGTATAATTTAATGTATATTTGGAAAATTGATGAAATTCAAAAAATTAAATTAAAATTAACAGAATTGATTTATTTTCATAGAATTGATTTATTTTAACTGAATTAATTTATTTTAACAGAATAATAACATTTTAAAGTAATTGATAAATAAATGAAGCAAGACAGATCAGTGCAAGAAGAACATGAATAATTAATTAGCTCAGACAAAATGTCGCAAATTAGTCTGGGTGAAATTTGGAATTTCATAAAATTTTGTTTAAAAATTAAAAGAGGGTTCAAATGTTTCCTAATTGAGATACTTTACTTACAGATTAGTTGAGATATTATATCGCTGTCTTCTATTGCCAGTAAAATCATGATTTTTTTATGTTTGAAATCTTTTAGGATTCGGCCGCCATCTTGTCTTCCGCCCACATGGTCTCTTGTTAAGCCATTTTTTTGGCAAGTCTTTTGTCGAATTTCTTCAAAACTTCAGTTTCGGCATTCTGGACGTCTTAGGTTCCTTTTGAGAGTTTTTCGGACGTTCAATCATCCTTTTATAGCCATAATTTCCCTTCAAAATCACAGTTATGGGAGTTGGTTCTTCTCCGACATGGCGCCTTCGACCTTGGTGACCGCGCCGGCAACACCCAGTTTCCCCTCGTGACCCCACTACGCGTGACTATGTCTATAGTACTCTATAAAACCCGATAAAAGTCTTTAAACGCTGCATTTTCTGTACATTTTTACTGTAATGTCGTCTTGTTAATCACTGCTTGTCATATAATGTTCAGTATCTTTTAAAAACCGTTTATTTTAGTGATTTTAGTTTAATTTTTTTTTTGTTTAATTTTATTATTAAAGGAGGAAATTAGAAATTAGCCGAGAGTCTTCATCGCAAGCTTGGGTGGCCGAAGCGGTAAGGCGTGTGACTGCGAGATCACACCTGTGGGTTCGAGTGTCTGCGGAACTAAGGAAGAAATCAAGACACAGACGAGGCTGAAGGATGGCAAAAGAAATGAAGAAAGGAAGGAAGCAAGAAAGAAAGAACGAAGATATAATTGACAATATACATTTTAAATATTTGTTCAGGATGATAAATCTATTTACAGTATTATTACACCTTTTTCATTTTGTTTGAGGTTGAAGCTCTATATACTGGAGCTTTCCTCCTCATCACTTACTATAGCTACGTGGTGTACATTTATAAATGCAAACCCTGTGGCTATTCAGTGCCGTGGTATACTAAAGTATTATAGCTGCGTAATGCATTTATAAAACACATTTAACAGCTGGAAGTACCATAGCATGAGTCGAACTCAGTCGGTATGACCCCATAGTTAAAGAGAGGTTCTCGTTCTAAATATTGTGGGATTCTTTCAACTAATTATAATATTCGTTCGACCTTTCAAATTTTCGTTCGACCGAATATTAAAATTTTATTACGATGTTTTTTCAAGACATTAAATCTGATTATTTTTATCTGCAGTATAGTTCTGCTTTTTTTTCATTTTGTTTGAGGTTGAAGCTCTATAAACTGGAGCTTTCCTCCTCATCACTTACTATAGCGACTTAATGCATTTATGAAACACATTTAACAGCTGGAAGTACCATAGCATGAGTTGAACTCAGTCGGTATGACCCCATAGTTAAAGAGAGGTTCTCGTGCTAAATATTGTGGGATTCTTTCAACTAATTATAATATTCAAATTTTTGTGTTCTATAATGGTTCGACCTTTAGCGGAAATATTCCATTTATTTTTATTCATTCTTTAGGCTTTAGTATTTCGTCTAAAGCTGTCACTATGACTCAATAAGACATGTAGTTTTAGCGAAGTGTTTGAAAACATAAGGTAGTGAAAGAACTCATTTGTAAAGAGAGTATCTGTGATAATTATTGTGGACACTTCTAGGTAATCATTCTAACAACTTCTCTTTGTAAAATATATTTCATTTTTACCAAATTAAAAATGTTTAGGCTCTAACTGGTAATAAAGTTAACCGCAATGGCACAACTTTATTCCTCGATAAGTCACAAGAATGCAACGCTGTTTTATTTCTTCTCAAGATGTCCAACTTAATCTTATTGTGGGACGGCCACAAACTAACAAGGTTTGACACAACCAACCTCCAACACCGCACTCTAAATAAACACTAACTCACGGCCCTTTTTCAACTCCTCCAACGTACTTTTTCAACTACCTCCAACACGTTCACTCCACTATCCCTGTCATAATATATTATACTTCAGTACATTACGATTACTATACCAAGTCAATATTGTTACGAGACGTTAAGTTTCTCTGCTGCGTCTCTCGTGACCGAGCTGGATCTTTTTATGTAATATATTATACGGCTATCATCACGGCAACTACCCGAGTCATAATATATTATACTTCAGTTTATTACGGCAACTATCCGAGTCATAACATATTATACTTCAGTTCATTACGGCAACTACCCGAGTCATAATATATTATACTACAGTTTATTACGGCAACTACCCGAGTCATAATATATTATACTTCAGTTTATTACGGCAACTATCCGAGTCATAATATATTATACTACAGTTTATTACGGCAACTACCCGAGTCATAATATATTATACTTCAGTTTATTACGGCAACTATCCGAGTCATAATATATTATACTACAGTTTATTACGGCAACTACGCGAGTCATAATATATTATACTTCAGTTTATTACGGCAACTATCCGAGTCATAATATATTATACTTCAGTTTAGTAGCGTAACGTCTCTAAACTTAGTGTAACGTCTCTAAACTTAGCGTAACGTCTCTAAACCTAGCGTAACTTCTCCAGACTTAGCATAATGTGCGTAATGTCCATAACTTAGCGCAATATCTCCAAATTTAGCGTAACGTCTCATAACTTAGCGCAATGTCTCCAAACTTAGCGTGACATCTCACAACGAAGCGCAATGTCTCCAAACTTAGCGCAATGTTTCCAAAGTTAGCGTAATGTCACCAGACTTAGCGTAACGTCTCATAATGTAGTGCAATGTCTCCAAAGTTAGTGCAATATTTACAAAGTTAGCATAATAAATGTTTCCAAATTTAGCACAATATCTCAAAAATATCAGTGACCGGCCGCTAATATCCAGGCTTGATCTTAATATCTGGATAGCATCTCTATCTGTAGAATCTGCATAGTGAAATCACCATACAGATACTAGGTATAGAGGAATTTTACTGAGTATCTGGATCCGACACATCCCTTCTTGCTCTCAAACCTAACGGATAACAAACCGATAACAAACATATAACAAACACATAACAAACATCAAAGAGGGTGACTATTAATGCTAGATTGTGATTTACGGCACCCTGGGCAGCTGACATATCAGGGAGGCCAGAAAAAACCTGCCTAAGAAAACCATTTAGGAAAAAACCTTGGGCAGGAAATCTGAGTCAGGGCCAAGATATTAGACAGCTATAGCTCCCCGACGAAGCTTTACAAAGTGTATGAGTGTCGTAAGTCACATATCTAGCATTGGGCCTTAAGGGGGTGGTTTACGTTTTTATTTGTTTTAATTTCTTTTGTAACATATCCGTAACGATAGTTACATTTACCACTGGTATTGCATATACATCTCGGTTTTATTGAAATAGTGGAAAAGCCACATTTTCTATTGTTTTGACAAGTCCAAATTGATACATTTTGGTGCTCTATCATTTTGTTTTAGGTGAGAAATGAAAAAAATAGAACAAATATGTTAGGACCACTTGTTATGTAAAGGTAAGGGAACCTCTTTGATCACATGCTTAAGAAGCAAAAAAATTTTTAAATAACATTTTGAAAAAGTAAAATGTAGGAAAAGGGTAAATTTATTAAATTAATTTTCATTAATTTAATAAATTAAGGAATGACAGTTATATCTATATAGTTATAGAAACATGGCTTTTAGCCAATCACACCTTTTCAAAATGTTATTACTACATACAGGAACTACATACAGTAACTACATACAGGAACTCACAATTGTTGACAATATCTCTTGGAAGTTGCTTGTCTGCATGGGATTGTATCTTGCATGGCTCCGTATCTCTTGCCATTGGTTTGCCCGTTGGGTTGTCTTGCATGGGGTCCTGTATTCCCATTTTGTAGGTTAATCTGAATAATGTAACATGTGATTAGTCTGGAAATAATGATAACATAATGATTAGAAATAATTAATGCCAAGTGCACAATGGACACTAAAATTAATAAAATATTAAAATTTAAATTAATTAAGTGCATAAAAAGTAAAATGAAATTGACTTAACTCTTTAAAATGCATTTATATAGTTCATGGCTTTAGAAAAGTGTCAAAATAATGAGAGCTACGAAATTAGTTTTCATTGTCCAAACATTTCACCCACTGTTACTGTAGGTGCATAGCAATTTTTATATAAAGATTGTCATAATATGATTATGGTTTTTGTATTACTTAACAACATTTTAAGCTTCTCACATCAACAATAAAATTGAATGTCAATGAATGTTTTTCGCTAAACTCACAACACATGTTTTGTCTAAAACCAGTCGGGATACTCCTTCATGGTTTTATTAATCCAAATAAAACACAACAGCTTTTTCTTTCATAAAGATTAAACAGTACATTAATAAACTTAATATAGAACTTGCTGTTCGTAGTTGGTACTGAAGGTGATACATTCAGCTGCAAGTCCCAGTCAATGTTGTGTTTCATTTGTATGTGGTGTTCAGCAATGTGATTAGTTCTGTACTTGTTTCTAATAGCTTGTTTGTGTTCAGCTAATCTGATTATTAGGTTACTGTCAATCTCACCAATATAAGTATCCTGGCAGTCAGTGCATTTGATCTTGTGAATTGCACCCTTCTTTGTCTTTTACGTTAGTCAGTATATGTTGGAAAGTGGTCGTAGGTTTGTGGTCTGTACGTATGTTGAGGCCATTGAAACATCAGTCACCATCAATAGTCTTTCTCAAGACTACAATGATCTGGATGATCAACTTCACACTTCTAATGGTACTCCTAGGTTCAAACCATTTACTTTATAAATGCATTGTAAACAGTACTGTCCTTTTTCAGGTCCTTGAAACAGGTTAGCTATGTTAATCAGAAATATCACTTCATGTCCAAATAAATACTCGACTTTTAAGTGCTTAATGTGTCATCATTTTTTAAATTGAAAATAAAATCATTATGTAAGGACTATGTTTTTTAAAGGTACCTGTAAGGAGTTTTTTTCTCTTATTTAAATATCTTGACTACAATACTACATTAAACATAGGATCTTACCAATGTTGGCAATCTCTCTTGTGGGCTTGACAGAGGTCTTGTCTCTCAGTTTTGTGTCTTGGTATTAGGACTTGTCTATAGCATTGTCTTGCACAGGATCTTGTCTCACATGGGTCTCTTGGGTTGTCTTACATGCATACATCTTGTCTCTAGGGCTGTCCTGCCATCATTACGTCATATCTTGAGTTGTCTTACATGGGGACAACTTGTCTTGGCATCACAACAATTGTCTCAATGGGATCTGTGTTGCCATTTTTTAGGAAAATCTGGAAATAATGATAACATAACGATTAGAAATAATGCTTTGCACAATGGTCACTAAATTACTAAAATTTATATTAATTATATAAAAAGTAAAACAAAGTTGACTTAACTAATTTTTTAAATGCAATAGTTCACCCCACTCAGTTAGGTACATAACAATTTTCATAATATAAAGAATTGTCATAAAACATTGTGGTCTTTTATTACTTAACAACATCTCAAGTTTCTCACATCAATAATTAAATTTAATAATGAATTGTGGGCATGCATGTTAATGTCATTAAATGTTTCTCAAGAAACTCACAGCACGTGTTTTATTTACAATTTAGTACATTAATAAACTTATATTCAATAAAATTATAAATAAATCAACTTAGAATCCTACTGGTTTCTCCAAAAACATACTGTAGGATATGACACATTTACAGATCATTATATTTACTATATATCTGTAAAATATATCATATCATACAGTATTGTATTCTTTTCAGATCCTTGAAACAAGCTAGCTACGTTAATCATGGAAATATCCCTTTATGTCCAAATAAATAATTTACAAAGTCAGCTCTCCAATCAAATAAGAATAGCTTTTGTTTAAATGCTTAAGGTGTCATCATTTGTGACCCTCCATGGGAAAACATACCTTATAGTGGCTAGTGGCGTTCAAATGGCTAGGTATAGCTTTGAAGCATTCAAACTGCTGAATATAAATGTTCAAACACTAAACCAGCATTTTTTTAAACATTTTGAAACAATGCAGCAAATGCACATCCTTCTTTAAATATAGGCTTTCTAAGGAGCTCAAAATAGCAATTTACAAAGAAGCTTTTCAAAATGTTCGCACTCATCAAACCAAAGAAACAAACATCCTATATGAGTATAATGATGTTGACCATCAATGAATGTGCATGCAGCTGTGCAGCATTGCCTATAAATGTGTGCGTGTAGAACTGATCATTCGTTAATAAAGTTATTTCTGATGAAGTAAAAGATTGAAATGAAAGAAACGCAAGAAGCGACACGTGCGGAGACATTCGATGACAGATGGTGTAGAACCATTCTAACAGTTCTAGTCAGCCATTTGAATGGTTCTTGTTTGCCATTCGAACGCCGTTTGCCAAAACAATAAGGCATTTACCAAAACAATAAGGTATGTTTTCCCATGGAGGGTCACATTTTTAAAATTAAAAAATAAAATAATTATGCATAAGGATGGTAAGGAGTTCTCTTTGTTCTCATTGAAATATCTTGACTTAACAGTACTGCATTAAAACATAGGAACTTACCATTGTTGGCATCTCTCTCTTGTCAGCTTGATATAGGTCTTCCTCTCAGTTTGTGTCTTGGCATTAGGACTGGTCTCTAACTCGCATGGATCTTGTCTCGCTGTCTACCATGGTGACATCTGACATCTTATCTCTTGGGGTGTCGTACACAAGGACTCTAGGGTTGTCTTGCCATCATAATTATCTCATATCTTCTGTTGTCTTACATGGGGATGACTTGTCTTTAAGGCTGTCTTGGCATCAGGATTATTGTCTCTAGGCTTCATGGTCATGCATGGGATCTCTGTTGCCATTTTTTAGGTAAATCTGGAAATAATGATAACATGATTAGAAATAATTAATGCCAAGTGCACAATCGTCACTAAAATTAATAAAATTTAAAGTTGACTTAATTAATTCTTTAAAATATAATTGTGTAGTTCAGGTCTTTGAGCAAATTGTCAAATGAAAGCTATAAAATTAGTTTTCATTGTTGAAAGTGTTAAAGTGCCTATGAAACGAAAATTAAGTTTGTTTTATTTGAAAGAACTTTTAAAATAAGGAAGAATATTAATTTACAGATCTCTCATATTTCACTTGGTTCTTGAGATATTTAGACTTATGTGATATTCAAATGAGATAACCTATGACGTCAAGGGGTTTGCAATACATTTTAACAAATTGGAAAATCGTGTATATCTTTAAGATTATTAAACGAAATCACTTGAAACTTTGCATGTGGATACAGACAACTAAACTGGAGAACATCATTCTAGTTTTATGATCGCCATGGTAACAAATTAGTTTTCAGACATCTTGATTTCTAAAATAAAATTATTTGTTTTCTCTTCCATCCCAAACATTTGCGGGTTGGTACTGGTTTAGCAGATTTTTACGGACTTAGCCAATTCAGCCAATTTGGTGCAACACATAGCTATGTCAGAAAACAAAGATTTTTGACAAAGAGACTTAGAGGTCTGGGAACTATATTATTACTATTGCCACATTGAAACTTGGATGATGTTGTTCAGTTTAGTGGTTTGTATCCACATGCAAAGTTTCAAGTGATTTCGTTTAATAATCTTAAAGATATACACGATTTTCCAATATGTTAAAATGTATTGCAAACCCCTTGACGTCATAGGTTATCTCATTTGAATATCACATAAGTCTAAATATCTTGAGAACCAAGTGAAATATGAGAGAGCTGTAAATTAATATTCTTCCTTATTTTAAAAGTTCTTTCAAATAAAACAAACTTAATTTTCGTTTCATAGGCACTTTAAGTACATAATGATTTTTATATGAAGATTGTCATAAAAAGTGGTCTAATGTATTACTTAACAGTATTGTGATCTTCTCACATCAACAATTAAATTTAATATTAAATTTGAGTGTTATGTGCATGCACACATCACATGTTTTATCAGGTCTAAAAACCACTTGGGATATACAGATATTTGTGGTTTATTCCTGTTTTGTGGTTTAATACATTAAACAGTTTCTTAACAACTGCTAGTTTCTTAAAAAACATATAAATAAATAAATTATAAATAAATTACATTTTAAATAAAAATAAATAAATAATAATAATAATAATATAATAATATAATATAATATTTTTCAATAAATAAATTTTTCAATTAATTATAAATAAATAAATTTAGAATATCCTACTGGTTTCTCAAAAACAATACTGTATGATAGGACACATTTATAATGATCATCTTTTTTGCAGGACTTTGAAACAGACTAGTACAATATCTCCATAATTATGACCAAATAAATAATTGCAAAGTCTGCTCTCAATTCAAATTTGAATAACAATAGCTTTTGTTTAAATACTTAATGTGCCATTCATTTTTTAAATTGAATATAAAATAAGTATGTAAGGACCATGTTCTTTATTAGGTAATGGGGATTCTCTTTGATCTCATTGAATATGTCAACTATAATACTGCATTAAACTTAGTAGGAACTCACCAGTATTGGCAATCTCTCTTGTGGGCAATTAACATAGGTCTTGCCTTTCAGTTTTGTGTTGTGGCATTAGTTCTTGTCTTTAGGGTTGTCTTGCATTGGTTCTTGTCTCTGGGTTTGACTTGGCATCAGGTGTTGTCTTTAGGGCTATCTTGTATGGAGTCTCTAGAGTTGTCTTACCATCTTTTTAGGTAAATCTGAAAACATGATGACAAAATTATTAGAATTAATAATGTAAAATGTATTAATAGCTACTAAATAAATAAATAAATAAACAAATATAGTACAGAAATATATAATACAAAGTAATAACTGTTGTTAATGTTGATGTTTTGTAAATTGTTAAACTTATTTTTTAACCAAATTTATTTATTATAAATCAATTTAATTATTTTCACAGAATTTATTTTAACAGAATTTATTTATTTTCATAAAATTGTACTTTTTAATTACTATAATAATTTTAGAATTTTATATTATTTAGTCAATGTTATAGGTGGCTTATGATAGGGAATCATGTTTTCTGTTTTGGGCCTACCCAAATTGCATTATAATTAACTAATTGTATAATTTAATGTATATTTGGGAAATTGATGAAATTCAAAAAATTAAATTAAAATTAACAGAATTGATTTATTTTCATAGAATTGATTTATTTTAACTGAATTAATTTATTTTAACAGAATAATAACATTTTAAAGTAATTGATAAATAAATGAAGCAAGACAGATCAGTGCAAGAAGAACATGAATAATTAATTAGCTCAGACAAAATGTCGCAAATTAGTCTGGGTGAAATTTGGAATTTCATAAAATTTTGTTTAAAAATTAAAAGAGGGTTCAAATGTTTCCTAATTGAGATACTTTACTTACAGATTAGTTGAGATATTATATCGCTGTCTTCTATTGCCAGTAAAATCATGATTTTTTTATGTTTGAAATCTTTTAGGATTCGGCCGCCATCTTGTCTTCCGCCCACATGGTCTCTTGTTAAGCCATTTTTTTGGCAAGTCTTTTGTCGAATTTCTTCAAAACTTCAGTTTCGGCATTCTGGACGTCTTAGGTTCCTTTTGAGAGTTTTTCGGACGTTCAATCATCCTTTTATAGCCATAATTTCCCTTCAAAATCACAGTTATGGGAGTTGGTTCTTCTCCGACATGGCGCCTTCGACCTTGGTGACCGCGCCGGCAACACCCAGTTTCCCCTCGTGACCCCACTACGCGTGACTATGTCTATAGTACTCTATAAAACCCGATAAAAGTCTTTAAACGCTGCATTTTCTGTACATTTTTACTGTAATGTCGTCTTGTTAATCACTGCTTGTCATATAATGTTCAGTATCTTTTAAAAACCGTTTATTTTAGTGATTTTAGTTTAATTTTTTTTTTGTTTAATTTTATTATTAAAGGAGGAAATTAGAAATTAGCCGAGAGTCTTCATCGCAAGCTTGGGTGGCCGAAGCGGTAAGGCGTGTGACTGCGAGATCACACCTGTGGGTTCGAGTGTCTGCGGAACTAAGGAAGAAATCAAGACACAGACGAGGCTGAAGGATGGCAAAAGAAATGAAGAAAGGAAGGAAGCAAGAAAGAAAGAACGAAGATATAATTGACAATATACATTTTAAATATTTGTTCAGGATGATAAATCTATTTACAGTATTATTACACCTTTTTCATTTTGTTTGAGGTTGAAGCTCTATATACTGGAGCTTTCCTCCTCATCACTTACTATAGCTACGTGGTGTACATTTATAAATGCAAACCCTGTGGCTATTCAGTGCCGTGGTATACTAAAGTATTATAGCTGCGTAATGCATTTATAAAACACATTTAACAGCTGGAAGTACCATAGCATGAGTCGAACTCAGTCGGTATGACCCCATAGTTAAAGAGAGGTTCTCGTTCTAAATATTGTGGGATTCTTTCAACTAATTATAATATTCGTTCGACCTTTCAAATTTTCGTTCGACCGAATATTAAAATTTTATTACGATGTTTTTTCAAGACATTAAATCTGATTATTTTTATCTGCAGTATAGTTCTGCTTTTTTTTCATTTTGTTTGAGGTTGAAGCTCTATAAACTGGAGCTTTCCTCCTCATCACTTACTATAGCGACTTAATGCATTTATGAAACACATTTAACAGCTGGAAGTACCATAGCATGAGTTGAACTCAGTCGGTATGACCCCATAGTTAAAGAGAGGTTCTCGTGCTAAATATTGTGGGATTCTTTCAACTAATTATAATATTCAAATTTTTGTGTTCTATAATGGTTCGACCTTTAGCGGAAATATTCCATTTATTTTTATTCATTCTTTAGGCTTTAGTATTTCGTCTAAAGCTGTCACTATGACTCAATAAGACATGTAGTTTTAGCGAAGTGTTTGAAAACATAAGGTAGTGAAAGAACTCATTTGTAAAGAGAGTATCTGTGATAATTATTGTGGGACACTTCTAGGTAATCATTCTAACAACTTCTCTTTGTAAAATATATTTCATTTTTACCAAATTAAAAATGTTTAGGCTCTAACTGGTAATAAAGTTAACCGCAATGGCACAACTTTATTCCTCGATAAGTCACAAGAATGCAACGCTGTTTTATTTCTTCTCAAGATGTCCAACTTAATCTTATTGTGGGACGGCCACAAACTAACAAGGTTTGACACAACCAACCTCCAACACCGCACTCTAAATAAACACTAACTCACGGCCCTTTTTCAACTCCTCCAACGTACTTTTTCAACTACCTCCAACACGTTCACTCCACTATCCCTGTCATAATATATTATACTTCAGTACATTACGATTACTATACCAAGTCAATATTGTTACGAGACGTTAAGTTTCTCTGCTGCGTCTCTCGTGACCGAGCTGGATCTTTTTATGTAATATATTATACGGCTATCATCACGGCAACTACCCGAGTCATAATATATTATACTTCAGTTTATTACGGCAACTATCCGAGTCATAACATATTATACTTCAGTTCATTACGGCAACTACCCGAGTCATAATATATTATACTACAGTTTATTACGGCAACTACCCGAGTCATAATATATTATACTTCAGTTTATTACGGCAACTATCCGAGTCATAATATATTATACTACAGTTTATTACGGCAACTACCCGAGTCATAATATATTATACTTCAGTTTATTACGGCAACTATCCGAGTCATAATATATTATACTACAGTTTATTACGGCAACTACGCGAGTCATAATATATTATACTTCAGTTTATTACGGCAACTATCCGAGTCATAATATATTATACTTCAGTTTATTACGGCAACTATCCGAGTCATAATATATTATACTACAGTTTATTACGGCAACTACCCGAGTCATAATATATTATACTTCAGTTTATTACGGCAACTACCCGAGTCATAATATATTATACTTCAGTTTATTACAGCAACTATCCGAGTCATAATATATTATACTTCAGTTTATTACGGCAACTATCCGAGTCATAATATATTATACTACAGTTTATTACGGCAACTACGCGAGTCATAATATATTATACTTCAGTTTATTACGGCAACTATCCGAGTCATAATATATTATACTTCAGTTTATTACGGCAACTACCCGAGCCATAATATATTATACTTCAGTTTATTACGGCTACTACCCGAGTCATAATATATTATACTTCAGTTTATTACGGCAACTACCCGAGTCATAATATATTATACTTCAGTTTATTACGGCTACTACCCGAGTCATAATATATTATACTTCAGTTTATTACGGCAACTACCCGAGTCATAATATATTATACTTCAGTTTATTACGGCAACTACCCGAGCCATAATATATTATACTTCAGTTTATTACGGCTACTACCCGAGTCATAATATATTATACTTCAGTTTATTACGGCTACTACCCGAGTCATAATATATTATACTTCAGTTTATTACGGCTACTACCCGAGCCATAATATATTATACTTCAGTTTATTACGGCTACTACCCGAGTCATAATATATTATACTTCAGTTTATTACGGCAACTACCCGAGCCATAATATATTATACTTCAGTTTATTACGGCTACTACCCGAGTCATAATATATTATACTTCAGTTTATTACGGCAACTACCCGAGTCATAATATATTATACTTCAGTTTATTACGGCTACTACCCGAGTCATAATATATTATACTTCAGTTTATTACGGCAACTACCCGAGTCATAATATATTATACTTCAGTTTATTACGGCAACTATCCGAGTCATAATATATTATACTTCAGTTTATTACGGCAACTATCCGAGTCATAATATATTATACTTCAGTTTATTACGGCAACTACCCGAGTCATAATATATTATACTTCAGTTTATTACGGCAACTACCCGAGTCATAATATATTATATTTCAGTTTATTACGGCAACTATCCGAGTCATAATATATTATACTTCAGTTTATTACGGCAACTACCCGAGTCATAATATATTATACTTCAGTTTATTACGGCTACTACCCGAGTCATAATATATTATACTTCAGTTTATTACGGCTACTACCCGAGTCATAATATATTATACTTCAGTTTATTACGGCTACTACCCGAGCCATAATATATTATACTTCAGTTTATTACGGCTACTACCCGAGTCATAATATATTATACTTCAGTTTATTACGGCAACTACCCGAGCCATAATATATTATACTTCAGTTTATTACGGCTACTACCCGAGTCATAATATATTATACTTCAGTTTATTACGGCAACTACCCGAGTCATAATATATTATACTTCAGTTTATTACGGCTACTACCCGAGTCATAATATATTATACTTCAGTTTATTACGGCAACTACCCGAGTCATAATATATTATACTTCAGTTTATTACGGCAACTATCCGAGTCATAATATATTATACTTCAGTTTATTACGGCAACTATCCGAGTCATAATATATTATACTTCAGTTTATTACGGCAACTACCCGAGTCATAATATATTATACTTCAGTTTATTACGGCAACTACCCGAGTCATAATATATTATATTTCAGTTTATTACGGCAACTATCCGAGTCATAATATATTATACTTCAGTTTATTACGGCAACTACCCGAGTCATAATATATTATACTTCAGTTTATTACGGCAACTACCCGAGTCATAATATATTATACTTCAGTTTATTAAGGCAACTATCCGAGTCATAATATATTATACTTCAGTTTATTACGGCAACTACCCGAGTCATAATATATTATACTTCAGAGTTTATTACGGCAACTATCCGAGTCATAATATATTATACTTCAGTTTATTACGGCAACTATCCGAGTCATAATCCCGAGTCATAATATATTATCTTCAGTTTATTACGGCTACTACCCGAGTCATAATATATTATACTTCAGTTTATTACGGCTACTACCCGAGTCATAATATATTATACTTCAGTTTATTACGGCAACTGCCCGAGTCATAATATATTATACTTCAGTTTATTACGGCAACTACCCGAGTCATAATATATTATACTTCAGTTTATTACGGCAACTACCCGAGTCATAATATATTATACTTCAGTTTATTACGGCAACTATCCGAGTCATAATATATTATACTTCAGTTTATTACGGCTACTACCCGAGTCATAATATATTATACTTCAGTTTATTACGGCAACTACCCGAGTCATAATATATTATACTTCAGTTTATTACGGCAACTGCCCGAGTCATAATATATTATACTTCAGTTTATTACGGCAACTACCCGAGTCATAATATATTATACTTCAGTTTATTACGGCAACTACCCGAGTCATAATATATTATACTTCAGTTTATTACGGCAACTATCCGAGTCATAATATATTATACTTCAGTTTATTACGGCAACTACCCGAGTCATAATATATTATCTTCAGTTTATTACGGCAACTACCCGAGCCATAATATTATATTTTACTACAGTTTATTACGGCAACTACCCGAGTCATAATATATTATCTTCAGTTTATTACGGCAACTACCCGAGTCATAATATATTATCTTCAGTTTATTACGGCAACTACCCGAGTCATAATATATTATACTTCAGTTTATTACGGCAACTACCCGAGCCATAATATATTATACTTCAGTTTATTACGGCTACTACCCGAGTCATAATATATTATACTACAGTTTATTATGGCAACTACTTGAGCCATAATATATTATACTACAGTTTATTACGGCACCATAATATATTATACTTCAGTTTATTACGGCAACTACCCGAGTAATAATATATTATACTTCAGTTTATTACGGCTACTACCCGAGTCATAATATATTATACTTCAGTTTATTACGGCTACTAGCCGAGTCATAATATATTATACTACAGTTTATTACGGCTCCGAGTCAATATATTATACTACAGAACATCACAGCTACTAGCCGAGTCATAATATATTATACAACAACACATCACAGCGACTACCCGAGCAATAATATATTACACTACAGTTTATTACGGCTACTAGCCGAGTCATAATATATTATACTACGGTACATCACGGCTACATCACGGCTATTACACTCGTACGGTACATCATGGCTACATCACGGCTACTAGCCGAGTGATAATATATTATACTGCACTACATCACGGCTACTAGCGGAGTCATAATATAATATACTACAGTATATCACGGCTACTAGCCGAGTCATAATATATTATACTACAACACATCACAGCTACTAGCCGAGTCATAATATATTATACTACAACACATCACAGCTACTAGCCGAGTCATAATATATTATACTAGAATCGAGTACTTTAAATTATTTAACATATTCTAAAATTATAATTTCCTAATCTTAACTCAAGAAAGAGTTAATATGAATTTCCCTAATTTCTGCCATATCACGAAGTCACTTGCCTAACCAACTGAACTATCACGCCCTTTGCACTATTTTAAATCGTTAAATACTATTTAAACTTACCAATTCTGAATTTTAATAAACAAAATTAACAGCACTATAGTATACCTACATTAATTTCTTCCATACCCGCAAGTCACTAGCCTAACCAACTGAGCTATCACGCCCTTTGCTCTATTTTAATCGTTAAATACTTATTAAACTTACCATTTGCGTGTTTTAATCAAGAAAAGTACAAGCAGTAATATTAACAGTAATTTCTGTCATACCTGCAAAGTTCAGGAACGAAGTCACTTGCAACTGAGCTATCACGCCCTTTGTAATATTTTAAATCATTAAATACTTATTAAACTTACCAATTCTGAATTTTAATAAAATTAATTACCAGCAGAAATTTCATTAATTTCTGCCATAACCGGAAAGTTCAGGAACGAAGTCACTAGCCTAAACCACTGAGCTATCACGCCCTTTGCAATATTTTTAATCATTAAATACATTTTAAGCTTACCATTTCATAATTTTAATCAAGAAAATAGTTAATATGAATTACACTAACGAATTATTGCCATAGGGATGTTTTTTTGAAAATTATAGGTAAGGAGGAACACTGATCTCAAAAATAGGACTGGATTAATTGAGCTTTCCATTGTATCTCACGATGAGCTGATTTTGAAGCTCGAGAGATCATTAGAAGCTCCGAGTTTTCAAGCAAATCAAACTGTGACGATCGCGAAATAGGTTTAGTGTCTGGCCAATATAGTTTCTTTGTTAACATTAAATGCATAAAAACTTGAACCTAATTTGATCACGTCTCATATTAGGCTTCTCTCACTGGATAATTAGAGCCAACGGCGGCCATTACTAAGGGACCAAAGTCGCAGTAAAGCTGTAGGTAGGCCATGAATCATTTTACCCAGTAATTTGAAAAATGTTTACTGGTCCTCTTATAGTAAAATTATTTTATTTTGTCGATGGTAAGAGCACATAATCCAACAAAAACCCTCATAAGATCCTCAGTTGGTCCCTTAGTAATGGCGGACTTCCGGCTTCATTTTCTGAACAATAATTGCTCGATCCAGTCTTCGTTTGAGATCAGTGGTCCATACAGAGACCGAGGTTACTACTTCATGTTAGGATCACAAAATGGTTTTGGACAAAATTTTGGTTAGAGGGTTATAGTTGTGTTGGGGACAGACTTACATGAAGTAACCAGCTTTAGCCATATATGAAGTACCTACCGAGACTGACTCCCGTATGCGATGATACGGAGCTTTGCCGTCGATCTTGCATTTGATAAAGTGCAGCTTCTAAGCCATCTCCAGATGCATTAGTGTGTAATACGAATGGTAAGGGGAAGTTAGGGAATGCAAGGATTGGCGATGAAAAGACAACATCTTGATCAGGTTTCTCAAACTCATTAATAATTCAGGAAAAACACAAAGGAAAATAATAACCGAGACGTTGTTTGTAAATATGGATTGAACGTCCATAGTTCAAATTTTAGTCGGTTTTCTTTGTTGTTGTTTTTTTTATCCTATACATCCCTAAAACTTGAAGGGATTTGAATAGTCTCCAAGGAAATGCAGGGTTGATGAATTAAATTCAATAGAAAATTAAAAATTAACAGGATGTATTTGTAGACAACCGAGGGCTGTAACCATATGCATCCCGTGAATTTTTAATTATCTATTCAATTCAATTGCTCAGCCTTGTGCTGCTCACTGCTCTTAAATTTCTACCTACAAAAACTTCAGCTTCCTCTAGATATGATTGAGTCGGTTTTCTTTGATATACCGCGGGATGTATATAGCATACAACCCTATGAATACCAATACCAATTAGATAAGAAATGAAGAAAAGAAAAAACTAAGAAAATCGTTGTCCAAGGGTGGAAAAAATAGACAACACTTTGTTAGAAAACCTCCTCAATCATGAAATAAGTCAGTTAATTACCTCGAACGTCGAGATGTATGCGATATACAGCCCTCGGACGAGTTACGCATCCTCGGGGTTGTATATAGTATATATCCCTCGTTCTCGGTGTTTATCTATTACATAAATTAAGCCAACTTTTCCTTCAAATTTCTCTTAAAATACTGGTTCGTTTGAGAAGCTATATCATACACTGGAAAGGCGTTTATTATCTGATTTGAAAACACCTCGAAGTCGGTTAAAAAACTCGGCTATCGCCTCGTTTTTCAACACACTTCTCGGTGTTTTCAAATCAGATAATAAACGCCTCGTGTATGATATATTACTTCAAAAGCCTTCTTCGTCGTACCACTGGAATGCTGATGACGAACTTTTTTGTTGGTTCCCGTTGACTTCGGTTGTCCAATGCGACGATGCAGTGGTTCTGTGATGGTGGCAAACCCCCAGCAAATCCAAGAAAGGTTTGCAGTTCCTTGGTATTTTCGGTGGATGTTCCAGCCATTTGTTCAGCGACGCTACGCATTCTCGTGATACCACATGCCCCAAGTAGTCCAGTTCTATCTGGAAAAGCTCACAATTAGAAGCTTTAAGCTGTACTCACTAAGGCGTCGTAGGACAGTTTCTAGTCGCTCCAGAATCTCTTCGAAGGTCGTTGCAAACACGATTATATCGTCAATGTACGCCAAGCATATCTTGAGATTCAAACCACTCAGGCATCGTTCGTAAGACCAAATTCGATTGTATTCAAACAATCCGAAGGGCGTTGTCATTGTCGTTTTTGGCTTGTCATCTTCTGCCATTTCAACCTGCAAATAACCACTGTGTAAACCTAGGGAACAACACCACTTCACACCTTGCAGAGATTCCAACGTTTCTGTTATGTAGGGAATAGGGTACGAGTCTCTCACTGTTTTTGAATTGAGGAGGAGAAAGACCACGCACACTGAGACTGCCGTCCTTTTTAGTCCAGTCAATCTACCTAGTGAACTATAAAGGTTCAACTTCAAACAAATTGCAACAGAAATGGTTTTAGCTTTCTCGGCACCTTCATACATTCATAAATCATATACCAAAAGTCCCTAGAAATCAAGCTGGTGGAAAGTTCACAAAATCCGTTTTTTTCTAACAATTTAACTACAAAAGCACTATCCTTTAAAAAAGTGAAATTTCAAGTTCACTTTTATCAAATATTACCTATGTCGTTAGAAAGTTCTCAAAAAACATATGAAGGACATTCATGCGTGTAGTACCGTTTTTCCAGGCCCATTTTGAGTTACGTAACATTAAAAAACCCAGCATTTTGTGGCATTTTCCACTTTTCTTGAGCGAATAATCACGGTGGATGATGGTCAAAGACGGTGGATCATGTCTAATGACGGTGGATGATGGTCAATGACGGTGGATGATGGTCAATGATGGTGGATGATGGTCTAATGACGGTGGATGATGGTCAAAGACGGTGGATCATGTCTAATGACGGTGGATGATGGTCAATGATGGTGGATGATGGTCTAATGACGGTGGATGATGGTCAATGACGGTGGATGATGGTCAATGACGGTGGATGACTGTCAATGACGGTGGATGACTGTCAATGACGGTAGATGATGGTCAATGACGGTGGATGTCTAATGACGGTGGATGATGGTCAATGACGGTGGATGATGGTCAATGACGGTGGATGATGGTCAATGATGGTGGATAATGTCTATTGACGGTGGATGATGGTCAATGACGGTGGGTGATGGTCAATGATGGTGGATGATGGTCTAATGACGGTGGATGATGGTCAATGACGGTGGATGATGGTCTAATGACGGTGGATGATGGTCAATGACGGTGGATGATGGTTAATGACGGTGGATGATGGTCTAATGACGGTGGATGATGGTCAATGACGGTGGATAATGGTCAATGACGGTGGATGATGGTCAATGACGGTGGATGATGGTCAATGATGGTAGATGACGGTCAATGATGGTCAATGACGGCGGATGATGTATAATGATATATAATGATGTGTATTGATGTATATTGATATATACTGATGTGTATTGATATGTGTACTGATGTATACTGATGTATAATGATGAGTAATGAGGGGTATTGATGGTTCCTGCGGGAATTATTAGGCTGGTGTTCCCAATTGTACATGGAATTATTACCCAGAATTACAGAAAATTAATTGTATATCGCAGTATAGAGAGACACAGAAACGCCTGAAAGCTATTTTCTATTTGTTTTATAAAATAGCAAGTACGATACAAAATGAAAATGAACAAACTGGAGCGAACGTTTTAGATATTGGCCGCCTATTCAGCTTTTTGTGAAAACCTTGAACTGATTCTGGCAATGCCAATGGTTATGCCAACGGTATTAGCTGAGAAGACTTTAGTTAACTTTCAATTTTGACCTGCTTTTTATTGCAGGAAATAATGTATGTACATTGCATCACGCAAAAATGCTTATTTTCAGATATTAAACAGCCAATTGTTGCAGTTGTAAATATTTCAATATTTATATGTCATTAAAAGACCAACCTACCTCTTCCTCAATGTTGATCAACAAGCCAGATATATCACCATTAATATCCGAACTCCCGGAAGTCTGAAATCCGAAGTCCAAACTCTGAAGTCCTGAGTCCAAACTCTGAAGTCCGAAGTTCAAACTCTGAAGTATGAAGACCAAACTGTGAAGTTTGAAGACCGAAGTTCAAACTCTGAAGTCCGAAGTTCAAACTCCGAAGTCTGAAGACCAAACTGTGAAGTTTGAAGACCTAAGTTCAAACTCTGAAGTCCGAAGTTCAAACTTTGAAGTATGAAGACCAAACTGTGAAGTTTGAAGACCGAAGTTCAAACTCTGAAGTATGAAGACCAAGCTGTGAAGTTTGAAGACCGAAGTTCAAACTCTGAAGTATGAAGACCAAACTGTGAAGTTTGAAGACCGAAGTTCAAACTCTGAAGTCCGAAGTTCAAACTCTGAAGTATGAAGACCAAACTGTGAAGTCTGAAGTCCGAAGTTCAAACTCTGAAGTATGAAGACCAAACTGTGAAGTTTGAAGACCGAAGTTCAAACTCTGAAGTATGAAGACCAAACTGTGAAGTTTGAAGACCGAAGTTCAAACTCTGAAGTATGAAGACCAAACTGTGAAGTTTGAAGACCGAAGTTCAAACTCTGAAGTCCGAAGTTCAAACTCTGAAGTATGAAGACCAAACTGTGAAGATAAGATTGAAGTCCAAACTCTGAAGTCTTAAAGCCAAACTCTGTAGTCTGAAGTTCAAACTCTGAAGTCCAAACTCTGAAGTCATGTGTCCGAAGTTCAAACTCTGAAGTCTGAAATGCAAACTCTGAAGTCCGAAGTTCAAACTCTGAAGTCTGATGTTCAAACTCTGAAGTCTGATGTCCAAACTCTGAAGTCCGAAGTTAAAACTCTGAAGTTCAAACTCTAAAAAAGTCCAAACGAAGAAAGTCCAAACTAAAAAAGTTCAAAGTCCAAACTCTGAAGTCCAAACTCTGAAGTATATGAAGTCCAAACTCTGAAGTCCCAACTCTGAAGTCCCAACTCTGAAGTCCAAACTCTGAAGTTCGAACTCTGAAGACCGAAGTTCAAACTCTGAAGTCCGAAGTCCAAACTCTGAAGTCCGAAGTCCAAACTCTGAAGTCCGAAGTTCAAACTCTGAAGTCCCAACTCTGAAGTCCGAAGTTCAAACTCTGAAGTCTGAAGTTCAAACTCTGAAGTCCGAAGTTCAAACTCTGAAGTCCGAAGTTCAAACTCTGAAGTCTGAAGTTCAAACTCTGAAATCTGAAGTTCAAACTCTGAAGTTCAAACTCTGAAGTCTGAAGTCCCAACTCTGAAGTCCGAAGTTCAAACTCTGAAGTCTGAAGTTCAAACTCTGAAGTCTGAAGTTCAAACTCTGAAATCTGAAAGCCAAACTCTGAAGTTCGAAGTCCAAACTCTGAAGTCAGTCCAAACTCTGAAGTATATGAAGTCCAAACTCTGAAGTCCAAACTCTGAAGTCCAAACTCTGAAGTATATGAAGTCCAAACTCTGAAGTCCAAACTCTGAAGTATATGAAGTCCAAACTCTGAAGTCCAAACTCTGAAGTCCAAACTCTGAAGTCCCAACTCTGAAGTCCAAACTCCGAAGTTCAAACTCTGAATTAAGTCTGAAGTTCAAACTCTGAAGTTCGAAGTCCAAACTCTGAAGTCTGAAGTTCAAACTCTGAAGTCCGAAGTTCAAACTCTGAAGTCCGAAGTTCAAACTCTGAAGTCTGAAGTTCAAACTCTGAAATCTGAAGTTCAAACTCTGAAGTTCAAACTCTGAAGTCCCAACTCTGAAGTCCAAACTCTGAAGTATATGAAGTCTAAACTCTGAAGTCCAAACTCTGAAGTCCCAACTCTGAAGTCCAAACTCTGAAGTTCGAACTCTGAAGACCGAAGTTCAAACTCTGAAGTCCGAAGTCCAAACTCTGAAGTCCGAAGTTCAAACTCTGAAGTCCCAACTCTGAAGTCCGAAGTTCAAACTCTGAAGTCTGAAGTTCAAACTCTGAAGTCCGAAGTTCAAACTCTGAAGTCCGAAGTTCAAACTCTGAAGTCTGAAGTTCAAACTCTGAAATCTGAAGTTCAAACTCTGAAGTTCAAACTCTGAAGTCTGAAGTCCCAACTCTGAAGTCCGAAGTTCAAACTCTGAAGTCTGAAGTTCAAACTCTGAAGTCTGAAGTTCAAACTCTGAAATCTGAAAGCCAAACTCTGAAGTTCGAAGTCCAAACTCTGAAGTCAGTCCAAACTCTGAAGTATATGAAGTCCAAACTCTGAAGTCCAAACTCTGAAGTCCAAACTCTGAAGTATATGAAGTCCAAACTCTGAAGTATATGAAGTCCAAACTCTGAAGTCCAAACTCTGAAGTCCCAACTCTGAAGTCTAAAGTCCAAACTCTGAAGATCAAACTCTGAAGTCCGAAGTCCAAACTCTGAAGTCCGAAGTTCAAACTCTGAATTAAGTCTGAAGTTCAAACTCTGAAGTTCGAAGTACAAACTCTGAAGTCAGTCCAAACTCTTAAGTCTGAAGTCCAAACTCTCAAGTCTGAAGTCCAAACTCTCAAGTCTGAAGTCCAAACTCTCAAGTCTGAAGTCCAAACTCTCAAGTCTGAAGTCCAAACTCTCAAGTCTGAAGTCCAAACTCTCAAGTCTGAAGTCCAAACTCTCAAGTCTGAAGTCCAAACTCTCAAGTCTGAAGTCCAAACTCTCAAGTCTGAAGTCCAAACTCTGAAGTTCAAACTCTGAAGTGCAAACTCTGAAGTTCAAACTCTGAAGTCCAAACTCTGAAGTCTTAAAGCCAAACTCTTTAGTCTGAAGTCTGAAGTTCAAACTCTGAAGTTCAAACTCTGAAGTCTGAAGTCCAAACTCTGACGTCTTAAAGCCAAACTCTGTAGTCTGAAGTCCGAAGTTCAAACTCTGAAGTCCAAACTCTGAAGACTGATGTCCAAACTCTGAAGTTCAAACTCTGAAAGCCAAACTCTGAAGTTCGAAGTCCAAACTCTGAAGTCAGTCCAAACTCTGAAGTCAGTCCAAACTCTGAAGTCCAAACTCTGAAGTTCGAAGTCCAAACTCTGAAGTTCGAAGTCCAAACTCTGAAGTTCGAAGTCCAAACTCTGAAGTCAGTCCAAACTCTGAAGTCCAAACTCTGAAGTTCGAAGTCCAAACTCTGAAGTTCGAAGTCCAAACTCTGAAGTCCGAAGTCCAAACTCTGAAGTCCGAAGTCCAAACTCTGAAGTCCAAACTCTGAAGTCCGAAGTTCAAACTCTGAAGTCCGAAGTTCAAACTCTGAAGTCCGAAGTTCAAACTCTGAAGTCCGAAGTTCAAACTCTGAAGTCCGAAGTTCAAATTTCAAACTCTGAAGTCCGAAGTTCAAACTCTGAAGTCCGAAGTTCAAACTCTGAAGTCCGAAGTTCAAACTCTGAAGTCCGAAGTTCAAACTCTGAAGTCCGAAGTTCAAACTCTGAAGTCCGAAGTTCAAACTCTGAAGTCCGAAGTTCAAATTTCAAACTCTGAAGTCCTAAGTTCAAACTCTGAAGTCCGAAGTTCAAACTCTGATCTGAAGTTCAAATTCTGAATTAGTCTATTCTTTCAATATCACACCAAATAAACTCTAAAGTCCGAAATCTAAAGTCTGAAAATTTGAAGTCCGGAAGTCCCACAGGCTTTCGTAAAACCGCTCGACGCTCGTATTTGCATGTTCAATATGACTCCTGGAAAAGTGGCGATAATAGGTTGTGGAGCGGCTGGTTTGTCAGCGATCAAGTGCTGTGTCGACGCAGGATTACAACCGAGATGTTTTGAGCAACAATCGTGGCTTGGTGGCGTCTGGAAATACTGCGACGACGAAGTACT
The DNA here is from genome assembly GCA_035772405.1 of Chrysogorgia sp. JL179-B06. Lineage (NCBI taxonomy): Eukaryota > Metazoa > Cnidaria > Anthozoa > Scleralcyonacea > Chrysogorgiidae > Chrysogorgia > Chrysogorgia sp. JL179-B06. Next base: position 1,945,546 of record JAYKKM010000076.1, on the reverse strand, counting down.
GCCAAATATCCCCTCCGTTCATCACAGTACTATGACAAACACGAGTAAAATTATGACGGCTTTCTCAGATTTTCCCATGCCGAAGGAATTTCCGAATTATTTGCCGCAGCGCACGCTCCAGAAATACCTGGAAATGTACGCGAAGCATTTTTGTTTAGAGAAATACATCCAATTTAACACAACGGTCGTGAGCTTGGTCAAAAGCGAGGATCACAGAGTGACCGGTAGATGGGTCATATCTTACAGGTAAAGAGATAATAGAACCAGACGATAGCATAGTGCGCTACTGGATGTAGATACATTCAGTAGACACAGAAAGAAAGCCTGTATTAGGCCAATAATTAGGGAGCCACAATGGGGTACATACTTCATGGTAGGTAACACTAGACATGGTTTCCATTTGTTTGTGCCGTCCAGTCCGTTCTGCGCATGTCCACGTTTCTGTTTACAATCGTTTGTTTATATTGCATTATATAAACATTGAACATGAAGTATTGCGGATTTGTTTTCTACGCTTGAACTTTTCCGCCTAAAAAGCGTGTTATAACTTATAAGAAGCTGTTTAGTTTCTAAATGTGGATAATATATCAATTAACTACCACTCGCGCCTTTGCCACCTTTGTCGAATACTCGCTTTCGAACTGTCGCAAATCTATTCTGTTGAAGTTTGTTGACATATTATGGGGACCCGCAAGTTTGAAATATCACACATGCGCAGAACGGACTGGACGGCACCTTTAATCCTAACCATAAAATATGGTGGGAGACTATATGTATTGTTAACATGAAGTAAATCCCCACAATGGGATACTTAACCCCCCTGGATTGCAGAAAAATATAGTCCCTCCCCGGCTCCCCTGACCAGGGCCACCGAGAGCCAAGATATGCTCAGGGGGAAGGTGGGGTTATGGTCTTTCACAGGCCCCTAAATGCCCTAGAAGCTTCGTTCTGTGTAGGATTTGCATGATGCATGGTTATCGTTTCAGGCCCTTAACCTCACCCGGCCTAAACATACAATAATTTTGCAACGTGGTCAGCATATTTCTGTCTCTATACCAATACCTTAATTGTCGAAAACAATTGCCTGGTTTCAGCAATAGACTTAGATCATGTCTGTCTCTCAAAATTTACCAACAACAAACTGGGGTTTTGATAGATAACTAGACTGCTAGATGCCCCAGGATCCTGACCAGGCAATCTAAGTGCAGGTGAGTATGTATAAATCACCCACTGACCCTGTGTACCAAGTTTACCAATATGTGAATAATTATAAATGAGCTATTTGATTATTAAGGGTGGTGCAGTGTATGCCACTGATGATTTTCATAAAAGAAACTGACATGGTTTAATATCACTGTAAATTATGATTATAGAAGACAGAATGAAATAAGCTCTCCACTGTGTGATGAAATTTGTGTTGAATCATTTGATGCAGTTATGGTCTGCAGTGGCCGTTATTGGGATCAGGCCAAACCAAAGATCCAAGGAATAGAGAGATTTAAAGGCATTCAGATTCACAGTGGAGATTATCGAACATTTCATCCATTTGTAGACAAACGAGTTGTGGTTGTTGGGTGTGGAAACTCTGCAGGTTGGTTTAAATGAAGGCTTGACTATAATATCTTCTAGTATATTATCACTATACAATACATTATACAATGTTAAACAATTGTGAATACCCAGACACCTCACACCTATGTGCTCTTTCCTCCCCAAGTTAACGTTGCCAAATCGGTAAATCAGCTCTTTTTATCAACTGAAGGTCAATCTCCCACCCAGGACATTAATGATTCTTCACCATAAATCACAGATTCGCAGGAGGCCGGGGGTGGTCTGGGAGAACCGATGATTGGGGCCCAGTAAATTAGTTCTGACTAAATATGACGATGAAATATATGTCAGTAATGTCACTGTTAAGCCATAATTTTTCATTATAACCTTCCACTCCATTTTTTGGCAGTTGCCAGGGGCGCCACTGGGTCGGGGACCCGCCACTGCACCCATGAGCATAAAGGCCGGGTTAACATAATTTTTTACATACTGTTTTCATAAATTTTTTTTTTTATCATTTTAACAACAAAACCACCCACCATCAATTCCTCATTACAATATTTGTAGTCTGTTTTCATGGTTAATTAACAGATAACCAAAATATTTACTAGGAGACATTGCTTCTGAGTTGAGTTGTCATGCATCTCAAGTTTATCTCAGTACAAGGAGTGGATGCTACATCATTGAGCGAATAGCAGCAAAGGGAAAACCTGTTGATTTGCAACTAACAAGAGCTCTCGACAAAGTGCCAAAACAAATTCAAAGATTTTTCTTTTCAAGAATGATGTATGCAAAGTACAACTTAGTAAACTATGGTCTTGAGCCTACCGGCATCCTTGGAATAACACAGTTTCCTATCGTCAATGATGAACTTCCACATAGAATCATTACTGGTAGTGTTATTGTGAAAGATAATGTTACAGAAATAACAGAAACAGCTGTGGTATTTAGTGGTGGGGATATGGTGGATAACGTCGATGCTATAGTCTTTTGTACTGGATTTAAATTAAACTTTCCATTTGCCAAAGGCATCATTTGTGTAAAAGAAGACTGCTATGCAAGTCTTTATAAGCATGTTTTCTTGCCAGATGCTAAGACAAGTTTAGCTGTGATTGGAGCAGTGTCAGTTGCGGGGCCAGTGTTGCCTGCATTAGAAATGCAGGCTAGAGTCGCGGCAGAGGTCTTTGCTGGGCGATGTGCTCTGCCCAGTAAAGATGACATGGTGAAAGTGATTGAGAGAAGAGAGAAGCAGTTATTTGAAGCTGGTGTTACACAAAAACAAATTATGCATGTGAGTACAAGTACTGAAAGTATAGATACCGGTAGCTAGGCAGTAGATAGGGGGTAGATAGATAGGTAGGTAGATAGATAGATAGGTAGATAGATAGGTAGATAGATAGGTAGATAGATAGATAGGTAGATAGATAGGTAGATAGATAGGTAGGTAGATAGATAGATAGATAGATAGATAGATAGATAGATAGGCAGATAGATAGATAGATAGATAGATAGATAGATAGATAGATAGATAGATAGATAGATAGATAGATAGATAGATAGATAGATAGATAGATAGGCAGATAGATAGGCAGGCAGGCAGGCAGGCAGGCAGACAGACAGACAGACAGACAGGTAGATATAGATTTTTTTTTAAAATTATTAACTATGTTAATCATCGTGGTATAACTCACTGCTCCTAATAATAAAGGAACAGTGAATTATACCAAACATGTTGGCTATTTTCAAATTAATAGTGTGTGCTATAAGTGTATTAATTAAATTGTACAGATATATACAGTATAGTGAAATCCTAATTCAATATCATAATACATTTTAGGTTGACTTTGTCACCTATCTAGATGATCTTGCTGCTGTGATTGGAGTCAAGCCAAACTTGTGGGCATTAATTTTGGTTGATCCACAGCTGGCATTTCAATGTTTCTTTGGCCCCTGTCTGCCAGCTCAGTATCGTCTACAAGGCCCTAACTCGACATCTAAAAGTGCCAGGACAATCATCAACAGTGTTGAAGAGAATTACCTTTTCTCCTTGAGAACAAGCAGAACATCCAAGGTTGAAAAAGGAAACAGATATTTTTTTATTCTTTATGCAGTGATCAGTGTGCTAGTGATTTTGGTTGTAATTTTGTATTAAGCCTTTAGTGTTGACTACATACAGATATTTAGGTATAATACAGGTATAATATTAACAATAAATTTAATATTTAGCACAATTTTAGGAAATATTAAGTTTTTTTTTATATACAGGAATTTGTTTTTTGGTAATTCACAGCAATTGACCGATGGTACCGAAAAAGATGGCTACTGGTACATTTAACCATAATTCCTTGCGCGCAGTAAATATTGAATCTTGTAGAAATAGCAGAAGATAGAGTTTCAAAAAGATTAAGTTTGGTAAAAACGAAGCTTTTACGTAATTAATTCATGTTTACAAGGTAAACAATGTTTAGCCGTTATTACAGGTGATTTAAGGTCGCAAAGCATTCTAGTATATGTACAGCCACCATCTTTTTCGGTACTGTCAATTCTAATTACTAGAATAGTGATTCTAAAATGCCACGGTGTTGTTGCCATTATGAACATGTATGTAGAGGTACTATGCAGTTTGTCTTTTGTCAATCTTTTGTTAGAGTCATACCGGTAATACCACCACAATATATTATAATATAATATAATATAATATAACTATATATTTACATCGCATTTGATGTTTGTGCAGTAAATCTGCCAGATGTTAAATTGTTCTAGTATGTTGGCTATTTTTGAAGGACAAACTGCTCAATAAATTCCTTTTGTTCCTCTTCTGTCTTGAGCAAGGACTCGTACTGACGCCTATATCTGAAAAATTTACCAAGGATATTATATTATATTGTTGTGCAGTGATAGCTATTTACGTGGATCAGTTCCACGTAGTTATATTGTTGTGCAGTGATAGCTATTTACTGTGTAAACTCTGTTAGTCTTGTAGCTACTACAGCGTGGTTACGAATGAAGCTAAAAACCATTATGGCAAAGTGAAAAGGTGGTAAAGGTAAACTGCCAAGATTTTTAGTGACGAAATACTGACGTTTCGAGCAGAGCCCTTGGTCTTACTCTGATGAAGGGCTCCGTTCGAAACGTCAGTATTTTGTTACTAAAAATCTCGGTAGTTTACCACCTTTTCACTTTGCTATCTAAAACACTGCCTACGCAGTACTCTACTTTTTAAAAAACCCTATGGCTATTAACCATTACAGTGGGGAAGAAAAGGAGTCCTATATTATGGGTTAATAATGAGAAACTTGTATATTTATTTATTGTACCTCTCAAGTTGAACTTTTTTCTCGGCTATTAAGGCTTGGAGCTGTTGTTGTTGAGTTTCACGTTGCTTTTCCACGGACTTTAAAAGATTTCTAGATCCAATAGCCTACAAATAAGGATATGGCGCTAATTGTACAAGTTGAGGTTGACTTTTAGACGTCAATTTTGGGTCCTTCATACACCATGATATTATAAAGTATAGCTTTGCTACAAAAGTAACTATAGTTTCACTTCAAAAACAATTGACACACTTGTGTACTGTAATACATATTACAGTACAGCATATTTAGCACTCTCTTGCCAAAACATATTTGATTAAATATTTCATGAATAAATTGACAAAAACTTTACTTAATGTCAGTAAACATTGACCAAACTATAGACCAAATATTGTCTGAAATTGCTTTTTGTAAGCCATGTCACAGAGAGAGATATGTCTTTACTTTTGAAAAGGTGTGTTTTGGTTAGCTAAAGGCCATGTTTTTAACTGCTATTTATCCGTTGCCTGGGTTGGAGGTAGGTGCCGTAGGCGGCCAAGACTAAACAATCTAGCCGTAGGCAATTGAGGAGTAAGGGGCTATTCCATTTAATAACCGTACCCCCTATCGAGGACAAGGGTTTATCTATGGTCGTGGCTAGATGGAATACTCGCCGTTGAGGTGACCGTGGACGTGAGGTAGGTCCGAGTCGTCTTCTGGACAATCTTTTTTAGTGTCCGCAAGAGGTGGAACAAAATCAGAGATTGTACTGCTATCACATGATATATATGATTTCAGCTCATATCTCGGGTTTTCAAGATACTAGATTATTTCCTTGGTTACCTTCATTTTTTCTTTTTCCACTTCTTTCGCCAGCCCATCTACCATACCAATAAAATTACCGACAATGCTTTGAAATTCAACGATTTCTGGGAGAAAAGTATAAATAATCATGCCAAAATATCATGCAAAAATATGTTAACGAGCAGACTATCGTGTCCACAATCACAGATAATTTGTCATATTTGTTAAATTATTTAATATATGTGACATGTTCTGACAGAAAAATCTACCAAGCACGCGACTAATCAAATAATTGACTTACTGTCTACAAACTCTTTACATTCTTCTTTCAATTCTTGCGTTTGCTGGTAAACTTCGGGCTCCAAAACACGAATTTTTGAGAGCTCGTCAAAGTGAAAACCACTCGAAGTGTCCGCCATATTGTTGAGGAGTTGCTATGACACCACAGGAAGCATCGAATGAAAACCGGCCTTGGCCGACCTCTTCCGATCTCTGAGATAATACAGAAATTAAATATATATTATATATATTATATAATATATATAATTATATATACAATATATTTATATATATAATATCTATAAAACAGGAAATAATATATAAATAAAATAAATATAAGAAAATAAGCATGGAAGTAGACAATTATTGTCGTATTTTATTTGTATGGAAATGAATAGATATATTGTCATCTAATACTGTTGATGATGTACAGTTGATGATGATACTATTGATGATCAAGCACCTAATCAGTACTAATCAAGTACCTAATCTGTGATTTACTCACTTTATGGTCATCTAACTGAAATCTGCTATTTGTGCCAAAATCGAACACCCTTATTATTCACAGACAGGACATATTCGGATATTCTCGGTTGCCACTGCAATTTTAAATAGTTAATAATAATAACAATAATAATAGCAATAAGTGCAAGCAAGACTGTAGGAAATGCATGCAGGAATGTGAGTGGAGTAATTAGTATGACAGACGGATGCCAATGAGACTGAAGGCACTCAGCTAGTGTACAAGTCAAGACAATGGTTAGACCGGTGGTTTTATATGGTGCAGAGACTTGGGCGATGAAGGAAGAGCATGTGAAGAAGCTGGAAGTAGCGGAGATATGAGATGTCTGCGAGCAATTAGAGGAGTGACAAGACGGGAGCGAATGAGAAACGAAGACATAAGGCAGGAAGTGAAGGTGATGGAACTGAGAGAAGATAAGAGAAAGCAGACTGAAGTGGTGCGGACACGTGAAGAGAAAAGAAGAGGACGAGTTTGTTAGATGGCCAGCGGAGCACAGAGAGATGGGAACAAGGAAGAGAGGGCGACTGAGAAAGCAATGGATGGATTGTGTTCGAGATGATGGTAAAGTGGTGGATCTGAGTAGAGTTGGTGACAGAAGACAGTGGAGAGCGGTGTCAAGACTACCCGACTCTACCCCCCACCCCCTGAAGGGACAAACGAAGGTCCATTTATACCAATGGAAATTAGTACCTCTTTCCTACCCTGCAGGGGGTGGGCAGGGGGATCCCTGAAATGGGAAGGGGCCGGGATCTCTGAAATGGGAAGGGGGCCTCTTTCCCTCAGCAGCAATTCGCTTTTGATAAGAACTCCTAGTTATTATTTATTATCATCATATTCATATAATCACGTTTCCTCGAGAAAGGTCGCTATTTCCCATCGGAGAATCTAGACGGTTCAAAGACCCCGGAAGTTAATCTCCTTCCAACAGAACAACACAATGGTAAAGACGCGTCTTTATAAATAAATATGTGTCCGAGAGTTGTTGATTTAACGAAGATCTTCTACAACTTGAGACGCTTGTCGTGCGTTTCAGCGCGTAGAACAATTTCTTCTGGATTTCCTTTAAAATATTCCGAACGACGGCATAAAATTAAGGGATGGTCGTATGTCAATCAGTCGATGATTGAAAGTTGTGCTGCCAAGGTAGAGGAATGTCCTATGAACTCAGACACATTGTACTTGTTTCATAGAGCATATCGGCAGTATAAAGCAATGGCAGTATAAAGCATTATCCATTGTGACCAGGATCTTATATATATATATAACATGTCAAGTTATAAACTAGTCTGTGATTTTTTAGCATTCTGTGAAAGTTACACCATTCCAAATGCTAAATACTGAGAAGTTTTCGGATGGATCTCATTTGATTGTAAGTATACACGGTATTGTGATATAGGCGAAGGAGATATAATACACGGTGGTAAGATGTGTATTATTTTTACGAAGTGTCTAGATTCGTGGTGTTCGTCACTTCGTCCGCATCCATTGTGATGTGTTTATGTATATATCGGTTACATTTGCATATTCGGTGTATATATATATTTATACAATAACTTGTTTACTACGCGCATTCTCATTGGTTGTTGGCCATGATCTATTAGAGGACAGATGCACAGATCACGTCAGCCATATCACGCTATATCACGCCATATCACGTCGACTGCTTTTATCTTTTTTCGTCCCCCAGAAATCGCCAACGAGCTAATAATCCTCTTGAATGGTTTGTTTTCAATTTTATTGTATAAAACAAATAGATTCCATTTTGCCGTTGTCTGTTCAGTTATAGATGCACAGAGGACGTCAGAACGTGATAAGAACATCAGTGACCCACTCGACTATCGTCTCGTGGGCCACTTTTTTGTTCTTACCACATTCTGACGTCATCTGTGCATCTATAACTGAACAGACAACAGCAAAATGGAATCTATTTGTTAATCATATATATATATATATATATATATAGTCTTTTTACCTTGTATAATAAAAAAAATAATGTTATTTACCATTTTTCCGTTCGGATAAAGAAATATTTGCCCTCGGTCTCAAAAACGGCCCGAGGCCGCGCGTTCTTGAGACCTCGGGCAAATATTTCTTTATCGACCAGACCTCCCAGGCGGTAAATAATATATATATATATAATATATATATATATTCAGAACACTTTGTTTGGAAATATGGAGATTTCCTTATATTCATGACTATTTTATTAAGTGCAAAAGGACAAAACTTGTAATTGTTATTGTTATTAACATATTTTACGAGGTTGCCACAATCACCCGGAAGTGTTTTTCATGCAGGCCCTCAGATTAAAATACATTCATTAAAGTCTACATTAAAAAAGTAGCTAAACAAATATGCATAATACATTAAACTATAAAAAATTACAAATAAAAATTCTAAACACTTAAATATAAAAACTAATACCATAGCTGACTCGGTATAGAATAATCATTTCAATATTTTACATTTATGCAATAAACTTTATATAAACATAAATCAATAAACATTATAACTCGATGAAGTGCACCAAACAAAATTATAGTTACATCTACCATATCATGTTCTTTACTTTTTAGCTGTTATCTTTTGTTTCTAGAAAAATGTCCAATTCATTCAAAAAGAATTGGTAACGCGGATAGCTCGTCGTTTGGTAGCATTTCATTCCCTACCTTATATTGTTGCAGTGAATCCAGATATCTCGGACACTGTAAGTATATGTATGAACTTAGTAAAGTAGTGAGATTTAGAACTGGTGGCTGTCCACTGTTTTAATAACACATTTCTCTTATTTCTTTTGATATACCAGTACGAACTATACATTCGAACATTTAACATTCTCTCACAGCATCCAAAGGTAAGTGGATTGTCAATTTTTAGGTTAATTTTTCCCTGTAGGTAAATGTTTACTGTTTTTTTTATAAAACTATGGGTAACTTTGGTCTAACAACTTAGCATAACATCTTACAACTTAACATAACGTCTTACAACTTAGCATTAATAGCATATCACAATTTTAATAGTGTAGCCTGCGAATACAGCCGCTATTTCGAACTCCCAGTGGCCGTGAGTGATGAAATAGTGGCTGTACTTGCAGGCTAAACTTAGTTTAACATCTTACAACTTACCGTAACTCATCTTGTACTGTACAATGGATGATGAGATAAATGTCTACAGTGTACATACATCAATTGGCTTGTAAAGGAAAGGTTTTTTAACACGATGACGTGCAACAGCTAGAACTTACTATGCTTTAATCTATTCACTAGTATTACTTACGATTAAATATTTTCACTTTTGAGGTGACAGACCTGAAGTCAGAAAGGAAATACAGTAAAATGGTGAAAAGCTTACTTGATGACCATAGACATGTTGTGACTTCCTTGGCTCGAGGATTTAAAGACTGCAGATACCAAGTTGCGGTAAAACTACAAAGATATATATATATATCTCAGTCTCAATATGTATCTAAAACAACAAATAAAATGCAACAAATGTTCACCTAATTGAGAGCATCTGTAATTTAATATGTGGTTTAATTTTTCATGTAGTACAAAACTATCCATTCATTTTTGGACAACACACTGAAGTCACGTCTTGGAATACGAATGCTAGCACAACAGCATATTGCTCTTCGTGAAGAGAAGGTATTAGGCTCAAACCTGTCATTCCTTCATCCAGCCTGGTAGATGGACATTTTCTTGCATACATACTACCCATTATACATGCAGTTAAATAGAAATCATACATTCCCTTTTATTACAAGTACTTTAAGTACAGTACTAATTACACCAAGTGCTCAAATTTAAATTATAAGTGCTGGTGTAAATTATAAGGATTAATATTACGGTTACCGTATGCCTACGCTAATACATACGCTATTATATATGCTAAATACTAATACTACCCACCTGTGCATCCATATATCATTCATTCATAACCCATCGTATTACAAACTGAACTTGACAGGTCCAAGCTCTCAGCAACAACATCTGTATCTTGGTGGATTTATACATTAATGGTGTTGGTGATTGGCTATCCCATGTCTGAAGTCAACCTGTTCCTCCCCCTCTGTGGGATCTTGTGTTTTATGAGGGTTTTAATTATTAACAATATTTTAATTTTAAGGAAAACTTTGTTGGAATCATAGCTACAGATCTGTCACTGAAAACTGTGATCGAGAGAAGTGCCGACTTTGTGAGGTAAAGAATTGAAAATTCAACAGAAATGACATCACAATACAATTAAGGCTACTACTGACAGATTTGCAATGCTATTGTTGTCTTAGGCAAGTTTGTGAACATCACTATAGCATCTCTCCAGGCATCATTATAAATGGACATACAGAGGCATCTTTCTCATATTTCCCTGCTCCGTTGGAGTATATCTTACAAGAATTGTTAAAAAATGCAATGAGGTAATAATAATAACCTGTTTACTACGCGCATTCTCATTGTTGGCCATGATCTATTAGAGGACGGATCACGCCATATCACGCCATATCACGCCAGCCGACGGCTTTTATCTTTTTTCATGCCCCAGAAATTGCCAAAGAGCTAATAATCCTTTTGAATGGTTTGTTTTCAATTTTTATTGTATAAAACAAATAGATTCCATTTTGCCATTGTCCGTTCAGATACAGATGTACAGATGATGTCAGAACGTGGTAAGAACATCGGTGACCCACGAGACGGCCACTTTTTTGTTCTTACCACGTTCTGACGTCATCTGTGCATCTATAACTGAAAAGACAACAGCAAAATGGAATCTATTTGTTAAATATTAGAATTTATATTGTGCATATTTGACTTCCATGGTTGATATTTGTTGGGACATAACATTATAATGCTGCTTATGATTGGTTATCACCTCAAGCAATATCCAGTTTGGGACAAACGAGGTGACAAATCGTGGGACGTGTTGTGGGGACATGTTGCAGGCACATATCCCGTCGTATGCACCATGCGAAATCTTGTCACGCCACGGGGGACAAAATTTTGTCCCTGCAACATGTCTAACTAGTCCCTGTGACAAAATTAAAATAAACCAATCAAAGAACGTTATTTTATTTTCCTTCTCTGACATTTTCCTTTTCCTCCTCGTGTGTGATCCTCAATGTCCCTGCAACATGCGCCGGTGCCCTGCAATTTGTCACCTCAGATGTCCTAACCTTAAGTCGATGGAGTACATCAGTTCTTTTGAGAACTTAGTGTCTTATGTCTTAACTCTTATGTCTTGCTCGTAAGAATACCAGAGTAGGTACTTGAGGCCATACAGGCTGTTTTAAACCGTTTATTTTCAAACTAGGTCAACAGTGGAGTTCCACAGTGGCAAGTATACTTTCAAAGCATCATCTTCACTCCCGAGTGTTGTAATAACAATATGTAGCAATGAAGCAGATTTTACAATAAGGTCAGTTGAGAAAATAACTGTTAGAAATGATTTAAACAGGGACTGCACAAGGGCAGAGTAGCAGTGGGGGCTTCAACCCCCCCCCCCCCCCCCCACACACACACACACACACACACACTTTTTTCCCAGTTAAAAAATATCAAAAATATAGAGAGTTTATGTACGCAATGTTTATAAAAGCATTGGTAAGTTAGAATATGTTTAGAAAAACCAATTGTTGTGTTTTCTAAGCTTTTGAATTGTTTACGCTGGGCTGTCGATTTACGCTATTGGACCATGCCGTAGAATCACCAATTGCTGGGCATACATTTGAAGTTATTAAATTCAAAAGTTTGGTTAATATTAAATTTAATGATGAGATTAACTAAAAATATATAGTTTGTCATTGTTTATGATCTTAATTTTTCTGAAAATTTTCCGGGGGGCATGCCCCCAAAAGTGTTGTGATGCGTTAACTTAGGAATTGGAGTAGTTTTTACATGTTAAAATGTGGTTATATCATGCACAAATATAAAGTGTCTGCCAGAAATAATAAAGCATAACAAGTAGACACTGTAAATTATTTATAACGTTTCATTTGCAGGTAGTTTGTAAAATGCGCGATGTCGGAAATCAAATTTCCGCCGCCATTTTGCGCGCGCATTCCTTGTGGAATGCGCCACGGGTGGCACCGCTGACCACACGTACGGGGTCTGGGAACGAGACACTGAATTGGGGTTTACGCGGAAAATGACTCGTTCCCAAGTCTCCCAAGGTAGACGCGCAAAAAATGGTTTCCCGACAAGTCACAGCTTTTCTTTATATTTTTCTTCTTATATTTAAAATGAAGCCGTAGCTCATGGCAGCCATCTTGTTGGGACCAAGTCATATAGTTACTATAGTAGGCGACAGAGGTTATGTGTTTCTGACTTTTAAGATGCTAAAATGAATCAGGTTTTCCCATATTTGGAATTAGCGCGTGGCGGCCATATTGGAGTGACCAGGTGGTCACTCCAATATGGCCGCAGCGAAATATTCCAGTTTCCAGGCACCAAGTTACCGTAATTTGCGTTCTAAATTACGGGAAAATCTTGGACAACTGATTCAATTTAGCATCTTAAAAGATCAGAGACAGATAGTCTCTGTCGGGTCCATTCAAGATGGCCGCCGCGAAATATCCAATTCAAAACTCCACACAAAACGTCATACAATTAATTAGTTATCAATGTCTTGCCATTCTTTAACGTTTCTCTTTAGAATATCAGACCAAGGGGGAGGCATTATCGACGATATTTATGAGGAAATATTCAATTACTCATTCACCACATTCAAAAAAGAAACAGCCAATTCAAACGCACTTTTCGAGTACAGCAAGAGCGTGAACTCGCCGGAAACGATCGGCAGCATGGCTGGCTTCGGCTTTGGCCTGCCGACGTCTCGGGCTTATGCAGAATTTTTAGGAGGATCTGTTCATCTGCAAACTATGGCAGGCCTAGGCACAGACGTTTATATTAAACTAAGTAAAATTAACGGAGACAAAGAAAACATTCGTTTATAAAATGTACAGAATGAAGAAATAGATGATTATTATTATAACTATAAGGAATTTGATTATGAAATTAATATGTTAAGATATTGTTTTACCAACTCGAATATCTTGAGTTCAGATTGTAAGTTTTTAATTAGTTGTTTAATAAATGCATAAATAAATAAATAAATAAAAACGTACGTGATGCGAAATGTATTATAATACAATGTAGCACTTCAATAAAAATGCCAGTCACCATTTCTGTTGAAAGTTTCAACATGATGTGCCCGGACTTTTGAAAATGAAAAACATTTGAAAATGAACTCAAACGAGATTTGAAAGACATGTGAGTTTTTTTTTATCCGAAAAGAGACTTCACTATCAATTTTCTTTGACGAAGGTAAAAGCACAGACTTTCCTTTTTTGTCTACTGACTAGAAATATATTTTTACACATAAAAATCTTGAATATATGCACTGGATTTGACTTGTCTAATTAAATCTTCAGAGAATATTAAAGTTTAGTATCAAGGGATAGCCACCAGACTTCCATCTTAGTATCGAAGACAGATAAGATCAGAGAGAGAGAACGATATAGAAAGAGAGAGATAGAGAGGTAAAGAGAGATAGAAAGATATAGCGACAGGGAGAGATAGATAGAGAAAGATAGAGGTAGAGAGAGATATAAAGAGAGATCATTTGCCCCCCACCCCCGTTTGCGACTCTGGCGCTGCCTATAGATTATGTGTAAAAGGTTTCTGTATTCGAGCGAAGGTTACGATTGCCCAAATTGTGCAATGAACGAAATTCCTGTAGCAAAAAAGTACAGGGATATGTCACCATGTTTCCTATGACGCCTTCCAACAATTTCCTGGACGCATTTGTATCTTTTCTTGGTATTGGAAAATTTTCCCACTTTTTTAGTTCCTCAAAGTCTTCTATACGATCGCTCTTAAGTAAGCCTGGCCCAAACGCGTACAAGTAGATTATTGTGTTTTTAAGTGATACAAATTCAATTGCTTTTAAAAAACTTCGTGCCAGTGGATCCTTTATCAAAGTAACATCTTCTCCCTTTCCAAGCATACCGAGATGTTCCTTTAACAGATTACATCTCAAATTATGAGAGAATTTTCCAACTTGAAAAGGCTTACCATTCATCTCGCCGTCCATCATATCCACATCTTCTATAACCACCGCTACCTCAGAATCTCGGCCTCCTAGCATACTGCGATCGTTGATGTTGGCGGAACCGATAATGGCCACGCGGTCATCGACGATCATCACCTTGCTGCGCACATAAATAATTTCCGTCACAAAATATCCTTTTAATAAGCCGTGAGTTCGTAAACCAAATACGCTGAAGTATTTTTCCGCGGCTTCTTCGGGTATGTTTCTTTTTTGTAGCTTTTTAAATAGAGAGTCCTCACCATTACGGATGGTTGCGGAGTTCCACTTAGTAACAGCCCGCGAAGCTTCGCCGTGTACTGAATCCCACTCCCCCGGAAATTCAGGTTTCAATGGTGTGATTACCATGACATGAAAGTCCTCTGAGGCCTCATGAGCACGAACAATTCGATCAACGAGAGCCAACTGGATTTGATTCTGCACTTCCCTCCAAAACCCTGACTGAGATGAAATAAAAAACTGGTTTTCGATATAAATGAAGTGCTTGGCGTTTTTAATGGCATCGAGATAAGCGTTATAGATGGAAGTCTCGTGGGCTTGTCCCGCTGACCAGTTGTCCACCGATCGTAGAACCTGAACGTTTACGTTATAAGCTGTACTTGAATCAAGGAAAGTGTGATCAGTGTTGTCTTGTTCGGTGGGTTGTCGAAAAAACTCCCAAATTTTCCATGAGGGTATCAGGGCATTGTACCTCTGAGTGAAATGCTTCACGGCATCCAAGACTGCATTTCTGGTAAATGCACACGCAACGTCATGCCACGGCATTCTTGGAACTTCACCTCTGTCGAAACCCTCGTAATCATCCAAGGGTTTTTCCCAATTCATTTTACTTTCGTTATTTAAAAACGTGTTACGATAGTCCTTTCCTATCCAGCGAGAATATCTGGCGTTGGAATCTTGGCTTCCTTGCACACACACTCCTTCTTCTGTCACATAAGGATGAATTGGATAGTCGTCCATCAACTGATGGCTATAGGAGTATCCCAGCGGCCAAAGCAAAGGTCAATCCCTCCAACAAATGCAATACTTCGGTCTACGATAACCAACTTTTCATGATGACTCCATTTAAGCTTTTCAGGATTAGTTATCCAATCTGGATGGCGAAGTATCTTTATGTTACCATGCTTATTCAACACGGTCTCTGTATGATTGCTTCCAAGATCCATGGCAATCTGCGTTTCCCAATACAGTAAAATATACACACGAACTCCTTCCTTAGCCTTTCTCAATAACATCTTGTCCAGTCGCCAGTATAAGCTGTCGACACCCGTATCAGGTCTTTTCAAGAAAATGTATGGATTCATTTGCCAATCGGTGATCAAGATTTCCTCCTTGGCTGATTCAATGGCATCAGCAACAGCCGACATATAATCTTTCCCATCGACAAACCATTTCGCTCGACTGTCGTTTCTCATCCGAGCAAACGAATCGTAACGATAGCGACGTGCTGGCTGGGTTTCTCGTGATTTCCAAATCATGAAAGCCACCAACACAGCTAAAGCCTGGTTTCCATATGATCGCTACGATCGCTCAATTTTAAAACCGGCGATCGTAGCGATCATATGGAAACCACACGCTCAGCGATCCTGGCGATCGCCGAGATAGAAAATGTTCTATCTCGGCGATCGCAGCGATTATATGGAAACACTGGTTCAGCGATCCTGGCGATCTCAGCGATCGGTATGTACCCCAGCGACATTCGGCTATATCTATAAAACACATTACAGTAATAAGATTAAACGGTTCCTTCATTGTATACATCACGCAAATTTAGATGAATCAGTGAAACTAAAGCATTTTATGCAAATATTTTATGTAAATAGCAGTAAAAGAATTTTATCTGACTTGAAGACGTATAGCTGTGCCCGAAGCTGTGGGACGAGAGTGTGAAAAGCTCCAAGCTCTTCTCTCATTCGAAATATCTGTCGAACCCAAAAACGACGTTTCCTTGGCGCAAGTTCGTCCAAACAAACTGGGACGAGATTTGAGGCAGTACTTTTAAAATGCAACCGAACGAGTTCTTTTTACGGGAGGCCGATTATCAGTGTTGCCAACCTTGGGATTTTATCCCAAGATCTTTGGATTTTTTGAGGGAGTTTGAGGGATTTTTTCTCAGGGATTCGACCTTGGGATTTTTCTTGGGATTTTTCCAGAGCAAACAGTTTCGGTTTAAAAAGCTGATTTCAATTTCAATACCCTTAAAAGCGTGTGAATTTGTACTTATGTTTAATTAAATAAATAGATTTTCTATTTGAAAGCTATTGTCTCTCCGCTATTTGAGTCGGAGATCAAGAGTACTCAAACGGCGATAGAGACCTGGGAACTAGTCAGGAAGTGAAGCTGTGAACCTCTGGTGAACCTTGGAATTTTTTGGTAAACAATAGGGAATCTTGGGATATTTTCAGACATTTATTGGGATTTTTACGAAACTTGACTTGGCAACACTGCCGATTATACGTTCGACACATGATAAATTCGATGTTTGAAACCGACGTCGAATTTTGTCGAACCTATGTGTATTAGATTCGACAGATGATAAATTCGACGTTTGAAATAGGCCTTACTGATAAGAGCAACTAGAATAAAAAGCTGCGCTTGCGATAGTAAAAGAAAGTTGTCTTTGTTTACTTCGTCCATAACGATCGCCGGTTTTAAAATTGAGCGATCGCAACGATCGTAGCGATATGGAAAGCAGGCTTAACAGACCAACACGTACTGTTCCCAACATTAATAGAAACAATCGATGAAGACACTATATTGGAGTGTCGAAACGTTGGGTCATGGCCAGTAACTTTTAAAGTTACGTTCAAAAAACGTTTTGAAGCCAGAGTAGCCGTTTATTATTTGTTGATCTACCAAACACTTCCGCTACACTGTAGCGGAAGTGTTTATTTCTTGGAAAAACATTTCTTAGAATAATAATATAAACAAATAAGCGTCGGATTAAGCGTTATATCTATAGCTTTTTGAAGAGAAGACTTTCTTGAAGTTCTATATTATAACCATGTTCTCTTCATTTGTTTGTAAAGGCATAGCTGCGGTTGCCACGTTGATAATAGGCAGTTTTGCTCTGGCCTACATGAATGAAAGAAGTCCGGATCGCTATCGCTATGGTTCATTCGCTAAAATAAGAAAATGTGGAAGTAAGGCGAAATGGTTTGTCGATGGGAAAGATTATATGTCAGCTGTTGCTGATGCCATTGAATCAGCCAAGGAGGAAATCTTGATCACCGATTGGCAAATGAACCCATACATTTTCTTGAAAAGACCTGATACGGGTGTCGACAGCTTATACTGGCGACTGGACAAGATGTTATTAAGAAAGGCTAAGGAAGGAGTTTCTGTGTATATTTTACTGTATTGGGAAACGAAGATTGCCATGGATCTTGGAAGCAATCATACAGAGACCGTGTTGAACAAGCATGATAACATAAAGGTACTTCGCCATCCAAATTGGTGCAGCCTGATCACCAATCGATGGAGTATTAGATGGAGTCATCATGAAAAGTTGGTTATCGTAGACCGAAGTATTGCATTTGTTGGAGGGATTGACCTTTGCTTTGGCCGCTGGGATACTCCTAGCCATGAGTTGATGGACGACCATCCAATTCATCCTTGTGTGAAAGAAGAAGGAGAGTGTGTGCAAGGAAGCCAAGATTCCAACGCCAGATATTCTCGCTGGATAGGAAAGGACTATCGTAACACGTTTTTAAATAACGAAAGTAAAATGAATTGGGAAAAACCCTTCGATGATTACGAGGGTTTCGACAGAAGTAAAGTTCCTCGAATGCCGTGGCATGACGTTGCGTGTGCATTTACCGGAGATGCAGTCTTGGACGCCGTGACGCATTTCACACAGAGGTACAATGTTCAAAATCCTTTCGCTGTTGAGCTACCTGATGAACTCGATCCGTTACCTACAACGATAACCGATTCCCTGTTATCACATTCCCATAATAATCTCTCCATTCAAGTTCTTCGATCGGTGGGCAAGTGGTCGGCGGGGCAACCCCACGAGGCATCAATTTATAACGCTTATGTTGATGTAATTAAGAACGCAAAGCACTTCATTTATATCGAAAACCAATTCTTCATTTCATCCCAGCCAGGCAAGGTATATAATGAAATACAGTCTGCATTAACAGAAAGAATTACCCGTGCTTACAAAGATCGCAACACATTTCATGTCATGATCATTATGCCGTTAAAACCAGAATTTGGACCGGAAGATTGGCAACCAAGAAAAATCAACCCTGATTTGAATGCACTGAGTTACTGGAATAATGCAACTATCGCCACTATCATTCAAAAATTAAAAAGAGAAGGAATGTCTAACAAAGATATTAAGAGGTATTTCAGCGTATATGGTCTGCGAAAGTTCGGCTATCTTAAAGCGAATAAACTAGAGACTGAAATCATCTATGTGCACAGCAAGTTAATGATAGTGGACGACCGAATAACAATCATCGGATCAGCCAACATCAATGACCGCAGCATGCTTGGGGAAAGAGACTCGGAGATAGCAGTGATTGTAGAAGACAGAGGTATGATCCATGGTAAAATGAATGGCGAATCCTACGAAATGGGCACGTTTTCCCACAGTCTGAGATGTCAGCTACTAAATGAACATCTAGGAGGCCTAAGACAATTGAATAAGAGGCGAAATACGGCTACACTGATTGTCAAAGACCCTCTGGCGCGAGATTTCTTAGACGGAATTGATAGGCGAGCCGTGAACAACACCAAGATCTTCGAAGAAACATTCTCAGGATCGAGAATTCTTCCCACGAACATGGTTAGGGACCTTGAAGAACTTGAAAGATGGAAACTTCGTATACGCTCCGCTGAGAGTAAACCTGGTTTAGCTGCTGAAAACGTTCAAAAGATTAAGGGAAGCATTGTCACTTTCCCATCCTCTTTCTTGATTGATGTGCTAAAACCAACGTGGATAGCCTACATGGGACTGGAAACCAGAGCTCCCGAAAACGAATAAGACCACCAAATTACAAATAAACATGTATTCAACTCAATTACATAAAATATATACTCAATGAAATAAAATATACTCAATGAAATAAAAATATATACTCAATGAAATAAAATATACTCAATGAAATAAAAATATATATACTCAATGAAATAAAATATACTCAATGAAATAAAAATATATACTCAATGAAATAAAATATACTCAATGAAATAAAAATATATACTCAATGAAATAAAAATATATACTCAATGAAATAAAATATATACTCAATGAAATAAAAATATATACTCAATGAAATAAAAATATATACTCAATGAAATAAAATATACTCAATGAAATAAAAATATATACTCAATGAAATAAAATATATACTCAATGAAATAAAAAAATATACTCAATGAAATAAAAATATACTCAATGAAATAAAAATATATACTCAGTGAAATAAAAATATATACTCAATGAAATAAAAATATATACTCAGTGAAATAAAAATATATACTCAATGAAATAAAAATATGTACTCAATGAAATAAAAAAATATACTCAGTGAAATAAAAATATATACTCAGTGAAATAAGTTAATAACGGACTCAATGAAATAAATGAGGAATTTTTAGGTGAATTACGCTCTCCTTTTGTCAGATAGTCACAATTATAGTAATAACAGAAATAGTGCAGACACTAATTCACGCTGATGGTGAAAAAGGAGATTTAAATGAACGAGCAAAAATAAGTCTGCATTATGAGATTTGACGTTTGGTAGGTGAAAGAGAAAACCAGTACGACAACATTTGTAGCTCTAGATAGAGAGGTAGAGTGAGATAGAGAGATAGAAAGAGATAGAGAGATAGAAAGAGATAGAGAGATAGAAAGAGATAGCGACAGGGAGAGAGAGCAACAGAGAGAGATAGAGAGAGATAGAGAGAGATAGAGAGATAGAGAGATATAAAGAGAGAGAGAGTTCTAGAAAGATAGAGAGAGAGAGATCAGTTGCCCCCACCCCCGTTTGCGGCTCTGGCACTGCCTAGATTATGTGTAAAAGGTTTCTGTATTCGAGCGAAGGTTACGATTGCCCAAATTGTACAATGAAGGAAATTCCTGTAGCAAAAAAGTACAGGGATATGTCACCATGTTTCCTATGACGCCTTCCAACAATTTCCTGGACGCATTTGTATCTTTTCTTGGTATTGGAAAAATTTCCCACTTTTTTAGTTCCTCAAAGTCTTCTATACGATCGCTCTTAAGTAAGCCTGGCCCAAACGCGTACAAGTAGATTATTGTGTTTTTAAGTGATACAAATTCAATTGCTTTTAAAAAACTTCGTGCCAGTGGATCCTCTATCAAAGTAACATCTTCTCCCTTTCCAAGCATACCAAGATGTTCCTTTAACAAATTACATCTCAAATTGTGAGAGAATTTTCCCACTTGAAAAGGCTTACCATTCATCTCGCCGTCCATCATATCCACATCTTCTATAACCACCGCTACCTCAGAATCTCTGTCTTTAGCATACTGCGATCGTTGATGTTGGCGGAACCGATAATGGCCACGCGGTCATCGACGATCATCACCTTGCTGTGCACATAAACAATTTTCGTCATAAAATCTCCACAAAATAAGCCGTGAGTTCGTAAACCAAATACGCTGAAGTATTTTTCCGCGGCTTCTTTGGGCACGTTTCTTTTTTGTAGCTTTTTAAACAGAGAGTCCTCGCCATTACGGATAGTTGCGGAGTTCCACTTAGTAACAGCCCGCGAAGCTTCGCCGTGTACTGAATCCCACTCCCCGGGAAATTCAGGTTT
The DNA here is from genome assembly GCA_035772405.1 of Chrysogorgia sp. JL179-B06. Taxonomy (NCBI): domain Eukaryota; kingdom Metazoa; phylum Cnidaria; class Anthozoa; order Scleralcyonacea; family Chrysogorgiidae; genus Chrysogorgia; species Chrysogorgia sp. JL179-B06. The sequence continues at coordinate 1,924,198 of JAYKKM010000076.1, read as the reverse complement.
CAATGGTGTGATTACCATGACATGAAAGTCCTCTGAGGCCTCATGAGCACGAACAATTCGATCAACGAGAGCCAACTGGATTTGATTCTGCACTTCCCTCCAAAACCCTGACTGAGATGAGATAAAAAACTGGTTTTCGATATAAATGAAGTGCTTGGCGTTTTTTATGGCATCGAGATAAGCGTTATAGATGGAAGCCTCGTGGGCTTGTCCCGCTGACCAGTTGTCCACCGATCGAAGAACCTGAACGTTTACGTTATAAGCTGTACTTGAGTCAAGGAAAGTGTGATCAGTGTTGTCTTGTTCGTTGGGTTGTCGAAGAAACTCCCAAAGTTTCCATGAGGGTATCAGGGTGTTGTACCTCTGAGTGAAATGCTTCACGGCATCCAAGACTGCATTTCCGGTAAATGCACACGCAACGTCATGCCACGGCATTCGAGGAACTTCACTTCTGTCGAAACCCTCGTAATCATCGAAGGGTTTTTCCCAATTCATTTTACTTTCGTTATTTAAAAACGTGTTACGATAGTCCTTTCCTATCCATCGAGAATATCTGGCGTTGGAATCTTGGCTTCCTTGCACACACTCTCCTTCTTCTTTCACACAAGGATGAATTGGATGGTCGTCCATCAACTGATGGCTAGGAGTATCCCAGCGGCCAAAGCAAAGGTCAATCCCTCCAACAAATGCAATACTTCGGTCTACGATAACCAACTTTTCATGATGACTCCATTTAAGCTTTTTAGGATTAGTTATCCAACCTGGATGGCGAAGTACCTTTATGTTACCATGCTTATTCAACACGGTATCTGTGTGTTTGCTTCCAAGATCCATGGCAATCTGAGTTTCCCAATACAGTAAAATATACACACGAACTCGTTCGTCAGCCTTTCTCAGTAACATCTTGTCCAGTCGCCAGTATAAGCTGTCGACACCCGTATCAGGTCTTTTCAAGAAAATGTATGGGTTCATTTGCCAATCGGTGATCAAGATTTCCTCCTTGGCTGATTGAATGGCATCAGCAACAGCCGACATATAATCTTTCCCATCGACAAACCATTTCGCTCGACTGTCGTTTCTCATCGGAGCAAACGAATCGTAACGATAGCGACGTGCTGGCTGGGTTTCTCGTGATTTCCAAATCATGTAAGCCACTAACACAGCTAACAGACCAACACATACTGTTCCCAACATTTAGAATGAAACAATCGAATGAAAGAACACAATTCTAATAATCTTAACTAAGCTAGGACAGTGGATTGAAGGATCCATGTGCACATCAAAGCAGATGTCGAATAGCAAGTGAATTATAATCATGTGAATGACGCCAACAGAAACCGCCAGACACAAACAACAGGTGATCGAGATATTGAATAAATTTTTGAAAAGGCCGGATGCTAGACTTTCAAATATTCATTCAATAACTCGATCACGTGTTGCTTGTGCCTTCACATGATGGTTTGATGTGCACATGCATCTTTAGTCTGCTGACCTAGTTTTTAAGGTTATTAGAATTGCGTTCTTTCATTCGATTGTTTCTAAATGTTGGGAACAGTATGTGTTGGTCTGTTAGCTGTGTTGGTGGCTTACATGATTTGGAAATCACGAGAAACCCAGCCAGCACGTCGCTATCGTTACGATTCGTTTGCTCCGATGAGAAAGGACAGTCGAGCGAAATGGTTTGTCGATGGGAAAGATTATATGTCGGCTGTTGCTGATGCCATTCAATCAGCCAAGGAGGAAATCTTGATCACCGATTGGCAAATGAATCCATACATTTTCTTGAAAAGACCTGATACGGGTGTCGACAACTTATACTGGCGACTGGACAAGATGTTATTGAGAAAGGCTGACGAAGGAGTTCGTGTGTATATTTTACTGTACTGGGAAACGCAGATTGCCATGGATCTTGGAAGCAATCATACAGAGACCGTGTTGAACAAGCATGATAACATAAAGGTACTTCGCCATCCAGATTGGATAACTAATCCTGAAAAGCTTAGATGGAGTCATCATGAAAAGTTGGTTATCGTAGACCGAAGTATTGCATTTGTTGGAGGGATTGACCTTTGCTTTGGCCGCTGGGATACTCCTAGCCATCAGTTGATGGACGACCATCCAATTCATCCTTGTGTGAAAGAAGAAGGAGAGTGCGTGCAAGGAAGCCAAGATTCCAACGCCAGATATTCTCGCTGGATAGGAAAGGACTATCGTAACACGTTTTTAAATAACGAAAGTAAAATGAATTGGGAAAAACCCTTCGATGATTACGAGGGTTTCGACAGAGGTGAAGTTCCAAGAATGCCATGGCATGACGTTGCGTGTGCATTTACCGGAAATGCAGTCTTGGATGCCGTGAAGCATTTCACTCAGAGGTACAATGCCCTGATACCCTCATGGAAACTTTGGGAGTTTCTTCGACAACCCACCGAACAAGACAACACTGATCACACTTTCCTTGATTCAAGTGCAGCTTATAACGTAAACGTTCAGGTTCTTCGATCGGTGGACAGCTGGTCAGCGGGACAAGCCCACGAGGCTTCCATCTATAACGCTTATCTCGATGCCATCAAAAACGCCAAGCACTTCATTTATATCGAAAACCAGTTTTTTATCTCATCTCAGTCAGGGTTTTGGAGGGAAGTGCAGAATCAAATCCAGTCGGCTCTCGTTGATCGAATTGTTCGTGCTCATGAGGCCTCAGAGGACTTTCATGTCATGGTAATCACACCATTGAAACCTGAATTTCCCGGGGAGTGGGATTCAGTGCACGGCGACGCTTTGCGGGCTGTTACTTACTGGAACTACGCAACTATCGGTAAAGGGGAGGATTCTCTGTATAAAAAGCTAGAGCAAAGAAACGTGCCCAAAGATGACACGGTAAAGTACTTCAACATATTTGGTTTACGAACTCACGGCTTGTTAAAAGGACATTTTGTGACGGAAATTGTTTATGTACACAGCAAGGTGATGATCGTCGATGACCGCGTGGCCATCATCGGTTCCGCCAACATCAACGATCGCAGTATGCTAGGAGGCCGAGATTCTGAGGTAGCGGTGGTTATAGAAGATGTAGATATGATGGACGGCGAGATGAATGGTAAGCCTTTTCAAGTTGGAAAATTCTCTCACAATTTGAGATGTAATCTGTTGAAGGAGCATCTAGGTGTGCCGGAAAAGGAAGAACATCTCATCAAGATTAATGTGGAGGACCCACTGACAGACAGTTTTGTAGTCTTAATGAACAGTAGGGCTTTTATGAATACACATACCTACGAACAAGCGTTTGGTCCAGGATTACTTCCCATGAATAGCATAACAAACTTTAAACAACTAAATGAACTGAATGAACGAAAGCATCTTGAAGATACAGAAGAATCTAGGGAACTCTTGGAAGGCATAGCAGGAAACGTAGTGATTTATCCATGTTCTTTTTTGGAAGAGGAACTGAAACCTTCAAAGTTAGATTATTTGCAAATGTATGTGGACAATCGTAACTATGGCTCGAATCCAGAAACCTATTACGCATAAACTACAGTAGGAGCACCAAGCCCGTAGAGAGGGGCAATTTGTTACAAGGTCTCGCTGTGCTTCACAAAAATTGGAACTCCTTACCTTTGTGTGTCAAAAATTCATTTTTTTAAATATTTTAAGATTCTGCATCAAAATATAGACCATTTTGTAATTTCTTAATACTTTTTAATTATTTGTCTTATTCTTTTTGTTGATAAAATAAAGTTTTTAAAGTTTTTATCTTGATGTTTTATATTCTGTTGTTGAGCTTGATGAGGAGGATTCTTGTTTATTTATTTATTTATATATATATATATATATACTGTAGTTCAATCTGCAGACACGTGTTTCGCTGTACTACAGCTGATCAGTGCAGTTATAGAACAATATGAAGGTAAGAGTGACCGTATTTATACAACTGCAATCATCGGTGACAACTGCATGTGGTACAGTACTGGTGACTCGCGCATCAAGAGAGCATGAAGTGGCTAGCTTGTATTAACGGACACCCACATCAACTTTACAGAGTGCTTCAACCGAAGTGAAGGGGCGAATATAGAATTTGTCTTGCGAAGAACACGGGCGTGTACAAAATTGTCTGAATGAAATACGAGTGACGTCATAAATACGAGTGACGACATAAATGAGTGACGTTATCAATATGAAGTCATCTCGCGAGATTATCATACCCCCTGAAAAACACGAATCGCCATTGTTTAGTGAAATATCTTATAAACAAAATTGTGTTCACAAATTAGTCCGGAATCAAATGTTGTAAATTGTAATTACGACTATGTCATTGCCTTTTCTACCATTGTGGTTCGATGATAAATGGGGGGCTACAACCCACCACCCCACCCAGGCCCGGAGCTACGTGGGGTGCGTGGGGGGGGGGGGGGGGTGCGACACCCCCCAAAAATCTTTATACGAGTTTCAGTCGGCAGAAGTTATACTTTAGTCGGCAGAAATTATATTTTAGACGTGTTCGATTTAACACGGACAAGTAGAATCATTAACTTTTAGCACTTATCAGTTTAAATTAATTTAAAACTACCAAATTTAAGACTCACAAATCGATATTAAATGTTTTGTTTATATGTAAATGTAACCAACGAGAGAACGCCAAAGACATTTTTAGCAACGGCGTGGTGCTCATGTGCGTCCCCTCTTTCGAACAACCCTGGATCCGCCACTATTTTGACAAGCTTCGATCGATAGGATGTAGTCGGTTCAAGCTGGTGCGTCAGTCGGTTGAAGTGAGCTTACACCCCCCTGTAAAATTTTCTGAGTACGGCCCTGAGTCCCCACCCTGTATGTCTATGACTAGAAAATCACACCAGCTATACACAACACACACTTGCCTTGCAGCCAAGTACTCATGTTTTTCTCTAATATTTTTTACATTCACGCGCGCTTTGCTAAGCCTTTACACACAGTATTTCCAAAAAATAGAAATCACTGTAAATTTCGTCCGTGTTTCGACAATTTGTTTCGAGAAAAGCATTCCTTTTTACACCTGAGAAACAGATTTGTTTCTTTTTAGTTTTTCCACCGTCAGGCACGAGTCTTGATATAAATTTAATTGCGCATGCTCTAAAGCTATGTTGGCGGGAATCGAAGCCGTAAGAAAACGGCACAACTTGCAAGCACAACATTGTTCACAGTTGGCAACACAACATTATTCACAGGGTGCAGCACAACATTGTTCACAGTTGGCAGCACAACATTGTTCACAGTTGGAAGTACAACATTGTTCACAGTTGACAGCACAACACTGTTCAGTTGAGAGCACAACATTGCTCACAGTTGGCAGTACAACATTGTTCACAGTTGGAAGCACAACATTGTTCACAGTTGACAGCACAACATTGTTCACAGTTGGCAGTACAACATTGTTCACAGTTGGCAGCACAACATTGCTCACAGTTGGCAGTACAACATTGTTCACAGTTGGCAGTACAATATTGTTCACAGTTGGCAGCACAACATTGCTCACAGTTGGCAGTACAACATTGTTCACCTGGCAGTTGGCAGCACAACATTGTTCATGTCAGAGGCGTCGGAACGACAATAAAAGTGAAGGGGTCTTGCGAGGTCCCAATCTCTGTATATGGATGTCCCAAACCCCTGGTTCACGCGTGTCGACGACTTACAACAGCCGTGCGTTTTTACGCATGTAGTCGGAATGTCTATGCATACTTGGTGATAGCTGTAGAGCATGCGCGTGTATATCTATCTGTAAGATATCAAGATCCGCCTCTCTCCTCCTCTGCAGTCCACGGCTGATAATATGTTCTTCTCGTGCAAGCACATCATCATCATCATCAGTAATAATTCATACTTCAGCTTCACGATATACTCTGGTTGATTGATTAGCACCTGAAGAACGACTAGACTGTCTCTCAGGTGTGTAGAAGAGCGGCGAGGGAGACCGTGGTTGGAGAACACGTGGTGAGATGAATGATTTGGGTTGCCCGTGTTGTTCAGGAGTCTCGCGTTTTGTTTGCTGTGGTGTAACATTGTCCGCCTATACAAGGCACAAATAACTGATTACTTATTAAGCCAGTTATAATTAATATTAGAGAGGATTTAATATATAGTCTAATACATATTTGGAAAAAGTGACTGCCCCAACCGGGAATCGAACCCTGGTCTCCGAATCAACGTTTTGGCGCTCTAACCTTTGAGCTATCGAGACACGGTCAGAACAGTCAGTGATTTCTCTATATTAATTAATTAATGTATATGACCATGTTAAATCCTCTCTAATATTAATTATTATTCTTAAAGCCCTCTGTATACAAGAAGTTGTGTATCGCTTCGCTACTTTGGGAAGTGCGCTCGAGAGGCCTTGCTCCACGTTATGGTTAGATGAGATGTCTACCTGTTGGTGTCGAGTGAAAGCGGCGAATTTAATATGTATATGGCGAAATCACTGACTGTTCTGACCGTGTCTCAATAGCTCAAAGGTTAGAGCGCCGAAACGTTTTCCATATATGTATTTGACGGAGCAAAGAAGTGTGTGTGAGAAGTAGGGTTGACAAATAACGAGGAGGTAAAAATGGATCTCCATACACAACGCTTATTTATGGAGTCGGCCCACCACCAAATGCAATCTCGTTCCCAGTGCCTCCATTCTTGCTAAAATGCTCGTACCACAAGGTATCAATCGGCTACGCTTGTTGAGCTTTGGTTCCGTAGACGCATAACATCTGCACAATGATAAACTTAAATCACACTTCATGGGTATTTAATCTGTTTAGAAGTTCTTATTAATATTAATATTATTATCATTAGAAGGAATTGGAGCGTTAAACTGATTGTTGTGTGTTTTGGATCCCTCGGTTGTATTAAAAAGAATGTTTGCTGTGGGATGAAAGCCTTGTCAATCGTTAAAGACGATGCAAAGAGATTGCTGGGTTGGTGCTAGCTATATCAAACTTAATTATGGCAAATTATATCTAGAGGCGTAGAGTTAAGAAACGTCAGTAAAATTTCTTTAAAGTTTGTTTCTTGTTTTTTCCATGTTTGTTACGAGATGGCTCTCCACATTCGAATTTTGAGCTGGGCGCTAATATTCATTTTACGTTATATATATATATATACATATATGAAAAATTGAAAATAATATTATTATTATTATTGAGATCTTTACGTCTCTAAGGAACTCTAAACTCTAAAGTGTCTGGGATTGCCTAAGATTCCCTAAGATTCCCTAAGATTCCCTAAGCAACAAGCAAAATAACAAGAATATATGTATCTGTATACCATGCACAGCTTCCCCGTAGATGAAGTGTAAAATAATAATAATAATAATAATAATAAAGACGTATTAGGAGCATTATACAATAGTCTCAATGCTCTTACAACAATATATTCCTAATGTTACTTATAAAACTAATTACAGTTTCATTAGTTTCAGTTTCAAAATGAAGTGTTGCTTTTTATCTTGAAGCAAAAAGTTCACATAAAAGTAAATTAGTTGAAAGCCGCCAAAGTTATGTTGAAGTGTAAAGCCGCCCAACGATGTAACCGCCATTGAGTAAGATTCAGAAGTTAACACTCATCGAGCTAAATTTTTCACCGCATTGAGCAATCAAAGTTTTAAAACTATAAACTCGTGATATTTGACACTGACCTTTGTTCCGTTACGTGGATTCGTGTATGACATCTCGTGGTTTGCCATTGTCTCCATTTCAAATCTTACATCCTGCGTTGAAACTCCAGGGGGGTTGATAACCGCAGGTTCCACCGTCGCCTCTCTATAGTTGCCATGGCTGGATAATCGAGATAGAAATACTCATTTGAGAAGGTCACGATCACTGTATATGGCAGGAAATTAAGGACCCGTCCACATTAATCCCTTTTCGTTTGGAACTCACAACTTTATTTTTTCAAAACGTTCTCCAGAGAGGAATTGTATAAAACAAATAGATCCCATTTTTCCGTTGTCTGTTCAGTTATAGATACACAGAAGACGTCAGAACGTGGTAAGAACATCAGTGACCGACTCGACTATCGTCTTGTGGGCGACTTTTTTGTTGTTACCGCGTTCTGATGTCATCTGTGTATCTATATAACTGAACAGACAATAGCGAAGCCAATCAGATTGCAGTATTAGATAGCGAGTAGCGTAGCCAATCAGATTGCAGTATTAGATAGCGAGTAGCGTTAGCGTAGCCAATCAGATTGCAGCATTCTGCTAAATTTAATTACGATGGCGGTAATAAAAACCAACTTACTCTGGCTGAATTGGTGAGCAGAACGCGTGCTTCCAGTTTGCACAGCATCCTCTATGAAATGGATTGAAACCTCTACGAATTTTACCAGTAACCTTCAAAGATAAAAAATGTAAAATGTGTCATGACCATGAAAGTTATGAAAGCTCCAAGTCAAGTTGCCAGTGAGAAGCGATACTAATACTATATAGGCCATTTTAATGGGAATTTGTTACATGCGGGTCGCCATAGCAACAGTACCTGTTCATTTGTGGTTCTTCCCATTGATATAAGACCAAGGTGAAAAAATGTTAAACCAAAGACAGGAATAGCAACCAAACCACATATTACCATGATTACAATGCTGATAAAATGTTAAGGGGGTAATGGAACAACAAGAAACACACACTTGTTTGTGAATCATTCGATAAACATCCCAAATCAATAAAAATAGGTACGCAATGCGTACACGCGTCTACGTTTGGAATTGAGCGTAATTACTATCGTGGCACAGATATATATAGTAGTGAAACTGGAAACAATTATTATTTGGTATTTACATTCGTTGAAAGTGATTGCTATAATGATTTCAGGTGAAGGAAAATCATTGCTTTGCAATAACAAACAGAAAATGTTTTTGAACAATCATAAACTTTAATATTAGTTTACTGTATGGCAGAGTGCAGATATTATTCCTATTAAACAGTTCCAATTAATTAGTACTAATTAATAGCAGAAAATAAACAATAGAAAAGAAACGATTTTGCACTGGATAGTGATATCTAGTAAGGATTGCCTAAATAGACTAAATAATTATTCATACCCCAGTTTTCACTACCACAAAAACAAAATCAACTCAAAATTATTTGTGTCCAAGTGGAGCACTTTTTAACATGCCAATGCCCAAGGAAAATTTTTACCATGGGACACTTTTATTTAAACTGGGGTAATAGCTTTGATCTGATACAATCTTTTTTAAACCAGTTTAATTTTCCAAACCAGTTTTTTAAAACCAGTTCAATTATAAAAATAGGAATTACATTTTTCAAACCAGTTCAATTTTTCTAAACAGGGACTTCTTGGGTTAAAGCTAAATTTTAATTTTAAAGTTTAAAATCTAATGTCTACGGTAACATATTGAAGTTAGCATATTTCAATACTGGTACTAGACACTTATTGACTTAGCAGGAGGTGTTAACGGCAAAATTATCCTGCCCGCTGCAGTCTTTCAGTACAGACAAGCTGAAAGTAACATTTACTACATACTGTAGTTGCAAAATATTCAAACCCTGAGGCAAGCAATTACACCACTTTCCAATCATTTCCATTTTTTCTCAAAGGATACGATCCTATAACATATTTATCTAGCAGGTTGTCTTTGAGATCAAGAGTAGTGACCAAGCAGAAGGCGAATACTGAAATAAGTTGTATACTGAGTGATGATAAAAAGAGGAAAAAATATCTGTAGTTCCTTTTTCCAACACAGTTATCTACCCATGGACAGTGATGATCAAACACCTGGGGAAAATATAAGAATGAGAAAATACTACCAGTACAGGCTGCACAGTGACACTGACTAAGTACTCCCAAAGCAAATATAGTCCCTAACAAAAAAAGTCTATAGGCCTACCTATATACCGGTATGCACGTCTATAGGCAACCTATAGGATCCTATAGGCTTCTATAGGCAATTGGCCCATTTTCTATAGGCGACCTATAGAGAAACCTATTAACCTATACCGGTAGATACCTATAGGCTTCTATAGGCAATTGCAGGCCCATTGCTTATAGGTTTAGTTTAGTTTATTAGATTTATCACTCTTAGGTGAACGGAATACCCCAACTACAGGCTAGAAGCCCAATTGATAGGGGTTCCTACGATTTAAGGTCGTTATCCGAGAAGACCTGAAAGTCTTACCATTTGCTGGTGTTGTTGCAAAGGCAGCACTTTCTCCTCAATTATTTTTAAGACCCCGAGTGGAGGTCTCGAGTGCCCTATATACACTGTATATAGTCACCTATAGACTTATATACTAGGTAGGGGTATAAATAATGTAGTCAATTGTTTGCTACTCAAGCTTTAACACAAACTCAGAAAAATGTTTCTGAGCCCCAGATGGGAATCATTAACCGGCAACCTTCTGATCTCCCATTAGACGCTTTAACCATTGAGCAACCAGAACTCAGATGGCAGAGCGAAGGCTACGCCCTGCTTAACTCTTTCCCTACGGGCGCAGTTAAAATGGGTCATTGATGACCCGCAAAGTCGTCAATCGAAAAACACGGCCACGGTAACGCAAGATTAAAAATTGAAATTCGACAAGCGCCAGGAACATGAAATCCACGCACACGCCAAGTTTGATTTGATTTCATAAACAACTCTGCGATTGGTGGCATTTTGAGTTTTCAAGATGCTATGCGGGCGTGCAAGATCGCCTTTTCTGGAAAAATGTAAATTTTTCAACCTGATTTATGATAATTAATGCTAATTTATATTAACATAATGTGTTTTGTTCGGGAAATTTAAAAGAACAAGTAAAAGCCGGTTTATTGGGCTTCCAGAAAATGTATAGCTTTCGCAACAGTTATGGTTATTTCAAGAGATATCAATAGAACAACGTGGTCGTTCAATTTTTGATGTTTTTCAGCCGTAGGGAAAGAGTTAACAGCAATCTTGATATGTCTAGACTATATAATGGGGCTCAGAAACATTTTTCAGAGTTTGTGTTAAAGCTTGAGTACCAGTGCAAGTCACTTTAATATATGTTTCAATGTTTCAATGAGACCTTCACAATTCAAATACAGAAATTTGTTAATATGGTAATAGTCTAATAGATTGGTTCACTATTAGGGACTGGTCATTATTTGTAGTGTTTACTGGGTCAGGAATATTTTAAAACTGAATTAAAATATTTTCATGACGGCAGCTCTATCAGGAATAACATTTTTAAAGCCCGTCCAAACAAGAATAATTGGCGAATTTAAAACCTGGTTGATCCTTGTGAGATCTGCATGGGCACATCCGATATAAAATATGGAAATGCATGTTGTTGTTTTGAAAGTTTCATAGCTGGTGCATTTACACACTGGTATCGAGACAGTCACGTCTCAGAACTTTTAAAATCCTGTTTCACACATGAACATAATTAAGAAATATTGTAAGAAAATTTATGGTTTTGTGTTTTTTCTGTCTCATTAAAAACACAAACACTTTGTGTTTGATATTCATGTGTGTTTGTGCTCATCTTATTGTGTGTTACACTTTTGTTTTTGATGAACAAAAAAATGTCATAGTATGTAGAAAGGAGGGCAAAGTATTTCATGAGGGGGGGATGTTTGGGTGGGGAGGGACCACTGACTTTGAGGTTGGAGGACTTAGGAGTTACGGTAACCATAACTACTGTATGTAATATGCCACTGCAGGCAAATGACATTTAGTTGTTAAAATAATAGAAAACTATCTATTAGATTACCTCAACACACCTCTTACACAAACTACAATGTGAACATCGTGGCGGACGGTAGAATTTACATGTTTCACACCATTTCATTTTGATGCTAATGCCTTTGATCTCGACACTTTTATACAGGGGTGATTTGAAGTCATCATCGAGAACTGAAGCTGCAGGACCTGAAGAGATAGGAGAAATTTAGAGGAATGATACATGTTTGGATTTGGGAAAGAAATTGATATAGTATTAGTAGTATGGAGCATGAAGAGAAATACAGTGCTACATATTGTCTTCTCGCACTCAGTGACGTAATAGAGGTAGACCCATGAAGGCTCGACTATAACTACCATATTATCACTATCATAGGTGGCGGAAGCGGGGCTAAAGCCCCCCCCCCCAACTTTGTAAAAGTTTTGGTGCCGAAAGTTAGAGTTATTTGACCATATTATACATTGAACATTTGTGTAGTTTTTAAATTCCATATCATTGCAAGATAGCAATCGTAATATAGTTATCGTTGTTTGAACATTTTGAATTTCAAGTCGAATTTTGGTTTCCTGACATTAATTTTTGATAATAGTCTACAATGTAATATTGTAAAATGTATTAGTGCTTGATGACGACTGTATAATAGCACTATGCACTACAAATTGTAGAAAACAGGCCGAAAAGTTGAAGAATGGTAAAAAAGTTGTTGTGGAGGTATAAAAGTTTTATAAGGCTACGATTCTGTGCAATCTTCTCCCAAATCGCTGCAGGAAATGCCATTTCAGAGACTTTAGATTTCAAAATCTTCCACCGCCAGTGATCACTATACAGTACAATGTTAAACAATCGTGAATACCTAGACACCTAATGTATTCCTTCCTCCTCGAGTTAACGTTGGTAAATCAGTAAATCAGCTCTTTCTTATCAACTGAAGGTCATGACCTCCCACCCAGGACATTACAGTAATGATTCTTCACAATAAATCACCGATTCGTGCGAGGTCGGGGTTGGTCTGGGAGAATCGATTATTGGGGCCCTGTAAATGAGTTCTGACTAATATGACGATGAAATATATGTCAATAATGTTGCTGTTAAGCCGTGATTTCCCACTATAATTTTCCACTCCATTTTTGGCAGGGGCCCCATTGGGTTGGGGGCCCTTAGTTCTCGACCTAAGCATACCTAACGAGCATTACGCCACTACTCGCACTGCCGTAGAATACAGAACTTCATAATAGAGCTATCATAAACAAATCTCCATTCTTCATTCAGAATGTTTAGTTTGTGAAAAGTCACACAAAGAGTATGACATATTTAGGAGGAGTTAGGGGAATGAAAACTTTCACAAAGTATTACAGACATAACAAATAAATAAAAAAGCATCATATGTATACTAGGCAATATGACATCTAGCCAACAAATTATTGTGTAAAGAGCAAGTAAAACTATAGAAAGATCCAAAGAAGCTAAACGACCTGTCATTATTTATAGGGTTTACTGGGTCGGGATTATTTTAAAACTAAATTCAAATATTTTCACGATGTCCAAACAAGCATAATTTGTGAATTTAAAACCTGGTTGATCCTTTTTGTGAGATCATGGGCACATCCAATTTGAAATATGGAAATGCATGTTGTTGTTTTGAAAGTTGCATGGCTGGTGCATTTCCACACTCATGGTGAGACAGTCTCATCTCAGAACTTTTAAAATCCTGTTTCACACATGAACAGAAATACTGTAAGAAGAAAATATATGGTTTTGTGTTTTTTCTGTCTCACTAAAAACACGGACACTTTGTGTTTTGTGCTCATCTTATTGTGTGTTACACTTTTGTTTTTGATGAACAAAATATTTCATAATCTGTAGAAAGTAGGGCAAAATAATTCATGACCCAGGGTCAATTTTACCCAACCAGTCCCTAAAAAAGTAAAATAAACTAAAATTTAAAATAATTATTTGCTTAGTTAAAAGGGGGATAACATGTTTGTTCATTTCCTTTGTCCACAAACATGGGGATAATATGTTTATACACCTCCCAGCAGCTGAAAATATTCTCGAATTTCAATATGGATCATTATCAGGACCATAACATCTTGTCAACAGGCCTGTCTGATATATTAGAGAGAGATAACACACTGTATGTGTATCAGATCTATTCAATCTGTAACACAGGAAAACCTATTTATAATGTGGTATCCACAACCCCAGACTTTGCTCAACAGAGTACATGTGTATTTCACTTTTGTTTATTCTAGAAGTGTCAACAGACAGCTCAGATTATAATGGGAGGTCCCTGCAGGATAATGACTTCTGTCTAAGCTACGAAAACATTTAATTTTAAAAACGTATATTTTACCTTAAAAAGTGGGCACTTCATTTTTAACGATTTTCAAGATAGTTAACTGGTCGGAATGAAAATTTAAACTATTTTAAAGTGATTTGATCACGATAACAGTACTCAATGGTAATAACCCTTGAAAAACACGCCAATTTAGCTGTATTTTTGTTTACATGAATGTATCACTTCGGTGCTTCCGATCGTCTCCACAGAAGACGAAAAACAACTAAAATCTTTAAATGGACAAAACATAACAGCGTCGGGTGTTAATTTGTGGTTTACAGTCGAACCTGTTCGCCAAATAATCAAGTTGATTTAGTCACCACACTCTTTAGTTTCTGAACGATGTGACTCACTTTCTGTACAAAGATGTCCAAAATAGACCAAACGCCACAGACAATTGTAAAACAAACGGAAAATTGTTTATCTAAGAATGCCTTTAAACAACTAAGCTAGACTAAGTTACCAACAGCAAACCGAGTTCTTGTGAATTGTCGGCAACAAATTCCCATCGCAATATTATTATCAGATTGTCAGTCTAATAATCTCGACTAGAGGTATAGGCCCATATATCGCCAATATCAGTTGAGAAAGAACCGTAAAAGACCTTTACCTTGGGGAACTTTTCCAGGGTCTTGTACTGTAGCTTGGATGAAATTACTGAGAACGACCAGGGTGAGGATAGCTTCATAAACTGCTATAACAGGCGAGTAGTTCGACACCAAGTAGCGACACCTATACAAGAAGACCGAATCAAAACAAGTTGAGAGAGTCACCCGAAGGTTTCAAATGACCAAATGTAAACCGATACATACGGTAAGACAAAAAATACCGCCGTGGTGCCGAGAAGAACGAATAAAGCGCTATAAACTGGAACTCTTTTGGCACTACATATTCTTCGCCGACCACTCTGATCGCTCATTTTCCCTTTAAACTTTCACAGCGTCTATTTTAGCGGGGGTTGATTTTCCGGTCCATTTCTTCGCAATATAAGACCCGTTCTTTTAATATTCTTCCGAATACCCGGTGGCACGAACAGAGGGTCGACTAATAAACCAAAAAAAACATGCCAAAGCAAGTTTTGTGACTCGCTTTTAATAAGCAAAATGCGTAGCAGGAACTTCAATAGGCAGAAATTAACAGATTAAAGCGATTAAATGGGGAGATTATTAAAGTTTTTTCAGCATCATATTTCCTTGGAGTCTATCACCCGGGGGGGAGGGAAATATAGCGAAAATAATCGACATCAAAGATGGCTAAATATCTGTTTACTCTGTAGATTCCCCAATTGCAATGGCTATTTTATGACTGTTTTGAAGCCCAAAGACCTTATACAGATAATTATCTGTTAATGGCTGTTAATACCATGAATTTTAATACCATGATTTACAATTTTCAACACAGGGAATTTTCATTTTTATACTGAGATATATGAACAAATGGATAAAAGTCATAACAGCGAGCTACATGTGTTTAGGCAAGAATGGAAAAGTGAGATCAAGAAACAGAATCAAGTGTTCTGTGTTGAGAATAATACTGACACGTCGTCTGATGCACCTGATGAAAATTCTGGATACACTGGGGCCATTTCCAGCATTTTTCAGCTCGGAGATCACAGGACAATTACCTCAGAGACACTACACGGTCTCCCTTGTAATGATAGCAATCTTCAAAAGACGACATTCCCTTCTAAAAAGCCCAAACTGGGCCCAGTGCCGCTACTAACACTGGACATACCAAGCTATCAACTCACGCAAAACGATCGCAAAAACAAAACCAAAGATGGATCACATACTACCCTCCCTGTAACTCAGAATGATAGTTGCTATGGTGACTATGATTTGGTCTCTTTGTTGATTAGGGACATTGATGAAATAAACACTGTTCCGTTCTTTGACATAAGTCTCCCAAAAGAAGTGTGTCTGAGGATTTTTAGTCACTTAGACATGAAAGAGCTGTGCCATTGTGCACGTGTAAGCAAGGCTTGGTCACCTCTTGCTAATGATGAATTGATTTGGCATAATATCTACAAAAAATGTGGGTTTAAGGAATTAAGGAAAACCACTCAGGAGCAAACAGATTGGAAGGGGCTTGTAAGAGACAGTATCTTACAACAACGGTCCGTGACGAAAAACTGGAAAGAGAGAATTTGCCAAATTCAGACTCTAGAGTATGAAAAAGGTGGACAGCTTTATTTTTCTGGGACCTTGGAAGGATTTAATATCAGGCAGCTATTAGATATTTTCAACAGGTTAAATGGTTACTCTGGGTGGTGCTAGGGGAACACATCCAGCCTTGTAGGTTAATAGAGCCGAAGGATGGGTAAAATAGGGACAGAGAAAAAAATGCAGTTGGAGGACAGTGTTGTACCTAGGATTTTCATATACCTAGTATTTAGTTTCACCATCCATGCATGTAGTAAAATATCCAGGATATTGGGAGACCTGCTTAGCTATGGATAGACCAGGTGGGAGACCAGGTGGGAGACCCGGGATCCCAGTTGGGAGACCCAGGAAACCCAGGTGGGAGATTCAGGATCCCAGGTGGGAGACCTGGAATCCCAGGTGGGAGACCCAGGAAACCCAGATGGGAGATTCAGGATCCCAGGTGGGAGACCCGAAATGTTTGGAGACAATTAAGGAGAATTTGTATTCTGACACTGGGACGTAAAATCACTGGTTACCATATTATGTTATTGTTTTAGGAGGTGCACTTTCTGCTTGCAAGATATACAAGAATCTTTTGATAGCGGGCTATGCCAATGGCAAAACATGTTTATGGAATGTTGAGAGTAACTGGAGACAGTCTCTGGAACCTGCACCAGAAGTTTTTCAAGACCCGACCAAAGCAAGTGTTGAGTGTGTGTCAGTTGCTGGAGACGTTTGTGCTACAGGATTCACATGTGGTGAGTGGTAATCACTTGATTGGATGATAGCATGGTGACATGATTTAGGAAGCATGGGTGACGTGTGCTGGTCAGGCAGGGTTAGTATTTGGTTGGGTGACCATCTGGGAATAACCTTGTGTTGATTTGCGAGCATGAAACTCATGTGAGTGGAGTTATTAGTTGGTCTCTCCCGTGCTTTGAGGGTTTTCCTCCGGGGTCTCCGGTTTTCCTCCACTCGGTAAAATCAGCACTTAGATCTTAGCTTGGTCAGACATGGGTCGTATGACGGCAGCCTGCGGCACCTTTGATAAAGGTTTGACTCGGCCATGTTCGTGCTAAACAATTTGTAAAGACACACAGCCCGCTAAAGTAGGTGAAGAAGCAATATATGTTTCATCCAGAGGATGTAATTATATACTGCAATGCTTGCACAGGTGATGAAGCCATAGTGTACTCAAATGGTTAGTGATGGTTTAAGAGGGACAGTGACTATATATTCCAAAGATTTGAGTACATTTTTCCTTTAAAAACCTCATAGCTTTTCCTTCATGTTCTTCTTCTACATCTAGGCATTGTTAATGTCTGGCATACAGACATCAGTAGCCATCCAATATATCAATACAGCCTTACCAAACCTGCTCAACACCTTGTCTTAGCTCCTTCCCAAATCCCTCTCCTTCTGACCAGCAGTGGGTCAGGCGTTCGTCTCGACAAAGTACAGGAGGATGGACAATGGGCTTTCTCAAACAGCAAAAGTTTTGACTCTCAGGTATAAATTGTGGTGAATTTGGGAATTGATAAAGTGAGGATCAGCACAAAGTGAAGATCAGCGAAGTAGTAGTATTCCTTTACAATGGTGTCATCCATCGGTCTCAAAATGAGACCTGAGCATGACGATCGTCCATGTATCGTCTGCTATTTTATAATTATAACAATAAACTAAATAAAGATCGGTATTTATATGAGAGGCGAGCCGGGCTACCCCGGTAAGCCAGATCTCACCGCGTGGTTACTGTATATTGCTGTTAAAAATTCCGGTGCGTTTATATGGACAAGCGGGCCAGCCTGGTTAGCGAGATCTCGGTAAGCGGTCTGCAAAATTTCTCATATAAACACTCGCAGCCTGGCTGGTCCGCTTTACGGAGATGAATTTTCAAAGGTTGCTTTTTGTTCATAGTCTATTGTTTGGCACTCTAAATCATCTCGGTAGCCAGAAATCATCTCGCTTACCGGGCTGGCTCGCCTCTCATATAAACACCCCCTTTGGTATTAAACAATTAAATAATTTAGCATTATTCGTGGTTCTGGGGAGAAAAGTAGTATATAAGTACTTTACCTATAGCACAACTCATGCGTGAAAGTATGAAACGAAATTGCAGTAGACAACTGTACTTGACCACAGCTGGGATACGAATCCCACGCGACCTTTGGTTTACTTAACTAAGTCCGACGCTCTACCAATTGAGCTACAAGGTGAAATTGTACACCGAGCGGCGAAAGTAAAATTCTTAGTTCAAAAGACGATAAGAAAAAAATGGGCTTCTCAAACGTGAAGCCCAGGGCCTACGATTTAAGGTTGTTATCCGAGAAGACCCGAAAGTCTTACCATTTGCTGATATTATTGCAAAGGCAGCACTTTCTCCTCAAATATTTTTAAGACCCTGAATGGAGGTCCGACCCAGGATATGAACCTGTGTACGTCTCCCACAACAAAAACAACTGACTGTTGGGGACACCCTGCCATCGTCTTGTATATGTTATTGTGTAAACTGTATTTGTTCTCTAATCTAGATGTGGCAAAGCTTATAAAAATAAAAATAATAAAAAATCCTATTATTCATTTCTCCTATATATAGATCACGTTTGTGAATCTCCTACAAGACGTCACGAATGAAGCGACCTTTGCTATGGCAATGAAAGAAGATCTATTTCTGTACAATGCAAGAAATGATAGCTTGTCAGATTTAGACAAGATCTCTGGTACTAAGATTACAGCTGTGACCAGCAACGGCGAATATATCGCAGTTGGTTGGGCGCCATTTGGATTTGGTGTGGGGACGGAGTTTGCAGCAAAGGCAAGACCAAAATATTCTAAATTAATGAAGTGTACAATGAAGTGTACTATTAGGGCTTTTTTCACGCAGAAATAGATATGCAATTCGCGAAGTATATACCCAGACAATTACCAGCAAAGAGTTCCATGTCTTTTTATCTGTGCATTTTAGGTACGCCTGTACGACACGCAAACTGGCAGACACTTGCAGTCATTGCTTGGTCATTACGCAGACATCACTTGTCTCAACCTTCGTGACAAGGACGGTCTAGTGACCGGAAGTAAAGATAGACGTGTACGTGTATACGACACGCGCACGGAACAACCCGAACTCAGTCTGCGCGGACACTCGTCAGCCGTCACCACAGTACAGATGGACTCATGGAAGGTTGTGAGTGGTGCTTTCGATGGTACCCTTAAGGTCTGGGATACAAGAATGGGTGCGGCGTTGTGGGAGACGAGAGCTAACCATCCTGTACGACTGTGTCAGTTTGACAGCAACATGCTCGTCACAGCAAACATCCCTCTTGACAAAGTGCCAGATGAGAGCATGTGGTACGCTGGCGACTTGGTCTTGCATCGCAGGCACAGAGGCTCGGTACACGTCTACGACTTCAGGAGCAATTCTGAATCGGGTGTGGTACCGGAGGAGATGAAGTCGAACTATGATGATATCGCGGGTTATAACTATAATATTACCTTGGTCGCGCCATACGATGCACTCACAAATGAAATAAACTAGCTACGTGGACATTTCATGATGTGCGTGGATGTTTCAGGATGTGCGGGGTTAATACTTTGTTTAGGGTATGGTTCGCTATATTGTTGCAAGATGAAGTACTTAGCATGTGCGTTTCTATTGCCGCTGCAACACTAGTGCTCTGATCGCGGGCACATCCCAGCAAGAAAGTTAAACATTGCATTTTGGAGATTTCTATTTCAATATCTAAATATAATGTTACCGTGTGGAAACGGTTTTTAAAACGGCAACCTTGTTCACGATGTTCAAGACGATACAACCCTAGTCCTTGTGCAAGATTGCAACGTCTAAATCCCAACGTCTAAAGACCAGCAATAGTCTGTCTAAGATGAGGAGGTACCTGTACTTGAACGGTCAACATTATCTTTCTTGGCTCTCGCCTTTTTATACACGCCGCTGCTTAAGCTCGGGTTTGTATTTCAAGACAGAAGGAAAAAACTACTACACGATCTTAAAAGTAACGCCTAATGCGTCGCAGCACGAAATCAAACAAGCCTACTATAAGTTGTCGAAGTTATATCACCCAGATACGAACCAGTCTGACGAAGCCCATGACGCCTTTACAGCAATTAATGAGGCATACAATGTGTTGGGGAACTTATCTGATCGAAGAAGATACGACCGGAACATAGCAGTGAGACACAACTCTCCTGTTGATAACAAACAAGCCACGAAGAGGCAACATTTTGATGGGAAGCGGATTGTGTATGATTTTGATGAGTGGACACAAAAGTATTATGAACAGGCAGTGAGGAGACGGAGGAGACATTATGAAAAGAGGAAACAGTTCGAGAGACGGCATGTTTCTGATGAAATGGAGGTGTTCAACAGAAACATTATAATATCAGCCGTCTTGACTCTTATAGGAATAGTTTTGGTGGTAAATGGGACAAAAAGATAATATGTAATTATTAACATCCATTTTAATAATATGATCATATAAATAAATCATTTGTCACATGATGAGAAGGACCCAAGATCTTCTACCACACATTGGGTCTGGGTATCAGATTGAGCAATGCCTGAAGAGGAAGCTAGGTTTGCAACAAATCCTATTCAACAAATCCTATTCAACAAATCGAAGGTCTGGTAACCAAGTTGGTGTAACACACAAAATCTATTAATACATCACGTTACCAAGCAGGATGTGCACTAGTAGAAAAAAAGCAATCTCCAAACAGATTTAGATTTAGGTTTCAAACCATTACTCAAAACAGTCACTGAGTAAATGCCCCAATGATCCATTTGTTAATACATTTAACTATGACTGATACCAGATGCTTTGGGCTTAAAAATTACATAGCTCCGAGTCTGAGGTCCCAAGTCTTATCTTGCATCATATAAATTAAGTAAAACACAATATTATGTGAACTAGTTTTTATTGAAGAAATGTTGTGTACTACAACATTAATATGTATTGTATGTATGTATGAGACTACCATAAGGCTTTCTTTGACTGTAACAAATCATTATTGCAAATATAGACAAGAATCTTGGGTTGTATTAATACTATTCTTACTAATAATTACTAATAATTACTTTCAAGGCTTTGCATGGCCAGGCGCCTGTTTATATTACTGATTTGCTAACTAAATATAAACCTACTCGTACTTTGGGATCATCTGACCGAAATCTGCTACTCGAGCCAAAATCCAAAACGGTGACTCATGGAGACAGAGCATTCTCGGTTGCAGCGCCAAAACTGTGGAATCATTACCACAGGAAATTAGAAGCTTTGAAATGTTAAGTAGTTTTAAGTCTGCACTTAAGACTTTTCTTTTTTAAAATTAATAGTTATTGTTCATAGTGTTAATATATGTAGTAGGCTTTATCTTATAATGAAACTGTAATTAGTTTTAAAAGTAACTTTAAGAATATATAATTATATTGTTGTAAGAGCATTGAGACTATTGTATAATGCTCCTAATATGTCATTATTATTATTCTTCTGCCAATGAGCTGGACATCTTTAATTTGAGCCTGTTCCCAAAGACCATCACTGTTATACCACTTTGGTATATTTTCTGCTACATACAGTCAGTGGCCGGTCAATAGTCAATGACCGCCAACCTTTGACCATCAAATTTTGGTTTTCAATGATCATCTTGACCAGTCAAATATTTTTTACACTCAGTTTTCTGTTTAACCTGTGAAACTCTACAGTACGGACCGCTCACCAAGTGTAATGAAATCAGCGGCTAGCACCACGGTCTCTTTATGATGTTAGTGATTCAAAAGGAAAGATGAATGAAGAATTGTCAAACATTCCAGTGTAATTGACATCAAAGAAACAAACTGAACAGCAAAATGAATGACCGGCAGGATTTGCCGTTTGACCACCAGAATTAGATTTCTTCTGATCATCATGACTGGTTGATTACAAAAAATTATTTGCAGCGCTGTACAGTAGGAGAAAATGAAACAATGTGCTTGATTTTCATGTGATAAAGGATATTCCACAACTTGGCACTGTATTCCTTGTGCATTGATACCTTTCCCATCAGCTCTTCAGTTTGGATAAATGGAACAATTTTTCCTTTTTTGAAATCTTCCACATACCAGTAACCTACCTGTATCTACCTAACCACAGCAATCTTATTATGACACAAAGATCGTCCACATAGTGTTTGATAAAAAGCATCTCTGAGAGTACGATTGAGCCCACAGTAGATAATTGGGTTCAGGCAAGAGTTGCCGAAGGTCAACAGCTTCACAGTGGCATTAAAGATTGGCTTTATTGGCTTGAAAGCCGACCCATAGCACTGTGGACACACCATTCGAATAAAGTAGTAAAAACTTGAAGGACCCCAACAAAAGATGAAAGCTCCAACAACTATGCTGAGCGTACACGCGAGATCTCGTTCGCGTATTAAAACTCTGGTATTTTTCCAGTCTGGTGCCCTTTGTCCACCAGCAGATACCATACTTTTAGTTCTGCGTCTGTACAAAGCGTGGGAGACTGTGTACACGTGGCAACACAGCATGATCAAAAACGGGAAAAACACATTGGCCAAAATTACCATCATGCTCCATTCCTTCGTTGGATTATATTTGCATGGTTCCTTCTCGTCCCGTTTCTTCCAAAAAAATGGCAGCACAGAGACGACTGCAGCATCGAACCATGACACAACCAGCGCAGTCGTCATCTTTCCTTTTGACAAATACATTCGGTGTTTCACTGGCATTTTAATGGCAATAAACCTCTCGATGCTGATGGCCGTCAAACTCAACACGGATGCGTACTCCGTGAAGAAATACGTGAAACGAAAGACATCACAGGTGACACCCTCCTGCCAGCCACCGTCGGTGACGTGTTTTTTGGCAATGTACGCTGGCATAGCAAGGGCTGCGCAAAGGAGATCAGCAATTGCCAAACTGACGATTGGGTAGTAGGAAACTTTCCTAATGCGTGGTTGTCTGTAGAAAGCAAGACACACCAAGCTATTGCCTAAGATGGTTACGACAATAAAGACGACAAGGATGATAGTCACGCATAGGGTTAAGGTGTCTTTGTCGTAGGATGATACCTTGCCTCCGGTAGTTGATACATTTGAAACAGGGACCGACGTATTGTTCTGGTGGTACATGGCGACTATAAAAGAGAGGAAATAAAAATGTGATAAACAATAGAACACGGCATAAGGCGGGGACAGATAGGATGGCAGCTACAGGCCCTGGAGAAATTTAAAAATAATAATAAAAAAAATAATAATAATTATAAAAAAAAATAGGCCCTTTTCTCACTAGACTTAAAAAACAAGGTCTTGCTTTCATAAAAGCGTGCTTTCATAAAAGTCTTGTATTGATTGCAATTGTCGACAGATGTTTACAACACTGATCTGTACAACATGAAAAAAGACAGCTTTATGTATATATTATAACAATCGAAAACCATCAATATACATTGTACCTAATGTCTCCGCCAGGGTAAAACGATTGTAGTGTCTGTTATCACGAAGCAACAACTCTAAATTTTGCGAACGCACTTAGGCCCTTTCAAACGTCTACCTTGATGTGGGTCGCTTTTCTGTCATGAATTTCTGGAGAGCAAGAGCAATACAGCATGTATATATTACACTGAAAGTCTGAAAACGCTTTTATTTCACGATTGAGTCGGTTTTCTTTGATGTACCGCGGGCTGTATACAGTGTGTATAAAAAAAAAACCTGAACCGGCATCAAATTAATTAACATTCCTTTCAAACAACTTACAGTATGCCCTAGACACCTCTGAGTCAATACTGGTCAATACTAATTAATTTTATGCCGGTTGATACACGCTGTATAGCATACAGCTCTATGAATACTAATTAGATAAGAAATGAAGAAAAAACTAGGAAAATCGTTGTCCAAGGTGGAAAAGATAGACAAAAGTTTGTTGGAAAATCTCCTCAATCATGAAATAAGTCGGTTAATACCTCGAACCTCGGCTTTTAGCCAAATTCGCTTTAATTTCAATTGTTTGTTTTCCAAAAGCTCATGAATTGTTACGCCAGCTTAGCCATGACACTAGAGAGGTTTGTTAAAGGACATTGGCAACAAAAATTAAGTTTGTCTAATATGAAACGGAACTCGTAAAATGATAGAGTGACACCAGGGGCGTACTCAGAAAATTTTACAGGGGGGGTGTAAGCTCAGATCCAATCGATCGAAGCTTGTCAAAACAGTGGCAGATCCAGGGTTATTTGGAAGAGGGGGCGCACATGAAGAATCAGCACGTTGTGGTGCATCTTCGCGGCTACGTCGCGAACCCGGAAAATTTTTAATTTTGAAAAACCCAGAAGTGCTTTTCCGGCGATTTCTGATAAGAATTTTTGCGAAATTAGGGCACCACGCCATTGCTAAAAATGCACGATTACAAACGGGCATCAAGATTATGAAACACTTTAATATAAACTCAGAAGTAGTATATACACTTTAGCCTTTAGGCATCTGGAAACGTTCATCGTTTTATTTTGGAACCCATGTAAAATATCTATGAGTGAAACTGGCTTTTGCAATGAAAATTGGATAAGCTACCAAAACAAATCGGTCATATATAATAATATTGCGTAAAAAACAGAAAACACTTGTTTGCGGAATTTTAAAGGGGGCGCGCGCCGCGTGCGTGCGTGTATCCGCCACTGCAAAATATTGTCTTTCCGTTAGGTGCCTACTAAAATGACCCTGGTCAGCTGGTGAAATGGTTAATTAGTCCTACGTTAATAACGCACTCTCAATGCGAAATGAAAACACGATGAGCTAAAAGTTAATGATTCTACTTATCCGTGTTAAATCGAACACGTCTAAAATATCTTTTCTGCCGACTAAAATATAACTTCTGCCGACTGAAACTCGTATAAAGATTTTCTGGGGGTGCGACCCCCCGTAGCTCCGGGCCTGAGTAACACCTTTTACAACTTTTCCGTATTTTACTTCGTTTTTGAAATATTTCAGTTTGTTTGATATGTAAATGAGATGGTCTCTGACGTCAGGTGCAGGGTAGAGAATTTTCACTCATTAAAAAATCTCTTATATCTCAGTGATTGCTAAGTTTATAACGTTCATTATCATGAGGAGTTATATACGCACATTTTCAAGTAAATTTGTGGAACAAACTTGGAGCTAGAAGGGAACTAATAAGGGAGCTGAAGGGAACTAATATTTTAATGAGTGAAAATTCTCTACCCTGCACCTGACGTCAGAGACCATCTCATTTACATATCAAACAAACTGAAATATTTCAAAAACGAAATAAAATACGGAAAAGTTGTAAAAGGTGTTACTCTATCATTTTACGAGTTCTTTCATTTTAGACAAACTTAATTTGTGTTGCCAATGTCCTTTAAGCAAGTGACGTTCTTACTTCACGGACGGAAAGCGGAAATCGCGAATGCAGGCGTATAGTTTTCAATAAAAATTATCAAATTAAACAAAGATAACGAAGGATTTAAAATCCTAATGTATTTCTAAAGTGGTGACGGTGCTAGATAGCAAGTTATCACCTGAATCAAGCCACAAACTGTTTGAATGAAGAAATGAAGTATATATAGTACATTTTTTCAACGAGTGATCGTGAGTCAACGTTTAACGTTGTCTTCAGAACATGAAAACACCCTCAGTGACGTCTGTGGAGAACAAAGACAACGTCAAGTTTACTTTTAGGACTTTGAATTATTTATTTCCTATATTTTACATGGAAAATTCTATTGAAATAATACGGCGTCTGTTGTTCTAGGACGTGACCTGCTTCTAGTTCTATTATTAAAAAGCTTTCTGTTTTCCTCAAACTTGACCACGGAGGAGTCTATTCATTGTTGTTACATTTACAGTCTTCGCTTAGCAACATTCTCCGGCGTTCTCGGGCACTAAAATAGTATACACACTGCTTTCCGAGGTACCAGTATGAAATAAGTGTTTAATGAAATATATGAACAGAGACTAAATTGGTCGGCGTTTAACTAACCTTTCTAAAGTTAACGAATACCCCAAAATGCATGGATGCAATCGGTACACTTTCATGAGTTGTATATGGATCGTAGGGTGCACCCTCTGGCTCTGAACTGATAAACTGAAGTGTTTCAAAATCCAAAACATAATTTAAAATGCGGGTCTTATTGCGTCATTCGTCGAACTTATCATGTGTATAAATATACATGTAGAATAATACATGATTGTGTGGAAATTGCCTTGTTCGATGGATCCATCGGACAAACTGATATTTCTTCAGCTCACTCGGGCACCCTTGGATATCGCAGGTTAACATCAACTATTCCATCAGACAAATATTTGTTCGATGGAAAACTGCCTTAATTGTCCGATGGATCCATCGGACAAACTGATATTTCTTTCGACACGATTACATGAAAAATATTATTAGTGGCGAAAATCCGCATCTTTTTATATATAGTAAAGTGAAAAGGTGTTAAACTGCCAACATTTTTAGTAACAAAATACTGAAAAAATATACTATACGAAAGATGTAAGGCTCCGCTTGAGACGTCAGTATTTCGTCACTAAGAATCTTGGCAAGTTTACTGCGCCTTTTCACTTTGCTATATACATGTATATCCAAAACACTGTCTATATACGCAGCACTCTACTTTTTTACTCGGCTTTTTATATAATAAAGCAAAGTGATTACATTCGACACATCATAAATTTGACGTTAGAAACGGCATTGTCTTGATCGGGTGATAGAATGCAGTGGCATGATAACGAAAATGATTTCACCATTTTTCAAACATTTCCCGAACATAATTGTGCTGTTAACTCCAAGATTTGAAAAGACTAGAATTTCTAGATTCCACACATTACATCACATCATTACACTATGCACGAATATAATATGAATATCAGATTGTATGGTAAAGAACATCTATAACTATAGTGACGTGTATTGCAAAGTAGTATATTGTCGATATATATTACAATATCCAGAAACAATTCAGTTTATTAAAACACATGTTTACCTTTATCCTTTTGGCTTTTACTCTGGTTTATTAGCAACTTTTGTTTGTCGACGTACCTCACAATCTAAACTCAGGAATGGTAGTACAAATTACGACTATAACCAAAAATCTCATCGGTTAACCGTCGGACAGCTTCGTTTTGCGTGATAGTTTATATCGGGTTTTATCCAACCTCAATAAAGCAATTACCATAATGACAAATATCATAACCGATGCCACCAGAAAATTCGTGCAATTTATGTGTTGCTTCCGTGCATGCAATGCTTATCGCGAAACTCAAGCTGGGTACAGAAATTATATATTAGGTTCAACGAAGGATATTTTCTTGGGTTTTTTAAAACTATAAAATATACTGTATGTTCTTTTGGTCCAAGGTAAAATAGCGCGAATAACTTAAAGGCTCCGTTATCGTGATAAAAGTAAAAAAAAACCCAACCTAGACACATGAAGTGACTGTTATCGCTAACTTACCGCCCATCGACACAAGCTGGCATGATATCCAGATGGACATTAAACGGTCTTAGAAAATTAACCCCGATACTGCTACCTGCTCTGCACATACCGAGAAGAACAATTATACAGAACGTACTCGACTCAGCTGTTCTTCTACAAAACGCAGCGGGAAGTCATTCTTACAAGAGCTTTGGGAGCAATTATAGAATACCCGTCCACTATCAAAGGCAGAAATACAAGGCTGGTTGCTCTAAAATCTCTTCACATATAATGTCGAAGGTTTATATTGTGTGTACTTGTTGATAGTTGTCAAATTAAATGGGGTTTTAAAATAGAACGAAGCAACTTTCCGTAATTTGGTCCTTTTACTGACATGGAAGGTCTTAGTACCGGTTGAGATGAGACTAAAGGGAACTGTTAAGTTTTATCTTTGGATTCATTATACCAGTGGCAAAACATAAATAAATAATGGCCATCGTATATCTTTTTCAGACTTTAAAATTCTCACCTCCTCTCCTTATAAATTTCAACTGTTGCTCAGGGAAAGTCTTCTCAACGCCAACGTAAGTTCTTTCCCTATTCGAACTTTGTTTAATCCCACTTAACCCTGACCTATAAGTTTCATTAACTTGGCCAACATTTGAATTTAATCTCTTGACTGATCGTTATCATTATATATTTGACCGCATGTAAACCTTTTTAAAAATGTTGACCGTTTTGTAACCTAATACTGAATGAACTGTGTATATATGTATACCTACTTGTATCAAATAATTTAAATCGCTCTGAAGATGTTGCATGTCGCAACGAAGCGTTAGCTTATAAATTTCAAATTTCTGTCATGTCTTGTCGAAAAGTAGTTTGCTGGGCTTTAATCTTTATATTTAAATAAAAGTTATATATGGTGGTGAACTGCTAAAATAGCGTAAAATATCTGGCGCTGTTTACATGAATCCGGACAGTTTCATTCCGGATTGAACGTGAATTCAAACCGCGTTTACATATAGGAATTCTATCTCAGGATCGAAAATCACACGACATCTGAAATTTCAAGATGGCGATCAATAACATTATAGCGCGGGGTATGTTTCTTTTAGCGATTTCTGCGCTTGTACACTTCAACATGTGCCTTAAACTGATAATTTGGCGAAGAATAAACATAATGAAAAGGGGAAAAGCATTGCTAGCAACGATAATCGATGCGGTCGCAAGTAAACAAGCATTTAATTCACCTTTAATTTATAACGTCATCGACAAAGAGCTATTTATATTGAACAATATGACGTCGGCGCAATTCCTGTCTCGTCTCTAGAGCTGCAAATTGTCGTCTATAAATGTTAAAAGCAAGTCTTCTAGGTCGTATTTTTCATTCCGGAATGAAATAATGCACAGGAATTAAATTTTAATCTCGAATGAAATTTCATTCCGGAATGAACTCAATCTGGATTGAGCTCAGAGGCGCCGGAAGTCTAAAAAAGGCACTTTCACAAAAGGACACATTTTAAATTAGTGGGAGAAGCCGTCTAGCGGTCTTTATTAATTTAATATCTATTACTGAAAGAGGCACACAGACTGACAGACTCACAGTAAACGTTTGTCAATAACAATTTTTATTAATTAATGCTACGTGGATATATGTAACACCCTGCATCTCATTCCGGATTCATGTAAACAGCTAAAGGGATTTTAACAGAACCGGTATGAGTTCAAGCTTGAATGAAACTCAATCCGGATTCATGTAAACAGCCATCACTGACAAGCTTCAAGCGAGTGGTCTCCAGAGTGGATATAAAATTAAACATGCATCGAGAGGTTTAACAGATGCATGGAGTATAGGAATACATTAAAGTAAATATTAAAGTGGACCAATCCAGTTTCGGGAAAATGACAAAAAAACGGACTATTATGTTGTCAATCAGACAGTATATAATAATTGCTATAGCAGTAGTGCATGTGTTTCATTTCTTTGCATCTCATATCACGTCCTATAATTTAACGGCGATATTCTGGATTGAAAATTATTAAAAGGAACTTGAAAAGCTAAGTAAAGGTGTTCACGACCCACTAGTCGTAACAAAGAAAATTCCCCTCAAGAGTTATCGTAGATAGCTCAGCTGTTCACGACCCACTCGTAGTTTACAGCTTTCAAGCACCCACGCTGGCGTTCAACTGAAGATAAGGACAGCCCATCTCTTTTGAAAAGATAACTCTGTTATAACTGCATGCGGTATTGTCATAAGACTATATAGGACATGATTATATGATAATGGGTCGGAATGGAGCTATTTCAATTTTTGTGTAAGATGTTTAGATCATCATGAGATATTAGTTTGAAATACTACATGTTTGTTCGTGAGGGATAAGCCAGAACATACATTCAGACGAATTCGGACGTCGCGAGTCAGAAATATCTTGCCTGATGCACGGCGAGTGGCTTTTTGCTATACCTTGAAACTTTTAAGTTTTTAACTTTTAATTCTTACTGATGTAAAATAGATATGTGTCTTCGGCACGCTGTGTTTGGTCAGTTGGGGGCTGATGACATGACGATTTTCAACCCCCGGGCTTCCGATAAAAACCTTGTTAAACGGAGCCCATGATTACATGAAGAAAATTAATTCACCCCAGGCTCAGTTAACCGGTCAACATAAGGGATGAAATTTTCTTCCTGTAATGATAATTTATCGAAAGCCCGGGTGAAATCATGGTAATCTAGACTTATATGCGTACTAAAGTATTCAAAAACAAAGATGGCGACGCACATTTGGAATCCGTAGACGGTCGGTAGCATCTTTGATGATCGGGAGCATCTGCATCTTGGGACTTTTTTATGCGCCAGTATTTTTTGTTTATATTCTAAACCAACCCCTAACCTCCTATAAAACAAATAGATTCCATTTTTTGTTGTCTGTTCAGTTATAGATGTACAGAGGACGTCAGACCGTGGTAAGAATTAACATCAGTGACCTACTCGATTCCGTCTCGTGGGCCACTTTTTTGTTCAGTTACCACGTTCTGACGTCATCTGTGCATCTATTTAATAATTAGACAACGAGTCCGAGTTGTCTATGAGCGAATAGTCGACGAAAGCGAAGCCTGAGTTGACTATACGCTCATAGACAATGAGGACGAGTTGTCTAATTGTTTTAGTAGAAACAAATTAGTGGACTATTACAAATCATGCATTCTCCAAAAAATTATCCAAAAACTCATCTGAAACCTCCCCAAAACGACAGTTTTCTGCCATTGTTTTGAGCGCGTTTCGCCATCATGGTCTATCACGAATAGACAACGGTTGAGTAGCCAATCAGAATGCAGCATTTGTAATGGACCATGGTCAGTTTCTACTAAAACTGAACAGACAACGGCAAAATGGAATCTATTTGTTAAGTATATCATATATGTATACGCCTTGCTCTTATCACAACCTTTAGATATTTAGCGGATATTTATGGTGATATTTAGCGAATATTTATGGTGATATTTAGCGGATATTTATATAAATATTGGTTCATATAGTATATGAGATCATTACAATATTCTAAGGAAGTTCAAGTTTGTGTTGCTGTTTATAAACATGAAAATATGTCTATCTAAATTATAAACATGAAAATATGTCTATCTAAAATATTATTTAACGAATGGTTTTACCTGACAATGTCTTTGAACAAGTAATCTCTGTGTTTTATATTGTATCACTATACTATTATAACTATATAGACATTAAAATCCGATGGATAACTCACCATCCACTAGATAGCTTACTGTCCAGTGGATAACTCACCATCCACTGGATAACTCACTATCCACTGGATAACTCACCATCCACTGGATAACTCACCATCCACTGGATAACTCACCATCCACTGGATAACTCACCATCCACTGCATAACTCACCATCCACTGCATAACTCACCATCCACTGGATAACTCACCATCCACTAGATAACTTACTGTCCAGTGGATAACTCACCATCCACTGGATAACTCACCATCCACTGGATAACTCACCATCCACTGGATAACTCACCATCCACTGGATAACTCACCATCCACTGGATAACTCACTATCCACTAGATAACTCACCATCCACTGGATAACTCACCATCCACTGGATAACTCACCATCCACTGAATAACTCACCATCCACTGGATAACTATAACTCACCATCCACTGGATAACTCACCATCCACTGAATAACTCACCATCCACTGGATAACTCACCATTCACTGGATAACTCACCATCCACTGGATAACTCACCATCCACTGAATAACTCACCATCCACTGGATAACTCACCATCCACTGGATAACTCACCATTCACTGGATAACTCACTCACCATCCACTGGATAACTCGCTATTCGGTGAATAAATATTAGTATCTGTCCTATAGATTTGATAGTGAATTTAGCGTTGGATAGGACTTTCATCGGATAAGTTTTTCTGAAATTACAACTGGCGTCCAGTCTGCTAACTACTGAATCCTGCATCAATGGCATCAAGCCTTGTGCGCGGCCTCGTATTCAAACCGTCGTACTGCACGACGTTGTTTTGTTTTCGTTTAACTCTGCGTTAACGACTGCAAGCTTTTCTTCAATACTCTTTTGCTTTCGAAAAATAACCGAATCCTTGTGCGTTGAAGTAATTTCCAAGAATCTCCTTCTCCTCGCCTTCTTTCCTAGAAGTGATAGATAGAACGCATTCCTGAGCGTGCGATTGAGCCAGCAATAGATCAGCGGATTTAAACACGAGTTAGCGAAGGTCAGGAGCTTGACAACGGTATTGAAGATTTGCTTGACCTGTTTGAACGATGGCCGGTAGCATTGCGGGCACACCATTCGGATGAAGTAATAAAAGCTCGAAGGGCCCCAGCAGAAAACGAACACTCCGACGACCATCGCTAGAGTACACGTGATGTCACGCTCTCGTTTGGCATCTTTCTGATCACGTGACTGGGTATGCTTGATATAACCCAGGACTTTCTCCATATCATCTATGGTTTTGAATTTCTGTTTGCGTCGAGAGGCGCTCAACGCGTAAGAGACTGTGTAGACATGACAACACAGCATGATCAAAAATGGAAAAAACACATTGGCTAGGATCGCCATCATACTCCATTCCCTCGTTGGAATATATTTGCATGGTTCCTTGTCATTGCGTCTCTTCCAAAAAAATGGCAGCACAGAGACGACTGCGGCATCCAACCATGATACAACCAGCGCAGCGATCATCTTTCTCTTCGTTAGCCATGTTCGGTGCTTCACTGGCATTTTAATGGCAATAAACCTCTCGATGCTGATGGCCGTCAAACTCAACACGGATGCGTACTCTGTGAAGAAATACGTGAAACGAAAGACATCACAGGTGACACCCTCCTGCCAGCCACCGTCGGTGACGTGTTTTTTCGCAATGTACGCTGGCATAGCGAGAGCTCCGCAAAGGAGATCAGCAATTGCCAAACTGAGGATTGGGTAGTAGGAAACTCTCCTAATGCGTGGTTGTCTGTAGAAAGCAAGACACACCAAGCTATTGCCTAAGATGGTTACGACAATAAAGACGACAAGGATGATAGTCACAGTTAGGGTGAAGGTGCTTTTGTCGTAGGATGATATCTTGACCCCGGAGTTGATGGTAGTTGATACATTTGAACCAAAGAACGACGTGTTGTTGTGGAAATACATGACTGCTATAAAATAATACACGCGTCATTAGAAATAAAAAAACGTTTCGTTTGAAGAATGTCAATCAGAAATATAGCAGTGGTATGACGTTTTTTGCAGGTTGCATGCAGCTTTCCAGGGCAATTTGGAGCTTCAACTATATATATATACTGTGAATTTATAAGCAGTAATTAAAGCAAAGGATTTTGCTCTATCAAGTTATAATGCTTAGATGTGTGAAGTTGATCGTCCAGGTTGCTGTAGTCTTGAGAAAGACTATTGTTGGTGACTGATGTTTCGACGGCCTCAGCGACGGTCATCACTAGAGTCGAAGTAAAGCGTGTTTGTCAGAGTTTGTCTATATATACGTCTGTATAGGCAAACCAACTGGATTCTGAAGATGACCACCACTGAGGCCGTCGAAACGTCAGTCACCAACAATATAGTCTTTCTCAAGACTACAACAACCTGGACGACTATCAACTCTAATGATACTCCATGTTCAAACCATTTGCTTTACAATGCTTAGTTAAATACAAAATACAATTGACAACTAGGGATGCATGTCTGTTATTGATTTATCCTACCAATTACTACTTTACTGCCCAGTTGGCAAACTCATCATGTATATCCCTATCGTTACTGAAACGGCAGCGAACTAACCACAGATCAAAGCGGTGTGTGATAATGTTTCAGCTTATGATCAAGAATGAGGCATGATCAAGAAGTCTCAAAAATGTTGTATAGTAGTAGTACTAATAGCGCCATGCCACCAGCGTACCTTCCATTGCCATCCTGAAACTATAAAACCGTGAACAGTCTCTAAAACAGCGTTTTGTGCGTTATTTTCCCGCGCGTCAAAAAGAGCTAAAAAGTATATATATATATGAATAATTAATTTTACAGGAACGGGAACCACGTGTTTCCGATCTAAATGTGTTCAGTAAGAGGAAACGTAGCCAAGTATTAATATGAAGGTCTTCAGAAACTTAAAGCTATTACTAAAAAAAGTGTATAGAATAAAGTCATGAGCAGCCAGGGAAGATTTAGATGTTGCCGCGAATGAACAATTCGAGTCATAAAAATCGATTAAAAATGGCATGCATGACGCATCTCTTATCTGTAAATTTTCACACGGCCCTTTGAAGTTGTCAGGCAACTGAAAGGTTTCCATTTTTGACCAGTTTGAATAAGTTTAATATATAATAATAACAATTGATTTTCTGGGCACATTTGTCGTGGTGTAATATCACGTTTTATGCCATAAAAAGAAAACCTAAAACCAATTAATTGTCGTCTTTTTTAAATTAAGCAAAGTAATGAACCGTTATGACAATATCTCATCCAAGAATTCATGCTAACAGCGGGGATATTTCACACCACAATATTGGCAGTTTGTATATCATTGGAAAACATTTTACTATTTTCTAGTGTGTTGATGTAAATTTCTAAGCTTTGCAACTCTGTGCCCACAGTAAACTTTGCTTCAAGTTAGATATCAAGTTTCGAGTCAACGCGTCAAATGAAGAACGATGTAATCTATTTCCCGTAAACCTCATTAATAGTTGTACAATTTACAGCAATTACTTTCAAAGAATCCAATGATATATTACCTGTTTCTTGTACGGGGCTTATATCACTGTATCTGGTGACAGAAAACTGTGCCTAGCAATCTCTCTTCAAAGTAAAAACTCGTTGCTTAATCGGTACCGGACAAGGCGTAGACAGCTTTTTGTTGACAAGTTCTTTCTACTAATATAGTCATATCATCTTCATCAATTTCAATCAGATAATCGGATGGCATTAAAACTCAGTTTCTTTGGATAATATCTCTATATGAACACAAAAATATGACATTCATTGGCCGTAATGTCGTTCAGCATTATCCTATACCGTTTACTTATTCTACTGCGCAGTAGCAAAACTGCATATATACCTGATCATAATCAATTTTAAAACGACAGTGAAACCACAGATCAAAGTGTGTGATAATTTTTCAGTAGCTTTGCACTTCGGTGGGCCCACCCAAAGCAACTTGAAAACGACACTCTTATACACATCATCCGAGCGTTATTGGAAATT
Organism: Chrysogorgia sp. JL179-B06; assembly: GCA_035772405.1. Taxonomy (NCBI): domain Eukaryota; kingdom Metazoa; phylum Cnidaria; class Anthozoa; order Scleralcyonacea; family Chrysogorgiidae; genus Chrysogorgia; species Chrysogorgia sp. JL179-B06. Next base: position 1,888,838 of record JAYKKM010000076.1, on the reverse strand, counting down.
AACGACAAAATGGACGCCATTATATGATCCTTTGCGTCCCATTTTACAATGAGTAACATAGAGCGAACATATTAAAATGAAGATTCTGCTTATCGAGTAGATCGCCTGCCGTTTGCCGACCTATAGTTAATATATACAACAACGATATTCAAATTATTACTCAGAATAATTACCGGTTTGATTAGATCTGTTAAATCGACGGATCCCCCAAATAGCGCTCCGTCGAGATGACGTCAGTACCGATGTTTGTCCGCTTTTACCCATAATTCTTGCGGCCATAACAAAAGAAATAGCTCATTTGCAATTATTTGTGAGTCAAATTTGGTTTGTTTGTCCGCTTTTTGAGCTATTAATAGCAGCCAGACTCTATACGCTATTGAGTTAACCCGTGATTGAGTTATTGTTGGTTTCAAAAGCGTTTGGTGAAATGTTCCGAAGTCGATGGAGGAACCTATATTGGGTAGTTGAAGTTCGGCTAAAGTTTTATACCAACATTTTAATAGCTAATCACCAAACTTGTTATGACAACAGGACAACAATGGGCATTTTAAAATTTCCCTCATTAATAGAGGCACAAGTATTAACGAAAGTTATCTCTAGTCAGAAATTGTCATTTGGAGGATCGTATAATTTGACTGATCTAATCTAACCGGTATAACTGAATAATTTGAAATTCGTTCTTGCATATACTAAAGGTACCTTTACACACTACGATTTGTCGGGCCGACACTGACGAATATTTACGTGATTCTGCCTTTCGCTAATTCGTCATCCCCGACAAATCGCAGTGTGTAAACGTACCTCCCGATTTTTACTCCCGATTTTTACTAAATATTATAAAATCACTTAAAACATTCGCCCGTTGGGCCAGTGTTCCCAGCCACATAAATGCCACATTGCAACGTTTCACTCGTGTTTCTCTATCATAGGCAACATAAAATTGCGTGCAAATGGCGTGAACAATAAAAATGTTGGAAAGTGAAAGAGACGCGTCTTTGGCTGTCGCAGATTCGGCTTCGACGGTTTTGATTATGGCGGCAAAAAAATTAAAAACAAGGAAAAAAAGAAAAGGTCAATTTGGGCGAAGAAACTATAACGAGTTCAGTATTTAATAAAACAGCTTCGTCTGCTATACGGTACGTTTACACACTACGATTTGTTGGGCCGAGTTTCCAAATATGGGCATCCGATTGCTGGCGTTAGCGTTGATGTCAGCAAGTCCCCGACACTGAAAATCGGGAGAAAAATCTGTGGAAAAGTCACAGATTTTTCCAGAGTCGTAGCGATTTTTGACTGCAACTATGACTACCGAATAAATAAACGCGCTATATTAAAAAAAAATTAAAACAAAAAAAGAAATATGTAAAAAAACTACGAGTGCAGTAAGAGGTCGGTAAGCTGTAGGCGATCTATTCGATAAGAACAATCTTCATTTTAATATCTTCGCTCTATGTATTACTCATTGTAAAATGGGACACCATTTTCCAAGGATCATATGTATACATTAATCCATCCGTAAGGGATGAATTTCACCTCGCGTTTACATGGGACTATATTCTAGTTCTTCGAGGAGGGCTGACTTGTTTACCGAGTTGACAACATGTATTTTCCCACGTAACCTGCTGAGTCTCATTTTCCCGCACAAAAACCTACGTATGAACAAACAGAGCTTGTGAAATAAAGAGTTGTCTTAAAATATACGGGCGAAGACCAACTTTGTCGCGTGTACGGAGCTTTGACTTAGCAGCCGTTCTAGGAGGGCCAGTCCTCTTGAGTGCGTTTACATGGAAAATTTCCAGCCCTCGCAGCTAGGCGAGATCCTGGGTAGTCAATAGCGAGATCTCGCCTAGGAGGGCTGGCCCCCTCTCATATAAACGAAAAGAAATTTTACATATGGTTTTACTGAGAGGCGGGATCTCGGTAAAGAGGGCTAGCCCTTGCCATTGTATAGTCCCCAATTAGTTGACAAAGCTAAACACCTTGACACTTTCAATAAAGTTTATCATTCATTCATTTATTCACGCGATGTGACATCGTCTACTACACACAAATACCAAAGTTATAGACATTACCTTCACTCACAGTGTACAACTGTTTTCCTGTGCATAGAGACTAGAGTTTCATTCGTAAATAAGTCTGAATCGAGTTCTGATACGAGTAACGTGGCGAAAGCGAATTCACAAGCGATTCGTCTCAGTTTGTTTATGTTTATCGCCAAATTAATAACACTGGCGCATGCAAATGTCTTAGAAATGCGATTCAAACTCGATAAATTTTAAAGACGGTCTTTTGACTTTTGTTGTGGAGGTAAATGCTAATCTACGTTGTCTATAGGTCAGTTAAAGTAAAGTTTAGTAGAAAGAAAATGGATCTTATTGCCCCTGCAATGTCGAAACGATCATGAATTGTCATTATGGCATAAAAAGAAAACCTATATTATATACCAATTGTCGTTTTTAAATTAAGTAAAGTAATGAACCGTTTGTTATAACGATATCTCATCATCCATGAATTCATGCTAACAGCTGGTATATTTCACACCGCAATATTGGTAGTATATGTGTATATATAGCATGTAAACATATATATACGTGTTTGTATATCTTGGAAAACATTTTACCTTTTTCTCAATGCCTTTTTCTCAAATTTCTAAGCTTTGCAGCTCTGGGCCACAGTAAACGTTGCTTAGAGTCTTAGATCATATAAAGTTGCGAGTCAACGCGTCAAACACCGATATCTGTTTTCCGTATAAACCTCGTTATTAGTTATACAATTTACAGCAATTACTTTTAAAGAATACAGTAATATATTACCTGTTTCCTGTACGGGGCTTATATCGCTGTATCGGTGACAGAAAACGGTCCCTTGCAATCTCTCCTCAAAGTGAATACGTCGCTTAATCGGCACCTGACAAGACGTAGACAGCTTTTGTTGACAAGTTCGTTCTACTATAGACATATCATCTTCATCACTTTCAATCATAATTCAGATGCATAATTTGGAATTCTTATACAAAATTCCGTTCATTGCTACATGAGTCCGGATTCAGTTTCATTCCGGATTGAATTCTACTGATCCGACTATTCCAGGATCGAAAATCGCGCAAAATTTGAAATTTCAAGATGGCGATCAATAACATTATAGCGGGTGTGTTTCTTTCAACGATTTCTGCGCTTGTACATTTCAACATGTGCCTTAAACTGATAATTTGGCGAAGAATAAACATAATGAAAAAGGGAAAAGCGTTACTAGCAACGATAATCGACGCGGTCGCAAGTAAACAAGCATTTAATTCACCTTTAATTTATAACGTCGTCGACAAAGAGCTATTTATATTGAACAATATGACGTCGGCGCAATTCCTGTCTCTAGCTGCAAATTGTCGTCTATAATTGTTAAAACCATGCATGTGTTGTTCGTTTCAGTCTTCTAGGTCGTGTTTTTCATTCTGGAATGAAATCTCGCACCGCCTTTACATGACACCGGAACGAAATTTCAATCTCGAATGAAATTTGATTCCGGAATGAGAACCGGAATGAACTCAATCCGGATTGAGCTGCATCTCATTCCGGATTCATGTAAACACCTAAAGGGATTTTAACAGAACCAGTATGAGTTCAATCTGGATTCTGGAATGAAACTCAATCCTGATTCATGTAAACAGGTCGATAAGACGATATGGTCTGGAAACCGTCAGTAAACGTCAAAGCGGTTATAAACAAATGAGCTGCGATTTATGCTGAACTGTACCTCACCGTGCACAAACCCTTCGTTTTAGGTTTATTAATATTTAAACAGCATGGTTGAATGATTGAACCCAAACGTTGCTATTGGATGATTGCTTCATTGGAAAAAACAACTAGAAGTTCTTATCTCAAGTGAAATGCTGTCTTTGCAAAGCGAAGTATAAATAATGCATTTATACACTCGACAATTCATAAATTGAAATCAACGGGAAGTATATATTTTGCGATATATTAAAAATAGAACAAATTCGTCGCACAAGCAAAACTAAATTCGTCGAACCAAGGAGCTTGTGCGCGTAATACTAAAGACTTATTAACCGAGTGCGAGGTCTGTACGGTAAAGTATTTGCCTCGAAGGAGCGAGGTGTGTGCGAAAAAAACGAAGGCAAATACTTTACCGTACAGACCAAGCAAACGAGGTTAATAAGACATTTATTATATGGCTTTTGGTTCATTTTGTTCTCTGTTTTTAACGTTGTGTTTATCTTCAGATGTTGTCGTTTACCTTACCTCTGAGCTTTTTGATTTCGTTTCATGTTTACACGCGTTACTGGTCGTTACGCATTCATTTTCTTCACTTATAGATAAACAGCTTTCAAGAAAAGCAGCACTAATGTTCCAGGACGTGTTATTGTTCGAACTTTTTCAACGAACATACTCAAATCCTCTTTTATTTTCATCTAAATCAACTCAGAAATTTTCGCGCCAAAACTTACCGGTCCGGAAAAGGCGTATTGCCCTCTCACAGCGCCGGGAGGGCAATACGCTTTTTTGCGGCCTCTCACGAACCAATCAGCGTGCGCCATCTTTCTTAGCGATATAATACACGGGACTTAACAGCTGTTTCCTAAATGAGTTTCTAACATGAATACGAGGTCAAAATGTTGCAAGGAATCGCCTGTGGGCACTATATATACTTTAGATCTACGTGTCAATAACAGGAAAGATCGTTGGACAAGTGATAAATGTTAGAGCGATAAACTATTATAACATCTGTTAAATATATAGTACACGCATTTGGAGCCCGCCCAGTGAAAGTTAACGGTTTTATGGCGTCAGCGTCAGCTGCAACTGGAAAATTTATGCGTAAGCTTGACGTTCTGTAATCTGTACACACACGAGTAATTAAGTTTCTTCAAAAAGTTCATCGCCTCCGGCACTCGCTTGTGAACTACGAGGTAGTCGCTCGGTTAAATGTCGCCGACACGGAGTTGCTTCGGCACGAGTGAACGGTTAAACAACTAACCCCCCGTAATATATTCGTAGTTGAACTCATCAGTGCTGTACCAAAGCGAACAACTGCTTATCGTGTTTGACTGAACGATCGGCGCGAGTTAATTTTCTTGTCTCAAAACATAACATAGCCCACAACTTTTCAATACATGATGTTCACTTGTCGAAGAACAAGTTGTCAATCATGTATAACGATGGGGTGGGGTTGCAAGGTCACAAAACTGTACGATTTGTGAGTAGTATACGACAGCGCGGTAGAACATCATCAACGTTCACATATACTACGAAACTGTTTGGGTTTGTCAGAAAATGTATTTTAGCATACACATGCTATATAAGAGCATATATATATATACGTATTTATAATTTTCTATTGTTGTTATGATATAGTTGACATGCAGTCTTTGATTCCATGCATGAATCCCGGCTATTCATGTCTATTCTTGCAATAAGAATTTCATCAAACAAATTCAAAGGTTGCTAACCCCCTCTGTTTTTCACAGCATTATACCTCAATGTTATTTCTTTTTACCTTGCTCAGACGCATCATGCCGTCCGTCGCATGAGTCGCCTATCATTTTATAGTCGTGTACGACGATAATCAAACAGCTGCTGAGATATAGCGAGAGAAATAAGCTCTTATTTTTCAATAACCTAAAACGGAATAGAGACCTTTTGCATATAGGTTTCGTGTTTAGCCCGCGTAATCTCATTCCTTTCTTTTAGTGTATCAAGTGAGTTTATTAAGGTCATTGTTAGTTTGCTTCGTCGGTCGTTTTCTAGCATTCATACTCAGTACACAACCCAACTTTAAACGGACACCACTTTGCGCTATAGCCAAGACCTTTCAAGTTGTAACGATCAACACTATTAAAACTTACATCCTAGAACTCATGACTCTCTGTCAGCAACGGCCTACGTGGCTCAGTTGTCAGAGCACCGCACTAGATTCGCGGAGGCGTAAGTTTAATTCTCATCGAAGGCCTCGGAGTTGCATTTTTCGCAACTGGTCTCGGAATTGGTTCTTAGAAAATTTCCACACTCGCATAATATCCTTCCCGCCGATTTCCTTTACAAATTATCTAGTGTAAATGCGAATATTATTCATATATTCTGCCCTCAGTCTTATTCAAAAAACTTACCCAGATAAAAGTTCGGCTTCGTGCAGTGTCCACTTGGTCTTAAATCACTTGTTTGTCGGTTATACCTAGCAGGCGAAGAGAATATAGGACGTTAATTGAACGATGTCCACGGAGGTGATTATCGAGTCAGGATAAAAAAAACAAAAATTAAAAAATTAACACCTGCAAATGGGCTGTTTATATGAGGCTGGCTCGCCCGATTATCAGGACTGATTCGCGTAATAAAGTTCTTCTCACTGCTACTATAGACAGCCAAAATTATATTTCAAAGAGAACTGCCCTAGTTTGTCTTTAAGAAGAGCATAAAGTTAATTCAAATTATATTTTTTGGTCGAGAAAAGTTTTTCGTGACAAGCCCGGGCTAGCCTAACCGGGCTGGCCCGACAGTCTCGCTAACGCTGCCTTATTTTTTCTCCCATTTTCCACGACGCGCCAACTTTTTTGAACTTTGTTCAGCAATCTGTTGTCAAGGTAAGGGTTAAACGTGGAGTGGACGACTTGAGATCGCATGCAGTCTTGATATATATATATATATACATACACATTGTTTGGCAACGACTTTATGTAAACATAACACAACAAGTTATCGAAAAATACTTAAATTGCCTATCCAGCCTGTGGGGATTTTACATATTCGTAATCTTTGGGTTCTACCAAAAAGAAATTTAATATATCTTGTCGTTCGAAAATTTCATTTTCATGCCTTTTGCCCCCGCTAAAGTTCACAGGAAGTGACGTCAACGCAGGGACACGCAATATTTTGCGGCGTTATTCAACAGTGGATGTCTAGGAATTGAGCGAATTGTGTCTAAACAAGCTGTTTAAAGTTCAAAGCGAAACTTCCGCTGTATTTCATTGCTGAATCACTCCGCAAAATATCGCGTGTTCCTGCGTTGATGTCACTTCCTGTGAACTTTAGCGGAAGATGAAATTTTCGAACGACTACATATATTACAATTATATATCCCTAAAATGAAATATTTATAAGACATTAACTAAACTTGTGAAATTCATGAATAATTAATGAGGCTAAGCCACAATCACCGCGTGGTATTTCGATCACGTGTATAGCTTTGTAAAGCTCAATAAAGATTCAATACTGATTAGACGATCTTTAACAAAGTTACGAATGCTTATTAGAACGATCTTTTACAAAGTTATGAATACTAATTAACCCTATAGCATAGTTCATTGGTTCATTTCACAAGTACGATAAAATACTCGCGTCAGATCTGTATGGGATTTACAATGGCTCATGCTACGCACTCGCCATTGTAAATGCCCATACAGATCTGGCGCTCGTATTTTATCTATTACATCTTAATAGCATACATCTGGAACGTTTCAGCACAATCTATAGCGGCCATCTCCACTAAAGATATTCCTCATTTATAGAATTTGAGTGAGTAGTAACGTCATCAGTCTTGCAGCTGTATTTTGAATTCGCTGTAACTTGAATTGAGCAAGTTACATTCGTAATCTTCACTGGTTGCCGGTGAGATCAAGGATTGTATTTAAAATACTAATAATTACTTTCAAGGCTTTGCATGGCCAGGCGCCTGTTTATATTACTGATTTGCTAAATAAATATAAACCTACTCGTGCTTTGAGATCATCAGACCGTAATCTGCTATTGAGCCAAAATCCAAAACGGTGACTCATGGAGACAGAGCGTTCTCGGTTTCGGCACCAAAACTGTGGAATTCATTACCACAGGAAATTAGAAGCTTATTGTTGGGTAATTTTAAGTCAGCACTTAAGACTTTTCTTTTTTAAAATTAATAGTTTTTTTTTGTTCATATAGTGGTAATATATGTAGTAGGCTTTATCTTATAATGAAACTGTAATAAGTTTTATAAGAAAATTTAAGAATATATTGTTGTAAGAGCATTGAGACTATTGTATAATGCTCCTAATACGTCTTTTATTATTATTATTATTATTATGAGGTTAATAACTAGTTTTCAACCTATAAATCCACTGACAGATCAAAGCCCAAGTCAGGCAAGCTGACATCAAACCTATTCTGCGTTATTACTATACTGCGTTATCTGCCATGCTTCTGCAAGAGCATATGCAGTTGATAAAAAACAATACGAACAATCTAAACATCCAAAATTTGAATACGGAGTTGAACTATAAATTATATATGCTGTGGACTGCACGTAAACACATCGTGCAGGGAGCGGTGCGAACGTCGTCACGTTTTGCGATTAATTTCTGAGGGCACTTTGTGTGGCAGTCAGTGACGGATCAGTGATCATATGTAAACCGTCAGTACCGCTGAGAAGGGGGGTGGGGCGGTGGGGTAGTGGTGTCAAATTACCCCGGGCCCGAAATAAGGGGGCCCAGAAGAAATTAGGGGAAATATTGAATTTCAATATTTTCAATTTCCGTGTCGCAGGCACGAACTGATATAAAACATTATATTACACGACGTTTCCACTTACGTGGAATGCATCAATGTGCGTGGTTTCACATTTGCAAAATCTTAATTCAAAAGGCTATAATATTATTAATATATACTGATCTAAAAACGCGGTAAGTGCTCGACTTTCTTTCATCGTTTGTTATAATAATTTTTCAGTATTATATTATAAATGTAGACAGTAGTGTGCAATTCATACATGTTCTTTTATTATCGTTTCGAAAATATCAGGAATCTGTTATGAGTTCGTTATGAATCGTTATATTAAGGCAAAGCCTTGTAAACCGTACACTCAACGATCCTGGCGATCGCTGAGATCATAGAAAATGTTTTATCTCGTTACGATCGTTGCACTCGCCAGGATCTCTCTGAGTACACGCGGTTTGCATATAATCGCTGCAAACCACCTCAAATAATCTCAAAAACCACCTCAGGTAGCATGGAAACCGCGTACGCTCAGCGATTCTGGCGATTGCACTATGGCTCTTAATCCCTTGCTGTCCCCTCTTCGTCGACTAATCCCTTCACAATCCCTATACTTCCCTGCAATCCCTTGGAAGCGATTTGACTCGGAAAAATAATTCAGAGTTGCCTGCGGAGGAGGCTAGCGATTGCAAAGAGTTCGCAGAGTTTCTCTTTGAGCGATTGCAACGATCGCACAGTTTATCAAGCGATTGTAACGATCGTAGCGATTATATAGAATTTAGGCTCTGTATTGTCGAATAATCTCAACACAGTCTAATGTTACTGATTATCACTACACTGAACTAAAGAGTGGTTCAAAGGTGAAAATGAAATATTATATTAACAGTAAACCAACAGTCAAGTTCTGTTGAGCAACACCCTTACACTAGTTTTCCTTGTCCGAGTCCTGGAACATCTCATTGACTTACTAGAGGCAAAAGAGCGTGTACATTGCAATGAGCAGGAAGTGCGTCACATTATTGATACACCTATATGACAATCGTGTGGCACTGTCTAGATGGGCCCCCTTACCACCACTGCCCTACTATCGTAGTACTGCAGACGTGAAATGAGAACGACGAGACATTGGGATATACTCTTGGACATCCATCAATATGGTTGCCCGGCGTAATTTTTGTTAAAATTAGGTCATACTTTTCGTACCGCGCTCCGCAACGTCGTGCTTGCGTAACTTCCCTAATAAATTAATAAAATCCCCATGTTTCCACAATTGTATAAATGTTACAATAATTCTCAATCCATGAATAACGAATTATTAGTTCTCGCTAAACTTTCGACCTGTATCGAGCATTATGCTAGCTAATCTACACGTCCTGATGTAGGCCTCAGTCAGAAGACGAAAGCACGCGTAAGTATATATAGTTTCTACAGATCCTACGTGTTATAACACGTATAAGGGTCTGTAATCGATTGCTTAATTACCTGTATTTTTTTCCAAACTGCTGTGGTGTTCAGACGCACGAGAAACTATGGCCTGTCACTTCAGCATCAACAACTAGTACCCCTTATACCATTCCTATCGAAAATAACATGCGTCCTTCGAGTAGTCTGGTATATGATGTCACTTTGTTATTATAGGGGTTTGACTTCCAATATTATTAATTGGCAATTAGTTATCAATAGAATAGGATTGTGTATGGTTGCTATTTATAGAACCAAAATTCCGATAAACAAATCGAAAATACTCTGAGAGGATTCCAAATTACCATTTTGCCATCGTTGGGAATGCAAAAATCGAGGCAAACTCCGACAAACGTGCACATCTAGTCAAACTGGCTTCCGAAATAGCGTAGACGTCTGGCTGCTATTAATAGCTCCAAATGTGGACAAACAAACCACATTTGACTCACAAATGATTGCAAATGAGCTACTTTCTTTTGTTAAGGTCGCAAGAATTATAGGTAAATGCGGACAAACATGGGTACTGACGTCATCTCGACGGAGTGTTATTGGGTCGACTTCAGCATTGAAGTGTTGAGTCCAATTGCTAAAATTAACTACTGCGAGTCCAATCGCTAAAATTAACTACCACAGATCCGTATTGGATATCCATACCGTATCTGGAAGTAGGACTTCAACTTATAAAATATCCTGGCAATAATGATGTTGATTCAAATCGATCGCCATAATTCAGTATTTGTAATCGCAAGTTGATCGTGTTTGAATGGAAGTGAAATCTAAGTGTAGAAATATTAGTTTTGGTATCGGAAGTCAAGCGCTATATTATTACGAAAACACAACGCGTTGGCGTTGAAAGGATAAAGATGATTGTGAAATTCAAAGCATGTTGTATTACGCGCACTCGGTGTATCCAGAATAATCTGTTTAGAGGCGTAGTGAATGAAAATATTTCGAGTACTGTGCAGTACTTTTCACTAGTCACTACGGTTGTCAGTTTGCTCAAGTTAAAATTGAAAATATAATATATACGCCCCATATAAGTATCTCAGAGTCACTCTCCCCTCCGCAGAGCTTCTTGCGCTTTTTTAGAGTTCGGGCAATACTATAGGTGGGCTATTATTGGGCTCACAGGGTGTTTTGGGGACGCGTGGAGAGAATCGAGTGTCTCAGAGTTATTTAAAAATAGATGTCGCGGGTATTTTTCATTTCTCGGGGGTTTGCCCGATATTGTAACATTGATTTTGCTTATTTAACATTGATTATAGCTGATAATCCGACATAATTGGGCAGCATGGGTTGGACATGTACTTGCGCTTCACTCAAGCATTCATTCAAGCCTTAATAATTTGACAAATGTTTAAGTCAATTCTCTCTCTAAGACAGCCATTCTCGGGACCTGTTCTTATAGAGAAAGTGTGATAGAAGAAAGATGAAGGGAAGACAGCCTGAATACGAAAACTCGAGTTGGATTATTGCCAAAGTATAGTGTGTAGGAGTTCTACAAAACATAAAGTCATTCACTTTATGTTTCACTTTCACTCTCTACAAAGGGCCTTCTCTCAAAACGCTACACTTCCTAAACACTATTTCGAATTTACACCAATTTTCTATTTCTATTTCTACACTACCTATATACGCAGCGTAACACGTTTGATATCATATTCATATCATAAATATTCATCTTAGTCACAGCAGCAGCTACTAATGTGGGGCATATAACGCTTTGTGTCACTGCAAAGACTCGACTATATACTTGAGACTTGACTATATACTGAGGTTGACTCGTATCGATAAAAAAATTTTCCTGTCTCAAAACTGATAGTATAGCCATGGCATAGGAATTTCAACCAGAAGTCTGTCAACTCAACTATTATTTCCAGGTTAAGAAAGACTGTACTCGGCATAGACAGTGTTTTGGATATATATAGTAAAGGAAAAAGGTGGTGAACTGCGGAGATTTTTAGGAATGAACAAATAATATCTTTCGAGCGGAGCCCTTAGTCATCAGAGTCAAAACCAGGTTTGCCCTGTTCATAATAGCAACACGCCTGACACGAGAAAGCTCACGTTTCAGAGTACAATAGGTAGAGTACAATGGCGTCATCTGATAACAACAGCCACAAGATGATTTATCAACGTCGTTTGGATTAATTGAGTTTATATTCATCATTATGATGCAAGCGATTCATTCAAAAGTCCCATGGTGAACATGACTCTTCACAAATACGTTCTCAATATACCCTAGGTCCTGTTAGTAAACCATATACCACGTCAAGATGATAAATCGTGAATGTGTAGGTGTATAGCTTTATGAAATCGAAACTATATCTATAAAAATATCTCGTAATTAGCAATAACATTAGTAATTAATATATGTCTACATCGATACATCCATACCTACTCGTCTTTCTTCCAGAGATATTCTATACTTGTTCGGCGCCTAGGCTTGTAAAAGCATGATGTCTTCCATCTGAAATTCGCTTAAGCTATACCTAAAACGAAACAAAGACAACTTCCGTAAGCACTGGATGATAACCTAACCCCTTCGTGAACCTACGTGTTATTGTTCATGAAGCGTATAATTTTTTTAATCTAGCGTCATTCTCGAGAACCAAACCACTTGTTTTGACACGACACTTGCAATGTGTTTACCGTATATATGTTCCTTTGATTTTTAGAATCCAATTGGGGTAGTGATGAACGTATAAACTATGTTATAATGCTCTAAACAATGTGGTTTGGGGTAATTAGATAGGATTTAATCCAGATTAATAACGATACATATAATATAACAACGGCCTACACTCAGATTGTGCAATGTTTCCCGTGTAACTTTCCTTACAACGTTACGAAACAAGTTGTATACCATGCAACGGTAGAGATTGTTGCGACACAAGCAGTGAGTTCATGAGTGATCTACTTTCTGCAATGATCCATGCAGCAACTATTTTCAACGTTGCAGACAAGTTGCAATAGAGGGTGTTCCATTGTCGCAATTTTCATTTTTGGTGACTCGGTGCTCGTCACATGCGTATATACCATGTCACAAACATAAAGATGGTAGTGTTCCCCATTCGTATTTAGCAATGCCAACGACGGCATACCGTACGCTATACATCATACCCTGATGTGGATGGGTAGGTATTGTTACTAATAGATTCACGTCCTAACCACAATGATTTGATACGCAGCCCTGTAATGACCACGACTACAGTCTGCAGTCAATTATTAGTCTCGATTAATGAGAACAATTCCATGTGCAATCGTGAATTATTTCACGTCTACTACTAATTAACGACGTCGAATTGCCTAAATAAGTCGGATATATATAATTGCTACAATCGATGCCTTGATTGCTTGCGGAAGACTATGGCTTGATTGCTTGAGGGTTCTAATTCTTATCAGTACACGAGCGAGATGATAGACACAGATTTACGTCGTAATCCGCAATCAAGATTATTTTCGTAGAATTCAAAAGCGTTACAGGAACACTAACCCCAGACCCTAACCCAAATAAAATCGCTAACCCTAACACAAAAATTACGAAATAATATTACCCATTTACCCTACATTAAACCTACCATTTCAATGATTGATTGGGGCACGTATAGCTGCAAGAGCCGTATATATAACTTTGCTGCGAGATAATGTCTCCTAGGCTCCTAGCTAAAAGTCGTGTAAAGTTTAACGACTCACCGACTCACAGTGGTTTTATATGGTTTAATACAGGACGTGTTCCGTCCCAGCATTCCCAGCATACACAAGTGCGAGTCGACTATTTCATTACTGCCGTTGTCGACAAATCTTGATTACTTACAGGAATGAATGAAGCCGTGTTGATAAAGTATAGTACGAAGCAGAAGTTGCATCGCTTGCATGGAATTGAACAGACACTAATTTTGGCATTATAACTGAATTATATCACTTCACGAACGTATATGTTGTAAATCAATTAGACAATCAAGTCGAGGTTATTATACGGTAAATGTATTCTACTCCTGCAACACCTGCAACCATTTTGGTACCGTATTGATGGTTTACAATCAATCCCATATGCAGTAAATGTCTCCGGTCAACATTTCAGTTTGACCTTGTCAAGACGTTCAACTTGTAATTATTGAATAAGCTGAATGAATTGCGGGAGATATTAAAGGTTATTGTAATACAGTGTTGTTGTGAAGGCTAAAAATGTGACAAGCACATATAACGATCATCTTTCAGTAGCTTCTGATCTTTTTGGTGGCTTAGGTCAAGAGTTCAAATCCTGTGCTCGGACATTTGATCGCACGTGGAAAGAGTTGGTCAACACTCTGCCGAAAGTCGTGGGTTTTCTCCGGGTTCCTCCCACAGGGAAGTTGACAGGGCGGGTTAGGATAAATAGTTAGGAAAACTAATGATGATAAAAACTGGAAAAATAAATTGCTAAGGTTAATTGATTGGGGTACTGGGTACTAGGTACTGAATATAATAGAATAAATTGTCGATGTTGTAAAGCGCATTTGATCATATACACATGCTAATTTGCGCTATATAAATAGTAAACATTATTATTATTATTACTTAGTTTCTTGCATGGCTTTTCTTGGTCACGTTTAGCCGACAAAGTATTTACGTTGTTTTGTGGTAATACCGAGAAATACTAGACCTGAACGATCTTATACATTTCAAACTAACAGAAAAACTCTGCTTTATGTCTCTTTATATAGCAGGGTCCAAGCTACCAAGTTTTATATATAAGATAGGATAGAAAGTTTATTTAAGCCAAGGAAGATTACACTAAATAGTACAAAGTACTAAGTACTAACAAACTGTGGCCCTCGAAAATCTTTTACAAAATGAAAATGTATATATGTGTATATCTATATATATATATATGTAGTAAAAAAGTAGAGTGCTGCGTAGACAGTGTTTTGAATATATATAGCAAAGTGAAAAGGTGGTAAACTGCCAATAATTTAGTGACGAGATACTGACGTTTCGAGCGGAGCCCTTCATCAGAGTAAGAGTCAGAGTAAGAATCTTACTCTGATGAAGGGCTCCGCTCGAAACGTCAGTATCTCGTCACTAAATTCTTGGCAGTTTACCACCTTTTCACTTTGCTATATATATATATGTATATGTACAAAAGTATAAAAATATAAAAATTAATGACTAAATTACATGAAAATATTAATATTATTATACAAGATGAAGTCCTGATTACATGACAGTTGAAATACACTGCAGTGTGTAAAGTTAAAAGTTAAAATCAGGAAAAGACGTGAATTGCTTAAATTCTTTCTGGTAATCACGAAAACATCTATACAAAGACTGCTTAAAGAAATTAAGCGAGCCAGATGAACGCAGACTAAGTGGCAGTTTGTTGGAAAAAGTTCGGCCGGCTTCTGTATAGTAACTCTAGTGAATTTAGGTGTTATTAAGATCAGTTAATATTAGTTGTTATTTTTATCTAGATCAGTGCTTGGAACAGGAGGTATGGATTTCAAAATTGCGGCCAAATGTTTCAAGTTTCAAAACGGATGAAAAATTGCATTGTTAAAAGATATCATCAAGATGTTTGCGAAGTCACGTCCGAGATTGGGGCGACGTGTGTCGTCGTAATGTAATATCCGCCTACCTAAATATAATACTAATCTATAAATAAGTGTACCTTGAATTAATAATAATAATAATGATGATGATAAAGACACGTATTAGGAGCATTATACAATAGTCTCAATGCTCTTGTAACAACAAATTCGTAAAGTGCTTATCCGGGGTTTGGGGGTTTTAAATATTCGTAATCTTTGGGAAGAAATGTAATATATCTTGTCGTTCGAAAATTTCATCTTCGTGCCTTTTTCCCTGTTAAAGTTGATTTATTATTCACAGGAAATGACGTCAAAGCAGGGACACGCGAAGTCGTTGCACACTAATTCAACAGTGAAATACAAAGAAAGTTTGGCTCTGAACTTTAAACACACCTGTTTAGACAAAATTCCCTCAATTCCCAATCTTTCTTTGTATTTCACTGCTCAATCAATATGTGTGTCCCTGCTTTGACGTCATTTCCTGTGAATAGTAATCACTTTAGCAGGGGTAAAGGTATTTTACAATTCTTCTCAAGAAATTCCGAAGATTACAAATATGTAAAATCCTGAGCCTAGGCAGAGTTCTGTATATATAATGGTGGTATATATAATGCCGGGAGAAGAATTGGGTATATTACAAGTAATATTTGAACTAAATGTTCAAAGGATTTATGGTGAAGATAGTAACATTCACACTTACTGATTATCATCATTAATTTTAAGAAGGAAAAATGCTGGAATTTGACAACCAAAGTTGCAAAAAAATAGCCTGTGTAAACGTGCCTTGAGATTACTTAATAAAAAAACAGGCGGATTTATCATCAGAAAACCACTTTAAAGACGAATGCTAAAAAATTATTGGATGAGGCTCATGAGCGTGATATCAAGAATTATCATGCAGACCTCGGTCAATGTTATCTACTGAAGGATGAGGCGGATAGCATTGACAGACAGACAGAGATCTGGATAATTCTTGATATCATGTATTAGCCGAATCCAATAATTGTTTTATTATCCAATTATAAATGACGATATGTTAAATTATTGTGTAAATAACTTTACATTTATGACTATGAAGAGGCGCATTGTATAAACCATTAGGTGATAACAGACGACTTCGACGATCATGCGCAGTAACAACAAATATTCAAATTTTCATCGGCATATTGAAAATAGTAGAAGTGGAAAGTTTGAAAGGAATTGTGTAAAAAAGGAAGAAGTTATACAAGCAGAAAGTTGACCATTTCAAAAGGGATTTATTAGTGATTTAATAAGGATTTTGGCTTGGCGCCGTGGCGGGCGGGCGTCGCACGCCAAGCCAAAATCCCTATTAAATCCATAGTGAAGAGCAAAACTTCCGAAGTGTGTAGCTTTCGCACTATTTGCCCGATTTGTTTCAAACTTTGCACTTTTACTATTTTTAATATGATCTTTCTAGCTAAAACAGTTGTTTTTACCTCATATGAAAATTTGAAATAAAGTTGCTACTGCGCATGAGCCTGAAACTCGTTTATTGGCTTGGACCTTGGTAAGGGTTTAACTCGCGCCAGATGTGAAACCACCTGCACAGCCTGGCGAGCTTGGATGCGCTCTATATCCTTTTGCTACGGTATATATCGCATTGTAGAAGGCCTTTAGGGAGTTTAGGAAGTAAGCCACGCAAAGACAATTACGTCACCTACAGACAATGTTTGATGGCAAGGTAGAGATTGTATGAGTATTGTATAATAACAATCCCTATTGCGCATGTGCGGCGTTTGTTTGTTCGTTCGGTTCCCATGACCCAAAATACGATATTACTGATATTGATGCTACACGAAGTGAAAAGTTGAATGCCAAAATATTTTATGATTTGAGCTTTGTGTTAATGTGCTATAAAGATTTGTTTGTCAGAAATGGTAATGAGTGTGACGTCATTTACGGCATTTGGCTTTCTTTTCTGCTTTCCGTGTGATAGACTGGTTGAGGATTTGAGTGAAAAAGTTGATAAAATCTTTACTATAGTGGTCAAGTACATCATCAACGTTTGAGTTAGATTAATTTGCTTTAACAGTAGAATATTGTATCCGAAATGATGCCGTAAATGACGTCACACTCATTACCATTTCTGACAAACAAATCTTTATAGCACATCAACGCAAAGCTCAAATCATAAAATATTTTGGCATTCAACTTTTCACTTCATGCAGCATCTATATCAGTAATATCGTATTTGGGGTCATGGGCACTTTAAAATACAATTTTTATATCTAGTGAGCTCAAAGGACGAGCCCATGCACATTGTGAGTTGGATTCCATATTTAAATAAAGATACATAATGGCATTCAGCGGGTTACGTGGGAAATACATGAGCAAGCGGGTTACGTGGTAAACAAGTCAGCCTTCCTAGAAGGACTAGCCCTCCTCGAAGGGCTAGAATATTTCTATGTAAACGCGAGGTGAAATATCCATCCCTTTTACTAGAGTCTGCGTGAACACCAACGATCGCGTGCCGTGTGAACGGTGTGATAAACAACATCAACAAAGAAATGTAAACAAATGTTGCAAATGCGCAATGGGGTCTGATGTTATTCAGCTTTAAGGCAGCGCATATATTAACTTAGCCTCTTGCGCAGGCAATTCTTCCAACGCTGTTTTGGCCATTTTCGTCAATCAATCCCTATACTTCCCTGCAATCACAGCCTTGGAAGCGATTTAAGAAGCCACAGAGTTGCCTGCCGAGGGTAAATGGGGTACATGTTATTCAACTTTAAGGCAGCGCATATTAACTATGAGAAGCGTTGATTTTGAGACTAGTTTTGTTCTGGTATCAGAAGTTTACCATTTGTCTTCACAGCGTGTAAGGATATGATCGTTACAGATCGGGATCTCAATAGCACCGTGGATGACCATTCCCGTTTTAAGATTCTCATAAATGCTTTTCGGAAATCAATGTTGAGCCAAAAATAGATGACCGGATTCATGAAAGAATTGCAAAACGTTAAGAGTTTCATGGCGGCACTGAAGGCGTCCTCCAAGGGTTTAAACGAGGCAACGAAGCACTCGGGACAGAGATTTCTTAGATAATAGTAAAGCGTGGAGGGTCCCCAACATATCACGAACACCCCAATGACCACGGTGAACGAAATGGTGGCTCTTCGTTCCATTTTCCAGTTCCCGTCTCGAAGTAAGTCGATAGGGGCAATGTAATAGCGAGTCTCAATTTCTCGTCGAGTCTTCTTGCTGTCGAACATTTTCAAAGTTTTAAGGTAGACGTAGCTATGGCACGATAGCATGACTAGAAATGGAACGAATACATTCACTGTGATCACCATCAAACTCCAGTTCGCCGTCGGAGAATTCGTACAGTTCTCCTTGCGTTTGCTCCTCCAGTAGAACGGCATAGAGGAGACAAAGAGGGCTTCGAGCCAGCACAAGATCAACCAGCTAATCATTACCCGAGATGAAATGAAGTTTCTGTACTTCAGCGGCTTATAGATGGTGAGGAATCGCTCGACGCTGATGGCCGTTAGGCTCATGAGTGACGCGTACTCGGTGAAGAAATAGGAAAATCGGTACAGATCGCAGACCAGTCGTTCGTCGATACCCGGCCGTAGCGCAGCGATGTTCTTCTTCACGATGTAGAGCGGCATTGCGGTAACTGCGCACAAGAGATCCGCCAAAGCAAGGCTGATGATCGGGAGGTAGATGACCCGTCGTAGTCTAGGTTGAATGTAGAAGGCCAACAAGACAACCACGTTGCCAAACAACGTGAAGAGCATTACGAAAGACAGGATCAGGGTGATTGCGAGAACGTTCAAAGGTTCTTCGACGGTGTCGTTGTTCGCGGACGCAGTGGAGTTCATGGCGAGATTCATTGTCATCACCATCGTTAGTAATCAGGTTCTCCGTTACACCGAGCAGCTCTGAAAAGAATGCAAAGCGATTATCATCCGATCTGATAAGTCTCGAGAAGGATACAAGTGTATAAATATATAAGATTTTAAACCGTGATAAGACGTAATTTGACATACGACCAACACCGCTCCCTCAGGTAATTATGGGAACTCATCTGATCATTTGATACTTTAAGAGTTTCTCTTAATTGCCAACGGCCCTTTCCGGCTAATTAATCATCGTTGTAAAGACACGACTTCAAGGACCACTACGATGGGAAATTGTGTCGCGATTTTTCCCAGAAAATCAAAATACAACGCCAATTGAAAAGTCATGGTAAATTACAAGTGTCCATACCATATTCTTGCGAGACCCCAACCGGGACCAGTTGCGAAAAACGCAACTTCAAAGCGGTGAGGTCTAAAAGGGATGACTCAATAGTCCTCTTTCATAATGGCGGCCAGTCTAAATATTCTTTTATATGCATGCCAATTAGCCTTTCTGGCCTCATTACAAAGAAAAGATTCTTTGGAATTACAGACACACGAACGAGGTCAGAAAGGCTAATTTATATGTTTAAACGAATATAAAAGAATATTTAATTTGGGTGCCATATTATGAAAGAGGTCATATGCTGAGAGGTCTATTTAATCAGGATCACGTTGGGTAATGGCTAAAGGTATTAACGACTGAAGTAGGCTTCAAGATGATTGGGTATATATATGGTTCGGATTAGGATTTGATCTGGATCAGCCTAACGCGATATTCTGACTGTTACCCGCACTGTTTGTCTGTTTCACGATCAAGACTCTTCTCAAGTGTTCTTCAATGAAAGTTTATCTCGGTTTCGATTGTTGCCTGTTTATAACCTCTTAAAATGAAGTTAACGACAGCGTGATATTTGGCTCCTAACTAACCGGGAACCAAAACAGGATACATGAATCGTCAAATACATATATGGAAAAAGTGACTGCCCCAACCGGGGATCGAACCCTGGTATCCGAATCAACGTTTCGGCGCTCTGACCTTTGAGCTATTGAGACACGGTCAGCCGACTCAGAACAGTCAGTGATTTCGCCATATACATATTAAATTCGCCGCTTTCACTCGACACCAACACTAGGCAGACATCGCATCTAACCATAACGTGGACTAAGGATGCATTCCATGTACTCCACGACTGAGATCTCTGGCGTGGACTCGCGAAAATGGTTGGAGTGTTGGCGTAAGATCGTCAAACTATATAAGTGCTTGGAACGACATTTCCTACAATTCTTTACTCAGCATATATATAGTTTATAAACTTAAAAGCAACTTTTAGAACATTACCTGTATGAGAACAAAATTGTCATAAAATTGTGGAAGAACCAGACGCCATATTCAAGACAACAAATGATTTAGAAAAGCACTCTGCCAGTAATAATCTTGAAACGTTTTCGTAAGAGATATCTTCTGTCGTTGACGCGTATCTTATAAGGACAGGGTGCGAACATAGAACGTGCTTGCCACTCAACCACTTAAAAATAGGAAACAAATTAAACAGACACTTAACTATTTCAAGAGCTTCATGATGTCATGGATTTTATTGATGTTCATGTGTTGAGAGTATTCGCATTTTTACGTCAATGTTTGTGTTAACGATCTCCCATCAAGGTCATCAAAACTGGACGATATATGAACAGATGTTAAGTGGTAATTAGAATTCAGAATTCCTTACATTGGCGCAAAGAACCCAATTACGCAATCAATGATAGGCGCAAAGAAGCACCGTCGAAGCACGCCACGGCTGACGAAGGAGTCATGGCCGAGAATAGACAAGATACGTCCTTACCGCCTTTAAAAACGCGATCCAAGATTGATAAATGAGAATAT
Source organism: Chrysogorgia sp. JL179-B06 (assembly GCA_035772405.1). NCBI lineage: Eukaryota > Metazoa > Cnidaria > Anthozoa > Scleralcyonacea > Chrysogorgiidae > Chrysogorgia > Chrysogorgia sp. JL179-B06. Next base: position 1,867,585 of record JAYKKM010000076.1, on the reverse strand, counting down.
GAAAATCGAATAGATGTTAAGTGGTAATTATAATTCAGAATTACTTGCTAAATTTTGACAACATCTGTGCAAGATCTTTATCTAGTAGACGAACTGAAATTTCTACGATTATGAAATAGAGAGCGAATTATCGGAGTGATTGTTTATGTAGATGATAATGTCTTAGTTCATTAACTGTTAAAACCTATGATAAAAACAAGGCGTAATTGTTTTCAGGATAAAACTAAACGTTTCACTTTGCCACGGCATTACACTCGCCTTCGATATGGACTTTCAAATAGCGAGATTAATTCATGCATGATATTTGTTATGCTTGTTATGTTTATATAAGGATGGCTTTTGCTTTTGTCAGCACGGTGTTTGCTGTAATAAGATTGCAGTAATAGCAAAGCTTACACATGCATGACTTATGTTTGTCGGCATTTACCACTCAAGTATCTATATATGACCCTAAATATACTATTACTGATATACATTCTATACACGAAGTGTATATATAGACCTCTTTCATAATGGCTGCCATTTTAAATATTCTTTTATGCGTATATAAATTAGCCTTTAAACCTCTCCATCTGAGTCTCGTTAGCTCAATGGTTAGAGCGTCTCACCGGCAATCAGAAGGTTACAGGTTCGATTCCTGTTATACGGGACTCAGAATCATTTCTCTGAGGATATATGAGCTTGACGATCGTTCACGTATCGTCTCTCTTTACAACCTCATTAGGAAGTAAAGATTCTTTTGAATTGCTGACACACAAACGATTACGAGGCCATAATTTGACCAAATTCAAATGTTGATGACTATACATGAACGCTGGCTAGAGATTTTATCAACTTTTTCACTCGAACCTCAACACACAGAAAGCAGAAAAGAAAGCCTTTCCATTGAGTTATGGATGATGACATAAAACCATGACTATATGAGATATTTCCGAAATCGGATCAAAATAGAATCAAGCACTTCACATCATCAAGTTGTCAGGAGAACTTTACACATAACTTTTAACACCCTTGGTTTTCCATTTCGCTCGATTGCTTCAGGAATTTTGATTTCTATTCTGCTTTCCGTGTGATAGACTGGTTGAGGATTTGAGTGGAAAAAGTTGATAAAATCTCTAGTATAAGTAACGTTCAAGTATATCATCAACGTACGTACGTGGAAATCCATTTGCCTAAAATGTAACTTGGCACGTCGCCTCGAGAAATCCCTCACTTGTTATTGTTGATTTTTGCTACAGACCTTTCTTTTCACCTTAGTATATTTATGTAAATATAACCTCAATTTTTTAAACTTTTATTTATTTTTAATTATACACGGACCCCTGCCAGACTTATATTTTATATGTTAATTTACTAATGGCGAATCAAATAAATAAATAAAAAAAGGTTTTATCGTCTGGCAAAATTATATGAAGTTTACGTTGATATTCTATAAAGGTTTGTTTTTCTGGCAAAAAGCGACTCGATCGTCAAATCAGTCATCATTTTGGATACAATGTTCTGCTGCTAGAGCAATTTGACCAAATTCATGGGTCGTCCTGGTATATAGATGGAGTAAAGAGCGTCATAGTAGTATTCATGAAGTAGGGTTTTCTTAAATGAACTAAATTTGAGTGTTTTTAATCTTAGAAAGTCCGGTAATGCGTTCCAAGTTCTAGTTACTCTGACAATGAAGGATCGTTGATAAGTTACTGTTCTACATTGATGAGGAACAAAACTTATCACACTTGGGTTGCTGGCTGCTCTAGTTTGCCGTACAGGTAATTTTACTGCTGGAAGCGTTTCTTGTCTACGATAAACAAGACCATTAAAATCTTTAAAAAATAACAACAGGTCAAGGTATTCGTGCCAATACGATACTGGAAGGAGTCCTGTTAGCTTGAGTCTATCTGCATGTGTACGAAGTTTCAGATCGAAACTGGGTAGGTTGAGAATGACTTTAGATGCGCGCCTCTGGACTCTTTTGCTATTACATCAGCTATATAACTAGGAAAATAAAGCTTACATGCATAAGATCGTAGCTATTCTACTGAAAATAAATAATAATAATAATAAATCAGTATAAATGCAAGATATAATAGGACTAACTATGGGATACTAAAGATTTACAGTAGATATAAATGGCTAACATAAAATATGATTATTCAAACTTAGTTAAAAAATTGTCTGATAAGTTTAACTGGACTGTTTCAAGTCGTAAGAAATGCCACTCTCGAATGGTTCTCGAATGGTTCTCGGAAGAGGAAAATTTAAATGTATCTAAAAACGTTTTGGTATTTAATATTACAAGTTGACCTTTGAAAGTTGTTTTAACCATTTTACCAAGTTGTTTTTTACTATTGTTGTTTTTACCAGTTCACGTTTAGTTGCACGCCTGACGAAGTGCTGAGTTTACGCCGTGGTTTACGGGACGAAAGCTCAGCGAATTTTATCTTTAAAACAAACATGGTGTATAACCGCAAACTTTTGATTTTATTTCATTAAACATCGCCATGCCAAGCTTCAAAACTTTGAGAAGTTGAACTTTACTGCCAACTTTACCTCTCTTTAGTAACATCGTAAATACAAAATAAGTCAACACCTCTGTTGAGTCACGAAATGGGAACTCCTTTAAACGGTTTTATGATTCGATTAGATATTCTCACGTTCATGAAAATAGGAAAAAACATCTGACCTTATAAACAGGCATCCTATAATTATAGGAATAAATTCAACCGAACATGAGAGAAAGTCTGCGGGGTAACTACTCACAGCTGACAAGATTTAATTTGATACACTCATTGATAAGATCTTGTTATCAAAACTTGATATACTGACGTCAATGTGGTCGACTCCCAAAACAGACACCTCTGGAAGACGCTCATTATGATCATATGAACACCTGTAGATCACCATATGTCTGCGGTTAGGATGTTATAATTTCCTGTATTTAGCAATTTATAGATTTTTAGCTGGAAATTTCTTTGAGGAATCTATGATTTATCTTGAGTTAACTATTGCCTGATAGAAATCTAATAAAAATAAGAGCGAATGATCTAGACTAACTAACTTATGTTCGTTATTTCTTCAAAATAACAGACAGATAGATAGAATGTGACCGTTGTAAATTCCCTCCTGATGGTTTTATTATTGATGCTAAATTGTGACAAATCTTGCTTCTCTAACGTTTTCCAAGGAGACAATAATGGCCTGATTCGATTGATCATTCAGGATCTTTTTTAGAAGTCTCTGTACGTTATTTGAGACTGAAAGACCAGCTGTTGTGGTCTACTGGTTACCACACATGTCTATGAGCTGGGAGACCCAGGTTCATATCCTGGGTCGGACCACCACTCAGGGTCTTAAAAATAATTGAGGAGAAAGTGCTGCCTTTGCAATAATACCAGCAAATGGTAAGACTTTCTGGTCTTCTCGGATAACGACCTTAAATCGTAGGCCATCGGAACCCATATCAATCGAGCTTCTAGCCTGTTGGGTATTCCATTCACCTAAAAGAGTGATAAATCTAAAAAACTAAAACTAAACTAAAAACAATAATCAAAGTGAAGTTGAACTACCGTATATAGGGCATATTATTAATAGAGTTAACGCCTTGCAGGCATCCGCGGACAGCGACTAGATGACTTTGTTTGTTTATATAGACAATGGACCACCAGAATCCCGGTAATATGCCGCTATGCGTAATATCCTGGGCAAGATATGATCTTAGTCCCAATAATAACAAACATTTGGCTGTCCCAATAATAACAAACATGATATCATGTGTACTGCGGGATCACACCTTGCAATGGCCCGTTACACAATGAATCAAAGTCTTTTAGCCATCCTAAACATCCAGTTTTGTAATGCCTCGAAAGTCTCTTCCATGTTAAAGAATTCGCGAGGGAAAAATTGCCAACATGAAAATAATGGCTAAATCACAGCAGACGACTTGCACTCGGTCACAACTGTGAGTTTCTATTTATAACAAGAGAATAAACATCGTCTAACTGGAGCCAAAACATTTCGAGGCCGCCATCGAGGTCTGGAAACTCGGCAAACTTCAAAGCGACTATAATGAGCTTGCACATTCTTTGTTTTAGGTTTATTACTTGGGCCACCTGTGGCACAAGTATTAGAATGGCGTTTTTATTTTTTTTTGCGTCGCGAGATTTTTCCGAATCACGAGATTTTCCCGCGAGATTTTTTGAGGCTAGTATTAAAACATGCAGCTCTGAGTCTGTTTACGGTTTATATTACCTGTATAATATTACCTGAAGGAACGTGTGTTATGTACTTGAACTCGGTAATTCCAAATCTGTTTTCAGAATTGAAATCGAGTAAATATTTACCGCGAGATAACGATAAATCAAAAATCTACGACGAAGCGATCGACTTCCGATTGTCGATCATCAACAGGTTTTTTACAGGTTTTTTTTTTGGTTTTTTTTTTCACGTTCGTAATATAATAGACAAGTATGTTATGTATTTGGACTCGGTAATTCCAAATCTGTTTCCACAATTGAAATCGGTTAAATATTGACCGAGATAACGTACAAAATCTACGATGAACATCCTTTTTAAGCGTCAGTAGATATTCGTCTTGTATATAAATATTTTTTGATCATTGACAGATCAAGACATTGTTTCAGAGTTGTGACTTTAATTAACCATATATACCATCTCCACAGGCAATATGCGCGCCATGTCCCAGTAAAAGTAGGCCCAAGTTAACGCCTAGCGGGCGTCTTGTTAATATTTAAACAACACGGTTGAGCGATTAAACCCAAACGATTCTATTGGATGATTGCTTCATTATACTAAAATACAATAGGTTCAGTGACCGTGCACCGTGCACAAAATTGCATAAAGACGAACAAAAAGATAGAACAAAGACTTTAGCTGAGTTTCCAGACCATATCTCGATTGACTATGGAGAGACCAACTACGCTCTGTAGTTTCTGTCAGAGAGCCGTAGTTCGGTGTGCTAAAGTTACGCGAAAACCTTCAACAACTGATTCATTTTGGCATCTTAAAAAGACAGATACTTTCGGATTAAATTCCATATTCCAGTTTAGTCACTCAAAGCGGTCGGTGTGACATGACGTCACAGGTCATCACTGGCCTACGCATGGCCCAGTCCTAGCTTCCTAGCTGGCTTGCATTGAGTTCGACTCATGAAAAGTTCGACGTTTGACCTGGGCCTTATATAGTCTGTTGGCGTGTAAGATGATTCTCATTGCTTTATTTTGAATTTTTTCAACACGGTCGGTAAGAACAGATCCACAATCCTGCCATACAATTGAACCATAGTCAATAATAGGTAAGATTGTTTGATCAATGATGTATTGCGGAGCCCTTTGCGTTCGGTTCGTTCGTGATGAATCAATAATAAGCAACATCCCAAATAAAACACAAGGCCTTCCGGCTCTAAATTGAACCCGCTAATGCAGTTTCATAATCCAAGTACTAATCCTTACTCACTCACGCTATGGACAACGAGATAAAGGTCACCCATGGTCTTATAAAATGAAGATAAGACCCTAGTCACATACAGTCATGCACCTGCCTCGTACCCAGGCGGTACGAGGCAGGTCATGCACAATGAATGAATATTTATATTTTATTAATATTTATATTCAAATATTTAATTTTGGTATTTTATATGTAGTTTTATAACCTTCAGAATTCTATAAATTCTTCCCCAAAAATGCAGAAAATGGCATTTCAGAGACTCTAGAATTCAAAATTTCCGCGGAGGTATGCCACCCGCCCAATTGGTCAACCCTTGGCCACGCCACTGGTATCAGGAATAGCGACCTTAAGCAAGCTAGGTCGAATACGGCAGAAAATAAAGAATATAACTTTTTATTTCATAAAGACGCTGTCTGTGAAAATACGTCTGATGTATGTATTGCACATCAAGTTCATTATTAAAAGGAATAATATAAACAACACTTAATTATACATTAGTCACATTAACGCAGTGCAATCCTAGGGTTTTAAGTGTTCTGGAAAGGTCTCATTAAAAACAACAGCAAGGTTATTTAATCTTGGTTCTGTCAACCGTACGTCTTTATATTCGTTTAAGTGCTGAAAAGCTGCGCTCACATGTAGCTGAGCTTACAGCTAAGGTGAGTGCAATTTGTACAACTTTGATTAGGTAGTGAAGACTGGGTTGGATAGTCAGTGGCGTAGCCAAGGGGCCCAGGCCGGGCTCCAATCTCGCACGTCAATGATGTCATTCATTATTCCACTAATCGCCCATGCGTTTCTCATGCATGATGCATGTACGGATGACTACTGGATTAAGAGGCTCGCTGGTGCACGCAATTTGCCTTTAGCATACTAAGGATGGACAACTTTCCCAAGACCCTACCCCCCGGGATTTCTAGCTATCCCCCACCACATCTACTCCCTACTTGCGTTGCTAGATTAATAGACTAGTGAGAGACACTAAGCATGTGGGATTAGAAATTGTCTGTTAAACGCATGCGCTAACTATCGTTATTTTAGCGCGAGTTGAGTTAAAGGGGCTATGTCACGATTTGCCTGGTTACTCAGCTAAGCGTACTTGTAGATTTTTTGTTCAAGATAGTATACGGCAATCGTGGCCTTCCAACTCCTTCTCGTTTCCCACCACGATTAGACATCAAATTGTCATTACGCTTTACTTATAACTCGTCCAAAAATAACCCACCAACATGAAAATAACAAATACTAATCGAATAAATCGTTGAGCTTTCGCTTCGCTTTGATTTTGGATTCCGAATCAAAAATCAAAAAGTACGCTTAGCTGAGTAACCAGGCAGATCGTGACATAGCCCCTCGAGATTGTTCCTATCTTCTTATCCTGGCGTATGTTATGTAGTGGTTTCTGGCTCGGGAATGTTGGGACATTTTCTCTCGAATTGTTGCTTTGGTCGGCACTAGAGGCAATCCACTGAGGGTCTTTAACCGAGTGTGGACTAGTACTAGTTGCTAAATTATATTTCTGCCTTGCCAGGTTATCTTGAATCTTAGATTACCAATAATCACCAATTGTCAAATACTCTTAGATTACCACAACAGTATATTGTAGGATTCTAGAACTCAACCCCAACACAACATCAAACCTAACCCAACCAAGTGGGGACTACGACTAGTTGCTAAATTATTCAAGTTTCTTAATTTTTTAAAACACACAGATTGGTAGTTAGAGTTACAATGAAGTTGAAGGCGGGAATTGGGCGGGGGGTTAGGGTTAGGAAGACACTTAAGGCGGGGGGTTAGGGTTAGGATTTGTGTTGTGTTGGGGTTGGGTTCTAGAATCCTACAATTTACTGTTGTGGAATTGCCGATTATTGGTCTTTAATCTTTAATCATGTACTCCTAAAAACAGTTAAAAACAGTCAAAAACAGTTGGTAATGTAGTAACTAGTCCTAGTCCCCACTCGGTGAAAGACCCGGTGGATTGCCTCTAGTGCTGACCCTTTCGTGGCCGGTTAGATAACATCCACCAGGAAGACAAATTATTATTATTATTATTATTACGTCTTTAAAAAAGAACATATATGCTATGTTACAATTAAAAAGTTCAAGGTATTTAAAGCATTGTATTATATTTAAAATGTACTCGATTAATAAAAGTGTTCATAAAACAGCTGGTGTTTGGGCGTTGACTTGACTTATTTCTTAAATTGTATTTAGTTATAGTTTTACTTGTGGAATTAGATGATGAAGTGGATGATTATCAACGATCTAAGAAGCACTGAATTGTCATCAATTCAGAATCTTAATTGGCATGATTATAATAATAAATAATAATAATAATGTTTACTATTTATATAGCGCAAATTAGCATGTGTATATATGATCAAATGCGCTTCACAACATCGACAATTTATTCTATTATATTCAGTACCTAGTATCCAGTACTCCAATCAATTAACCTTAGCTATTTATTTTTACAGTTTTTATCATCATTAGTTTTCCTAACTATTTATCCTAAACCCGCCCTGTCATCTTCCCCGGTGGGAGGAAACCGGAGAACCCGGAGAAAACCCACGACTTTCGGCAGAGTGTTGACCAACTCTTTCCACGTGCGATCAAATGTTCGAACACAGGATTCGAAGTCTTGACCTCAGAGGTGGGAGGCAGTGGCCCTGACCACTAGACCACCGAAGCCCCTATAATGTAAACCCCTATAGCCGCTATAGCCCCTATAACGGTCATCGATCGGTGGCACTGGTGTGGATCCAAGCCAGTAATACAAAGAGAACTATACCTCAACATTGTTTAACAAACAAACCATTGTGTTGATCATGAACCCCAACGATGCTCAATTAGTGGCGGCAAATTTCTCCCCGTGACATTCATTATTACGACCGTTGTGACCAACATTGTCGGTCAGGGAAGATATATTTCACACAGCGTAACGATAGAGACAATAACATCAAGGACTTGGCGATTTATAATGAATGCCGTTATACGTTAGTAGACTTCTAGTTCATTTGGAAAAGCGTTTTTGGTCTGACAGATAGATTGGAAATAGGTAATTCACTCGAAGATAAAACAAATGGCTAAAGCCATGTGTCTATCGAAGAGTACAGTCGATGAAAGTTGATAGACAAGAGTGTTTATCATCTCATCTATCTTCCTGAAGAGAAATAGATTTGGTGCTGAAATATTTTTTTACCTGAACCAAACTGATAGATCAGAAATTTAACCGTCCTAAGCATTTATGGGTAAAGAAAATCTTTTACCCAACCCAAGAAGAAAAAAGTTAGATAAAGCTCAATTCCCATGAGTATATCGTCGATACAAGTTAATAACAAACTCAAATAGATATATACAGTCAGATCCTACTGAAACTTTCAGATTATTATCTCCCTATACAGAGCAGGAATCCAAGGAAAACAAGGAGAGGAATATAATAATAAAAGCTAATGTGCAATGATGACTAAGGAGAACTGATGCCATGAGATTCCAATTTTAAATGATGAACTCTTAATTTTTTTATGTAAATAGTCCTGAAAATGTTGCTACCCAACCCTTCAGAGAAGTGATTTATCCAACCATTTAGGTCTTAGAATTTTCAGTTACCCAACCACTTTCTCTTCAGGCCCCTGCACCCCGGCCATAAATAGGTTGTGTTCTAGAATACACATCAGAAGACCACAGTTACGCCACAATCCTAAGTACCCCACTCTAATAATCCTACCTCCACCACTTCATTTAGCTGTTGATCACTCATGGGGCAAAAAGGATTATACGAAATTGGGTCTAATAAGTTAAAGGCACGAGCAGTGGTGACTGAATTACTTTTATTTTGTACTTGAGTAAATGTAAAATTAATTCACTTCAAAACGACTTATAGCTTTCGCTCACAACAAACTGGCTACGTGTGTGCAGTTTGATGTTGAGATAGACGAAGCTATAGGTCAGTCTGATCTCCGTACGAATGAATCAATTCAAGTACTATATCGTAGAGATATAACGGTATTTGTACTGGTGTTAAACCGACTAATAATTAAACCGATTAATAATTTCAAAGTAAGGATTCAAAAATGTTTGTTTAATTTTAACCGTTAAATGCCGAACACATCTGTACCACCTATTGAGTTTTAAAATAAGGATTCAAAAATGTTTGTTTAATTTTAACCGTTAAATGCCAAACACACTGGCGGCGTATGTACCGCCTACTGAGTTTTAAAGTAAGAATTCAAAAATGTTTGTTTAAATTTAACCGTTAAATGCCGAACACATCTGTACCACCTATATTGTGTTTTAATGTAAGAATTCAAAAATGTTTGTTTAATTTTAACCGTTAAATGCCGAACACACTGGCTGCATCTGTACCACCTACTGGGTGCTATCTTGAGGTCGGAGACGACAAAAGCGGAATGTTTCAAAAAATGGTTCCAGTGGGTAATTCCGGATGTGCAAGGTTGAAAAGATTGAATTGCATTATTTTATTGAACACCGTTATTTGGTTATAGATCTTTCTAGATTATCAAATCGATATTGATTACTTATACTGTTATGCACTATCTATTACGACTCCTGTTGATAACAGTATGCTTAGTTATATACTGATATCTCTTCCTCCCCCACAAAAATAGTCCCTAGTTATACATAGAGGAAGCTGTATACTTGTCCGCTTTTGCCGTTTTTCGGAGCTTTCTATTATGCCGCTACCGCGTTCTAACTTCGGCAAGTTGGAAAAGAAGTTAAACAAGAAACAAGTGGTAAATATTCTTTATATGGAAGGTGGAATTTGCTGACGCTAACCCACCTTGGTGGACAATGATCACTGAAGCTCAAGTGATCAGAAAAGGTTTCTAAACGCAGACAGGGGATCAAACTTGTAACCTTTACCCTGCACGAAGCTGCGAAGGTATGTATATTTCTGAATGATATATGTCTGCATGCGGTGTGGCGGCAACAAAAACAAAAGGTTATTTACAAAACATTATAATGAAATATATTATAGCATTAATGAATTTGTATATATAGAATACATGCTGCATGCATGCTTTACCTGCAATGACCACCATAAGGGATTTAAAATTGCCATTTTTAGCAATATTATGATTTCTACGAGACAGTCACGCGAATTGTAATCGCCAGAATGCTGAAAATTGTGCTCTAGAGTCTAGATACTAAAATTTCATATATTTCTAATAAGATAACCGTACCAGACACCTTGTAGTGTGAAGTCTGTTACTAAAGGTGAAAACCAGTGACCGATATTTTGAGTTAAGGCTCACATGTCACATATATAAACGGTCATGAAGACAAAATGAGTTTTTCGACGAAATTAGTTTTGACTGATTTGTTTGCTAAAAGTGTCTGCAGTATTCCGAATTTTACAACCTGTCCGACCGCCGGCAGAAGCGGTCTTTCCTTTTATGTCACGCTTTTAGTAAAGCACGATTTCGTAAAACGCTCAAAATTCCCCAGCTCTACGCGTTGGCACACAGCTAGAACACAAGCATAAAAATGGAGAGAAAGGTCGGAAGCGCATCTAGTCTCGTTTCCAATCACACCTTCTCATGCATGTGTCGAACCTTCGGCATATCAGAAGTTCAACCTTGGAAACGAGTAGCAACAGGTACCGACGCATTAATTAATATTATCAAAACTGAATAGTTCATGTCGGAAGGAATGTTTAATGTTTGATATTACTCTGTTGCGAGGTTATTTTGGAATGTCTGATGACAACGCATGCAGGATTTAATATTTTTCAGTTCTAGACCTAGAACAGCAAATAGGACACTATATTTGGTTATTACATTAATTTCGGTTCTATTCAGCTAAAACCATTATATATCCGGCATTTCACGCACTGTTTCGCTGGCAGCCAGCGAAAAAATTCAACATTGAGGCCATTTTCGGTTATTACAGTACATTGATTTCGGAGAAATTTGAGAGCATAAATCTGCAAGCTTGAAAAGCAAAATGTTTCTAATGAAAAAAATAAGTGTTCTCTAGGCGGGGGAGTGAAATGGGGAAGCGGAAAATGAGATTTTGAAGATTACTAAAGCGTTCATCGAAGCGGTTCTAATTGGCAGGATTTAATTACTCTTATATGGGAGGGCCAAGTTTACCAACGGTCAAAATGCTCAATAAACTTTTAAATTACACCAGAAGGTATCACCCATTCACCGCAGCAACACTGACATCAAGATTCTTGTAAGGTAAGAGGTTTTTCTCCATTTCCCCCCACCTAGGTTACTCTATCTATACTTCACTGGCCTACCATAGAAAGTGTATATGTATGTTTCTGCTTTATCCATAGTATTAGCAATTTCCCTTTATAAGTAACAATGTATTTACCCATGTCAAACAGACTGCGCAGTCAACCAGACATTCATTTTATTACTAAAATTGAGGTCAAAACACTATGAGTGTTGGTTGCTTCGTTAATGAAGAAGTCGGCACGACATGGAATCCCAGATTTGACTAGATTTCAAACTCAGATATAAATAATGAGCTGCGTAATAGTAATTTATTTATAATTTAATCTCGATGTGTGTCGGTGTTTTCAGCTAATCGGAGATATATAGTTGATGTATCACCAACGCTTCAAATAACGTAAATAGATTATCGCTTCGATGGAGGACTTTCGTCACAGAATAGAGGTTTTATATATAGGTATAGAAAATAGATTTCAAATTACTGGCGCGATTAGACAGCGAGCTTAAACTTTAGAAGGACCAGGATTATTCTGCAATTAACTGGGTGAATTAGCTCAATGGTTAGAGCGTCTCACCGGCAATCAGAAGGTTACAGGTTCGATTCCTGTCCGGGAATTAGAAGCATTTTTATGAGGATATGAGCTTGACGATCGTCCATGTATCGTCTGTCTTCTCCAAGCTCTTCCAACACTGAATTATTTAGAAACTATAGTTGTTGAATTAGAACACAATTACGTGCAAACTCTAATGCTGCAAACTTTGGATTTCACAAAACATATATTTGCTTGGCCGTCGCGAGTGAATTGAACTCTACCAACCGATATTTAGCCGGATACAAGATTTTAGTTTGTTCACTTGAAACCACTTATGTCAGAATAGCTTTCAAATTAAAATCTCATGAAAAGATCGTTTTGATTGGTCGGACAAGAAAACAAAGAGAGAAGCGCTACAACAAAACGACTGTTTAAACATTTAAGCCGCGCAGTATATCAACATAAACAGAGCGCATCCAACGCCGAGCATCAAAATTTATCTTGAAGCTATACCATTTATGTGCGAAGAATCCTACAGAGACAGACTCGTTTCAACAAAACTACAACCACTTTCCTACTGGCACGAGTATCTTAACTTACTGTTCTTCTTTAAGGCCATCAATGGCATTGTACCTATATCAAGCGATATCCTACCCGAACGTCTTGTTCCCTTAAGGCTTACTATATCCTCCGCAAATGTCAATGCAATCTCATTCCATCAACGTAAATGTAAAACAACTATTTTCAATCGCTCATTTCTTATTAGAACAACTAGGACTTGGAACTCTCTCCCTGAATACCGGCTTAAGGCTAGATCATTTAAACTTTAACAAATTTAAGAACTCACTATTAGACTATTATAATAATGCTCTATTATCCTTTTACAATGTTGATGATCTTCGAACTTGGAAAACTGTCTGCCTAAAGTGCAACACATCGCGAAGCCTCACTGAACCCATAACTTGCTGTTATTAGTTATTATTTTATTTTTGTAAGGGCCCACTGTAATTGGTGTTTAACTGTTGTGGTGACCCTGCTTCTTATATGTATTTTTAAGAGGCGAAGCTAAATAAATAAATAAATAAATATTAACCTACAAACATTTCGTATAGTACTAGTTGGGAGAAGTTGTTTTAAAAACATGTCAGTTCACCTTTGGTGATCAATTCCTTTATTCTCATTACCTCTATACTTGGTTAACCATTGATATTATTAGGAGAAGTTAGATACTGATCAAGAGTATTAACACTCGTTCAGGATCAGTAATGCGTCGTTAAACGCTTTGTTTTTTTTTGTTATGGAGACAAGACGCCAACACAAATTCTTCAAAATATTTATTGAATGACAAGATGATTATCATAATTTTTAATTGTTGTCATGTCCACGTAATTATACGGAAGACTGAAAATTGAGCTATCTTAGGGGCTGTTTACATGAATCCGGAATAGGATTCAGTTTCATTCCGGATTGAAAGTGAATCAAACCGCGTTTACATAGGAATTCTATCCCAAGATCGAAAATCGCACTAAATCTGAAATTTCAAGATGGTGATCAATAACATTATAGCGTGTATGTTTCTTTCCACGATTTCTGCGCTTGTACACTTCAACATGTGCCTTAAACTGATAATTTGGCGAAGAATAAACATAAAAGAAAAGGGGAAAAGCATTACTAGCAACGATAATCGATGTGGTCGCAAGTAAACAAGCATTTAATTCACCTTTAATTTATAACGTCGTCGACAAAGAGCTATTTATATTGAACAATATGACGTCGGCGCAATTCCTGTCTCTAGCTGTAAATTGCCTGGTTTCCATATGGTCGCTACGCAGCTACGCTGCCTTTACGGTCGCGGAAGTGAAGCGTGTTTCTTTTGTCATAACAAAAGAAACACGCTTCACTCTGCGACCGTAAAGACAGCGCAGCGACCATATGGAAACCAGGCTTAAAAGCACGCATGTGTTGTTCGTTTCAGTGTGGTTTCAATCTTCAAGGTCGTATTTTTCATTCCGGAATGAAATCTCGCATCGCCTTTACATGACACCGGAATGAAACTCACATCAACCCAGGAATTTGACTTTCTAAATTTCCGCTACTTTCCGTGTGATAAACTGGTTGAGGATTTGAGTGAAAAAGTTGATAATTTCTCTAGTATATCGTTCAAGTATATCATCAACATTTGAATTTGGTCAAATTTCTCGAGCAGCAGAATATTGTATCCGAAATGATGACTGGGGGTGACATCACATGGCACAGGGCCGGCGGAAGAGGGGGAGGCTGGGGTGCTTTAGCCCCCCCCCCCCAATAATAATGCTGCCAAAAAATTTGTGTTTAAAAAAATTAAGTTGCATCATTTAGATCAGGAAAATACCAAACCTAGAGTTTTTCGTCCTTCCGAATTGTTGGAGAGATAATAATAATGTTTCTTGAAATATGGAGAGATAATAATAATGTTTACTATTTATATAGCGCAAATTAGCATGTGTATATTACAACATCGACAATTTATTCTATTATATTCGCCTTTTCTGACTACGTCATTAGACACAAAAAGCTTCTTTCTGTTTGACCAAATACTGAATCGATACAGGTTATAACATACAATAATATCAGGTACCTTTCTCACGAGTATTCAGTCCGTGCCCTCATGCACTGCTGTCATTATTTACGAACAATCCTGCCATAAAATCTTCGTGCAAGCTACAGATAAAACAAAGATACGAATGAGAAATATTTTCCTATACAATTACATAAATGTTCCAATCCTATATCTAAGCATCTGGATACAATATCTACTTCCGGTCGAATTACACAATATGATTGGTTTACGGATTTTCTGACGTTTTTGGCGGGAAAAGTTTTTTGAGCATATCAAGAATTATCCAGATCAAGGTCAATGTTATCTGCCGAAGGCTGAGGCAGATAACATTGACAGAGGTCTGGATAATTATTGATATCATGCTCAGCCTCATCCAATAATTGTTTTATTATACAATTATAAATGTAGAAGCCTTTAGGGAGTTTAGGAAGTAAGCCACGCAAAGACAATTACGTCACCTACAGACAATTTTTGATGGCAAGGTAGGTGGCAAGTCATCAAGAATTGTCTGTAGGTTTTTTAGCTAATCACAATCGAGATTGTACGAGTATTGTATCATAATACACATTGTACGTGGTTTATAAATGTTTATTTAGTATTATTTATGGTGTATTGTAGGTTACAAGTGAGAAATATGAAAGGAAGTATCATTTTGGTCGCATTGTTTCTCGTGGTTCTCATCAGTGGTCGTACTGGAACACTAGCGAAGCCATGGAAGTCACGAATACATTTTTTTGGAAAACGCTTTGAGGTAGATTCATTCGTCTACGTCTACCTTCTTCTTCTTCGTCTCCTCCCCATCAGCATTATACTCTTCATCACAATCATTATTGTCCCCCTCATTTTATTCCTTGTCATCATGACCCTCTTTATCCTCAAATCATCATGATCATCACTGCTGTCCTCCTCCTTTTACTTCTCCCATCATGATCCTCTTTATCCTCAAATCATTATCATCATTGTTGTCCCCTCCTTTTACTTCTCACATCATGATCCTCTTTATCCTCAAATCATCATGATTATCATTGTTGTCCCCCTCATTATATTCCTTGTCATCATGACCCTCTTTATCCTCAAATCATCATGATCATCATCGTTGTCCCCTCCTTTTACATCTCCCATCATGACCCTCTTTATCCTCAAATCATCATGATCATCATTTATCCTCAAATCATCATGATCACCATTGGTGTCCTCCTCGATCCTTTTACTTCTCCCATAATGATTCTCTTTATTCTCAAATCATCATGATCATCATTGTTGTCCTCTTTTACATCTCCCATCATGATCTTCTTTATCCTCAAATCATCATGATCATCACTGCTGTCCTCCTCCTTCTACTTTCCCATCATGATCCTCTTTATTCTCAAATCATCATGATCATCATCGTCATCCACTTTCTTCTCCTTTCCATTATAATGATACTCATGCATCATTCGATCATGATGCTTGTCATCACAATCATCATCCTCATCCTCCTTTTCCTCCTTGCCATCATGAAGCTCTTCATCATCATCGTCGTCTTTCCCCCTCCCCTCATCATCACCACCACCACCATCACCATATCGTCGTTTCTCCCATCATCATTAATCATCACCACCATATCGTCGTCTTTCCATCACCACCATCATCATCATCACCACCATCATCACCACCATCATCACTACCATATCGACGTCTTTCCATCTCTCCTTCATCATCATCACCACCAGCACCACCATCACCATATCGTCGTCTTTCCCCCTCCCATCATCATTAATCACCATCATCACCACCATATCGTCGTCTTTCCATCACCACCATCATCACCACCATCATCACTACCATATCGTCGTCTTTCCATCTCTCCTTCATCATCACCACCATCACCAAATCGTCGTCTTTCCCCCTCCCATCATCATTAATCACCATCATCACCACCATATCGTCGTCTTTCCATCACCACCATCATCATCACCACCACCATCATCACTACCATATCGTCGTCTTTCCATCTCTCCTTCATCATCATCACCACCAGCACCATCATCACTACCATATCGTCGTCTTTCCCCCTCCCATCATCACTAATCACCATCATCACCACCATATTGACGCCTTTCCATCTCCCCATCATCACCACCACCATCATCACCATATAGCCGTCTTTCCATCTCTCCTTCATCATCACCATTACCACCTCGATTCAACTTGGTATTATTAACTCGCATATGGATTTTCCAATACATTTGTTGCGTTGACTATTTTGGTCGACTATGCTATAGCATAGTTATGTATCACTAATATTTTATATATTTTTAATATTTCGCTTCAGATTTTAAAGAGATCTTGCGAGGCGTTTGGCTGGTCCTGCAACACGGTCTCAGACTGTGAAGGCACATGCGGAGGAATGCCCTACGTCTGTGCGAATTACCAAGGAATAAAATCGTGTATTGTACAGCCGGGACAAAAGGGACAATATTAAATACCCTGCAATATCTTTGTAGTTATTTCGTCTTTGTTGAATGTAAGCACACCAAGCTATACACAAATGATTGTATTCTCCGCTCAAGGCCGTGAATTAAAAGAAATAAAAATGTGTTGAAGATGTTATTGATGTGGTTTGTGGCGTGGGAGATTCTTTAAAGTGCCACTTAAGACGAAAAAAATCGTCTATCCAATTTTGATCTTAGTAAATTATAATAACAAAATGAAGAAGAAAGGCGTTATCGGTTCCTCAATATCTTATCCCGTTCTCGAGATATTTAGGTTTTGACATATGCAAATTAGATAGTGTATGACGTCATTTTCTCACATAGACTAAAATAAAATTCGCAAAATGAGGAATATCTCTGCAAATAATAGGTAGAAAGTTTTCAAACTTTACACATCTGTGGTAAGGTGAAATGTGCACCGTACTGCACAAATTATATTGTTGCCACGAAGATCGTTTGGAAATAGGCACCTGTCATTTATAAAACAAAAAGTGTTTATTTCTTCTTTATCAAACAACATTTATTGTAATGCATACACACGAATATTTGTAGACACGTAAATATTGTACTTCGGAGGTTTAAATCACCTTATTACTTGGGCTACTGTGGTAGCACCAAGTCTTAAAACCAGCTTCGTTATTATTTATATTATTTTTCTGCTTCCACAAATCTGCTAAATTGCGCAATAACTCGTACCCAGGGTCTTCACCCTTCCCTCAATGTTCCTTGCCTTCACCCTTGTTCTTTTTAAAAAGTGACAAAAATTACGATTTAATTTTATTAGGCGAAATACGTTTATTTTCAAACGATCTCCATGGCAACTATATAATATGTACAGTAGAGTGTACATTCCACCTTACCATAAATGTCCAAAGTTTGAAAACTTTCTACCTATTATTTGCAGAGATAATCCTCATTTTGTGTATTTTATTTACGTCTGTGAGAAAATGACGTCATACACGAGAAACCGAGAACGCCTTTCTTCCTCATTTCGTAATTATGATAAACTAAGATCAAAATTGGTAGACGATTTTTTCGTCTTAGTGACACTTTAAGCCCTGATCAAATGAACTAAGATGTACTGCCGAATAGGAACTTTACGGATCGACGACGCGGCAACCTCGACAACGCGACCTTTAAAACAAAGAATTCTTCATACGAAACAAAGAGAATAACTTGTAGTCCCAATAGTATTCTCAACACCGTGCTCGTTTTCTCAGTTACAACGCAACTCTGAGCATTTTTACGTCTTCGGACGACGTGAACTCGCTCAGAGGCGAGAGCTGCAATCGTTTTAGCAGAACTGAAGCATTTTGAAAGTCATAAAACAAGCTTCAAACCTCATATACGGTAGTTAATTTATGGTCATCTTTCAAATGCTTAAATTCACATTGATTGGAAGGTGACCCTATATAGTGTGTACGTATTATTTAATATACTAATAAACCCTATTATAAAATAACATGTATGCTACGCAATATAAAATAACATGTATGCTGGTCAATACCCGTGTTTGGATCAGGCCATCCAAACACGGAAATTTCCCGCCAAAATTTTACTCAAGTTTGTGTTGCTCGTTCGCTCGTATTATTTTATAAAAGAAATACCTGATGGTTTTTCCGTGTTTGGATAGCCTGATCCAAACACTTGGGATGTTGCTCGACTTTCGAAAAGCTAAAAACACTCGCCTAGCGGCTCGTGTTTGTTTACGCTTTTCTCAAGTCTCGCAACATCCCGCGTGTTTGGATCAGGCCATCCAAACACGGAAACCATTAGGTATTTCTTTAATGCTCCACCTTCCTTTAAACTTATAGGTCCAACTTCTTATCAGCCACTCGACAACACTGTCACTCTCGTACTATAGCATGCGTACTGATCTTAAGCTGCTTTACCAGCGTGCTGATTTTGGTAAATGTACATTTCTCTGCAGCCTTGATGTAAACAGCTCGCCATGTCACCTGCATCTACTTCTAAACGCAAACTCCGTAATTACTTTCTTCAAAAACTAACTTGTATATTGATCATCTATAGAAGACCTATTTTGCTTCAACTGTAAATTTTTATTGAATTGTAAATTCAATTGGACAAAGAATAACATCAAACTACAACTCTTGAAGTGGCGGTCGAACCAATCCTAGTGTACGGCTTTGATACTTGGAATGTACTCAAATAAGAAGAAGTGAAGCGTCTTGATGGGTGCTACACCAATCTTTTGAGACGTGTCCTGCAGAACATCTCATGGAAACAGCACAGCAAACAAGGCCTATATTTGTCTATATGCCTCAAACAAATTCACGAGCCATTCATAACGAGCCAAGAATGAATTGATATCTGACCGTCTCCTGCGGAAGCCATCAAAAGGTGTAGGAGAATTGCTTAGGACGTCATTTTCCGTGACATAGGAATTGACGGTACAAGATCTCCTAGAGGTAATGGCCGACCGTGTTGAAACAGGTTGTACAGGCCGAAACATGGTGATGACGTTTAACCTTCTAATGAAGACCTTGCCAATTGCATTCGAAGTGTTCTACGTCATCCTCTTCGCGTCTTGGCACATCAATGTTTTGAAAGACGGAATTCCTTTTGGTCTGAAATCACACGTTATGTACTCGTATAAGTGTCAATGCTGTGATGCATTGTATGTCGGCCAAACACGCCGACACATCCACACGCGTATTTCGGACCACATGATGGGGGTTTCGGCTATGACTGGGAAAGAACGTTCCGTGACAGCAACATCTATGTCCAGTGTTCTCTCTCACAAGTATTCTACTGGTCATCCTATATCTTTTTCAGACCTCTCCTTATAAATTTGAACTTGTGTAACTCAGGGAAAGATAATTTCAAAACTTAAGCCAAGTCTCAACGCCAACATAAGTTCTGTCCGACTTTCTAACTTTCTTTAATCCCACTTAACCCTGACCTAAGTTTCATTAACTTGGCCAACATTTGAATTTAATCTCTTGACTAATCGTTATCTTATATATTTGACAGTTTGTAATAGTTTTTTAAGATTTTTTGACCGTTTTGCAACCTAATACTGAATGACCTGTGTATATATGTATATACCTATACTTGTATCAAATAATTTAAATCGCTCTGAAGATGTTGCATGTCGCAACGAAACGTTAGCTAATAAACATGTCATGTCTAAAAGTCGTTTACTGGGCTTTAATCTTTATTTTTAAATATTTTGAAGTGTTTGATTTGTTTCTAAGCAGCCCCTCTCTGGCCATCACCCGGGGGCGTCGAAGAGCTTTTACTATACGTGAGCAGACACAATACAATACACATCATTATGATATGATGGTGATAATTAAGTGTTACATGCAATTAAGGGCTATTATCACACCATTTGTAATATAACACTTTGTGAAGAGCTGTGCCTAAAAATGAATTACTTTTAAATATAGGACCTTTAAGTATAATGTTTATAAATGTTAATAGTTTCACGGTGTCTGCTCTTGTACTCGAGAAATAACGTTTTCATTCTCGTATTGCCGCCATTTTCGAGTTTGCTCGACGGCTCAAGGTACAATGTACAGCGGTGGGTTTCTTTTCAATTGAAGGTATTTATTTATTTAGCTTCGCCTCTAAAAAAATACATAGAAGAAGCAGGGTCACCACAACAGTGAAACACCAATTACAGTGGGCCCTTACAAAAATAAACTAATAATAACTAATAACAGCAAGTTATGGGTTCAGTGAGGCTTCGCGATGTGTTGCACTTTAGGCAGACAGTTTTCCAAGTTCGAGGATCGTCAACATTATAACAGGATAATAGAGCATAATTATAATAGTCTAATAGTGATTTCTTAAATTTAAATGATCTAGCCTTAAGTATTCAGGGAGAGAGTTCCAAGTCCTTGTTGTTCTAATAAAAAATGAGCGATTGAAAGTAGTTGTTTTACATTTACGTTGACGGAATGAGATTGCATTGATTTTGCGGAGAATCTAGTAAGTCTTAAGGGAGCGAGACGTTCGGGTAAGATATCGTTTGAAATAGGTACAATGTCATTGATGGCCTTAAAGAAGAACAGTAAGTCAAGATACTCGTACCAGTGAGAAAGTGGTTGTACTTCATCTTGCAAGATATAGTGATCCCATGTACCACTAAACAAGAGATTAAGCGGAATTTTGTCACTTAAAATAACTGCTAACCTTAAAACAACTTGGACCTGGAGATGGCCTCACGATCTGCCTGGTTACTCAGCTAAGCGTACGTTTTGATTTTTGATTCGGAATCCAAAATCAAAGCGAAGCGAAAGCTGAACGATTTATTCGATTAGTTTATTTCTCGAGTACAAGATCAGATACCGTAAAACTATTAACATTTCTAAACATTATACTTAAAGGCCTTTTATTTAAAAGTAATTTATTTTTTGGGTACAGAACTACAGGCTGCAAAGAGAAGGGGCGGGAAAATGCTCAATGATGAGTAGAGTGCTCAATACCGAGATAGAGCGGAATAGTAAGACAAAATGACAAACTTGGGTTACTTCAGTTGAACTTTAATCATGACAAATTTGTTTCGTATGGTAAGCGGAACTTACCACACTCATCAGGTGATTATCGCGTCTGATTGTTAATGCCTTGGTAACTTGAAATTGTATAGGTCTTGAATCATTATACGGGTGACGTCATAACAATAATATGTACTAGCTGATTTGCATAGCAAGTGTTTTTTTCTGTGTCTACATGTCGATATAAGTTCGTTCTTAGTTCGTTCCTAGACACAGAAAAAAACACTTGCTATGCAGCCAATAACCGGCCAAATTTCAACATGTCGAATCAGCTAGTAATTATTCATAATAACCCTGTAAACCTAAACCACATGTTATTGTTATGACGTCACCCGTATAATGGTTCAAACTATAAGACCTATACAATTTCAAGTTACCAAGGCATATCTATCAGACGCGATAATCACCTGATGAGTGTGGTATTAAAGTGATTAAAGTTCAAATGAAGTAACCCAAGTTTGTCCTTTTAATATATATAAAATATATATATATTTTTTTTTTAGTTATATATATATATATATATATATATATATATATTTAGATTATATATCACCCTTGAGGAGGGGATGACGTAATGTTTTGGTGTGAGCCATCTGATTGCCTAAACCTAAATAACCCTAATCGCTAATCCTAACCCTAAACTTAATCCTAACCTTAACGGTTTATCCTAACCCTACCTTTAGGTTATACGATTACGTTTAGGATTACGGTTAAAATTAGATGACGCACCCGAGCCATTAGAGAGCTCAAGTCACGTTCTAGAACCACCGCATCAATAGAATTATTCATGCAAAAGAAAGAAAATGGATCCTAAATTGTAAATTGACGTTGTCCTTGTTCTACAGACGTCCGTGAGGGCGTTCTCACGTGCTGAAGATAACGTTGGTCAACTGCCAGCACGTCAGCATCAGTAAGGACAGTTAGTAAAGTTAACTCACGTACTGATTAGATAGCTGGTTTTCAGACATTTTGAAGCTTGTATGAACTAGAAAAAATGTACTATAGTCTATATATACTTCATTTCTACATTCAACAGTTTGTGGCTTGATTCAGCGAGAAAATTCAAACTTGCTATCTAAACCGTCACCAATAGCAACATTCTAGAAACACACGCAACACCTAAATTCACTGGAGTTACAGAAGCCGGCCGAACGTGTCCCATTACCGCTATTAACCTTTGGAACAAACTGCCACTTAACACTCGCTATGGACGTGATATGCTGGACCTACATCCTTTCAAAAACAAAACCTAACGGAGTCCATTAATTTCTTTGAGCAGTCTTTGTATAGATGTTTGGCCGTGATTACCAAAAAGAATTTAAGGAATTCACGTCTTTCCTGATTTTAACTTTTAAAGTGCATATAAACCCAAATTCGTTTCTGGCTCAAACGAAAGAGGAGATGGATAGAAGGTTTTTTGCAGATTATTTGATCGAGAAAAAATGAAAACCAAAGATTCTACAAGCTCCCAAAGTTGGATATTTTGATTTCATGACCGGTAGTACGGAGTCTGGGTCGAGAGTTGTTTGTGACGTCTATGTAGTCATTCGTTTTACTTCCGGCTCATAATTACTAGCGTTTTCATAGTAAAAACGTGAAGAAACGTCGTTCTTGTTGAAGCGTATTGCCGATGTAAAATTCAAATTCAGGAAGTCATTCTTCGTCTAATAGTTCATATTTTAACGCGGAATACGATTATGAAGTGGAAATAGTGGGCGAAGCGACAGAAAATGAGAATAATGTCGTCGAAGATGTCGCCGGCGCGGACAGTATGTTGCAGCCATTGGCGTCGTTTCAATAAAAACAACTTTCAACATCCCAAAGCTATGGCTGAACCTGTCGACCGGTTGTGACTCTGTAAATGATGCGCATCAACTCAAGACTCCGCTGGAAAGTGAAATCTATCTCCACGGTTGTTTCAAAAATATATTCACTTCTTTGAGAATTATTGACGGTAATATGTTATGACGCTGTTGGATAGCGTTACACTATTCTATACCAGACAGAGAGTTATTCTTTGTCTAATAGTTCATATTTTAACACGGAATACGTTTATGAAGTGGAAATAATGGGCGAAGCGACAGAAGATAAGAGTAATGTTGTCGACGAGACGACGACGAAGATAATGTTCATGTTGTTACAGGCTTACAGCCGAATTAGACAGGTATCGAGACAGGCGTCGTTTGCGCTTCGCAGGCTTTGGTATAAAACCACTTGAAAGCTACAGTATGTCTGAACCTCGTCGATCGCTTGTGACTCT
The DNA here is from genome assembly GCA_035772405.1 of Chrysogorgia sp. JL179-B06. NCBI lineage: Eukaryota > Metazoa > Cnidaria > Anthozoa > Scleralcyonacea > Chrysogorgiidae > Chrysogorgia > Chrysogorgia sp. JL179-B06. The sequence goes on along the minus strand of JAYKKM010000076.1, from coordinate 1,843,536 downwards.
AACATTATTTTTGTTATCTAAAATAATTAAATGTTTCTTATTACAGCGTCGCGAAAAAGCTTCCCTCCCACGGGAAACATGATACTCCACAGTGCACATAAAATGTATCGGCACATAATATTTATCTCCTAACTGGCGGCGCCCCTTTTCGAGTTCGGCTTCTCCTCTTCTTTTCTATGGATTGTTGGAACCACAGCAATTCCTAGTTCATCTTCTGTCCAGGCAAGGCCTTATAAAATCGAAAATCATCTGACGCAAAATTGTATAGAACAAATACGCGACTCCTTTGTGGGTTCCCACTTTGCTGTCCTAGTTTTCACGAAATCATCCCATTGTTTTCTTCGTTTCTTCGCCTTAGGTGTTTCATCGTTACCAAAAGGGATTTATGAAGTGTTACCAACTTTTCAGCGCTAGATTATGTATTGGAATAACCAGCGACAACACATTGAAAAGACTATGTTTACTATGTTTCATATAGGTTCTGAAATCTGCGTGACTACATAGACGTCACAACACTACTAGTACTCAGATCCCGTACTACCGGCCATGATTTTTGAAACAATAAAAATTCGTATTTTTTGGCATGTTTGGCAAGCGCTAACAAAATGAGTTTTTCTTCAAACAAGATGTAATATATATCATTAGAATCCTGGTGACATGACAAATTTAATTAGAATGAAACGAATTTGGGTTTATATGCACTTTAACTTTACACAGTGTATTTCAACTGTCATGTAATTAGGACTTCATCTTGTATCATAATATTAATATTTTCATGTAATTTAGTCATTAATTTTTATATTTTTATACTTTTGTGCATATACATATATATATATAGATATACACATATATACATTTTCATTTTGTAAAATTTTTTCGAGGGCCACAAGTTTGTTAGTACTTTGTACTATTTAGTGTAATCCTCCTTAACTAAAGTTTCTATCCATCCTAGCCACAACCTTAGGTTTGTTTAGTTCTCCATTGGAGTTCCAAATCCTTCATTATCTTTCTTTCTTATGATATTTATAGAAAAATACGCGGCATTCATGATTTCCGGCTCTCCATAACGTCTTATTATCTACCACGTAAATTCCAGAGGGAGAATATAAGATGGCAATTCCAGGTGGCCGGGGGGGGGGGGGGACAAATGACATGAGATCAATATTATATACGCGCGATCATATCAGGTTATCGCCGGCGTCGAATAACAGGAACGAGTCAGAGACAAAACGTGAAAGTTGTGACAAAATGACTTGGAGAATAAATCTTTTAACCGTATGCGGAGCGGTCGAGATGGTCTTGTTTTCCGGCGTGATTTTCGGTTGGGCGAACTTGGTTCTTGTCTTGAAGAGTGAAGGATATTTTAGTGATTTGTGCGCGCCATCGTCTCACAACAGCAGCGTCGCCGATGATGACAAGCTCAATGGTTGCACTGGACAGAATGATCGATTGACCTTGGCGTTCACCGTTGCTGTGTTCACGTTCAACGCGGCTGGGTTCGTTGGCGGGGTTATATTCGATCGTGCTGGTACTCGCGTAACCAGACTGGTAGCTTGGTGAGGTTTATCACTAATTGTTTTCACATATCACGTTTTCAACGCTGAATAGGATGCGCGTAATATGTTGAGCTCCTGGTGTCTCAATGATACACAAGTTGTTCAATTATACACAAAGCGTTCAGTTACGAATGGAGAGTTTTGCAAAATTTACCAGCGATCTGTAAGCATGATTTGTGTTATCACTGTCAGAGATACGGATAATTATAATTAACAATAATTAAAAGGGATCTTGTTTTGCCCAAGTGGCAAGTCCAATGCGGTAAGCTATAATATTCTCTTTTGGAGATGTGGTGTTGTTTTAGTATCAGATAACCAATACATTAAAATAACCAAGCGGGCGAAGGACATTGGTACACAATCAGTGTAAAGTATCAATGTGTACACGACCGGTAAATTTTCCCTTGTCAAGGGCCTTGACTTGTACAATAGTTCTAGGAGCTTCGGTGGCTCAGTAAGAGTTCGACAATTCTCAGCCGAAATTCATGGTTTGTTTCGGGCTGACGAATTTAACGCAATGAATAAGCCAGTTCGTAATATCGACTGCACATCAAAATGACGCGTTCTGTGTCGGGATAAAACTTATTTCAATTCATAACATCAGGCTGGGGAATTCAGTATAACGAATTTGGCAATTTTCAAGTGTGAATAGAAATGCAAATGTCCATTGTGGTTTTAGCCTGATGTTATGAATTGAAATAAGTTTTATCCCGACGCAGAATACGTCATTTTGATGCGCACTGGCTTATTAAATACGGTTATGCGACGTCTAAATGAACTAATTTGGTCTAGAGAGTTAAATTCGTCTATGACGGTACCGTGTACAGTAGCTACGTCTTGGTCAGACAGACACAACGTCTGTTTTTGAGACATATCGTAATTATTTAATATATTTGTTCAACGCTTAGAATAGACCTATTATATATGCTGACTGTCAAGTCCAAATTCACATGGGAAAATATAATACAGTATACACTCAAATGTCTATATATATCAGCTGTAATATATAGGTGAAGACAACAGTAATAACCTTAAGAAGCTTGTTGGTGAAAATGAATGATTTAGATCTTTTGTAGAAGAAGCAGCAGCTTTTAAATATATTGAACTTGATATTTATGCATGGTTCAATGAATAACAGAGAGTGTTATGTTTTGAAAGTTTGTTAGAACTTGGAGCAAGCAATCAATATTTGACCGGTAATAGAGCCATTTGATTCTCTTAGTGAAGAATGCATGGATGACAGCAGGAACTTATTTCATGCATTAAAACTTTAAAAGATACGCCGAAGATCTCTGGCGTGGATTCTGAATCTCCTTGATGTACTGACAGCCATTTTTATTAAAAAAAGTCTCTCTTCCAATATTTTGCGAGATGAGGGGATTTGCGGAAAGGATATTTGCTCGAATTTCACGCGGTACAGTTTTCTTTTCCGTGAGACTTCCAGCGAAATTTGGACAATGACGATCGTTGTTTTCGATTTGAAACTAATAAAAAATATCTTCGAGAATGGTGACAAGTCGAAAAATTGTAGTTCAGTTGCTTGGAAGTTTTTCAAGTCGTTTCAATATAGTTGTTGTTATTCTATTATCTTCTGCAACCTCAGGTTGCCAAGCCGTATGAGAGAGTTGTTCTGAACTACAAACAAGTAAGGTAGATATTTCATTGACTGGACATAGATGATGCATATTCTTTGCTAATTAAAATAAAGTAAAGGGACTGCTTACATGAATTTGGATTCAGTTTCATTCCGGATTGAACGTGAATTCAAAGTTCAAATCACGTTTACATAGGAATTCTATCCCAGGATCGAAAATCGCGCGAAATCTGAAATTTCAAGATGGCGATCAATAACATTATAGCGGGTATGTTTCTTTCGACGATTTCTGCGCTTGTACATTTCAACATGTGCCTTAAACTGATAATTTGGCGAAGAATTAATAAACATAAAGAAAAGGGGAAAAGCATTACTAGCAACGATAATCGATGCGGTCGCAAGCATTTATTTATAACGTCGTCGACAAAGAGAGCTATTTATATTGAGCAATATCACGTCGGCGCAATTCCTCTCTCTAGCTGCCAATTGTCGTCTATAAATATTAAAAGCACGCATGTGTTTGTTCGTATTTTATCATTATCATTTGGAATCACAAGCAGACCTTATGAATTACGCTAAATTTCTGTCCCGTAAAGAAGCAATGGAAACATTACTCAAAACTCTTCAACCTAAGTGGTTTCTTAGAGAACTTCGTTTACAACCGTATAATCTAGATGAAGAAGGGAATATTGTCCAAACTAATGTGACAAAGAAAAGCATTAGGAGAGAAAGAAGAACATTAACAAGAATATCTAGGTCGTATTTTTCATTCCGGAATGAAATCTCGCACCGCCTTTACATGACACCGGAATGAAATTTCAATGAAACTCAATCCGGAATGAACTCAATCCAGATTTCCGGAAACACCTAAAGGGATTTTAACAGAACCAGTATGAAACTCAATCCGGATTCATGTGAACAGGCAAAGCCCCTCATAAAAATATCTTCGAAAATGGCGACAAGTCGAAAAATTGTAGTTAAGTTGCTTGGAACTTTTTAATAAGTCGTTTCAATATAGTTGTTGTTATTCTAATGTTCTGCGACCTCGAGTTGCCAAGCCGTATGAGCGAGTTGTTCTGAACTACAAACAAGTAATGTAGACCTTTTATTGACTGGACATAGTTATAAAAGTAAATCTACCCTAGTGTCGTTGAAGTAAAGTAAATAAAGTAAAAGATCGTGTGTTAGGAATTATTGTGGGCACTTAGCGCTAGCCTCCTTGAGTACATGAGGCGCTTGAACTTCCGTTGTAGTATTCCATAGTTTCACCAGTTCTATGTCATTTAAGAACTTTGTAAGACAGATACTATCTAGTGTATAGTCGTTTCTACTTTTGGCATAGATTGGCCGTGCACCTGGACACTGGTACGCGACTGTCCCTGTCATAGAGCGGGTCTCTCAGAGGGCGGCACCTCGCATGGGACTTTTAGTCCCGTTCGCGCGTTCCCTTTTGGATCTCTTGTTGTTGTCTTTTTCATGGCAAGTTGTTATCTAATAAAATTATTTAAAAAAATAAAAAAATAAAAAAATATTGAATATACTTCAGGATGTAGGAAAACAACTCGATCAAAACAATCTTGTAGCGTATCAACAGGATACCCTTTGTGAAGTGGTGTCTCGAACACGCCCGTGCGTGCTCTCTGATGTTGTTAAGTGTTTCCAACATCCCTTCCGTTCGAATGGCATAAACAAGTCCTTAATTAAAGCTTTTCGGAAACATGTGTAAAGATGTCTTCAGAGTTCAGACAATAAAATTCTCCCTACACTGCTGACGAGAATAATTTTGAGGCATTTTGAAACGTATAGTACACACAACGAACTCGCTATGTTTGCATCTTTGAAATCGACTGAAGTGCCTCTTATCACTTAATATAACGTCCTTTCCACGAAAGCCCACTTTTATATTATTTTGAAATAAGGTGTCCAAAGTCCAAACGATATAATCAAAACTTGCACATCCGCACTGGAAAATGACAATGAAGTAAAATATGGTGGCAATAAAATGAGATTATGCCAGAATGGTTGGACGAAATGAGTCTGAAAAGTAGAGAGAATTCTACGCAATCAACAAGGAGGCAACTTTGACCTTCAGTTATTTGATATATGTTTTATTTCTTTTTAGCGTTTTCCTGTTTCTGTCTGGCGTATTTGCCTACCTTATGGAGAAAGGTATGTGTCTAAAAGGAAGGAAGTTGGAAAAGGAGGGAGGGATTGGAAAAGGAGGAAGGGAATGGAAAAGGAGGAAGGGAATGGAAGGGATGGGAATGAAGGAACGGGATGGGAATGAAGGAAAGGGAATGAAGGTAAGGATGGAAATGAAGAAAAGGAAATGGGAGGAAGTTGGTAAAGAAGGGAGGGAATGGAAAGAAAGGGATGGGAAGGAAAGGATGGGAATGAAGGAAAGGAAGAAAAGATGGGAAGGAAGGGATGGGAAGGAAGGAAAGGATGGGAATGAAGGAAAGGAAGAAAAGATGGGAAGGAAGGGATGGGAAGGAAATGAAGAAAAGGAAATGGAAGAAAAGGAAATGGAAGAAAGGGAAGGAAATGAAGAAAAGAAAATGGAAGGAAGGGAAGGAAGTTGGAAAAGGAGGTGATGGAAAGGAGGTGATGGGAAGGAAACGAAGAAAAGGAAATGGAAGAAAGGGAAGGAAATGAAGAAAAGAAAATGGAAGGAAGTTGGAAAAGGAGGGAGGGAATGGAAAGGATGTGAATGAAGGAAAGGGAAGAAAGGGATGGGAATGAAGGAATGAAATGAAGAAAAGGAAATGGAAGGAAGTTGGAAAAGAAGGAAGGGAATGGAAAGAAAGGGATGGGAAGTAAAGGCAGGGAATGAAGGAAAGGAAGGAAATGAAGAAAAGATGGGAAGGAAATGGGAAGAAAGGGAGGATGGGGGGAAGGAAGGAAGGAAGGAAAGAAGGAAAAGAAAGGAGAGAAAAAACAGCAAAACTAAAGGGTAGTATAAAAGAACGGTTTAGTTTTCTTAACTAAAGGTAAACACTGAACATTTTTCCAGATACCTCAAATCTAACTTTTGCGTGGATCCAATGCCTATCAATTTCAGGAATGCTAGTTGCCATTTCACTATTTCAGGTATTGCCAGAAATTAAATTTCTCAAATTACATATGTCTAATTTGCATCCATGGGCTACAGCAAATGGCAATATTGTTTTTGTTAGTGGAGTTTTCTCTGCCACTCTATACTAGAACACATTATACTAGAATGATTGTTGAAGCATTGAAGGATATGTGATAAGGAAGGGTACAACGTTGTGGCAATTGGAACACCAGGTTGGAATCGTAATTTTTTATAATATAAAGATTGAAGCCCAGCAGATGACTTTTCGACACGACATGATAGAAATTTGAAATTCATTAGCTAACGTTTCGTTGCGACATGCAACATCTTCAGAGCGATTTAAATTATTTGATACAAGTATAGGTATACATATATACACAGTTCATTTAGTATTAGGTTACAAAACGGTCAACATTTTTTAAAAAACGATTACAACGGTCAAATATATATATGATAACGATTAGTCAAGAGATTAAATTCAAATGTTGGTCAAGTTAATGAAACTTAGGTCAGGGTTAAGTGGGATTAAAGAAAGTTAGAATAGGGAAAGTGGCTTAAGTTTTGAAATCATAAGACTTTCCCTGAGTAACAGTACAAATTTGAAAAAGATATATAGGATGACTAGTAGAATGCTTGTGAGAGAGAACACTGGACATAGATGTTGCTGTCACGGAGCGTTCTTTCCCAGTCGTAGCCGAAACCCCCATGTGGTCCGAAATACGCGTGTGGATGTGAAGGGTACAACTGCTTTAGAAGGGTACAACTGCTTTAGAAGGGTACAACTGCTTTAGAATGCCAAACATATTTTATTTCTTATCTAGATTGCACAACTTCATCCTAACCACAGACTTGCAGTGTCAAGTTTATTCAGTGGTGCCTTAGATTCGTCTGCTGTGGTTTTCCTAATTTTTAAGGTGCTGTATGTAAGACTAAAATATTTAATATAAAATAATTAAGTTGAAAGGTGTTTATTATTTACTTATTGTAATTTCACCTTGTAAACGCATTGAGGCTTTGCGAAATGGCAATGCCAAGAACTGTTATTATTATTATTATTATTATTATTATTATTGAAAGTTTATCTCTGCATATTATACAGGAAGTTCTGTAGGGCATCGGGCCACAGCCTGTGGTGCCCTAGTTCTTAAAATCTCGCCTTGGCACAGTTCTTAGGTGTCCAGTACTTTTCTTAGAATTTTTCCCGAACCCAGCAAGCAAACACGTTGCAGCATTTCCACACTATATGGTATTTCCAGTTGATTCAACAACTTTTCAACTTGTCCCTAATGCACCTATAATTATCGGTATGATTTTAACCGACCGACAGTTCCAAATTCGCTTGATTTCGATTTTCAAATCATGGTAATTTTCCACTTTCTCTCTCTCCTTGCTTACAATTCTTGTATCAAAGGGGCAGGCGACATCGATAATCCAGCAAGATCTTTCTTCTTTGTTTAGTAACAGAATATCGGGTTTGTTGTGTTCAATATGGTGGTCCGTTTGGATCTTAAAATCCCACAACAGCTTGAACTTTTCTGAGTCACAAACTGGTTCCGGCTTGTGATCATACCATTTCTCTGTCCTTGTAAACCCATATTTCTCACTTAACTTCCAATGGATAACCTGAGCCACCCTGTCATGTCTCCATAACTTATATTGTTTCTGTGCCAGCGCGGTGCACTCTGCCAAAATATGACTTACTGTTTCCTCCCTCGTTCCGCTCATGACTTACTGTTTCCTCCCTCATTATTATTATTATTATTATTATTATTATTATTATTATTATTATTATTATTATTATTATTATTATTATTATTATTATTATTATTATTATTATTATTATTAGCATCGAGCAGAGCCGTTCACACGCGCTCTGTACATGTCTATAGTTTTATCGCTGGTTTCTTACTTGAATCACACTAAATTACTCCAAATATAAATCTATCCAGTCTAGAAGATTTCTAATCATGATTCGCTCAAGCTTTATTGGTTTACTATTGATCTGCGTCGTGTGTTCATTCTGTGAGAAAGATTTCATTACGCTTGGCCGACACTCTTGGCGATGTAAACAACGAGTCAACCAAGCAGAAGAAAGCCGCTCACAAAATACAGCTCCAAGTGTACCGATCTCAACCCGCACTGTGATAAAATGTTGTTGTGGCAAGATTTGTAAAGGGATTCGTGGTCTCAAGATGCACCAGCGCAGCTGTAGAGTCATACATGGTCTAAACAATGAGCTGTGTGCAGATCTCGAAGAAGAAATCGCGGAGAGCACCACTGATGTCCCTGCAGAAGATCAAGTCAATATACAATCAAATTTGGCTACTGAGGAAGCTATACCAGTATTGAGAAAAGGCATAAAAACTACCTAAAAGGGTCTCAGAATGGGCAATGGCCAACGATTATTTTAAATTTGCTATCCAATTAAATGGACCAATCAGAGAGCTCGACTTAAACTCAAGTATAAGGCATTTAAACGACATTATATACAACTACTTCGTTGAAAATTTTGGACATGTTGAAACGATACCCGACCAAAACCTTGTAACAAAGTATAAAGATCATACTGTAAAGAATCTGAAGAAGGCTCTAAGCAATCTTAAATCAACAAATTCTGACCTGTCTGAAGTAAAATACGTATCTCGTATCCTGCGTAATAAGCTTCGTAAGAACAACAACAACAACACTCAGACTGATCCAAACCATGACGAGTCGCTCAATCACGATAAATATGTCGAAAGAAATTTTTGGGGTTATGTTAAAAGCGTCATAAAGAGAAAAGATGCCGTATTCCCATCCTTCAGCATGACGGAATGCGTAAATTATTTTACTAACACTTTAGCTGCAATTAATCCTAACAAATTGTTTCACATCCCAAGCTGGATTCCCACGTCTTCCTACCAACAAGTTACTGCTGCTATCCGTAAAATGAAAGCCTCCGGTTCTCCTTGTCCGCTTGATCAAGTATCAATTATATGCTTTAAACGATGTCCCTTCTTAAGAACTTATCTAACTGAACTAATACGCGCTGTCTGGCTCTCTGGATCTATTCCTACTGAGTGGAAAAGAGCTTGCACTATACTAATTCACAAGAAAGATGACACAAGTATTCCCTCAAACTTCCGACCTATCACACTTGAAACCATACCGCTAAAAGTATTTACATCGTGTCTTCGTAACGCAATGTACACATTCCTCATGGATAATAACTTTATAGAACATAAAATACAGAAAGGGTTCACGCCTAATCTCTCTGGCACACTTGAACATACTGCGCAGATGGCTAATATCATTAACAAAGCTCGGATTAAACAACGCTCACTTGTCATCACATTACTTGACCTCAAGAATGCTTTTGGTGAAGTTCACCACAACTTAATCCAGTCTATCCTTGGTTATCATCACATTCCTAACCATATCAATAATATTATAAAAAGTTTGTACACTGACTTTAAGACTTCCATAATTACTTCTGAGTTCCGTACCCCTTTTATACCTGTTGGCCGTGGTGTACTGCAAGGTGACTGTCTCAGTCCTTTACTGTTTAACATGTGTTTCAACACCTACATTCAACATATTAAAGCTGAAAAATACCGTCAATTTGGTTTCTCTCTCGAACTCCTAAATCCTATTCACTGGTTTCAATTTGCCGATGACGCTGCTGTTATTACCGGTCAAGAATCGGAAAACCAACATCTACTAAACCGATTTTCTATCTGGTGTCAATGGGCTAACATGATTGTTAGAGTCGATAAATGTAGCACATTTGGTACCAAGAAGGCGTTAACAAAATCTGTCCAATATCTGCCGAAACTACTAATAAATAATCATCTTATACCAACTATTAAAACTGGAGAATCATTTAAATATTTGGGACGATACTTTGATTTTGATATGTCCAATCAACAGCATAAATCTGAACTAACCTCCCTCATAAACGAACTGATGTCTGATATAAATCTTAAACCTCTACATCCGAAAAATAAACTTCTCCTCTACAGTAGCTATGTCTTGTCTAAAATTTCCTGGCATTTCACCGTTGCTGCATTATCTAAAACTTGGGTAACTGAAAATATTGATTCCATAGTAAACAATTACATCCGTAAATGGCTGGAAATACCTATATCTGGAACTCTTAGTACTGTTTTCTTAACCCGTAACAAGTTTGGTCAAAACATCGTCCCTCCATCCGTCAAATTTATTCAGTGTCAAACAGTTCTTCGCAACGCTTTAAAAACGTCTCCAAATGACTGTATAAAAGAACTCTGGAAGTCCACTAGTAACTACACTAATGTCCAATACGATACATACAACTCAACCAAGGAAGTACTAAAGAATTTTCATCTTGTACAAGAGGATAAACTTAGAAATCGTTTGACCTGTCAAGGTTCCTTTTTCTCAAATGTCTCAAAGTTTTCCCTGTCACACCTTAACGTCCTCTGGTCTACATCCCAATCAAAACTACCAAAAAACATTTTCAATTTTACAGTTCGTTACATAAATAACACACTTCCCTCACGAAAGAATCTTAGCAGATGGGGTATTTCACCAAGTTCTGACTGCTCGTTCTGTTTACGTCCTGAAACTCTTCTACATGTTGTTGCCGGTTGTCAACATTACCTAGAACGATTTACTTGGAGACACGATTCCATTCTCAGTTTTCTCGCAAAAAATTTTCAATCTATAGACGGATGTAACCTGTTCGTTGATCTTCCTGGATTTAAAAGCCCCTCAGTTATAACTGGAGACGAACAACGCCCAGATTTACTTCTTTCCACTTCAAACAACGACCTTTACATCGTTGAACTTACCGTAGGATTTGAGTCTAACCTTACCAACAACGTTAACCGGAAGAAAGCTAAGTACAAAGATCTAGTAAGAAAGCAGAATGAGGACTTCACAAGTGTTAAATTTGTTAATCTCTCCATCAGCTCACTCGGAATTTTCGATAAAGAATGCCATACTTTTATTGAAATGTTAAATGATTTAGGACTCGATAACAAACATCAACAATACTACATCCGAAACATGATCTCTATCGCCATTAGAACGACGTATTATATCTTCTGTTGTAGAAACAAAGAATGGACCAATCCTGAACCACTATTTAGTGGTTAAACATTAAACATTTGAACATTAAACATTAATTTAATTATAAATTTGTTTCTGTTGTTTTAGAAATATTAATACTGTATATAATCATATGTGATTCAAGTTAGCCAATTGTAAATTACCTCAAGAAGTGAGATTTGCAATTGTAAATATATAAGAAAAATTTATATTAATAAAGTTTCCATTATTATTATTATTATTATTATTATTATTATTATTATTATTATTATTATTATTATGAATGATGCCATTTCCACAGTAGTATTTTTCATCGTAGGCTAATCTAAACTCTTCATAACATTTCATGGAAGAATTAAACTTGCAACTCGATTGATTTTGTTTCACAGACGTGTTACGAGGCAGGTTTCAGTTTACGTTGGATTTTGATAAGTTACGCTGCCATAGCGATAGTCTGGATAACAACCACGACCTTCGTTTTTCTGCCAAAAACATCATTCATTTTGGAAGACGAAAAGCAACCAAACGAAGGCGAGTTTACCACAGATTTGGAGATAACAACGGTTACCACAGCTGATAGCAGGGAAAATTTAGAAAAAGTGAAAGTCTCAACTGAAAAAATACGCCAGAAAGAAGAGGAAGAAAAACCAGTAATTGACGACAAGTTCTCTAGCGGTATGGGATTTGAATTTTAGTAGAAATGACGCCACAACTGCCAGAAATGTAGACCAATAAAAAAGCATGAAAAGTTTGAATGTATAATATGAATCAGACATAGTTTGACGCTACTCTGGCTTTAAAAAGTTTTTTGAACGTAACTTAGAAAGTTACTGTCCATGACCCAACGTTTCGACACTCCAATCTAGTGTGGGGTGATCGTTGTAAAGTTAGGATCCCTATTTATACCCTCATAGAACCGATGATGACGTTATCTATTAATTTAACAAGATGCAAATAAGCTTCTGGTAATAGACCACCGTCATCGCGATTCAATGGGGCGTGGGCACTATGGGGATATGCCGCTATTGATACAGGGGTCCTAACCTTACAATGATCACCCCTGATGAAGGCACTAGATTGGAGTGTCGAAACGTTGGGTCATGGACAGTAACTTTTAAAGTTACGTTCAAAAAACTTTTTAAAGCCAGAGTAGCGTCAAACTATGTCTGATTTATCACCTGGTTGCGTTGGGAAATTATTTGTATACTCTTTCTTCATCTAGGCTGGCGCTACATTCTGACTGCAAATTTTTTTTGGCTATTCTATTATCTGTCAATTTTGCAGCTGCGTCTTTGGTTTTTCGTTGGAAGTTTAAATACATTTCTTGTGTTTCGCACCGATAATGACAACGATAAAAGTAAGTTTGATTTAATAAGTTTCAGCCACTACATTCCAAAAAAAACCAATTTTTACAAGTATAGAGCTGGGAGATCGCTACAGAGGTAACCCCAATAACGGCGATCCATAATAAATATAAAAATTACATATTCCACAACTATACAACTGCATATTTAAATAAAAATAAGCTGATAAGATAGGTAAAAATTTATATGTTAGTTACTGAACAGCAGTTTAAACGGATGGCAAGATGTCTGGCCTTTCTGCATTTAATGCATACGAATTTCCAACTTTCCAAGTACGAGGATCATCAGAATTATAAACATTTAACAAGGCATTTCTATAATACAGTCTAAGACCCAATTTAAAAGTATATGAACTAGTGTTTCTGTGACGAAGTTTATTGGGTAGTGTGTTCCAAGCACTGATCTCAAAAATAGAACTGGATTGAGCTTTCTATTGTATCTAATGAGCTGATTTTGAAGCCTGATATTTGTATAATGTAAATTGACGAGAGATCATTAGAAGCTCCGAGTTTGCAAGCAAATCAAACTGTGACGCTCGCGAAATAGGTTTAGTGTCTGGCCAATATAGTTTCTTTGTTAACATTAAATGCATAAAATCTTGAACCTAATTTGACGTCTCATATTAGGCTTCTCTCACTGGATAATAAGAGCCAACGGCGGCCATTACTAAGGGATGAATCGTTTTACTCACTAATTTGAAAATTGTCTTCTGGTCCTCTTTATAGTAGAATTATTTTATTTTGTCGATGGTAAGAGCACATAATCCAACAAAAAACCTCGTAGGATCCTCAGTTGGTCCCTTAGTAATGGCGGACTTCCGGCTTCATTTTCTGAACAATAGTTGCTCGAAACAGTCTTCTCTCGAGATCAGTAGTTCCAAGACTTACAAGCTCTTATTTGCGCCTAGTACCGACAGAAGGTTCTGGGAACCAATCTAACACTCGCGTGGCAAGGGTTTACGGTTTGGCTAACACTTCATGCTACAGCCGTTTGTGAAATCTCGCGTAGATGAAGCCCGCAGGTAGATTACCTTAAGTAGCTTCTCTCCTAGCCTCTATAGTCGTACTAATATAATTGGGGAAAAAAACATTAAATTTAGCAGCGCTTGTCCTACGCCTCTACATTTGCGTGTCGGCAATTCAATTCAGGCAATGCATATTCTAATTGTCTTTTTATTGTTCTTCAGTCGACAGATATACCGGCATATTTGGAATAACTCAATTCTTTGGATTTTTCTTTGCTCCATTCACTGGTATCATTATGGATCTTAAACCGAAGAGCATACGTAATCCTTTTTTTGGACCCATGCTTAGTTTCGTCATAACTAATATCCTCTGTCTTCTTCTCGGGGTACTGGTACTAATACCGGTCCTTGAAGTACAGGTGAGCTCCGTCGTACCAGAATTCTTTGCGAGATTTCCTTTCTCATTGTAAAGGGGGGTAACCACCGTACTGGATCACTAGACCTCTCTAATGATGTAATTTATGTAAAAGTTATTCTTATTTAATATATTTTTCTCAATTGTAATAGCATTGTGTCTGGCTATTAATACATAGCTCAAAATGCGGATTTGACTCACAAATTTATTTATTTAATTTAATCAAATTTCAATATACCGGGTGGCGCAAAAAAATGTTCCCCCTCTTCGACTCATTGTAATTAAAAAACTGAAAAAGCTATCTTATACAAATAAAAATTATTGAACGTAGTTATGTCTAACTTAAATTTTGATGTATGCCTTGCACATTTCTATAAAATATTAGCCGAGATATAGGCGTTTACACTCAATGTAGCGTTTTTGGAAGACGCGAAAAATTGTCTGAAATGGTCTAATAATTTGCATTATGGTAATAAAATGGTAAAAACACGCAACAGTAAGAACAAATATTTGTCAGTGTCGTCCGAGTTTAAACGCCTATATCTCGGCTAATATTTTATAGATATGTTTAAGGCATACATCAAAATTTAAGTTAGACATTACTGCGTTCAATAAACTTTAGTTGAATAAGATGGCTTCTTTAGTTTTTTAATTACAATAAGTCAAAGAGGGGAAACATTTTATTGCGCCACCCGGTATAATGAAAATTTGTGGACAGTTTAAAACAGAATTCAAGATTCCATGGCATAAACCGCCAGTAGAATTAACTAACATTATTTACAAAATGAAGAATGAATAATAATTACAGTATTATAAAGTGTTTGAATCATTTGAAAATTTAACATAATAGTAGTCAATTAGTTTGTTACGAAAAGTAGATAAAAGCTGGTATTCTCTAAATATACATAACGGTAAAGAATTCCATAAACGACAGACACGGTATAAAGTAAGAGTTTTCAAATGACTCAGTCCTACAGAAAGGAATCTTCAGAGTAAGATGGTCAGTATTTCTAAGAGGCTTACTACATGAGCGAAAAGAAACATATTGAGAAATATCAACCCTGCACAGACTCCTGAAACACTTAAAGAAAAAAATGTCACTAATTTCTCCACGATAGGCCAACGGAAGTAAATGTAAGCAATCAAGGCGTTCACGACAGGACAACAAATCATTTCCAACAACAAATCTAGTTGCTCTTCGCTGAATTCGTTCTAGAGCTGTAATATTTTTATGGTGTAAGGTGACCATACCACACTAGCATATTCAAGACGGGATCTAACCCAAGTAACATAAAGTAGTTTCTTAACATCCCGGTCACTGATATGCTTGCATGCGCGATACAAGACATTTAACATCTTCTCGGCTTTAGCAGTCACGTAGTTAATGTGACTGTTCCAGCTCAGATCGTGTCTAATGAGAACTCCCAGATCTTTCTCAACTACCACGTGCTCTAGTTGCTTATGCAGACAAACATGGCTACTGATGTCATCTCCTGAAAGTGCCATTGGCTGTTAAATAACTGCCAACATATAATAGTCCGAGCATGCGCATAAGACACCAATCTCGAGATTCTAGTCCCAGTTCCCTCACGGTTACATGGTTTCAGTGGTTCCGTTCTAGTGCCCACCTGATAAGACACGAGCGTTGTTTCGCTGCAAATAATACTCTGATCTCTGAAAATTGGAATTAAAAAATGACAAAAACACAGAAAAGTAAAATGTTAAAGTGCCCCTAACCTCAAAATGTTTTATTGTCTTATTTGGAAGAACTTTTAAAATGATAAAGTAACTTCTTTTGAAGATTGTCACTTCTTCGCTTTCTTTTTTAGATATATCAGTTTGTTTGATATGCAAATATCTGCAATTTCGTCACACATGCATAATGAGTTATCAGAGAATGTTATATATCTTTGCGTTCATGAAATAAAAACACTAAAGTGTGAATAACACGTGTGTGCGTTTCTCCCACAACACCAAACTTCCTGATTTTAAAGGATTTCGTTCGAGAATGAAAGAGATATACACATTTCTCCGATAAGTCATTATGCATGTGTGACGAAATTCCAGACATTTGCATATCAAACAAACTGATATATCTCAAAAAGAAAGCAAAGAAACGAAAATCTTCAAAAGAAGTTACTTTATCATTTTAAAAGTTCTTCCAAACAAGACAATAAAACATTTTGAGGTTAGGAGCATTTTAACAATAAATTTGATGAATAAAACAATTATCGAACTCGGTTATTGCAAAATATCGTAATTTGCCAGTGGCGAGCAGATTGCTGACTATACATTAATTCAACCAGTTTCATTTGTTTTCGTATTTTATTAGTTGTTTAAATTTTAATATCGATGTAATACTCTATATTTTATCTTTTAGTATTTATCGTTCGTTGTTCAAGTCGCCATGAGGGCATTTCTTTATGCCTCTGTAATATCATTCATTTTACGAGCGTAAGTTTAATAAATATATATAGTTAAAGTGCCAATGAATCGAAAATTAAGTTTGTCTTATTTGAAAGAACTCTTAAAACAATGAGGAATAACAATTTACAGCTCTTCCATATTTAACTTACTTCTTGAGATATTTAGACTTAGGTGATATTCAAATGAGATAATCTATGACGTAGCAAGTTGTACATAACATTGGAAAATCCTGTATATCTTAAAGATTATTGAACGAAATCACTTGAAGCTTGTCTTTAATGTTTTGTTTCATGAGCTGCAGCAATTACAAAGTTTTGAGTGATTTCTTTTAATAATATTGGAAAGATATACATGATTTTCTAATGTTGTGTACAACTTGCTACGTCATATAGATCAGCTCATTTAAATATCACATAAGTCTAAATATCTCAAGAACTGAGCGAAATATGGAAGAGCTGTAAGTTGTTATTCCTCATTGTTTTAAGAGTTTTGTCAAATAAGATAAACTTAATTTTCGATTCAATTTTCGATTCAACCACGCGAGCAGCAGTGTTTTCACGGGTTTAATAAACTACTTTTCCATTTAGCTTTCCCGTTATGCACTATGGTAAACTGTACGGTACTTGTATAATGACAGCTGCAGTGTTTACCATTCTGCAGTACCCAGCATTTATTATTTTGGACGGACCTTTCAACGGCGATCCATTTTGGGTAAGTTAGGACATCTGATTTTCACAAACTTACATTTTTGAGAAACGATTTGCCACGGGCGTAGAGGGAGCCCATCCGCTGTACTGCAGCGGTTTAACAGAAAAATGTTGATAAATATACACCACTGATCTCGATAGAAGATTGGGTCGAGCAACCATTGTTCAGAAAATGAAGACGGAAGTCCGCCATTACTAAGGGACCAACTGAGGATCCAACGAGGTTTTTTGTTGCATTATGTGCTCTTACCATCGACAAAATTTAATAATTTTACTATAAGAGGACCAGAAGACATTTTTCAAATTACTGGGTAAAACGATTCGTGACCTGCCTACAGATTTACTGCGCTTTGGTCACTTAGTAATGGCGCCTGTCGAATTTTTTGGGCTTCATTTTCTGGCAGATCACGCTTGTATTCTTGTACGCTGATTTTCATGATATGATAGCCAGATTCGCCAGAAATCAGTCACGGCAGGTTAGCATGACCGGTCAAATTATTTCTACCAGTGAGCTCATTTTCTTTTACCTTGCCTTAAAAAGGTTTTAAAAGGCTGCTTAGTTTTATTGGTTAAACAAAGAAATAATAAGAACTTGAAAATTATATTTCATTTGAGGCCAAGTTGTTGCACCGGGGTTGACTTCAACTTTAAACAAAAGCCCTGGGATGGAAGTTGCTGTCAAAATGGCGGCAGCAGAAGTGACGATCGAACGTTCATGGCCTTATGTACTGATACAAAGTTATAGAAGGAAAGATTGTTTTTATCTATAAAAAATAGTTGACCATCCAAATTTTAAATCTGACCGCTGCACAATCACAACCTCTCAGGGTTAGTATAGTATTAGGACGACCTCCTCCTGGAGGATGTGATTTAATATTCATCAACATTTTTTTGTTAAACCGCTGTGGTACCGCGGATTCAGCCTCCCTTTACCACCTTAAATTAACTATTATCCTTAATTTACAAATCGCTCTGAATTAAGGATAATCGTTAATCTAATGTATGTCTAATGTTAGAACCCAACCCCAACACAACAAAGATCCTAACCCTAACCCATAATATATGGTTAATTTAGTGAGAGTCGCGCATAGGTATACAAGTCAATTACTATCCCACAAGCTTAGTAACTCTCACTCGTTTATAAGTTTAGCTAGCCAAAGTAGGGGAGTGGACGCGTGGGGGGCTAGAGATGGAGACATTTTTGCAGGGGAGTTAGGTTAGGATCTTTGTTGTGTTGGGTTCTAACATTAGATTAACCATTATCCTTAATTCAGAGCGATTTGTAAATTAAGGATAATAGTTAATTTAAGGAAGAGACCGGGTTGAACCCCCCGCGTAACGAGTTTTCTAAGGGTTAGGATTTTTGTTGTTGGGGGATTGGTAACAATTATCGAAATTAAGGCAAACTCTGTCCCAGTCCTCTCTCCACATTTCGACCTTTTACACGGGTGAAGGCTAAAAGGGATGACTCAAAAGGACCTTCACATTTTTTAGAACTACTAATCCTAACCCTAATCTCAATCCTAATCCTAACCCTAACCCTAACCTTGATCCTAACCTTAAACCTAGCCCTAACCGTAGCTATCCATAACCTAACGAAAAATAAAAACCAGAAAAAACAGAAAGGTCCTTTTGAGTCATCCCTTTTAGCCTTCCCCTTTTACACGCCTGTGGCAAATCGCTTCTCTACATTTTTAAGGTCAAATTCTAGGTCGGCCATTGTTTTTTAGTTTTCCAGCGCCACAAGTTTTACTTTTAACAATATCATGGTCTAAAATTAGCCAATCATATTTCACTAAATTTCTGCTGCGTCTGGAGCCCCTAGTCAGATTTCGAGAATTGAGCGCGCAACATGCGTGGCATCTTCGACATTTTTAACACCAAGTTGTTTGTCTTGCAGGTAAACGTTGGTTTTTTAACATTATCGTTCACTGGACTTGGCCTTCCATTGTATTTGTGGGTGTCGTTTAAGGAAGAAGGGGAAATAACAACAACACTTTAATATTCACAATGAGACATTAACTTTCTACGGGAAAACGGATATTTAAAGACATAAAGAAAGGTTGCATTCTTCATTTCGACGACAGACACGGTGAAAAAACTCAGTAACTGTAATTGTAAAATTAATTAATAATTCATAACGAAAATTCAAAAGAAATTAATATTTAATCATCTTTAACACAGGATAAAACATTGATTAATAAAACATCAATGTTTTATCAAAGTTAACTTGCTCAAATTGAGCTTTTTCGGAGTTCAAATAATTTGTTTGTACCGTTTCTATAACTTCCAAACAAAGTATGCATCATATATTCTATTCATTTTACAAGTTCGTTAAAATTTTCGCAGCCGATGTTTATGGGCAGCTACAACGGCTCACCTGCGGGTATATACCTCATCTTGGATGAAGTACTTACCCGCCTGCGGCTTGCCATTGTAACGGTCCTTATACTGCACCATTGGTTCAGTTTCCTTTGTTCTCTAGTGGCCATTATCTCTGATATCAACTTCAAAGTTATTCATGAGGTTGATAAGTAGTTTTCAATATAAGGCGGTTATATACCTTAGACCTCGGTGTTTAAAGTGCCCCTAACCTCAAAATTTTTTATTGTCTTATTTGGAAGAACTTTTAAAATGATAAGTAATTTCTTTTGAAAAACTTCTTCGCTTTCTTTTTGAGATATACCAGTTTGTTTGATATGCAAATATCTGGAATTTCGTCACACATGCATAATGAGTTATCAGAGAATGTTATATATCTTTGCGTTCATCAAATAAAAACACTAAAGTGTGAATAACACGTGTGTGCGTTTCTCCCACAACACCAAACTTCTCGATTTTAAAGGATTTCGTTCGAGAATGAAAGAGATATACACATTTCTCCAATAAGTCATTATGCATGTGTGACGAAATTCCATACATTTGCATATCAAACAAACTGATATATCTCAAAAAGAAAGCAAAGAAACGAAAATCTTCAAAAGAAGTTACTTTATCGTTTTAAAAGTTCTTCCAAACAAGACAATAAAACATTTTGAGGTTATGGGCACTTTAAGCGATATATCAATTCCTCGCCCTCGCGTCGATAATCGCTTAAACGTCACGGTATATAACCTATACATAAACATCAGCCGCTCATGTTTTAACTACTAAAACGAACCCGACTAGCCATACAGTGTTACAATAGCTAACCTGGTCATATTCTTTAAGCTTGCTTGGAAGTACAGGTCCGATGTGCCACATACTACATTGTTGTTATATCTACAGGGGTGAGGACAGTGATGTTGATCAGAGCATAGTCAATCGATTTATGGTGTAGAAACTTTTGGCAAACTTCAAAGCGACTAAGAAATGAGTTGCGGTTTATGTTCGAACGATCCTCACTTTTGTTTCAACCCCCGGTGCGACAACTAGGCCTCAAATGAAATATAATTTTCAAGTTCTTATTTCCTGGTAGAAATAATTTGACCAAAATAATTTCTGATTTCTGGCGTTCAAATCACGAAAATCAGTGGTCAGTGACCGCCGACCCCCGTTATTTGTAGCGCTGGTTCAGTAACCGTCACTGATCTCGAAAGAAGACTGGATCGAGCAACTATTGTTCAGAAAATTAAGCCAGAAGTCCGCCATTATTAAGGGACCAACTGAGGATCCTATGAGGTTTTTTGTTGGATTATGTGCTCTTACCATCGACAAAATATAATAATTTTACTATAAAGAGTACCAGAAGATATTTTTCAAATTACTGGGTAAAACGATTCATGGCCTATCAACAGATTTACTGCGATTTTGGTCCCTTAGTAATGGCCGCCGTTGGCTCTAATTATCCAGTGAGAGAAGCCTAATATGAGACGTCAAATTATGTTCAAGATTTTATGCATTTAATGTTAACAAAGAAACTATATTGGCCAGACACTAAACCTATTTCGCGAGCGTCACAGTTTGATTTGCTTGCAAACTCGGAGCTTCTAATGATCTCTCGTCAATTTACATTATGCAAATATGCAAGCTTTAAAATCAGCTCATCAGATACAATAGAAAGCTCTATCCAGTCCTATTTTTGAGATCAGTGGTCACCGTGCACAAAGTCTTTCGCCTAGTTTCCAGTCCATACTCCCATTAACTATTATCAGATGGGCAACAATAATATAATTTATAAGAATTCATTCAGGCTAGCTGACATCATCATTATCGTCGTCATTAATCTGCAGTTCAAACTCGGTCCGTGTAATCTTCCCTGACTTCAGTTTTTTGACTAGTCTTGCCTCTTTAACCAGTTCATCCATTTCACACTCATTCAATCTATCAACTTTTCTTTTCAATGGTTTCCCCTTCGCCTCTTTCACACAGTTTCGTAGGTTCTTCTTTATCTCTTTCTTCTTTACTTTCTCCCTCTTTCTCGACCAAGCACTGTTCGCCGTGTTGAGATTACGTGGTTTAAAACCCGCCACGGTGTTCTTCTTTCCTTCCTGTAGTTTTAACTGTCTTTGCTTCTCCCTTGTCTTGTCCTTGTACGGTATACCCGAAAGGTCTACCTCTACAGCGGAGAAGTTTACCAACTGCTGTCGCTTTAGTTCCGGCATCTTGGGAAGCTGAAGAAGTCCGTAGCCATATGCCAGCTTTCCGATATCAAGTTCTGGGGACCAAGACGCCATAGCAAGAATTAGTATTTAGGATATTTATTATAACGCTTTCTTTGCGGGCACCAAGCGAAATCTCATTTCATTTTATTCCTTTCTATTCCTATTCGTTGTATTTCATCTCATTTCATTTCATTCAATTTCATTTCATCTTTTCCTATTCATTTTATTTCTTTTCGCTCGATTTCATCTCATTTTATTCCATTTATTTTTATTCAATTTTATCTCATCCTATTCCTATTCATTTTATTTCATTTTACTTAATTTCATTTTATTTCATGCCATTATATTACAAAAAAAATTGAAAGTGCGTAACACCTATCTCACGTTTGGGAATTTTACATATTCGAAATATTTGGATCTTCCTGAGCAAAATCATAATATATCTTGTCAGCCGAAAATGTCATCTTCATGGACTTTTTTGCTGTTAAAGTTATCGGATGTGATGTCACAAGAGGCATTTTTGTGGCAAGTAACAAAAGAAAACTGATTTGGAATGCCTCTTGTGACATCACATCCGGTAACTTTGACGGCGAAAAACTTCGTGAAGTGACAATATATATTATGATTTTGCTCAGGAAGACCCAAATATTACGAATATGTAAAATCCCCAAACGTGAGATAGGTACTTTAAGGATTCAGTCGAATGAAACGAAATAACATACCTTTCAGATTGAATATTAAGCCGCACTGGTGCTTGCTGTATGATTTGACAAAAGATACGAAAGCGCGGACACCTTTTTCATAAACATCCCTGCAAAAAAAGGAAACAAGAAAGTACGGTTAATTAAGCTGTTGTAATATGGTGTTTTAACATGCTGAATTGAAATAGTGTGAACTAATAATTGTGGCCTCAGAAAATATTGCTCGTTAAGTTTGTTATCTCCATAGCAAAACGTAAGAGTTGGATTTGGTTCATCATTGACCACATTGCAAATCTTCCGTCCTAACCTCCCTCTCCTCCCTCTCTTCCTTCCTTCCTTCCTCTCCTCTCCTTCCTTCCTCTCCTCTCCTTCCTCTCCTCTCCTTCCTCTCCTCTCCTTCCTCTCCTCTCCTCTCCTTCCTCTCCTCTCCTTCCTCTCCTCTCCTCTCCTCTCCTTCCTTCCTTCCTTCCTTCCTTCCTTCCTTCCTTCCTTCCTTCCTTCCTTCCTTCCTTCCTTCCTTCCTTCCTTCCTTCCTTCCTTCCTTCCTTCCTTCCTTCCTTCCTTCCTTCCTTCCTTCCTTCCTTCCTTCACTTTTCTTGTATTTCCTTTCGTTCGTTCGTTCGTTCCATCACTTTACTTGCATTTCCTTTCGTTCCTTCCTTATTCACTTTTCCGTCACTCCTATCTGTATTTCTATCTCTTTCCTTTCCTCTCCTTCCTTCCTTCCTCTCCTTCCTTCCTTCCTTCCTTAATTCCTTCCTTCACTTTTCTTGTATTTCCTTTCGTTCGTTCGTTCGTTCGTTCCATCACTTTACTTGCATTTCCTTTCGTTCCTTCCTTATTCACTTTTCCGTCACTCCTATCTGTATTTCTATCTCTTTCCTTTCCTCTCCTTCCTTCCTCTCCTCTCCTTTCTTCCTTCCTTCCTTCCTTCCTTCCTTCGTTCCTTCCTTCCTTCGTTCCTTCGTTCCTTCCTTCCTTCGTTCCTTCCTTCCTTCCTCGCTCCTTCCTTCCTCGCTCCTTCCTTCCTCCATCCCTTCCTTCCTCCCTCCCTTCACGCAAACCCACATTCACTTCTATACCACCATAAGCTAACCCCATCCATCCAACCACCTACTAATCCAAATACACACATGCCTGTCCACGCACACATCCAACGAACTCATCCACTGCTACCATGCCTGCTGCTTGCCCCATTCACAAACCTGTCTTTCATGGCCAGTTTCCTGAGCTTCGGAATAACATCTGCTGTTACATCGCTCTTTTCCGTGTACTCTTGGAGGTTCACCTAAAACGCACAATACGTTCAATTGCTATACAAGTCCAAATATATGTAAAGAAACCAAGTTCATCAAATGACGAAACGATTGTGGCCTCAGAAATCATTGCTCGTATGTTTGTGATATCCTCACACCAAATTTAGTAGGAGTTGGATTTGATTCATCACAGGCCACCACAATGCAGCTTCTTTCGAAAACACTGGTCAGATTGCGCGCGATTTTTCGTGGGCACACTTCCATAATAATGGCGGCCATCTTGGAGAGACCACCTGCGCTCTGTATTTTCTTTTTTTTCCCTTACCTTCTGATTAATTGATAAAAATTCCACATAGGTATCTTCACTTGGTAAAAGAAAGAGAAGAGCATTTCCTGATAATAAAAAGACAAAATATTCAATTACGCATTGAGGCCAATTTAAACTGTATGTATCATCACCTGTTTACGAATTACAATTATGAGTTGAATAAAGTATTTCACGACATTGTGATATCTCAATTTCATTTTCTTCAACTTCATAGAATTCCATGATGATGATGATGGTAGTAGTGGTGATGATGATGATGATGATGATGGTGGTGATAATGATGGTGGTGATGATAGTGATGATGATATAGTGCATGGTGGTGATGTTGATGGTGGTGGTAGTGATGATGGTGGTGGTAGTGATGATGATGGTGGTGGTAGTGATGATGATGGTGGTGGTAGTGATGATGATGGTGGTGGTAGTGATGATGATGCAGTCTTTGAAATTCAGAATTTTTTACGTCGGCAAAAAACTGCCGTCGCGAATTCGTCATTATCCATTTCACGTCGGCAATACTCGAATTCACGGCGGCAAAGCAGTTTATGTTTAGTTGCAGTCAAATATCTCCACGAAGGTGACTTTATAGTGCATCATCTTGAAGGCGTAAAACCACTTCTTAGTATCTTATACTGTATCTCTTGGCCCATATAGTCAAAAAAATACTACAATAAAACATATTATATACAAATATACTATTGAATCTTATTTATTATTACTTTGTCCAAGATAATTGTACGAGGAATTGAAAGAACAGAACAAAGTTACGTGAAGAATAATCAGATAAAACTGCTTTTTGTGAACAAATTCACGACAGCAAAAAAGTGCCGACGTGATACGCTATTTTCGTTATTCACGTCGGCAATCACGTCGGCAATTGCCGAATGCCGCCGCGAATTTCAACGACTGTGATGGTGGTGGTAGTGATGATGGTGGTGGTAGTGATGATGATGGTGGTGGTAGTGATGATGATGGTGGTGGTAGTGATGATGATGATGGTGGTGGTAGTGATGATGGTGATGATGGTGGTGGTGATGGTGGTGGTGGTGATGATGGTGGTGGTAGTGATGATGGTGGTGATGATGGTGGTGGTACTGATGATGGTGGTGGTGATGATGATGGTGGTGATGATGATGATGATGATGATGGTGGTGGTGGTGGTGATGGTAATGATGGTGGTGGTAGTGATGATGATGATGATGGTGATAGTGATAGTGATGATGATGGTGGTGATGATGGTATACCTTGTCTGCCTAGTCTTGCAGTCCTTCCACAGCGATGCACAAACGCACTAAATTTAGAGAAAGAAAAAAGAAAGACAACCTTATAAGAGCACAATAATTTCTTCTTTCTCTCTATCCTGGACGAAATTAGAAAAAAACAAAACCAATTTACTTCATGAATTCCAGACCTGGCATTGCTGGGAGGATCAAATTGAATAACCCAGTTGACTTCAGGAATATCCACACCTCTTGCCATTACGTCAGTACACACAAGAACACCACTAGAAATAACAAAAGCAACTATATAAAACAGGTTTCCATGTTTAGAAAACTTGACTTGAGAAACACGAGACAAAAATAACAGCTGAGTATAAAATAGGTGAGTGTTTTTAGCTTTTCAAAAGCCTCACAACAAAGATCCAGTGCATTTCACAACATTTTACTTTATGTTTTGTGATGGTTTCGTTATGAAAATATTTACAACAACGAAAAGGTCCCCAAACAAAGTAAAACCGACATAATCCTTCAATAACTGAGTACTTAAAGCGCAAATCAAATCGAAAATTAAGTTTGTCTAATATTTGAAAGAACTCTTAAAACAACGAGGAATAACAATTTACAGCTCTTCCATATTTAACTTACTTCTTGAGATATTTAGACTTAGATGATATTCAAATGAGATAATCTATGACGTAGCAAGTTGTACACAACATTGGAAAATCCTGTATATCTTAAAGATTATTGAACAAAATCACTTGAAGCTTGTCTTTAATGTTTTGTTTCATGAACTGTAGCAATTACAAAGTTTTGAGTGATTTCTGTAATAATATTAGAAAGATATACATGATTTTCCAATGTTGTGTACAACTTGCTACGTAATAGATCAGCTCATTTAAATATCACATAAGTCTAAATATCTCAAGAACTGAGTGAAATATGGAAGAGCTGTAAGTTGTTATTCCTCATTGTTTTAAAGTGCCCCTAACCTCAACATTTTTTATTGTATTATTTGGAAGAACTTTTAAAATGATAAAGTAACTTCTTTTGAAGATTTTCGTTTCTTTGCTTTCTTTTTGAGATATATCAGTTTGTATGATTTACAAATGTCCGGAATTTACGTCACACATGCATAATGACTTATTGGAGAAATATGTGTTTCTCTTTCATTCTCGAACGAAATCCTTTAAAATCAAGAAGTTTGGTGTTGTGGGAGAAACACGCATACGTGTTATTCACACTTTAGTGTTTTTATTTGATGAACCTAAAGATATATAACATTCTCTGATAACTCATTATATATGTGTGACGTAAATTCCGTACATTTGCATATCAAACAAACTGATATATCTACAAAAGAAAGCGAAGAAACGAAAATCTTCAAAAGAAGTTACTTTATCATTTTAAAAGTTCTTCCAAATAAGACAATAAAAAATATTGAGGTTAGGTGCACTTTAAGGGTTTTTCCAAATGAGATAAACTTAATTTTCGATTCATTTGCAAATTAAAAGGATTCAGCAATGTTCTGTGATCAGCTAGTGACATAATAAGTCGGTAAAAGGAAGCCTTAGCTAAACTACATTTTTGTAAATAATTATTTGTACAGGCATTTGTTGTTTAAAAAACTCGTTATTTGACTTTTGGGTAATATAAATTTGAAAACTAGAGCTTTCACAAACTAAAAAAAAACAAGAAAATATGTTGTCAAATTACCTTGATAACTTTCTGAAAGCATCAAATATCTTGTAACGTTTGTGTTTCATCTTGCCATGTATTGACATCACAACGAGGTTCTTGAGAAAGCTGAGAGGAATTTACGAAACCATTTATTTCTCGAGTACACTACCGGCATTGTCAAAATATGTCTGATGTTTAGGAATGTTACTCTGGCTTTAAAAAGTTTTTTGAATGTAACTTTAAAAGTTACTGTCCATGACCCAACGTTTCGACACTGCAATCTAGTGTCTTCATCAGGGGTGATCGTTGTAAAGTATACCCTCATAGAACCGATGATGACGTTATCTATCAACAAGATGCAAATAAGCTTCTGGTAATAAGCTTCTGGTAATAAACCACCGTCATCGCGATTCAATGGGGCGTGGGCGCTATTGATATGCCAAACCTCCAGACAACGTCTCTGATGGTACCATGGATTAGTGGTAATAATTTTGGAATTTTCCCGGTAATCAATCCGTGGTACCATAAGAGACGTTGTCTGGAGGTTTGGCATATCAATAGCGCCCACGCCCCATTGAATCGCGATGATGGTGGTTTATTACCAGAAGCTTATCTGCATCCTGTTAATAGATAACGTCATCATCGGTTCTATGAGCTTATAAATAGGGATCCTAACTTTACAACGATCACCCCTGTCGAAGACACTAGATTGCAGTGTCGAAACATTGGGTCATGGACAGTAACTTTTAAAGTTACGTGTAACTTTTAAAGTCACGTTAAAAACCTTTTGAAGTATCGTCAAAATATGTCTGATTTATCACCTGGTTGCGTTGGCAAATTATTTGTTTATTCCTAAACATTATACTTAAATGCATTTTATTTAAAAGCCGTTTCTTTTTTTACTGCAGTTGAGTTCCCTTTAACATGTACGAAAGTTATAACATATTGAAGTATCATCTCCTACGGAAGTAAGTTATTAACACAAGTTATTTTGAAAGAATACTCACTGCTTTAAGAGAATGGCGAAGTAATCAACACTGGCACACGTACTAAAGAATACAATGAGTTTCTTGTCCTAAAAAAGAGATTGCTAGATGGAGAAGAGTATTTTACCAAGAACTAAAACACTAAGAGAATCATAATACACAACATCCATGAACAAGTCACGTCATTTCCCCCGCCTTTTTGTTAGTTTTGTGAATAAAGAGTCAACTACTTTGTTTCTTTCAATTTTTCATCTTAAAGGACATTGGCAATAAAAATTAAGTTTATCTAATATGAAAGAACTCGTAAAATGATAGAGTAACACCTTTTACAACTTTTCCGTATTTTACTTCGTTTTTGAAATCTTTCAGTTTGTTTGATATGTAAATGAGATGGTCTCTGACGCCAGGTGCAGGCCGCAGGGTAGAGCATTTTCACTCATTAAAAAAGTCTTATTTCTCAGTGCAATGCTAAGTTTACAACGTTCATTATCATGATGAGTTATTATACGCACATTTTCAAGTAAATTTGTGGAACAAATTTGAAGATGTAACTAATATTTTAATGAGTGAAAATTCTCTGCCCTGCACCTGATGTCAGAGACCATCTCATTTACATATCAAACAAACTGAAATATTTCCAAAACGAAGTAAAATAGGGGAAAGTTGTAAAAGGTGTTACTACTCTATCATTTTACGAGTTCTTTCATATTAGATGAACTTAATTTTTGTTGTCAACTTCCTCTAACACCTATTTGGTATTTGTTTTGGATCAAACCAACGTTTGTAAGAGAACTTAATGTGTCGAAAAATACTTAAATAATAAAAGATAATTCTGTTGCTAAAGTATTTTGCTTTCAATGTAATACCTTATTTTTCTTTAATAGTGAAACAAGTTGTGAGACCTTTTCATCTGGTGGACAAATCTATAGGATAAGAATATGTGTTACTTGACCCTGTTTATTTGTTGATAACCTTGCTTTTAAGTATTTCAGGTTTTTGTACATATCCCACTTCCCATCAGACAACACTCTTGCGGATAACAAGTCTTTAATACAGTGGAACCCCGTTATAACGAACCTCCCGGTGTAACGAACAAAATTATTGGGCCCGGCGAAAGGTATAGCATTGAACAGAACCCCGTTATATTGTAACGAACCCTGATATAACGAATTCTCCGTTATAACAAACACAATCCACTCAAGGCACAAATGTCAACTTTACTCGGATATAACGAACATGTTATCACAGAAATAAAGTTGAATGCGAAACAGACGATTAATTCTAAAAGAATCACAATTTTTGTCAACAATTTATTTATGCAACTTTTTGCTTTATAATCTATCTTCTTTGTCTTTTTTATCAATTCCATCAACTTCTTCACTTTTGACGGCTTTTTGTGTTGAAAGGTTTAGGTTGCCGGAATTTCTAACCCAATGCCTTTGTTTCTTCTCTTTCCGATTACTTGGACTGAAATATGTCCTCCATGTTTCAAAAACAAGTGGAATATGCACGAAAGCGTCAATGGCACATGACCCACGATTTCTCGCCTTCCACAATTTTTTCAAAAGTTAAATAATTATCAACAAACCGCGATATAACGAACGCTTTTGTCGTTTCCCCACAAATTCGTTATGGGTTTTCGATATAACGAACCCCCGTTATAACGAACAAATTTTCCAGTCCCCTGCCAGTTCGTTATAACGGGGTTCCACTGTATACACTCAACACCTAGAACAACACTAGCCTCCTCTGCAGGCAACTCTGTACTGTCTTCCTAAACCGTGGCTTTCAAACAATGTTTGGACACATACCATGTAGAAATTCTCTAACGATACCGGCGTTCTCTGAGGGACATCACTATTCTTGTGTTTCTCAGTGACCGTTACTCGTACTGGATTACGAAGACCAGCTCTTACTAAAGCCTCAAGTTCATCTGTCTGGGTTGCTGAGAATAAGCCCTGAATGTCAGAAGAAAGCAAATTAATATGGGAAAGTACATGAACTTTATTTCATATTCATCCTCAGGGCAACATTATAATTGCTTACGGTACGTCGTTGTTTTGGAAGGAACCCAAGAATGGTATTAATACTGCAAAATATGAGAGTATAAAGAACCTTAAGCATACAGGAAAGTACTAGAATTAATACAATTTATTCTGGATTGAAAGACATTCATAGAAATGTAATAGATTATACCAGGATATGAAATGTATTTTTACCTTTTTGAAAAGCCCATGTCAAGAAGTCGATCAGCTTCGTCGAAAACCAGCACTTCCTTAGTGGGAAAAAAAGGGGGGTAGGTTCAAAACTAACAGTTATTGAGAGTTTATTATATTAACCCTTTGTGTCAGAGGAGTGACCAACATATAACTTCTCCTTATAATATCAATGGTTAACCAAGCATAGAAGTAATGAGAATTAAGGAAATGATCACCAAAGATAAACAACTTGACCAATAAGGAGAATATGTATGTTGAACCCACACCCTGCGATTCTAGTGCAGTGCTCTGACCACTGAGCTATGGAGGCCATTGCCGAGAGCCTAGTCACAAGTTCTGTATATATAGTGGTGGTAATAGTAATACCCAAAAATCTTCTCCCAGGATTACCACCACTATATATACAGAACTTGTGACTAGGCTCTCGGCAACGGCCTTCGTAGCTCAGTGGTCAGAGCACTGCACTAGCATCGTGGGTTCAATTCCAGCCGGAAGGCCTTGAAGTTGCATTTTTCGCAACTGGTCCTGGTTTGGTCTTAAAGAGGTATATAATTATTCCAAAACTCGAAATTTTCCTCCACCATAAATCCTTAGAACATGTAGTTTAGTCGAGTGAAATGCAAAATATTACTTGTAATATACCCAGAATCTTATCCCGGTATTACCACCACTATATATACAGAACTTGTGACTACGCTCTCGGCAACAGCCTCAGTAGCTCAGTGGTCAGAGCACTGCACTAGCTAGCATCGTAGGGTCGCGGGTTCAATTCTAGCCATCATGGCCTGAATGTTGCTTTTTCGCAACTGGTCCCGGTTTGGTCTTAAAATGTATATATTCCTACATTTGAAATTTTCCTTCACGAGATGTGATGCAACCTCTCTTACCAAGTGCTTTACACAAGCTCCAAGATCTAAACCATCTGGTTTGTGAGTGAATATGTCATCAAGCCTTCCAGGAGTGGCAACAATGATATTGCCTCTACAAAAACATGAACAATGGTTTCAAGAGATGTTCCAATCTAACACGCATTATTATCAAGCAATATTTCTGTCATGTTGTTATGCATATGATAAGTTTTGCCATTTGGTAGGTTCAAATTATTCAATTCATTGAACTGATTATTGTCAGTAGAATATTAATGTATATATAGCAAAGTGAAAAGGTGGTAAACTGCCAAGAATTTAGTGACAAATACTGACATCAGTTTCTAGCTGATGAAGGGCTCTGCTCGAAACGTCAGTATCTCGTCACTAAATTCTTGGCAGTTTACCACCTTTTCACTTTGCTATATATTCAAAACACTGTCTACGCAGCACTCTACTTTTTTATTAATGTATATGCCTGCCTTGTGTTCTAACCAGTCAACAGTTGGTCTTCAAATGAGATCTTTTCTGTTACGTATTGTAACTTGTTTCAAGGGCATCTGCAAGCAAGTTTAGATGGAAAAACAATCCCCAAATACCTACCCATCTTTCTTAAACTTCTGAACAGCCTGAGATGGATTTGTTCCACCAATGAACAGGGACTGTCTATTTGAAACCAAAACAAACTAATCTGTAAAAGCATGCTGCAACTTAATTATTATCACTATCTTGCAGCCTTAGCCAGGAATGCTTACATGTGCTGTATTGTACCTCATAAATGAATGATGTTTTGTAAATATTGACACAACTTCATCAATTTGAACAGCAAGTTCTCTTGTTGGAGTTACAATAAGAGCAAGAATATCATGGATTTTCCATTTCCTTTCCCTGATCATAAAAAAGATTTAAATACACATTTATTATATAGCTACTAGTAGGATATATGAGCTATCTCGCAATTTGATTGGATTTCACGACAACCTGAAGTTGATTCGCTGCAAGATCATTTTGCTACAACCTGAAGTTGATTTGCTACAAGGCCAAAATAAAAAATACCTTGGTTTCCGGTTTCCCGACCCTACCTAGTTTTTGGCCAGTAAAATACCGACCCTAATCTTTTTATTGAAATTTTGAGAAGCCTGGGCATGAGTTGCAGCTTGATTTGCATCCTGGGATAGCAAACATGGCTGCCAATCCTGGCAGCATCCTCAATATCAGCATGGTTTGGTAAAACCTATTGTTCGTCCATGCAATGTTTGAAAAAAAAGTAGAAAAAAAAAGTAGAAAAACCGACCTAGGAAACCCAGGTATTTTTTTTCTTGGCCCAAGTAATTTTGTTACAACCTGAAGTTGATTTGCTACAAGTCATTTTGCTACAATTTCACAAAGTTGATTTGCTATAGGGAGAAATGTTAACAAACAACGGTGAATGTGCATTTTGTTTTCATGATTACCAGAAGAACTGCACCAGAACTGGGTCTGAAATGTCAAATATACCAATTTCAAGGGATTTTCTTTACATTGCTTCGTTCCGTAAGAAGAATAAGAGCGATAATTTCCAAAGAATAATATTTCTGTTGTTATACGATCTTTGATTGGTCATTATTCATTAATAGTAAAT
This sequence comes from Chrysogorgia sp. JL179-B06, assembly GCA_035772405.1. Classification (NCBI taxonomy): domain Eukaryota; kingdom Metazoa; phylum Cnidaria; class Anthozoa; order Scleralcyonacea; family Chrysogorgiidae; genus Chrysogorgia; species Chrysogorgia sp. JL179-B06. The sequence continues at coordinate 1,810,909 of JAYKKM010000076.1, read as the reverse complement.
TGCGCAGTGTATCTCTGTAGTCTGTCAGTGTACTTCATGTTGTAGTAAAAATTTTAATGCATTGGGTTGTCCCAGGAAATATGTGCCATCCGAAGGGTGAGGAGGTAAAATTAACTTCAGGGCGATTCTCCCGTCACACATGTGACTTTGCTATTCACACTTAGTGTGAAGCCCAAAGGAATAGCAATGTCATGTGTGTGACGGGGGAATCGCCCTTCAGATTAACTGAAATTATTGTAGGATGTCCGAAGAGGAGGACCCATTTGCCATTTCCTCCGTGGGGGAGTATGGATATTTTCTGGAATGACCCATTATATTTACTTGTATTGCTTCATAAGAATTTCTATAATTGGTATCACAAAAGCCAATGTTTTTCCAGAACCAGTTACCTAAAAGTAGAAAAAGAACTGCTAAACTACATAGTATTATGGAGTAAGGTTTTCACTTGCAGGACAAAAGTAGCAACATTCCCTTGCATTTTGGGAAAATTCAACAAAATATGTGCATTTTGATGTCATATTGGTAAGATCTATATCACTATATAGTTATAGCTCTATCTGATTTGTTTCAAGGGATACTCCAGCCAAACTACAAATGTAGTTCATGTGAAAGATCTTACTGACTTTAGTTTATTTCCAAAGTTTCAGCATTCTTATCAATTTAGTTAAGAAGATATGGCTTGTTGAATTTTGACGCTACCTTTGTTTCTCAAATATGACGTCACTGAGTTCTTCTATCTCGTGTTATGCCTAAGAAGCTCCTCTACTTTACAGAATGAGGAACTAAATAGTTTATTTCGACTAATCTATCACTATGTGATAGCCATCAAAACAACTCCACTGCCGATAAAGAATCACTCAATGACGTCATATTTTCAAAACCAATATGGCGTCAAAATCCTCACATTTTCAACTTCAACTAGCCATATCTTCTTAACTAAATTAATAGGAATGCTGAAACTTTGGGAATAAACTAAAGTCAGTAAGATCTTTCATATGAACTACATTTGTATTTTGGCTGCAGTATGCCTTTAAAGTTCTTTGAACTTTAACAACTTTGAGCATAAATTTCAAACATCTCATCTTTAATTCTTTTAAAAGAGGGAGCAAGCCTTTACTTACTGCTTCTGCAGCTATATCCTTGTTGGACATAAATAAAGGAATTGTTGTTGCCTATAAGAATAAAGAAAACTTTAGTGTCGTATGATTTTTCTTGGTACATGTCCAGCACGTGTCTCAGTGTCTGTGTTAATAATTATTAAATGCAATTTCCCTATGATTTCTTTATATTTCAAACGAAGAATAACTAAGCAACACAAAACTCGTATCAAAAAAGGGACACCCAATAGTTTCGTACCTGTACAGGGGTCATACAATTGAAACCCATGTCGATTAAAATGCCTAAAGTTGAACTACTCAACGCAGGATTTAAATTTGACCACAAATCCGCCATGTTGTCTTCCATGCGGGATACGAGGCCGCTTTAGGGATAATAAAGGCTATGATGCATTATTAATATCTTATCGCGGTGTATAGACTTTTCGTTTGTTTTGTTGACAGCATTAGATGTTTATTTCTCAGCTGAAGTAATTACTTGGTTTGTCTTCACACTGGCACGTGTATTTTGTTTATTAAAATAGATTATTTAAAATGTTTAGTCCACATTGTCCATCATAATCCTCGAAGATCCTCGGACGCCAGTTTCTTGGTCACGTGTTCAAAGACAGTTACGCCCAGCGCCGTGAGTAGTTGACTTGCGTAGCAAAGCCGTTCTGTGGAAGAGTTTTTGCAATCGGTTTTTATCCTTTTTCAATCCAAGTCATCTCCGTGCCATCGACATGGCCGATAAGGACGAAGACGTTTTTATGGCTAAATTGGCTGAGCAGGCTGAAAGATATGATGGTAAATGTTGACATAGTCGGTTTCTTTCGCCACAAGCTCTCTACTTTCTTGGTGTCATCCACTTCGCAGTTGCTAGGCTGACTTGTGTTTCGTTTATATCATTTCCCGAAGCGTTACTTTTTCTTTAGGCATTACTGAACATAAAGTTCGTACCCAGGCACATGTCTGATGCTAATGCCGACGTAAATAATTTGATTTCTTCGCTTAAATGGTTACGTAGTGATGCTATTACACAACCCTGTCAACTGTGTAAAGTTATATAAAGCGTCCTTTGGGAAGGGAAGAGAGGTCGAGCGTTAAATTGCCTGTTTGGGTTTGTTTGTTTTTAGAAATGGTGCAGCACATGAAGAAGGTTGCCCATATTGGTGTCGAGTTAAATACGGAAGAGCGAAATCTGTTGTCAGTTGCTTATAAAAATGTCATCGGCACTCGCCGAGCATCATGGCGGATTATCAGCACCATCGAGTCGAAGGAAGAAGAGAAGGAAGCCAGCTCCGACAGGCTCGAAGTCATCAAAGAATGCCGCATGAAAATAGAAAAGGAACTCAAGGATATTTGTTCAGACATTTTGACACTACTGGACGAACGTTTGATTCCTCTCAAGACCGAGGGCAATTCAGAATCTCAGGTTTTCTACAAGAAAATGTACGTATACAATGACAACAATTAATATTCTTCATTGACCTTGTTAGTATGTTTAATTCATTGTTCAATCCGTAGCAAAGGAAGACAAAAATTCGTTTCCACTATGTGTTTTACGATCACTTGCTTAAGAAATGATGCTTGGTACAGAAAATTGTCAAACAATTTTGCCTTGAGGATTTTCTTATCAAATGTTCAATCGAGAATCTGCTAAGATTCGCATAATAATAGATCGCGCCATTGAAAAGCCATCACTTGGACTTTGAAATGCTCGATTCATTATTACAAATGCTGTGCTAAGGCATTCTAAAGGGGTGTCTGTTTGGCAAAGATGAATTGTGAAGAGAAAAAAATTTGCTGCAGTTATATATTATATATTATATAAGTGCAGCTGCTTGAAGAAAATTCATCAATATGCAACATAACAGCATATGTTTTTGTCATTCAGGCAAATATTATCAGACTTTTGCAAATGAATTTGGGCATGCTTTTCGAGACCATTCTGAAATTCTACTGATTTGAAGTAACTGGGATCACTAATGACATGTCTTGAGATGAAGTATTAAACAGGCATTGTCGCAAATGTCTTGTTCCTAAAAATAGGGTCTGTTGCTATATTATCCAGATTGAGTCTTGTTATCTCAATATTCAGATATTCACGCAATTGATACACCAATTGGGAATATATTACTTTAATTTCTATTCAACCACTGACAACAATATAACGATAGACATATAGTTATAAATAATAATAATAATAAAGACTTTATTTCTGTGTCAGTTTACATCTAGCTGAGGAAAATTTCCTCTACTAATTGGGGACACCTAACTACCTACTACAATATACCTAGACCTAGTCAAAATAATTAGAATAGATACTATAGTGTTTATACATACTTCACGAATTACAAAGCGTGCAATTGGTACAACTATTATCGTCCAGTAATGACTGTACGTTGAAATTGCGTATGACCTTTTTGAATTGATTGTGTGATGGTAAATTCCTAATTTCCGAACTTAGTTCACTTCAACACACTAATTATATTAGTTGAGATCCAAGGAGCAGTCCAATATGTTGTTAAAGCTATTAGGTTTATCCTTTTTTCCAAGTTAAACTGGTATACGAGATTAATGTATTTAAAATATATAAATATTATATATATTGTGTACATTTAAAACAGCCATAAACAAAAAAACAACATCTTACTATGTATTACTGCAAGTTCTCATTAGGATTTCAAAGTTAATATTGTGAACTAACATGAATAAAGGTGTTTAGTTGCACAGTAGATGGTCGTTATGTTCAAGTGGTTGTGTTTGAATTGCATTTGATTGCCATAATTGCATAAACATTGGTATAATAATTATGAAAGATAAAAATCATAATCACCGATTGTATATGCAAGGCATACATCACTTGGATTCAGTTTTGATGATATCAATGTTTTTATAGTATATGTTATCAAAGTATTTGCCATTTTTGACATTAATAATCACAATTATAGATTCATTTGTCACTTTTGATATGAATAATCTGGCTTTAATCAAAGAATTGTCACTTATTGTTAGGCTTGGGCGGTTTTGCTTAGAATAAAAACCGCTAAACCGTCCGATTCTAAACCGGAAAACCGGTTTTTCACAATTTACGCAATTTCAGTTTTGAACTAATGGCAGGAAGTCAAGGAACGCAAATTTTTAATAGCGCTTTACGTCATAATTTGGCTGTATACAGAGTAATTATAAAGGACTGCGTAGATCACGGCAAAATATTGAACAAAAAAACAAACGTTCAGCGATAACGAAACGAAATTTTAATAAGAACTAAACAAAATTATACATTGTAACTTGTCAAGAAAAAGTCAGAAACGTTTTAAGAATAAAGAATTCACAGGTTTTTAGCCAAGAAAACCAACGTATCACCTTGTGTGGGTTCCGGACCACAAACAGACAACTATTTGCGTGCAAGTTTGGCTAACGAAGGGTATACAGCTGCGTGCATATTCGACGGGATGATGATCTCGGAGATGTCGATGTAGGTTGGAAGTATTTCCCCCAGCAGCACGGACTTTCCTCAGGCAAAGCTTGCATGTCGGCAGGTCATTGTCGTTTTCGTCTTGTCTAAATCCGAAATATTGCCAGACAGGAGAGGCAGCAACCTGGAGAGGCAGAGACCTTTTTTGGCCGCAATTCGACGTTGACGTTTGTGGCAGAGATGATTTGCACGCAGTGTTATTGTCTGTATATATAATCTACCAAATTTGGTATCAGTGCGTGGCATGAAATTAAATATGTGATGACGGTTTTCCGGTTTTTCTAAAAGCTAAACCGAAAAAAACGGAAAACCGGTAAACCGCCCAAGCCTACTTATTGTATTGATCCAAAATCCACTTATCAAGTTTTTATGATTTTGTAGGAAAGGAGATTACAAGCGTTATATTGCAGAGTTCTCTTCTGGTAAAGATAGGAAACAGTTTGCTGAGGAATCTTTGGTGGCATACAAGGAAGCAACGGATGATGCTGCCTCATTGCAACCAACCAACCCAATCCGTCTAGGCTTGGCCCTTAACTTCTCAGTGTTTTATTATGAGATCTTAAATTCTCCAGACCGTGCCTGCCGGTTGGCCAAGGGCGCCTTTGATGATGCTATAGCTGAATTAGATACCCTGGAAGAAGATTCCTACAAAGATAGTACTTTAATTATGCAGCTGCTTAGAGATAATTTAACGTTGTGGACATCGGATATGCAAGCCGAGGGTGATGGTACGTATAATATACTCGAGTCTTATGAGCATGTTACTGTTATTAGTAGTGTGTATTTAAAGATAATTTTAAGTTATCACATTAAGGGATGAGCCGATAATCTGTTACCTTTTAGCTAGGAATGAGCCGAAAATCTGTTGCTTTTTAGCTAGGGATGAGCCGATAATCTGAAATAAATTCAACTAGAAGCTTATCGGTTATCGGCCAATCACAAAGACATATATCTGCTGTGCCAATAAATAGTATGTTGGCATTTATACTTGTGATCTTTTGTTTGCCAAGAAAAATGCCAACTTGTTTATAAGACAGATACTGTTCCACAATAAACTGATCAAATATGACATTGTACATCAGATTTAACATGACATATTAGGTGAAACAACTATTTACTAATACTTTTCAAAATAAATTTATTACTATAATAAATTCAACCTTCATCTATTGTAAAGACGTTTCTGTTAGACTGTTACTAGTAACACATAGTATACACATTCTTTTTTCCCCATTGTTTTAGGACCAGCTAAGCCAGAAAATGAATTGCAAGATGTAGAAGACCAGGATGTAGTAGAGGACTAACTAAATCCATATTAAATAAACAATACAAAAGGATTTTTTCATATTTTAGTTTAACTCTTTGTTCATCCAATGTGTTTGAAAAAAAGGATTTTATACTTTCTGGCTTGTTCCACAAAAATGTTTAATTGCTTAGTGGGACACATGTTGGAAATGAGTTGGAAATTTTATGTTGAGATTTCCTTTCTTATGTCCATGTGAATCACAAAATAATAATCTACGGCAAAGTAGTGTAAGTTTTGAAACTTACTGCTTCTAAATTAAGTCTGCATTGTCCAACAAGTATTCCCAGATCTGTATGGTGCTTCAACATGTAAATAAATAAACATGGTATCACTTTGTGCTCTTTTTTTCCAAGATCAAAATAATGAAAATCTAGTTTGCCCCCATGTTTATGTAAAGGATAAAAGCCGAAACGCAATCCATTATTTGAGAGAATGGAGTTCACCGAGCCTGCAGGGCGAGGTGCAAGTCCATTCTCTCAAATAATGGATTGGGTTTAGCCTTTTAGACTGCTTAACTCTTTCCTGTCCGGCTCAGTCAAAAGGGGTCATAGAAGACCCCCGAAGTCGTCAATCGAAAAACACGGCACACGGTAATGCAAGATTAAAAATTGAAATTCGACAAGTGCCAGACACATGAGATCCACTCACACGCCAAGTTTGATTTGATTTCATAAACAACTCTGAGATTGGTGGCATTTTGAATTTTCATGATGCTATGCAGGATGGCCTTTTCTAGAAAAATGGAAGTTTTTCAACCTCATTTATGATAATTAATGCTAATTTATATTAACATAGTGTCTTGTTCGGAAAATTCAAAAGCATTGGTAACAGCCGGTTTATTGGGCTTTCAGAAAAGGTATAGATTTTGCAACAGTTATGGATATTTCCCGAGATATCAATAGAACAAAGAGGTAGTTCAATTTTGGATGTTTTTCAGCTGGACAGGAAAGAGTTAAAACCCAGCTTCCATAAATTAGTGTTGAAATGAATTGCTATGTTTGCACATCTAATGCTTAGCAATGGGTAACAAATAATGGACATTGACTGAGAGAAGTATTCATGTGAAGTTGTTGAGTGAGAGTTTGTAAACAAATGGCGGAATCCAGTCGAGATGTGGGAAGTGATACTGATGGTATTTTGAGTGTAAGGAAAAGACACATTGGAATTGAATTAAAAAGGATTTTTATGTATTAATGTTATGGATGATGCATAAATTAAATACACATTGCATTATATTGAAAAATAATGAAAACCTACAACAATAGGGTCACAATACAGCTGGGTTTTAACATTCATTAACTTCTTCCCAAGGTCAGTGTTAAGTTAACTGTGGCTTCACCATCTGACAATTGTTTACGAAAATAATTTATATACAGTGTAAGGTTTAGGTTATCTGCAATAAAACCATTCTCATGTCAATGCTATGATTTGTATTGCAGTTAATATTTACATAATCTTTGAGTTGTCTAAATTTAGAGCACATTTTGCACCTATGGTACTTGACCATACCTGTATGGGGGTCTTCATCAGAACCACCAGGTAGTATCATGTTTTATGCACCAATTACTAATTCATGTTATATTAAAAGACACCCTAACCCCCGCCTTCAATTGGTGCGTGAAACATAACGATATAACCCACCACAGGCAGACTAATGGGTAAAGATGTAGCTTCTTGAATAACAGATTTGATTGGTCATTTTACCACCTTTTTATCCAATCAGGAACCTAGTAAACATGCCCACTGGTTAGTAACCAACGGCCAATAAATACTTAGCTTCCACTAGCTACGTAATGACGCTATTGCACCAGTGTTGCCATTTTGGATGTAAGTCACTAAACAAGAGATTAAGCTTAGTGACGCATCTGTGAAAGGCAATTTCCTTCCTTTGTGGCAACACTGTATTGCAGTGTGACAAGTCTTTTGTTAAAAAATCACTGTTTCTATGTTGCGTTTGCATTAAACCTGCTCGCACTGTTGTTTTACCTTACCAAACCATGAACCAATCACAATGCTACGTTCGTTCACGTGACATGTTTGGTGTAACAATCCAAGAACCACACATTTATCATCGATTCCCCTTTATCATGTTCTACTCGGTGCATGCAGTGTTAGCATTATTGATGAAGAGATATATAGATGGATATACAGTACACTTACTGCTACTCTGGCCTATAGCTAGTCTGGGTATGTACTTCATCTTGCAAGATATAGTGAACTTATACCTAACCCCAAAACAACTTAGACCCTAACCACCCCCCCCCCCCCCCTCTCCTGCCTAATGAGTTTTGTAACCTTGATCTCTTGTTTAGTGGTGTGGGTTCGCTAGATCACTGCAAGATGAAGTACTTACAATAGTCTGTCATACTACCACTGTAATCTCGGAATGCAGGCTCTCGTCCCAGGCGCTTATTTTGCAACCAGCCGCGTGACGCGCGCGTGGATGACGAGGCAGCTTCTTCAGTACTGCATATATTATTAAAAGAAGAAATAAGAGAACTTCAATGTGTCGAAAAATACTTAAGAATACTTACGTATTTCCATAGACGACATCTTGGACGATGTGTCACTGTGTCCTTCTTCAGTACTTTCGGTTACATCTGCAATTATATTACACCACTACAACCAAGGCCTGTTTCAAACGTGGAGAATTTATCTCATGTGTTGAATGTAATACTTCGCATTACACACAGGATGTTCGACGTTCGACCATGTGTCGAATCTAATACGTGGCCTTGTATAGTTACGGGACAGTAACACAGACGATACATGGACGATCGTCAAGCTCATATCCTCATAAAAATTATCCTGAGTCCCGGACAGGAATCGAACCTGTAACCTTCTGATTGCTGGTAACACGCTCTAACCATTGAGCTAGGTTACAATGATGTACTGGTTCGATTGTACTGCCTATGCGACAGTCACTACACATAATGTGGAAGAGCATACAGACGATACATGGATGATCGTCAAGCTCATATCCTCATAAAAATTATTCTGAGTCCCAGACATAAATCGAACCTGTAACCTTCTGATTGCTAGTGACACGCTCTAACCAATGAGCTACCGAGACTCAACGAAGAGCGAAGGTTACAATGATGTGCTGGTTCGATTGATATATGTGTCACTATATATCAGTAATGCTTGGATGTGTTAATATTAACACTGATGTAGTGAATGCGGGTGGGAGAGCTTGGAGTACACAGACGACACATGGATGATCGTCTCATTGTCAAGCTCATATCCTCATAAAAATTATTCTGAGTCCCGGACAGGAATCGAACCTGTAACCTTCTGATTGCCGATGAGACGCTCTAACCATTGAACTAACGAGACTCAGATGGAGAGCGAATTAGGTTACAATGATGCACTGGTTCGATAGATATATGTACTGCGTATATATGTGGCAGTCACTATATATCTGTAATGTTTGGATGTGTTAATATATACACTGCTGTAGTGAATGTGGAAGAGCTTGGACTAGACATGCGATACATGGACTATCGTCAAGCTCATAGTCCTCAGAAAAAATATTCTGAGTTGCGGACATGCAGTACAATTTCCAACAGGTTGTGCATTCTTCGGATACTATTGTTTCTAGGCATAAAAACGCGTTTTGTTTCACGAGATATACTTTACTTCACTTTTCCGCGTTAAAATAAGTCATGGTACACGCATTCTCTGTGTTCGCGCACAGACTGACACAGTGGCACCTACAATATTAAAAAAAAATCCTCGGCCGTATCAACGAGATGGATGCGTGCTGACGCTTAGGCTGTTAAACTGCTCTCTGAGTTTTTCGCGTAATTGCTGTCTTTGGTTAAACAACTGTTTCTGATTTGCTTTGAACTGCTGGATTTCTTCCTTGGAGATCTTCACGTCTGTTTCAGGCAATGCGTCACCCTAAAAACGTTCAACCCAAAAACCAGGTATTACCGTCTACATTTAAAAAGATCCTATATTCATTACAAGGCTTGTAAAACCGCAACAGCAATCGCCAATTACTGTGGTTCCATTACAACAATAGAACAACAAAAATAATACAACAACGTTAATAAATACGAAAAAGCGATCCAACATTATCAATGGGATTTCCACCTCCGCCCCACGATCCACCCCTCCCGATCGCTCCCCTCAGTCACATGAGCCCCCAGTCGGAACGGATTTAGTCGACGAGAGCTGATGAGACAAAGGGAAGCGACCGAAGAGAGCAGATCACAAGTTAAAAGTAGAGAGCGGAGATCCAGGTCTGGAAGGAATCTAAAAACAACAACTAGGAGTAACATTCAGACTATGGACAGAGTTACTATCATAGGACGAGAGCATGCGTGTAATAGTTTGATCTCTAGGCTCTTCATATTCTACCAATTTAAAAAACAAAATCATCTAAACAAAGCGCGCACCATATACCAACCTGACAAGGTTCGCCAGATATCCACCCCATCGACAAAAGCAATTGTTTCTCCTCGTCATCCACCGGCAATTCATCGTGCTTCTCCTCGCCATCTCGGAACAACTCGTCGCCGACTTCACCGTAAAACCCGTTACGTCCACGTGCCTTCACGTGACGACGACACGTCGATGATGACGAATACGTATCACTCGCGTCCCTCCGCCATTTCCCGCCACACTTTCCGCGACCGTCCGATCCGGAATCCTCGCAGCCGTTCGCCACCACTTCGCCATCACAGCTGCAATGTTCGTCTTCCGGCGAAGGCTCGTCAAAATGCTCGCCATCTTCCGTCATTGGTTCGCCATCCTCCGTCATTGCCTCGAGATCCTCCGTGACCTCGTTGCCATTTTTATGGTTACAATTCAAGACCTCTTCGTGTTCCTTCGGCCGCTCCTGCGTCATGCATACGTCATCGCTCTGCGCGACGTCGGCAATACTCGACAGCTCACCGTATTTACATTTCTCCTTTCGCCGGGCTCGCCTCTTTTGGCGTTTCTGCTCTCGCCGCACTTCCTTCACTTTCTCTTCTTCGAAAATCTCTTCTACAACTTGTTCCAGCCTGGAGACTCCCTGTTTCTCTTCTACCGACACCTAACGTGTTGACAAAGCGTCCATGTTAAAGAGATAGAGAGAGATAGAAAGAGATATAAAGAAAGAGAGAGAAAGAGAGAGATAGAGAGAGAGAGATAGAGGGAGGGAGATAGATAGATAGAGCGAGATAGAGAGATACCTAACGTGTTGACAAAGCGTCCATGTTAAAGAGAGAGATAGAGAGAGATATAAAGAATGAGAGAGATAGAGAGAGATAGAGTGAGGGAGGGAGGGAGATAGATAGATAGAGCGAGATAGAGAGATACCTAACGTGTTGACAAAGCAAAATATTTTTACTTGACACTTATTTATGATTACTGACATCTATTTTTGACGTTGATATGACTTGTACATGGTTATTATACCGCGTAACTGTTTCTGTCACTGAGAGTAGTTTTCTAATGTACCAACTGCTTAGATTCCACGGAGCATCGTTGTATGTGCGCAGCTTCAACCTCGTTATTTTGAATTCCACTCAGTTTTATTCATTTTGTTCTTTCAGTGGAGTTCGGAAGAATGGTTGGGGCTGTGCGTGTGTGTTGGTGCATCGTGAATTCCAAGCAGTTGGTCCGAGCACTTTATGTATTGACTTTTTGGTTGTTCTTGTACATCTATTTTTAATTTCAACGGGAAGGTGCCTCGCATGGGTCCTCGAGTCCCGTTCGCGCTCTTTCCGTTGGATATTTTTTGTAATTACATTAAAAGCGTTCATGTTAACTTGTAGCCCAACAAACGGTTTTGCTAATAAACAAAGTACGGTGTGTTTACACCGACAAACAAACAAAAGATTCAAACTAAAACCATTTTTTCTCTTCGAGTACCTCGAAGCTTCTCCTCAGCGTGTTTATTCCAAGATAAAATAACATTTGCCAAGTTTGCTCTTCAGTTCTCAATTTTTGCCACAGGTGATGGAGTTGCTCCCACATAAATACAGCCAGACACGTGAGAACCTGAATACAAACAAAAAAATCTGTTCAAAAATCTGTTCATGCATTGTTGTTCGTGGTTGAATTCCAGTGCAAACTCACATTATGAAAAACTTAATATCAAAAACATGATATCGTATATAGCAAAGCGAAAAGGTGGGGTGAACTGCCAAGATTTTTAGAAACGAAATACTGACGTTTCGAGTGGAGACCTTCATTAGAGTAAGACGTGGTATGTGTACATACTTCTTCCTGTGCGGTGTCCATGGATTTGGCGTGTCTTTCTCGTCGCCTAGAATGTGACAGTGTTTACATAATATTATATATTGTTATATTAATAATATAATATACATGAAAAAACTTCTGCATTCTGCTTGGCTGAGAGCAGTGCACTTTAGAGAAAATACAGTGCAGAAAAAAGGAAAGAGTGCAAATTTTTTGTGAGAAAATATTTTTTGAAAACTTGTTATAACAATAAAACGGTTCATTTTTTGTGAAAAATATTTTTTCTTCACATGAGTCGCGTGTAAAAATCACTTCCTGTTAAATTTTGCCATGTATATTATTAATAAGTATAACAGTATTGTTTCTCGTACAATTTGAAAAAACACGCACTCGTAACTTCCTTAAAACTTTACTCTCTTCTTAAAACATGGACTCGTCCTTTGGACTCGTGGTATTTTGATGGTCTTTCACATGAGTATGAGTATGATTTCTTTTGAGTCGATCACGCAGGATAAGGTTGCCCTATTTATCCGAGCCAGAAGCTCGTGTTTTAAGCGTTCGACTATTCAGTTTATCACTCTTAGGTGAACGGAAAACCCAACTGATTAGGGATTCCGAGGGCCTACGATTTAAGGTCGTTTTCCGAGAAGACCCGAAAGTCTTACCATTTGCTGACCAGTGTTGTTGCAAAGGCAGCACCTTCTCCTCAATTATTTTAAGACCAATTATTATTAGAGTGGTCGTCCGACCAAGGATTTGAACCCATGTGTGATAACCACTAGACCACAACAGCTGGTATAATGAGGAACTAAATAGTTTATTTCGACTAATTTTCATCCAAGGAGCATTCGCAACAGCTATCACTATGTGATCGCCATCAAAACAACTCCACTGCCGATAAAGAAGCCCTCGATATATTATGTGATATTGTATTTTTTATTATATATTATAACGTGAAGTTCGATTTGGCAAAAAGTGTCGCTTGATCATGGAAAATTTATAACTTCGCGAGGCTTGCTCTTTCGATGGAAATGTTGTTCGAATTAGATGTATGGCGTTCAAATGGTCACATTGAATTTTGACATTATAAACGCGCCATATGATTACCGTATGTTATTTTAATATTACAAGGCTATATGATCGCCTTAGCTTGATTATAAAATTTGAGGATTTTGACGCCATATATTAATATGGCGTCAAAATCCTCAAATTTTCAACTTCAACTAGCCATATCTTCTTAACTAAATTGATAGGAATGCTGAAACTTTGGGAATAAACTAAAGTCAGTATAAGATCTTTCATATAAACTACATTTGTATTTTGGCTAGAGTATCCCTTTAAAAACACAGTCCACTTACAGTCCAGATAATTCATGTTCAGCTTTTTCCAAGAGCACAGTTAAGAATTCCACATCTCCTTGCACATGAACGTGTTTATGCAAAGGGCAAGCCTTTAATCCACTGTAAAGATTGGCACAATACCTAGACAAATACCAGAAAAGCGACCAAATTAGAAAGACAAGATTGTGCGTGTCGCAATAAAACTGTAATTTCATTGAATGCAATGAGTATTTAAACATTGTAGCACAGCTGAAGGCCACTTACCCCTTGACTTTATCTGCTTCGATCTCTCCCGTCAGAATACCAAATGCTTTTAAAACTTTACGTTTACATTCTGTACAAAACCTGGACAATACAAGAAAGAATTATAATGATCAATGGCTAAGTATTAAGTGAATGGTGGGATTTTTGATAAGATTCGTAAGGAATGTGGTGGCACGTATCTTGATCATAAACACGCTCACAATCGGACGCGCCAATAGCTGTATCTTACCTAGGGTTATAAATCGCGGAATTTGCAAAGAGAACATTGATTTGTGTCTATTAATGCCTAGCAGACGTTGTGTTTGTATAATGTTTGCATTTTAGGATTCGCCATTAAAATGGCCGAGATTGAGATGAATGAATCGAGATTGCTTTTGATGTTATAACCTGCCTTTTAGGCCCACCTTGCTAAATTTGATAATTGTAATCGTGGCGTACAATATTGACGTTTCATACATAAAGCAGAAACTCTTTTTCAAAGAATTTTAAGATGACATTTCGCGTGATTACTAATAATTCATGCTAATAACTTTCAAGTAGTAATGCAGTCTTTTGTCTTGGTCGATAACGCGCACCTGTTTCTTCTAAGGTGGTTCTCCAAAGCATCTAGAAGTGTATCTGATTTTATTGTCAAGATCTAAACAAAATCATAGTAAAAGACACGAGAGTTAGCAGGGCTAGGTGTGGTGTATGTTTAAAAATAACAATAATAGAAATGACCTCATCTCGGCATTTTTGTGACAGTGCTTCCCAGACGTCTACCCAACATCTAAAATCAATTAAATATATACATTAAAAGATGTTATTGGTCAGCCATTACAGTCAGATCCAAGTTTGAGAGCCATACATGAGGATTGGTTCCACAGTGGTTCAAAAATAGATCAACCGTAAGATCTTTTGGCAGGTTACTACGCCATATTTCGTCCATTTTATTGCAAGACTATTGTTTTACTTACCCAATAGGTGTTCGAGATTTGTGCGTTTCAAGCGAGTGTAAAAGACATCTCCTAGAAGGTAAATAGTTCAGGTATTGCATGGTCAAGATATTAATATTACAGCCTTTGCAATTAGTGATCTACAAATACACGGTGTATGAGGTCTGGGGACTAAGTGGATGGGGGAATCCCGCAGGGGATAGATCAGGCGGGGAGCATATTTCTAGTATTATCTCCTTCCCAGACCTACATTCCCTCTAAATCAGTCTATGAAAGCAAAGAAAATTACCTGTTTCTTCTACATTTTGGAATAGCTTCCAAAATCTCATTTAATTTTGATCTAGTAGATATAAAAACAACAGAAAAATAATTCATGACAGAATAGCTTGTTTTCCAGCAATGGTTGTTTCTGGTAATACTAACTCTAATACTAAGTCGCAAACTTTAATCTCAAACATGCCCGAAATCCTAACCCATGAACCCCCCCCCCCCCCTAGGGTGGTCCTTATTTTAATTTTTTTTAATTTTGTATAGTCTGACCCTCTTAAATGGTTCCAATTGGGTTAAAAATGCTGTGTGTAAAATTGTATTAAAAACTATTGATATTTAGGGGTAGCTCAAGGTCCCTGAAATTTTTACTATAGTATCCCTATGAGAAAATCAGCCAAATTGTCCAATATGCTATAAGTCCTCAGGGGAGTGTCGGATTGGTTTAAACATCCACTAGTGAGTAGTTTAGACCTGGTTTCCTATTTGACTTTAAGACAAACTTATAGCCAAAAATGTATGGTTTCCGAGATATAGGGCTCCAAAGTTCTTAAAATTCTCATTGGTTAAAAAAGTTTGGAGCCCTATATCTCGGAAACCATACATTTTTGGATTTTTAAACCAATCCAACACTCCCCTGAGGACTTATAGCATATTGGACAATTTGGCTAATTTTTCTCATAGGGATACTATAGTAAAAATTTCAGGGTCCTTGAGCTATCCCTAAATATCAATAGTTTTTAATACAATTTTACACACAGCATTTTTAACCCAATTGGAACCATTTAAGAGGGTCAGACTATACAAAATAAAATAAAATTAGAATAAGGACCACCCTACCCCCCCCCCCCCCCCAAGCGTTTCTTGCTGGATATAGAAGAATTTTAAAATTGGACGACTTGTCCCCCTCCCAAATCCCACCCTTGGTGATGCCCCCTGCCCTTTAGTCATTACCATGTAAAGATGGCAGAATTAAATTAGAGAGAAAGCTACAAAACATGGTGGAAGATTTAGCATGACTGGTGCTCCTAACAAACCTCTGGTACAATCACTTGACATTTTTTAAAAATACGCTCTCTTTTACTCTCTGAAGCCTCTGTTTGTCAAATACCTTGACTTCATCACTACACTTTCCAATCTCGTACGGCCGTACCAGGAGCCAAGGAATGCAGGCTCTGGGTACGAGATTGTACATTTTTGAGCTAAATTCAGACCCAGTCTCTGTGATAGATTTTTTTAAATAAATTGATTGATTGGACTATTGTTGGTGACTGACGTTTCAACTGCCTCAGCGGCGGTTATCTTCAGAGTGTTGTAGTCTTTCTCAAGACTACAACAACCTGGACGATCAACTTCACACATCTAATGATACTCCTAGGTTCAAACCATTTTCTTTAAATATGAAAGTGTGTTCTAAACATGCCTTAGACACTTTAAAATGAACTAGTATATACTGTATGTTCAAACTTACCCTCGACAGTACAGAAATGTGTGTAATAACCAGGGATCTTTTAAAAATGAAGGGTCTATGGTCAATACTAAAAAAGGAATGAAGAAATGATGAGCTGTAAGTAAGGGATTATCATTTATTAAAGTGGAAATGTAGTCAAAAAATAAATAATATTTAAATGAAAGACCTTGAAGTGTTATGTTTAAAAATGTTAATAATTTGACGATATCTGCTCTTGTACTCGAGAAATAACGATTTCATTATCGTATTATATGTTTCTGTATGCTGCCATTTTAGAGTTTGCTCGATGACTCAGGGCAGTTTCTTTTCAATTGTGATGTCATATTAATTAGTGCAACTGCTCAATGATGTCAAAGTTGAAAAGAAAACCGTGCAGCTGTTCATTACTTTTAGCCATCGTGCAAACTCTAAAATGGTGGCAACAGTGGTGGATCCAGGATTTTGAAAAGGCGGGTTCCAAGCTCAGTCCTAAGTGTCGACACATATCTAGGGGGTCCAGTGGCACGCCCCCCGGAAATTGTGTCTCTAAAACAGCATTTCCTGCATTTCGAGGGCACTTTTGAGCAAAATATAAAATTCTGAAATGAGAGTAAAGAACATGCTCGGCTTCAGAAAGGGGGGTTCCATGGAACCCCACTGGATCGGCCACTGGGCAACCAGAAGCATAAAATACAAGAACGAAAATGTTATTTCTCAGGTACAAGAGCAGACACCATCAAACTATTAACATTTCTAAACATTATACCTTGACTGCAACCGCAGTAAGACAAATCCTGTGAAGTTTGTGTTTGGGGGTTTGCTGCAAATCTATCTATGCCCAGGGTGGATTTCCAGCAATTTCTGTGAGGAACATTTTGCAAAAATTTATCTGTAAGGTCTGGTAATATTTCGACTTTTTTAAGATAAACAAGCCCATTGTTAACGAAATTAAGTTTTGTGTATTCCCACATGCTATTACAGTTGTACCAAATGCATGTGAGGTGATTGTTTATTTTGTTGCCCTACATTAACAAGACAGAACCCCATGTGTCTGGAATGTTCTCTACTCCTGTTACTTATCTAGTACAGAGTACATCTTGTAAGCAATGTTGCCCCTGCTCCCCCCCCCCCCCCCCCCTCCAGGCCATGTACGGCCCTGACTACAACAATTAAGGACAGTGTGAGCGGTGAACAAAGAAGTGAATTGGATTTATTGACTGTACCTCCTGACTGCATAATAACAAGTGGTTCCAAGGCAGGTTGACTAGTTTTCATTATGTGATTGTATAACTTCTCAACACTAAATCATTGATAACGATCAATAGAAGAATGTTCATTAATAAGGAAAACTGATAACTTTCTTTATGTAACTTTAGTTACCATAAATAAAAACAAAAGGAACTATTTTACAGATTATGCAGTGTTAATAATAAATTCAACAAGCAACACTTGAGTATTACCAGACAGTACAGTAATTCAAAAATATTGACACAGTACCTCTGTCGACATCCAACACAAGGGACAGTTTGTGACAAGAACGACAAGACTTCATTGTGTGTCACCATAAATGACACAGCTAGTTCATCCACATTAAGATTTTGATATCTCTGCAGACAAAGGAAATAAATATAATGACAATTCAATATATATAGGCATTGTATCTAGGCACAAATATAGACATCATATCAATAGTAAATAG
The DNA here is from genome assembly GCA_035772405.1 of Chrysogorgia sp. JL179-B06. Taxonomy (NCBI): domain Eukaryota; kingdom Metazoa; phylum Cnidaria; class Anthozoa; order Scleralcyonacea; family Chrysogorgiidae; genus Chrysogorgia; species Chrysogorgia sp. JL179-B06. The sequence goes on along the minus strand of JAYKKM010000076.1, from coordinate 1,792,878 downwards.
TAACCATACTAGTTTTTCAAAAACAAAATGCAAATGAGGATGCATTTGATTTAGATTTGCAGTTCCTTTACAACACATGTCACAATATTACAGTATTATCCCCACTCTCTGAAGAAGGGCCTTCGCTCGAAACGTTAGACTAACTTACATGCTATTTCGGCAGTACACCAACCTCTTTAGATATTTGATTTATATATATATATATATATATTTACACCTGGCTAAAATGGCTTGGATCTTCAATATTGTCAATAAACAATGTTTACATGCACGTGTATCCTAAACCATTTACAACATTCATGTCTGTGTTGTATTAGATATACAATCTCTCACCTTTGGCTCAAGCTTGTTCAGAATATCCAATACGACACGGTCAATCACATTATAAATAGTACAAATATGTACATATATATGTATACAGTACATATATTACAGTATATATTGTATTATCAACTGTTTAATAGAATAATTTGTAGTTACCTAAACCCAGTGTTGCTTGAGGTGAGATGGTAGAGCCAAACATACAATTCAAGTCTATTTTATTTTATATATATATGTCTATTTTAAATTATTTTATTAACAACATGGCGATAAGTTGATAAGGTCCGAAGGACGAAATCTGTACTTTTAATCGCCAAATATTTTTAATATGTGTAGAGAACTAGAAATTTTGACAATATAATAGCTTTAGCACACATTAGACTACTTACTTTCATAAAGTTATCAAAGCCTTCCAAGTTATGATGTTTATTGGCAGCTAAAATGCTGGTTGGTATTTCCATTATCATCTATGGATTTTATAATGGAGAGAAAAAATGTGTACATCAGTGGTGCAAAGACACAGCCATCACTTAACAGCAACTCTAATTATACTGTAAAATTTCTACATGCTTTGATTGTGTGATGTCTCATCAAACAACTATTACCATTATTAATATCATGTTTTATTATATGGCTAAGAAAGATGGCGCAAGCTGATTGGTTCGTGAGAGGTCCGGAAAAAAGCGTATTGCACTCCCGGCGCTGTGGGAGGGCAATACGCCTTTTTCTGGACCAGTAAGTTTTGGCGGGAAAATTTCTGAGTTGATTTAGATGAAAATAAAAGAGGATTTGAGTATGTTCGTTGAAAAAGTTCGAACAATAACACGTCCTGGAACATTAGTGCTGCTTTTCTTGAAAGCTGTTTATCTACAAGTGAAGAAAACGAATGCCTAACGATCAGTAACGCGTGTAAACATGAAGCGAAATCAACAAGCTCAGAGGTAAGGTAAACGGTAACATCTGAAGAGAACAAAATGAACCAAAAGCCATATAATAAATGTCTTATTAACCTCGTTTGCTTGGTCTGTACGGAAAAGTATTTGCCTTCGTTTTTTTCGCACAGTACGAAAACCTCAGGCAAATACTTTACCGTACAGACCTCGCACTCGGTTAATAAGTCTTTAATATTGCCAGATAAATACCCAGGCTGTTCATATAAATATCTCACCCCCAAAATAATAACCATTTTCAAATTAATCATCAAGAGACAATGAAAACCAAAACTGATTTTAATTTCTTATTTCTTGTTAAACTTGTTCATGTCAATTAACAGTGTATATATACTGTATCACAATTGGTGCCTGGCACTTAAATCCTCATATTTATAGGGTTTACTGGGTCAGGAATATTTTAAAACTAAATTCAAATATTTTCATGACCTGCTCTATCAGGGAATAACATTTTTGAAGCCTGTCCAAACAAGCATAATTGGTGAAATTTAAAACCTGGTTGATCCTTGTGAGATCATGGGCACATCCGATATGAAATATTATGGAAATGCATGTTGTTGTTTTGAAAGTTGCATGGCTGGTGCATTTCCATACTGGTGAGACAGAACTTTTAAATCCTGTTTCACACATAAACACTGTAAGAAAATTTACAGTTTTATGTTTTTTCTGTCTCACTAAAAACACAAACACTTTGTATTTTTATGTGTGCTTGTGCTTATCTTATTGTGTGTTACACTTTTGTTTTTGATGAAAAAAATATTTCATAGCCTGTAGAAAGGAGGGCAAAATATTTCATGACCCGTGGGGTCAATTTTACCCGACACAGTATATCCATAAATAATGACTGGTTCCTTCGAAATTTAGCTCATCAAATCATCTTCTAACATCATATTCCTTGATGGCACATGTTTCATTACCTTATAATATCATTGCACTTCTAGCACATCAAGTATTACTAGTTTTTAATTTGAGGAAACGAGTAAGTTAATAACATCGGCCCTAATATCTTCGTAAGCAACAAAAAAAGCACCAAGAAAATTCTGATCAACCAATCACCACTATCCTGGGTACTGTATTAGGATTCATTTGTAGGGATGCACCGGAACGTGGTTCTGGCCGGTTAGTTCCGGCCGGAACTTATTTCAGTTCCGGCTGGAACTTATTTCAGTTCCGGCCGGAACTTTTAAATTTGGTTCCGGTGCATCCCTATTCATTTATTAAAAGTACCAGCACCTTGAATCTTGGTTACTATTTTTAATAAAATGTGCAATAGTCCACTACAATTAATAAAAAATATATAACTCACCAAGGTACCAATATTATTAATTTAAAAACAATTATGACTTAAAGGCAATGTTCAGACAAATTCACAATCCATGGAATATTTACCAAAATCGATTTTAATAGTATAATGATAACCATGGTCTATATAAAGTATTGTAAGAATGAAGTCCACAATATAAATATAGTATTTGAGTGCCAAGTTGGCCTAGTAATAAATAATAATATATATTATATACATAAATACAGTACATGGTCATATTAATGCTGACAAAAGGACAGTTAACCTTCACCTTCTCTAAATTTCCCCAACACTTCCTCTTTTAGCAAATTCAAATCATTTCTTTTGAACGTTTGAACTAGCTGGTTGGGAGAGAGACAGCGAAAACCAAGTGACCAATTAATATATTTATCCACATACCGTGAAACCGTCGTCGATAGACAAGGGAATTTGATTACACTCGAGCGCCTTATCCTCTTCGTTGTTTCTACAAACTCTCACCAGCTTTGCCATCGTAGAAAGAGAGGAATAAAAGACTCTTTCTGTTGTAAAATAGGTCGATGACTCGCAGATTAAAACATATTAATTCCAAGTTCCATGTTTGCCAACCTGAGCCGTAATCAAGTGGTGTCAGCGAACTCTTCGCCAAGCAGTGACGTCATCGAACCTCTTCCATTTTCACGTTTTCCTCAGAATTCTTTCCGAATTGAAAATTTGCTGAAACTTCCCAGTCTTATTGACATACTTATATTAAAACCAAAAATAAAGTTGGGGTCACCGACCTTGTTTAGAAGATATGGCATATCATGACAGGTCACCTCTTACTCAGTATGGTGACGCCATTGTGACACAGTTGAGTACTAAAACCGCATTGCACAACTTTTTCTTGAACCTTTTGACAAAGACAATTTTTTATTTTTCGCAACTAGTAATTTTATACAAGAAAACATGGTATGTTAGAGGAAAAGAAACACGTTTCCCATATTCTTTGACATGTTATTTGAAGAAACATTCATCAAAAATGTAAAATATTGTGAGTTGTAGAAGCGATTTTTCTCTAAGTTTCTGTTATAACACGTAAAAGTGGTTGAAGAAAAGAATTATTAAGGAAAAAATTATGGTCACCGACCTTCTTTAAGAACTATGGCCTTAAACCTGCATTATCAAGTAGTTTACAAACCTACTTGCACAGAGAACCCTAGCTAACCGTTCTCGAAAAAAAATTGATTTAGTCCCCGAGTAACTCTTCCCTACCAGTACATAAGTGGCCATTGTTAGATTTGGCACAAAATTGTCCTATTAAAATGGTCGGAATTTTTTGAAAGTGTTGCATAATGGCCATAAAAACAATAATGATTATTGCATGTGCGCAGTAAATATACGCAATGCAAAACTGAGGAATAACCTTAATCCTAACCTTAAAGGACATAGGAAACAAAAATTAAGTTTGTCTAATATGAAAGAACTCGTAAAATGATAGAATAACACCTTTTACAACTTTTCCGTATTTTACTTCGTTTTGGAGATATTTCAGTTTGTTTGATATGTAAATGAGATGGTCTCTGACGTCAAGTGTTGGGTAGAGAATTTTCACTCATTAAAAAATGTCTTATATCTCAGTGATTGCTAAGTTTACAACGTTCATTATCATGAGGAGTTATTATACGCACATTTTCAAATAAATTTGTGCAACAAACTTGAAGATGGAACTAATATTTTAATGAGTGAAAATTGTCTACCCAACACCTGACGTCAGAGACCATCTCATTTACATATCAAACAAACTGAAATATTTCAAAAACGAAGTAAAATACGGGAAAGTTGTAAAAGGTGTTACTCTATCATTTTACGAACTCTTTCATATTAGACAAACTTAATTTTTGTTTAAAGTCGTTTGCTGATCTTGTTGTTTCAGTACTCGCGTTATCACCGGAGTATCAGTAGTTCTCCGAATTTCTTCGATAGATCTTATTCCTTTGTCCACATGGTCCGTTTTAGAGACACTGGAGCGTTTCTTACAATTGTAATTATTTGATGAATGGCATTTTGTTACACGCTTGTACAGTCTGTGGTTGTAACTAATTTGAAATTCAAATTTATTTCTAACTGTCGTTCGAACGGTCATGAAGCAAAACATCCTCTGTTGCGAAGTGTACGTCATAACAGGTTATGTCTTCGTGTAGTGGCTCACACAGTATATTAATTTACCAGAATTATGACCAGGGGCGAAACTAGCCCTTTTTCGTTCGGGGGGTGTACGGTAAAATTGCCCTGCTAAAATTAATCTTTGGTGCCCTGCAGCTCCGTAGGTAAAATGTACCGAAATGTATAAATTTGTCAGTCTGGTATGTGATGGCAAACTGGCAATACATAGAGTTAAAAATAGATATTTATAGCAAGACCCACTAGGCATTCAGCCGTCTCCATGAAACACAACTACAGCCCGCGCGTTTCCGGTTTCCTAATAGCACAAGTACTATGCGTTGACGATTATCGGCTAATTGCTAATTTCCCCCTTTAGTTCGTTTGCATAGCCGAGTGGTCTGTGTTATTGATTTTTAGTTGTGAGAGCGGGGTTCGAATGTTGGGTGAGTATATAATTTTTCCATTTTTTAAAATTTTTACTTTACTTTTTTCTTTTTAATAGGGTTAGGATTAAGGTTAGGTTAGGTTGGTTTATAATATTATCAAAAAAATAGGCGCGCGTAAAAAAGTCCCAAGATTCCACCGACCATCAAAGAGGTGTCCGACCGTCTAACGGTTTCGAAATTTGCCACGCATATCGGTTCGAGTGTCCGCGGAACTAAGCAAGCAATCCGAGCCAACAGCAAAAGGATGGCAATAAATGAAAGAAGAAAAAAAGAAAGAAAAAATGATAAAAAAAAGAGAAATATAGAAGAGAGAAGAAATAGAAAAGAGAGAAATAGATTAGAAGAAAATTATTTAGTTATTTTTATATATTACTTCACGGCTATTGGAACATCACTTTTTTTGTTGTACATAGTTACTGGTGAAATAGTACCGTGATTAAATAAAATTATAATAATAAATCCGTCCGTAGCGGGCGCTTGCCGTGCCATAATAACTACAGTACAGTACAGTACAGTATGGTACTATTTCACCAATAAACTATTTACAACAACAAAAAGTGATCTTCCAATAGGCCGTGAAGTAATATATAAAAATAACAAAACAAAAGTATATTTACTTCATTTTTCTCTTATCTATTTTTCTCTCTTTTCTATTTCTTCTCTCTTCTATCATTTTTTCTTTCTTTTTTTTTCCTTTTTTCTTTCGTTTTTTGCCATCCTTTTGCCTTTTTCTGTGGCTCGGATTGCTTGCTTAGCTCCGCGGACACTCGAACCGATAGGCGTGACCTCGCAGTCACACGCCTTACCAGTTCGGCCACGGAAGCTTGCGTTGACGATTATCGGCTAATTGCTAATTTTCCCATTTAAGAATAATAATGTAATGTACTGTAGTATAGTTTAATATTATTGCATAGCAAGCGCATGCTACGGACGGATTTATTATTATAATTTTATTTAATCACGCTACTAGCCGAGCGATAATATATAATACTACAATACTGAAAACCCGACAAAAGTCTTTAAACGCTGCATTTCCTGTACATTTTTAGTGTAATGTTGTCTTGTTAATCACTGTTTGTCATCTAATGTTCAGTATCTTTCAAAAACCGTTTATTTTAGTGATTTTAGTTTTTATTATTTTGTTAAATTTTATTCTTAAAGGGGGAAATTAGCAATTAGCCGATAATCGTCAACGCAAGCTTCCGTGGCTGAACTGGTAAGGCGTGTGACTGCGAGGTCACGCCTATCGGTTCGAGTGTCCGCGGAACTAAACAAGCAATACCTAGCCAGAAAAAAGGCAAAAAGGATGGCAAAAAATGAAAGAAAAAAAGAAAGAAAAAATGTTAGAAAAAAAGAGAAATAGAAAAGAGAGAAATAGAAAAGAGAGAAATAGAAAAGAGAGAAATAGAAAAGAGAGAAATAGAAAAGAGAGAAATAGAAAAGAGAGAAATAGAAAAGAGAGAAATAGAAAAGAGAGAAATAGAAAAGAGAGAAATAGAAAAGAGAGAAATAGAAAAGAGAGAAATAGAAAAGAGAGAAATAGAAAAGAGAGAAATAGAAAAGAAGAAAATTTTATATATAGTACGTTATTTTTTGTTGTAAATAGTTTATTGGTGAAATAGTACCGTGATTAAATAAAATTATAATAATAAATCCGTAGCGCCATCCGTAGCGCCATCCGCAGCGCCAACCGTAGCGCCAACCGCAGCGCCATCCGTAGCGCCAACCGTAGCGCCAACCGTAACGCCGTCCGTAGCGCCAACCGTATAGTGCCATCCGTAGCGCCATCCGTAGCGCCAACCGTAGCGCCATCCGTAGCGCCATCCGTAGCGCCAACCGTAGCGCCATCCGTAGCGCTAACCGTAACGCCATCCGTAGCGCCAACCGTAGCGCCATCCGTAGCGCGGAACTAAGCAAGCAATCCGAGCCACAGAAAAGGCAAAAAAGTAGCAAAAAATGAAAGAAAAAAAGAAAGAAAAAATGTTAGAAAAAAAGAGAAATATAGAAGAGAGAAGAAATAGAAAAGAGAGAAATAGAAAAGAAGAAAATTTTATATAGTTATTTATATATATTACTTCACGGCTATTGGAACATCACTTTTTTTGTTGTAAATAGTTTATTGGTGAAATAGTACCGTGATTAAATAAAATTATAATAATAAATCCGTAGCGCCATCCGTAGCGCCATCCGTAGCGCCATCCGTAGCGCCATCCGTAGCGCCATCCGTAGCGCCAACCGTAACGCCAACCGTAGCGCCAACCGTAGCGCCAACCGTAGCGCCATCCGTAGCGCGGAACTAAGCAAGCAATCCGAGCCACAGAAAAGGCAAAAGGATGGGAAAATGAAAGAAAAAAAAAGAAAAAAGAAAAGAAAAAAAAAGAAAGAAAGAAAAAATGATAGAAAAAAAGAGAAATATAGAAGAGAGAAGAAATAGAAAGAGAGAAATAGATAAGAAAAAAATGAAGAAAATTTTTTTCATTTGAGGTTGAAGCTTTATATACGCTTTTGTTTTGTTATTTTTATATACTACTGCACGGCCTACTGGATAGATCACTTTTTTTGTTGTAAACAGTTTATTGGTGAAATAGTACCGTGATTAAATAAAATTCTAATAATAAATCCGTAGCGCCATCCGTAGCGCCATCCGTAGCGCCAACCGTAGCGCTAACCGTAGCGCCAACCGTAGCGCCATCCGTAGCGTCAACCGTAGCGCCATCCGTAGCGCCATCCGTAGCGCCAACCGCAGCGCCATCCGTAGCGCCATCCGTAGCGCGGAACTAAGCAAGCAATCCGAGCCAACAGAAAAGGCAAAAGGATGGCAAAAAATTAAAGGAAAAAAAGAAACAAAAAAGTATTTCACATTATTGGTGAAATAGTACCGTGATTAAATAAAATTATAATAATAAATCTGTAGCGCCATCCGTAGCGCCATCCGTAGCGCCAACCGTAGCGCCATCCGTAGCGCCATCCGTAGCGCGGAACTAAGCAAGCAATCCGAGCCAACAGAAAAGGCAAAAGGATGGCAAAAAATGAAAGGAAAAAAAGAAACAAAAAAGAATTAAAAAAAAGAAACAAAAAATGATAGAAAAAAAGAGAAATATAGAAGAGAGAAGAAACAGAAAGAGAGAAATAGATAAGAAAATAATAATAGCGCCATCCGTAGCGCCATCCGTAGCGCCATCCGTAGCGCCATCCGTAGCGCCATCCGTAGCGCCATCCGTAGCGCCAACCGTAGCGCCATCCGTAGCGCCAACCGTAGCGCCATCCGTAGCGCCAACCGTAGCGCCATCCGTAGCGCCAACCGTAGCGCCATCCGTAGCGCCAACCGTAGCGCCATCCGTATATTAACATATCCAAACATTACCGATATATAGTGACTGCCGCATAGGCAGTACGTATATCAATCGCACCATTACATCATTGTAACATTCACTCTCCATCTGAGTCTCGGTAGCTCAATGGTTAGAGCTTCTCACCGGCAATCAGAAGGTTACAGGTTCGATTCCTGTCCGGGACTCGAGCTTGACGTGCTTGACGATCGTCCATGTATCGTCTGTCTACTCGAAGCTCTCCCATATTCACGACAGCAGTGTACATATTAAAACATACATATCACATCGTAAAGACTTCGAGACCATAATTTAATTGTTAAATAAAAACATGACTGTTTTGAATGCAATTTTAAATAAACTCTAACTAGTGCTGCGAGAACTAAAATAGTTTATATTACTGTCAACAAATATTTCCACGTTTCATAAGCACTTTAAGTAAATAAAGAAGAAAACACCAGCTCGTTTCTGTAGCTGGGTCCTTTCCCTTTTTGAAATTGGGAGGGCAGGAGAGAAAACATAAAGCAAAACTGTTGGACCGTTGGTTGTATTTGCGTTGACCGCTTTTCTTTTAAGTTCCTTGTGGGTTTTTTTGGTGAAGCTAACGGTGGTTATTAACAGTAAAGACAACGACGTGGGAGCGGAGGTAGGTAGAGCACCTAGTCACCAGGACTTTGGTGATTGTTTATACAACATATATGCTTCGCTATTTAAAAACCCCGCTTTAAATTTCTGTTTCGATTCAGTAATAACCCTGCTTTTAACAACCCTGCTTTTCTGTATCGAAACAGAAAGTTAAAGCGGGGTTTTTAAAGTGCCAATGAAACGAAAATTAAGTTTGTTTTATTTGAAAGAACTTTTAAAATAATGAAGAATATTAATTTACAGCTCTTTCATATTTCATTTGGTTCTCGAGATATTTAGACTTATGTGATATTCAAATGAGATAACCTATGATCTGACGTCAAAGGGTTTGCAATACATTTTAACATATTGAAAATCGTGTATATCTTTAAGATTATTAAACTAAATCACTTGGAACTTTGCATGTGGATACAAACCACTAAACTGAAGAACATCGTTCAAGTTTCAATGTTGCAATAGTAATGATATAGTTCCCAGACCTCTAAGTCTCTTTGTCAAAAATCTTTGTTTTCTGACATAGCTACGTGTTGCACCAAAGTTAAACTTCAGTTTAGAATTGTTTAAGTCCCTGAAAATCTGCTAAACCAGTACCAACCCGCAAATGTTTGGGACGGAAGAGAAAACAAATCATTTTAGTTTAGAAATCAAGATGTCTGAAAACTAAATTAGTTTTACCATGGCGACCATAAAACTAGAACGATGTTCTCCAGTTTAGTTGTCTGTATCCACATGCAAAGTTTCAAGTGATTTCGTTTAATAATCTTAAAGATATACACCATTTTCCAATATGTTAAAATGTATTGCAAACCCTTTGCATGACGTCATAGGTTATCTCATTTGAATATCACATAAGTCTAAATATCTCGAGAACCAAGTGAAATATGAAAGAGCTGTAAATTAATATTGTTCATTATTTTAAAAGTTCTTTCAAATAAAACAAACTTAGTTTTCGTTTCATAGGCGCGCATGCACTTTAAAGAACGAAGCATATATCACCAAAGTCCTGGTAACTAGGTGCTCTACCGTATCTGAAATAGCCTCCACCATTCGGGAGCGCAACCCAATCCTTCCTAGCCTGTCAGGTGGAGTCTGCATGCAGGCTAAATCCGTCCTTGGTAATTCGTGGATCTTTTAACAAGAGTAATGATCAAACAACGTCATAATCATTCTCACTCGACTCTTCCGCATCTAAATATTGATTTGGTTCTCCGAGAGAGGGCAGGGGACCTTCATTTTCCCGTCTTTTCACAAAAGCCAAACAAGCTACAAATACAATAATGCAGGTTACGATAATACCAACAACCAATCCTACAATTATTATCTTGTTGATATCCACAGCTGATCCCCGCCGATCTATAACTGAAGGCGCATGCGTAGATACCATAACAGGAATAAATGTCTCGTTATCTGGTTCACTACAACCTTCTTTATTACACGCGACCATCTTGATAACGTAACTATTGTTTGTAGATAACCGTTTCAACACAGTCACACCTTTGGTTAGGTTAGTCTCAGAGATCTCCTGCACCTGTCTATGATTACGACCTTGAATTCTATATATCAATTTAACTTTCTCCAGAACTCCGTTCCAGTCCCTTGGCGGTGGCAGTGCCCACGTGACGGTCACGTTTCGTTCTAGCCCGTCATTCGTCGTCTTGCATTCGATCCTCGGCGAACTACTCGGCACTTCTTCGTGCAACCTCGCCGTAATACACATCGACTCGGAAACACCGTGATTGTAGAGCGTCGCCTTCACGCAGAACCGACACCGAGCATAGGGGATATACGGTCGAAAATCCACACCGTGTAATCGGATTTGATTTGCCGAGGTATTCTTGGACCAGACGGTGTCGCTCGTCGAACAGTTATAATCTAGGATGTATCTTCTTGACGTTTTGTAAATGAATTCAGGATTAAACCAGGATAGTTCGACAATGCGGTGCCTGGACGTCGAAACATTGAGGTTTATCACCGAGTGGGGAACCATGTAGAGGGTTCTATTTGGATAGGGATTAGATTCATCGGGAGAAAAGTCGAGGAAAAACGTGCGCACCCGACCTTTAGTTTCGCATCCCAGTCGCTGACTTTCGATGTAAACACGATGCTGAATGTCCGTTAGTGCTGTATAACGGAGGCCAAAAGAGGCCCAGCATGTGGGACCGAGAGTGTGTGGTGGGACGCGGGAGGAATCCGTTGTCTGATTACGGAACCGGCATTCGGTTTTCCCCGCGGAGCCGTAATTAGGACAGCCAGGGCTTACGTCCGGCTCATCATCAGGCTCAATGCAAAGTTTCAAAATGTACTTAGTTTTACTAGCAGAAGCAAAGTCGAGCGGTTCCCAGGAAGCCTCGATCATCTTTCTTCCCAGAGACGTTTCGGTGAACCTCAAGCGACTGATCACATTTATCGGTTTAGGTTTAATTCGAATGACGAATATTGACGCGTACAGAGACGAATCATGGCCGCCATTTTCGCTTGACCACTCTCCTGTACATCTAAATGTTCTCTCGATATCTGACCAGTTCGCATGAACACCAAGTTCTGAGGTGGCCATGAACGTTGAACTGTTTCTAATTGTTTTCGTGAATTCTACAGCCCGAAGTCTCCTTTCTCCATTGTGCCATGACAACCGCCAAGTAATCTTAGACACGTTTACATCCTGTACACTCAAAGTGCAATTGATATAGACCAATTCTCCATAGTCAACACAAATCCCATTTCGCCCAATAGTTAAGCCGGTGGAGAGTAGTAGTTCTGTCCTATTGCTGTATCCTTTGTCTGTGTCGTTCGATGATTGCACCTGCAGACAACAAGACAAAACCAACCAAAGGATTTCACGAATATTAAGACCCATGCCGTGGGAACACTTGAATTTTAAAGTAGTTTGCTGACCTTGAGTTCAGTACTCGCGTTATCACCGGAGTAACAGTAGTTCTCCGAATTTCTTCGATAGATCTTAATCCTTTGTCTACGTGGTCCGTTTTAGAGACACTGGATCGTTTCTTACAATTGTAATTACTTGATGAATGGCATTTTGTTACACGCTGTGTACAGCCGGTCGTTGTAACTAATTTGAAATTCAAATTTATTTCTAACTGTCGTTCAAACGGTCACCAAACAAAACATCCTTTGTTGCGAAGTATCTCAGGTTATGTCTTCGTGTGATAGCTCACAAAGTATATTAATTTACCAGCTTTATGACCGAGCGGGTGGTATTTACGGCTGCCCGCGGTCTGTCAGTACCGACCGAGCGACGAAGGAGAGGTCTGTGGCGAAGAACGTTAAATTTCTCATATTTCCTCAATGTTTTCATAATTTTTTTCAACGGTTCCGTAATGATCGGTCTTTACGTCCGAGTTTGTACCGCTCAGGAACCTATCAGATTGCAGGCTAGTTTCCAGTCAAGAAAATCTTCCGCAGGACCGGAACGGACAGGGAAGTTTCCTTTGTCTTGTGACTAACGACTTTAACACAAAGGAAGCTTTCCTGTCGGGTCGTGCGGAAGATTTTCCTGAGTGGAAACTATAGCCTTAACACTGCTGTTGTGAATTGGAAGAGCTCGGAGACTCGGAGTAGACAGACGATACATGGACGATCGTCAAGCTCATATCCTCAGAAAAATGATTCTGAATTCCGGACAGGAATCGAACCTGTAACCTAATTCCGATTGCCGGTGAGACGCTCTAACCATTGAGCTAACAAGACTCAGATGGAGAGCGAAGGTTACAAATAATGATGAATGATGTACTGGTTCGATCACGGCACTTTTATTATTATATGTGAGTACTTTATGTACGACATATTTTAATGGACTTGCAACGGGAATCATTCGATTTCGTTAACATGCTAGAATATTGCCATAAATTAAGAAATAAAGTTCACTTTATTTCGTTCACTTTATTTCTTATGAAGTCGTAGTTGTCGTTTCTGTGTAATTTGGTGTGAAATCTGGCGCAATTGAGGCATTTACAGCGAGTTCGGTATCTGGCCATGTTGTTCTCAATAAATCCTGTAAATGCCTCAACTGCGCCAGATTTCACACTAAATTACAGAATAAAGAGTCAAATATCATAATAATAAATGTGCCACAAGCTTGGGAAGCCTGTGGTTCGATAGATATATGTACTGCCTTCTTGTCTAATTTTTGTCCCAGATAATGTCGATCGCGTGGAATGCTTTGAACCCGGCCGCTCCAATCACATATACGAGTAATTGTTAATTCTTCTTTACACGCGTGTGAAGAAGAAAGTCGAAACACCGGTCAAAACAACAATGCCGGACAACCAAAGCTAGCCGAAGCACCCGAAAGTAAACCAAAATGGATTCACTTGATATCGGTTACGATGACAATCGATTCACGACTTCTGTTCACCAAGACCTTCATTGTGCTATCTGTTTGAATATCTTGAAGGAACCGATGCAATGCCAATCGAACGAACATCATTTCTGTACAGCGTGTATAAGCAGACATTTAGAAAACTCTCAAACGTGTCCGTCTTGTATGGAAAAGCTCACATTGGCAACCCTGAAAAAGCCTTCACGATTTTTGTCCAATAATTTGTCTGATTTGGTTATTCGTTGCGATTACGTTGACCGTGGATGTCCAAAAGTTATTGTTCTGGCAGACTTGAAGACACACTTGGTCAACTGCGAGTTTTCTCCCGTTCAATGCTCGAACGACGGGTGCGCCGAGGTTGTAAACAAGCGAGAGAAAACACAACACGAAAGCCAGGCTTGTAAACACAGAAAGCTAAGGTGTGATGACTGCAGAGAAACAAGGAAGGACATTAACGAAATAAAGTTGCGTCTGGGAAGACTGGAAGATCAAATGTCAAAAGTGTTAACGGGAATAAGCAAACTAACAGATACGGTCGAAACGTTAAGCGCCCCATGTCCAGAACATATCACGGAAGAACTTGAAGAAACGCGGACATGGGAAGATTGGGAAAAACCACCAGATTGGGAAGAATTACAAGATTGGGAAGAAGCACAAGATTTGGGGGAACAACGATATTGGGATGAACCACAAGATGTGGGGGAACAAGGAGATTGGGGAGAACCACAAGCATGAGATCGATCAATCTCGTTCCCAGAGCCTCCGCCGCGCCACGCAAACGGAGGCTCTGGGATAATCCACACCGGAAGTGTTTTGATTGGTTAACTAAAGATTGCTTTTAATTAGATTAACTCTTAATATTTACGCGAGTGTTTCACTGTTTCGTTCAAACGGTATTGTACTTGCAGAGTTTACACCAAAAATGTTATCTTCGGACAAACTTTTAGTCGTGTTTCCAGAAAAGCTCAAAAAAACTAGTCCACGTTTAAATGGATTGATATTCTACGCGAAATGCAAGAGAGGCGCCTGGTCTAAACGTTAAAGAAGACTCTCAAGTCGCATAATCCAGAGAGTTATCCATCCATGGTGCAAAAAATTGCCTCAGTTATTCTTGGCTCAGGAAATGCGACCAAAAAGTATCTTGATTTCTCCAACTAAATCATCGGACGTAGTGTTTATATTGCAGAACAGAAACGAGAACACAAGCCATCGAGAATCAAAATAAAGATTGATCAAATATTTTCCCACGCCCGTAACGTCTATCAGTGAAGCGAGTTTAACGGTAAATCGGGTTTATTTGGTATTTTTTACACAATAATTGTATTAAATTGCTATTAAAATGTTCTTACTTGTTAATTTTGTCGACAATCAGGACAAATTACAGGCAACCAGAGGGCAACCACAGTCAACGGCCTTCCGTATTGATGTAAACACTGATTCGATGCCTTTCTGGTCTGGTTGCCTGTAATTTGTCCTGATTGTCGACAAAATTAACAAGTAAGAACATTTTAATAGCGATTTAATACAATTATTGTGTAAAAAATACCGAATAAACCCGATTTACTGTTAAACTCGCTTCACTAATCGACGTTACGGCTCCCTGTGGCCTCACGAACGCCGCGTAAACTTGTATATAGCGTCAGGTGTGTCATGGTCGTTTATAAAAATATGTTACCGTTAATTTTTGTGCTGTCAAGTCTTTTATTGTTTGAAGTTTCAACAATCAGCCAACACCTACCGGTATTAATAAATACACAACGCAGTGTTTATCGACCTTTTTGATTTCATTGCCGCGAGTTACATAAATTCTAAAATCATACTATTCTTTTCTGTCCCAAATCCCAATTGGTTGCTAATTTAAACACCAGACAACAACTTTTTTTCACCTCTGAAGAGATCCTCGAGAGTTATTAACGTGTTTAGGGAAGATTCTTGCCGAAGAACTCGATATTTTAATATAGCACAGATAGTTCTCACGTCCCAGAAACTACGCTCGGCTATTACTGGCGCATGCTCTGTTCAATCGACGCCCTGTTTTCCGGCCCTCTGGCGATGGATTATCCCAGAGCCTCCGTTTGCGTGGCGCGGCGGAGGCTCTGGGAACGAGATTGGAGATCGATGCGAGAATCACATAGCCAACCTCGTTCCCAGGGTCTTATATCACATAGCCTGCGTTGTGTGTATTTGACCCCGTGTTGACGGCAGGCTAGAATCAGAAGGTGGGTAAAAAAGGGGAATAAACTAAAGCAAAGTTCAAAAACGAATGTGGATGGTACTAGTGTTTCTATTAACTATGGTGGTACCCATAGTGATAATGGACCATATTAACATATTTTACTACATTCCGGCTGTTTTTCAGCGATCTCTGTAAATTCATGATTTATGTCATTTTAATTCTATTTCGTGTGCATTACACTCAAGTACCACAGCATATTTATGACAGGTAAAATGTTGTTTTGGAACACAATGTTGATGATCTGAGACCAGCTGTTCAAAGCCTCGATAGCTTATCTAGTTTATCAAGTCGTAGCTAAAGAACACTACTGATCATTCTTTGAACAACCTAATTTAAATATTATCCACTGAATAGTGACTTATGTATGTGATATTGCTGTTGATCTGTTCATGTGCATAAAAGTTAAATTGGGTTGTTCAAAGCACCACTAGAGTGGTTCTCTAGCTAGGACTTATCCACTAGATAAGCTATCCATCCAGGCTTTGTATAACCAGCCCCAGATGTTTTATTTACATGTGAACTTTACAAGTTCATTTCAAATGAAACTTGAGGGCATGTTTATCATATGTACGCATTGCGTACCTATTTTCGTGGTTGTGGCACTATAGTTACGTCACAACCGAACACGTTCCGGAAGACAGCGAAAGTTCTCCGAGATCGTTTGTTGCTTCACCGAGTAGGCTTCTTCCTTCGCTTATTTGGTCCACGATAGGTATTGAACTACTTTTGTTGTTTATCAGAGCAATGGTGTTTACACTGACCAACATTTTCTATACGAATTTGAACGAAGACAGTGTCAGTTTTTTTGCAATGACCGACATTTTTGACCAGGCGGTATATTTTATGTTTCAGTGGTCGGTTCATGTGGTTTAAATTTAATAGTGATACTGCCAGGTAATTTCAAATTCGCTTAATATTTTAGCCGAAATAATTGTATATCAAAAACTTATGAACCTAGTACGGGTATTAATGTTTACCGTCGCACATATTTGGCATATTATATCCTAAACAAACGCGTCTCAATTAACTCAAACATGATTAACACCTTCGCTAAACTTTCGGTAGATATAACAGTGAAAGAAATACGATTTCAGATATTGCTAGCCTACAACCTATATGATTTGGATAAACTTATAATTTCCAAATATGTTCAGTAAAATGCTTGCCCCCGTTCCGCAGTATATCGCGACAACTCAGCGCGAAACTATCTTCTAGTTCAGCAACCCGTTCTTATAGCCTCGCACATACTCACAAAGAATGGACACAAGCCAATGAACTTACTTATCTCACATTTCTCTGCAACTCAAATGTCAGCAGACACATGTACGCGTTGCGTACCTATTTTTACTTGATGTAACGTGCATTTGATTATTTTTATAGATATTTGCGCAATTAATTCTAAATTGAACGTTCATAGACTCTATCTTTAGTTATTTTACGATGTTTTTAAATAATAGATATATAGATTATTTTATCCTGATATTTATATTAACGAAACACTGAACGCAGAACGAAATGCAGGAATGGTGAACTCTGTTATGCAAACATGCGTGCACCAGTTAGAGATTTTTTTCGCGCGCAGCCCACCTCGCTCAATTCGTCTTCACGAAAACCTCAGACAAATACATTCCCTGGTCAGACCTTGGTCTTGGTTTACAAGTCTTTAATATAACTATCCCACCTTTCTTGGCTGCATGTCAGAGATGGCTAAAACGGATGACTCAAAAGGACCTTTCTGTTTTTGTCTGGTCTTTATTTTCTGGTCTTTTGTCTGAAGATGACCGCCGCTGAGGCCGTTGAAACGTCAGTCACCAACAATAGTCTTTCTCAAGATTACAACAACCTGGACGATCAACTTCACACATCTTTATTTTTGGTTAGGTTAGGGTTAGCTAGGGTTAGGGTCATAAGGTCAATACGCTAGGTTATAAGGTCAATATGCTAGGTCATAAGGTCAATCCGCTAGGTCATAAGGTGAATAAGCTAGGTCATAAGGTAATAAGCTAGGTCATAAGGTCAATAAGTTAGGTCATAAGGTCAATATCGTTGTATGGAGTCGAGTTGCTTGTACTTGACAGCGATAAAAATGGCGAACGGCTTATCTTTAGGCCACACGATGACTTTGGGATACAAATGGAGCTTTTCGGCCATCAAAAACACCGTCAAGGTGGTCATGTAGTAGAAACCGAGCCCGATGAACACGTACCACAGCGGATGACCGAAGAACACGATGGCCACGCTCCCATAATCCTCGCTCACGCATACCACGTCATCGAGAATCAAGAAGAAGTAAGCGACAACGACGCAGATGATGATGTTCCAAACCAGATTAATAACTGCGTCACGGTTGGGGTGGTGAAGTTTGCCAAGATCTTCCTTGTTGAACCAGATAACGAGAAGCAGGACGAGCACGACGAGCCAGACACCATCAACGCTGACCCACGATATCCACGAGCCCGTCACGCTGGTGACTAATGCGTTTACAAAAAAGGGATAGACCAAAAAGAAGTGGATTAATGCCTGGACGCACAAGTTGTAGACGACACCGGCATTCTCCGTCGGACAGATACACGCCATGTAGACAATATTGATGGCCTGCATGAAGTTGAAACAGAGATACAAGATACGATAGAATCCCTCCCACAGTGTGAGGTGGAAACAGAAGCATGCAACACCGTAGGAGAAGAGGGTAGAGTACAGGAACTTCCCACCCTCGGTAACTTTCTCGGAGAAGAAGAGACCGGTGATTCCGAGAACAACGTTGAATAATGAAGCAAACATGGGCAGTAGTTCTTTCACTGGCCCCGTTGCTCCAATTACCGACGACCAACACGTGCCGGTATGAAGATCAGTGAAAAACTGCTTTGTTGACGAGTCGTTGCTCATTTTCTAATGAGATAAAAATACAAAAGTGTTGAGAGAATGGTAATCGCTTAGAAAGTCCACTTCAAAAATAAGGTTTGCACAGTAGCAACCTCGTACCCAGGGTCTTCTCAGTGCCCGGGATGGGAGGGGAGGGAAGGCTGGTCACGTGACTCCAAGGATATTGGATTATTTTGTAACCTGGCTTGTTCTCGCTTATATCATCCGGGGGGCCGGATCGCTGTGAAAACATACTCGGTATATGGATAATTTAAAAATATTACAATTTATTGGAAAGACAGTAAGTAATATGTTCAATAAGTAATAAAAACTCAAAACACTATTAAACAACAGTTTTAATTTGTCAGACTATAAATAATTACAAAAATAACATCTCCAATGGTCAATATATACTGTTCGAATTAAAGTACTTGTAGCAGATCTGGAAATATGCAGTTTGAATATAAAATGTCGAGACCGAAACCACACCAGAAATCCCTATAAATGCTTTCAACACTTTTAATATTTAAAATAATAGTCATAGTCAGACTGTATTCGAACTGTTCTGTAGCCTGCGGTTTTTTAGGGGTCCCCAACCCCTAAAAAACCGCCGGCTACGCAGGCTAACTGTTCTGGCGTTGATCATGTTTATCTTATGACAGCAACAAATGTAGTAAATCAACGTTTTTTTTCGAAGTAATCCACCATCTTTCAACGTCTGTCTGCAGTCCGTACTTACTGTCTTTCCAATAAATTGTAATATTTTAAAATTATCCATATATGTTTTCACAGCGATCCGGCCCCCCCTGATCTATATATTATAAACTATATTGGCCAGACACTAAACATATTTCGCGTGCGTCACAGTTCGATTAATTGCTTGCAAACTCGGAGCTTCTAATGATCTCTCGTTAATTTACATTATGCAAATATGCAGGCTTCAAAATCAGCTCATCAGATACAATAGAAAGCTCAATCCAGTCTTTATTTAGAGATCAGTAGCCATGACCAATAGTGTAGCGGGAGGGAAAACGACGAGGACTTGGAGAGCAATGGCTGTTATAATATTCTATTTACAGAGTGTCTAAGGGGCTGATTACATGGAGAAATTTCAGCCCGGGCTGAGATTTCAGCCCGGCTACTGAGGTATGGTAAAGAGGGAGAATAGAAATCACGGTGTCAAAAGCGGTCAAGCTGTAACAAATATGGCATAAAAACAAAGCTATTTAAATGATTTTCCATACTACGTAATTTACCATACCTCAGTAGCCGGGCTGAAATCTCAGCCCGGGCTGAAATTTCTCCATGTAATCAGCCCCTAACAAGCCTATAACTATATTTGGATAATGAGTATATTCATTATAATCAAATCAATCAGGCAGAAGTACCTAGGATTGTGCAACCCACTCACGCGGATTAAATATACATAAAAATACATATAACCTATATATGTAAATATAATATAATATAATGCACCCAACATACATATACACCTGTATATTATATATATATTACTATATATATTATTATACAACTCTTATGAAGGGCTTCGTTAGAACGTTAGTATTTCGTAGTCCTAAAATCTCGGCAGTTCATCATCTTTTTGCTTTGCTACACTGATAAAACAACGCGCCTTCCAGAGTTTACTAAGATGCTATGGCTTACTTTGAACACACACACAGATTGTATAATACCAGTTTAGTTTAGTAGATTTATCACTCTTTTAGGCAAACGGAATACCCCAACAGGCTAGAAGCCCTGCAATTGATAAGGGGGTTCGGAGGGCCTACGATTTAAGGTCGTTATCCCGGAAGATGACATTTGCTGATATTGTTGCAAACTAAAGGCAACACTTTGTCCTCAATTATGAATGGTCCTGAATGACCCTGAATGGTCCGACCCAGGATTTGAACCTGTGTCTCCCAGCTCATAGACATATATGTGGTAACCACTAGACCACAACAATATTATTAACAGTGTTAATGACAATGTATAACCAGCCGAGATCGAAGTTTGTCTATGTGAACGAGTGTATTGGCGGAAATCGTTATATATTACAAGGTCGTCTACCTGATTGATATTGGCGAATAAGCTTAGGTTCGGCACTGCTTCTGGGCGAAATTTACGTCGTATGAGACGATGTATTGTCGATGGAGAGACCAATGCGCAGTGATTGGAACAAACGTGCACGTATAATATGAATTACTGATATAGCCACAGGTTAGGCATGCGCCATTTAGTTATATAAATATGTTATATACTTACAATTAAGAGATTCGGAAAGGCCGTGGCGTTTCAACGTAACTCCTGCAAGCAAGCAACAACCAGTGCAATATTTATAAACTAAGGTTCTAGAACAGAGAGGTGGTCTCTCTAGATCACTGATCCATGCTGTTCCTTTGTGTTTATTAAATTCATATTGTGCATGCTGCTTTAGAGCGTAAAAGCAGCTTTTCAGATGCAAATTGGGATCTTGTCTTACGCTAATTTTTCGCTTAAACTAATTGCTGTTTTTATTCGGAGTTCGAAAACATTTTCCGTGTTATATCCATGCAGTTAAGGTTACGACACACGAGGTGACAAATCGCGGGGCATGTCGCTGGGACATTTCCCCTGTTGAGGACACACGAGGGGACATGTCAGAGAAGGAAAATCAAATAACGTTCATTGATTGGTTTATTTTAATTTTGTCACATGTTGCGAGGACAAAATTTTGTCCCCACGACAAGATTTTGCATCGTGCATATACAACGGGGATTTGTCCCTGCAACATATTTGTCCTCTACACCCGCTGTGTTTGGGGGCTTATATTCGGCGGTTTATATTCGGGGGCTTATATTCGCGGGCATATATTTGGAGGGCTTATATTCGAGGGCTTATTATATTCCGTTTCAAAATCGGCTGTCGGAAATTTTTCAATGTGCAAATGATAGTATTGGGTCGTGAACTATAAATTCGTGACAAGATAACAGGTGAAAGCGAGGAGTAACAGAGTGAGGTTGGGTTCAGGCGGATGGGATTGAACTTGTTGTCGTTGACCACAGTGGTTCAGTGGACGGAATGGCGTTCTTTTTATAAATAAACATAACTTGGTATGTGTAATTTGCTTTGGTTTATTTTGTATTTGAGAGCAATATTCCCGAATATAAGCCCCCGGGGCTTTAGTATTTGAGAAACAAATATGGCGTCGAAATTGGATAAACTCTCAACTTCAACTTGCAATATCTTCGTCAACGTGTCATCAATACAAGTCTGAAAGTGTCATTTAACAAAAGGTTTTGCTAATTACTCAGGCTACTGTGGTGGTAGCCGAGGGTTCGACAAATTGCAATCATTACATCATCCCTACACGAAAAGTCACGACTTATGAAACGAGGAAGGGGTTATACCCTAGGTTATATTGTCTTTACCAAAGTCGTGTTTCGTTTACACGACTGGATATGGTCACCCTGGGGGTAGGGTACCCTACCAGCTTGCTATAGCCTATAGGGTATAACGCTGACGGCAGGGATATCTTGTAAATGCACCTGGTGTGTTAATATATGCATTAATGCTGTAATGAATATGGGAGAGCTTGGAGTAGACATATCCAAACATTACCGATATATAGTGACTGCCCCATAGGCAGTATATATATCAAATGAACCAGTACATCATTGTTTAAACCTTCGCTCTCCATACGAGTCTCGGTAGCTCAATGGTTAGAGCGTCTCACCGGCAATCAGAAGGTTACAGGTTCGATTCCTGTCCGGGATAATTTAATAATAATTTTTCTGAGGATACGAGCTTGACGATCGCCCATGTATCGAATGGCTTAACTTCCTGCGAATATGCACCAGGCGAATTCTTTCAAAGATAACAAGTAAATATTGCTACCAATCGCGTAACAAATGAAGAGAGAACTACATAATATACTACATTTTATTACCTTATATCGACCTATTTCATTTATGTTACAAAATATGCTGTTATCTCGATGCACTGAACGTAGCTATACGTTTGACGTTAGAGACTGGAGATGGCTGCCTCCTGGCAAGGCGGAGGAGCGAGGCGAGAAGGGGAGACGCCTGGGTCACGAGGCAGATTTTAATGGTATGTTCGAGCACAACAGGGTGCTGGAGTTGCCTTGGTTGACCTTGTAGTTGCAGTCAAAACAACGAAGGTCGTAGCCCGCGGGAAAACCGAAGTACCGAACCTAGTCTGTGGAAATAAACGCACTTATAATAAACACGCCGTAAGCAAAACGCATGCCAAACGTCACTTGAATTAATATGCGCTGACTTGTCTTTTATGCATTTTAGCTTCGCTTTGACTTTGAGGACACTAAAAATAACAAAGGACTGTCTACTTTTACATCTCATTAATTGTTTACTACAGGATAGGAATGTTAGAGCTGTTTCAAACATCGAATTTGTCATGTGTCGAATCAAATACTAAGTCGAGGTTTTTATTCACCGATATTCACTGAGCCTGAGGTGAATAATTGTTTTAGTATAAATACACATTTTCCTACTCTTAGGAACAGCATTTCCTTCAAAAATACTAGTTTCTTGACTTTTATCTCCTGTCACTTTGACAAATCGGCTGGCGGCCATCTTGATAAAACGCTGGAGGTGATTATCGAGAAATAATCCGAGGTAGCTCTACCAATCAGCACACGCAATTTCTATAATCACCTAAAGGTTTGCACATGATAAGTTCGACGTATTAAACAATTAAGTTCGACCACAATATTAAGTGCGACGTGGTTTCAAACGTCCAATTTATCATGTGTCGAATGTAATACGGCTCCAAACAAACTGGAACGAGATTTAAGTTCAGACTTTTAAAATGCAATGTTCGACACGTGATAAATTCGACGTTTAAAACCAACGTCGAATTTTGTCGAACTTATAATGTGTATTAGATTCGACACATGATAAATTCGACGTTTGAAATAGGCCTTAGAGAGAGATCTCATAAGTCGCTGCCATGTCGACCCCAGCCACCATCTTTGCAGATTGATTATATACTTATTTTTCTCTAATCTAGTCACTCACCACGTCTCGAAAACTCAATAAGACATGCCAGTAATCCCCAACACCAATTAATACCACAACAACTCGATGAAATAAACACGAATAACCTTTTTAACTTTGTCATATAAGAATAAACCTTTACACCAACCTCTGAGTTTTTTATTGGTATTTGAATACTCCACACACAGTACAACATACTTTAATATCTTATAAGATTATAAGAGAAACACAGCTTTGGAAATCAGCCTTTAGGCCAAGATTTCGAAACGGAAATACTGTCTAGGATCGGATTGTCTTACAATACGAGCAGCATATTTATATATTTCTGTCGGGTAACATATAGATAGATAGATAGATAGATAGATAGATAGATAGATAGATAGATAGATAGATAGATAGATAGATAGATAGATAGATAGTTTCTAAGTTGATCCATTTCAGCTGTGATATGGCGAAGCGCGTTACACGAAGCTATGTTACTTAGAATGGTTTCGTGAAATTGGCTGATGAACGCGACAACCAATTAAACATGCTGTAGTGTTTTACTGTTCATGGGTGATATTAGTAGAGGGGCAGATAAGAAAAAGCTGGTTGGAGCTATTTTCTTGGATTTAGTAAAGCTTTTGACACTGTCGGACACATGGGAAACTCACATCAACACTATCTTCATACTGTGTAAAATACTTATACCTGACAAGCTGTGAGTTGACTCTTAGTCTGCGAAAGCAGGGGGGGTGAGGACAGAGGCTGCTTTCGCAGACTAGTTGACTCTCAGCCAGTATATTTACGACACGCTGAGCGTACCTGAATCGAATTACATGTGGTGAATTACTTCAGATTTTAATTATATTGCAGATTTTCTTGCTTATATAATGACGCCTGGAATATAGTTGATATCTGCAAAAACTCGTGCGTTCGAAAACCAGAACAATTACATTAGAGCGCGGTTTGAATAATATTATAGTCTGCGAGGCAGTGAGTCGCCACTCGCCCGCTGTGGAGAGTCTGCTAGAGACTATAGTATTAATTCTAAATTTCTAGACACAGACCTACTTTCCTTTTCTCATCCGCCTTTTATCCTTTTCGTATCCGCGTTTTATCCCTTATAACGGGTCCTACTAAACACCGTCCGCGAACGTCCGCGGACGTCCGCGAACGTCCGCGAACGTCCGCGGACGTCCGTGGCTGTCCGTGAAGTTATTTTAACCGCCCGTGGCCAATACTATTCTAGTTTAGCTGTTTACTTATCTTTACTGACTTAGTTTTCTACTAAATACGACATATACTTCACTTTTACGCCATTCGTAAACACGAAATGAAACGCCATTTTGTCCCCTCGCCAGAGGCATGGGGGCCAGTGTGCTAATCCCGGCCGGCGTTAGATTATAAATAATATTATCTTATGGTAAGTCATTTGCCATTTTTAAAGTCGATCATCAAACGAGGCGGTGGTGTGAAGTGAATGAGTGGGATTAACAAAAACAATGAATGGATGTGGTGAGAACTGAGAAGTCACTGTTTATGTCCACCCTTGCTAGACAAAAACAGAAACTAATAAGGGGATAAGTGTGATGCCTCTCGTGGAAACGAGCATGAGGCCTGCGTGTTTAAAATAATAAAGTTTTACATGCACTGACATGAACATAGAGATAAAAAATAATATTATTTATTAGCACACTGGCCCCCATGCCTCCGGCGAGGGGACAAAATGGCGTTTCATTTCGTGTTTACGAATGGCGTAAAAGTGAAGTATATGTCGTATTTAGTAGAAAACTAAGTCAGTAAAGATAAGTAAACAGCTAAACTAGAACAGTATTGGCCACGGGCGGTTAAAATAACTCCACGGACAGCCACGGACGTCCGCGGACGTTCGCGGACGTCCGCGGACGTTCGCGGACGGTGTTTAGTAGGACCGCTTATAACGCAATTGGCTTTATATTTCCCTTCGAAATCTCGGGAGAAATGTGAGACGAAATCTCACCCCAGGTGTCATGCGTTTTGCTCGAAATATTTCAAGATATGCACAAAGGAATCAAATTTTATTGATGATTAAGATTACTTGCCAGCAACATTCCTTATGAATCGTTGAGCGAATACTCGAAGCAATAGCGACCAAAGAAGAAGGCGTATTGAGATAAAATAAAAATTAGATCGGCTACGACACTATGGTTAGTGATGTAACAAGATACGGCCTAACATCGCTTGGGATCGAGATCACGTGTCTTGCATTGTAATCACGTCGAAGAAAATCCACTCGATCAGAAGACTTCGCTGTTTCTTGAGAGCAAACATGGAAGCGGGCAGAGGCGCAGGTTTGGTAAAACTCCTAGTATTTTTATCGTTATGTTATGTCATCAGTGGTTCAAATGCAGGCAAGCAAGGCTCGATCGGCTGCCTGTTCGTGGACATAATGGACACTCCCGACTGTTTCAGTCTACCCGTCGGCCAGAAGCAGTGTCCATCCATAAACTACAAAGTCGTCGATTTCCCTAGCAATCCAGTGCTGATCAAGACATCGCTGGCGAGAGTCAAGGCCATACAGAACATGCTTAATTTAATTTCGAATGCTATCAAAGCTACAAAAGAGTGTAAAAAAGCGGTCCGTAAGTATGTGTGCTCCAACACGTTTGGCGAGTGTATCAAGGTAGCCGGCAGCAGCGTCATGGTGAAATACAAGTCTACGGAAACAAAGAAAGCTTGTGACAAAGTCAAATCCGTTTGTCCCCAAAGTATTCAAGATGCCACTATTTACAATTGCACAAACATCATGAGTAATCCACTGGAGTTCTTGCAATGCGCTTCTTTGCCAGACGTCGTCGGTGACGTGTGCCCAAAAACAAACTACAAGGTAGGTAACTGTTAAAAAATAAATATCAATTACTCTAGAAGGTTGATGTACTGCGTGTATAGGTAGTGCGCACAGGTGGTCTAACATTTTCGAGTGAAGGCCCTTCGTCAAAGAGTGAAACATAATGTAAACCTCATAATGCTAATATTATTTCTGAATGATCTACAAGTGCGCAGTAATCGTAACGTCGATACGTCGCGAAGAAAGAAAAAACCTAACCGAGTGAATATTGTCCAAGCAATTTGTTCCGTTAAAAACCTTGAAAACCCATTGCGCATCAGGCCACTGGACGTCTAGCCAATCGACATCTAGCACCGGACATCTGCATCCAGACGTCATGCAGCGATTTTGAGCAGCCACGTAGCAGACGGTTGTTTGGGGGGAGTGGGTTATATTCGGGACGCGGAACACAGCGAGGCGGAAAACCCGCGAGGCTTGCGCACGGAAAAGCCATTCTAGACAGCCACGACACTGGACATCTACATATAGCATTCGCAATCGATAGCGGGATCGAGATCTCCAGTGTGTACTTGCGAAAATGGTTGGCGTGTCGGCGTAAGATCGTCAAACTATAAGTGCTTGGATTTCTGCTTTATGTTACTTGTTTAGGCATATCAATATTGCTTTCAACCTCGTCCTCAGCTGGGTCTTGTGTGTTTTGAAATTAAGCCGCAAGAAGGCATGTTATTTCCGCAATTTTCAAATGCCTAAAATCTCAGGATTTGCACCCTAGCATAAACGGATGAACCTAGCCTAGGATGAGGAACGTAAAACAGCTAAATACGTAAACAGCGTACGTTTCATGCTACACAGCTGCAGGCAAGAATCGTGGGTGTCGCCTCTTGGAATTCGGACAGTTGTCAGTCGAACCCAACGTCCGCCCTCTAAATTAACCATTATCCTTAATTTAGAGCGATTTGAGAATTAAGGATAATGGTTAATTTAAGGAAGTGATCGTCCCAGTCCCGTCCGATACGACCTTATATGGAATACGTACGATAAGTCCATATGAAATTTCCGCGCGCGATCGGCTGGGGACGAGGCAGCAAATACACAGTGTGCGAGGTCTGGGGACCATAGCCTGTGTACAGCCTGAATATACACCTGTAATACAGTCTGTGAAAACTCGCACGATAGCTTGTCGACCCTCCGTTGAGCTACTCAGATCTGAGTAGTAGATTTTGAGTGGTTTAATACTCATATGATTCATAATTGTATATTTGATTGGATTATTTGATCTCACAAGAATTCCCAGAGAACCAATTGTACCTGGAATAAGTCGACTACTCAGATCTGAGTAGCTCAGCGGGGGGTCGACAAGCTATCGTGCGAGTTTTCACAGACTGTATTACAGGTGTATATTCAGGCTGTACACAGGCTAGGGGACCATGGATGGAGAAAAACCCACAGGGGGGGTTAGGATAAAACGCTAGGGGATAGAAGCGAGCTGTTGTTGCGTATAACTATTTCTAGTATAAGAAGTTTAGTATGAATTTTCTATTTAGTATCCCTTGCCATCTGTTAGAGAATATCCTGGTCTTGCCAAGACATCAAAGAACGTATTTGCGCAAATGCAAAGAACTGCTGGCAACATGTCACTTGATTGTGCACAGAAAATCATGAGCGTTACCTGTCAACTCAACGCTGGACCCATTTGTTCTAACGATTTAAAGCTTCGTATGTATGCCATGTGCAAGCAGGATTGTGAAGACATCATGAAAAAATGGTAAGCTTTCACTTCACTTTCTTTAATTTAGGCTGAATGATTTCTAAACTTCTATATAGGTCAGCAAATTTCAGTCTTTCGATTTCTCAGCATTTCTCGATATTAAAACGTTTCATTTTTAACTTTTCAGCTTGCCTGGTCAAAAGATGTTCAAACAATTGTGCAAATTATTCCCAGATAAGAAGACCGCCAAAAAAGTTGCAATACCTGTCGTAGCATCCGTCGTACTTAAAAAACCGGCGCATGGATAGTAATTTGCTGACCCTGTCTTCATAATGCAAATGTTAAGGACAAGGTGGTCGTTTCATTGTAAGCATCTAGTTTAGTGTGTTCAATGGGTTAGAATTTTTTTAGATTTGAGAAATAAAATTGTTTTGGGTGAAAAGAAATATGGTTGTTGTTTCTTCTTTCAATAAAAGCAGAGGAATTACAGTTAGTTACATAGACAATCTCTGAGAGACAATGATAGCGAACAGAGACAGCGATGTAGCCTACGTCATAGTCTGTGAAATTTGAAAAACACAGACTGATATTCAATTGGTTAAGAACTACTTCCGTTTTCAATGTTTGTTGTTTACCACAAAGACAGTTTCTCAGCCGCCTGAACGTATTCATTGTAAACGCGACTATTAAAGAGTTTGCTAATAATTTCAAAGGATGACTGTTTATAGTCGGCATAATTTTGGTTCGAAAGAGATGCGGGATCGAATTGTTAATCATACGATATTTCCAGGTAGCCGTCGAGTGCCGATTCTCGTTATGCTGTTTCGTTTTAGCTTTTCAGCTTGTCCTATTTTCTATTAGAACTAAGTTTGCTCTTCATATGATTTCTTAAACTTTTAGTGAATACTCGTTAGTTGCTATAAGCATATAGACTTGCTCCAAGTCTGCCTCTTGATTGTTTCGGGTTTGTTTAAAGACGGGTTTGTTTCGAGACAGGTTCTTTTCAAAACCTTGAAACAAACCCGTCTTTGAAACCAAACCACTCTCGAAATAAACCCGTCTTCTCGAAACAAACCCGTCTTTAAATAAACCCGAAACAATCAAGAGGCAGACTTGGGCATAACACAATCTATAAGCATTGCGAATAATCGGCATAAATTTTAATACACGGAAAATTAAAACTCGGAAACCTATCGATTGTATAAAGAATGGTTATTATATGTCTTGAACAGTTGAACTCATGTTATAAATATTTTCGCACGATTTATATTACCGGGAGATCGAAGACGTATGAATTCATTGAATTCATCTAGTGACTAGTACGTCTTCGATCTGGCTCCCGAACAACAAGAATGTATGCTTAAAGCTATTCCGTTCTAAACTGCAGGGTTAGTTTTAAGGTTAGTGTTTAGTGTTCTTCGAACCTTTTTGAAAGTAAAAATTTATTCAGCACTCATGTAAGTACGGAATAGCTTTAAGCATACATTCTTGTTGTTTCTGGCATAAAGGATATTTCTGATTCTCGATCGTGTGTTGAATTCATACGTCTTCAATCTCCTGGTAATATAAATCGTCGGCGAAAATATTTATAACATATATGAGTTCAAGACAACCATTCTTTCTTTATTTATTAAAAACAAGCGATAGGTTTCCGTGTATTCGTCGTTGCGCGTGGCGTTGCGTGAAATTTTCAAACGCGTGTGTGACGCGTTAAAGTGCCACTACGATCAAATTTTTACCTATCGATATTTTTACGTATTTATAAAGCAGAGCTGCTAAATATTACTTGGTCGAAACCGTTTTGCGATTCGACGATGGCTAGTATTATTTTTCTTACTCCGAATCTGGAGTTATGTCCGCCATTAATCGTTCATGTTCTTGACCAGCGTAACAAAGTGACGTCAGATTCTCAACGCGAAGACTCCATGTGGCTAATTCTTCCAGTAAATCAAGGTCGTTTTTTCAAATTCTTCGTCTGAAAGGCTGGACATTTAATCTACTTCTCGAAGAAAACAAGTAACCTCGACTGAAATTCAGGCGTAGCATTGAGAATCTGACGTCACAAACAATATTACCTTTTGGAACACGTTCTTAGTAATGGTGGCCTAAATAATAGTGATTTCAGAGCTCAAAATACTTACTTCAAAATACCATTTTTTAGTTTTTTTTTACATCGATGATCACTTTCGACCCTGAAATACTATTCTATGCTAAAGAAAATCTAAAAGACGGGAATGAATTATCATCGTAGTGGCACTTTAACGCCAGTGGTCTTTTTTATTTTATCATGGACTCTTTATTACTTTATCTTTATTACTGATCTTTATTACTGGACTCACAGTAAACGTTTGTCAAATAGGAGTTCTTATCAGAAGTGAAATGCTGCCTCGGAACATACACAGGAGTAGTGGGTATATTAGAAAGGTATTCCCGTTCGTTAGTTTGATTTGAAATAACCGCACGACCGCCAGATATATAAACTCCGACGTTCAATTCAGCAAAGTTACAGACGTGAAGTTCTATTTGGCAAGAGTGTCGCTTGACTGGAAAATTTATAACTTCGCGAGGCTTGCTCTTTCGAGTAAATGTTGTTTGAATGAGATTTATGGCGTTCACGCCTTAGCTTGATACGTGGTTCAGATTCTACATTCTAGTATATTTATGCTATAAGTATAGAACATTTCTAGCATCATTCTGTTGGCATTTCATCGGCACACTGCACTTTCTTACTTCACACACAGTTTCTTCGCCATTTCATTAGATTAATTACACATGGCTATTTATTATATTAATTACACATGGGTATTTATTATATTAATTTAATGTGAAATCATATAAATGTTAGTACAAACTTTCAAATTATTTTCTTCTTTTACTCTTTTCCTTTCATTTGCAGCAACTCTTCCGTTTACCAACCGGTTCTTTATACGATGCATTATTTAATCCTATAGAGGAATAATTGAGAAGGTGTAGTATTGATTGAGTTTAGTAGCAGCGACTTGGCAAGAAATATATGTTATTTACCAAACTGGAGCCGTCCGTACTGGAAAAATATTGCCCGAGGTCTTGACTGTACGGAACGAGGCGGCCGAGTTCCGTACAGTGCAAGACCGAAGGCAATATTTTTCAAGTATACGGGCCGACAAAGTTTGGTAAATAACTTATTTATTTTTCCCACATTAAAACAAAATAACGAAAAGCTGTGAGACACGAAGGCTCGTATAAACTTCGCCATTTTTCTTGCGAGTGTTAACGAAACATTTGGCAAGGAGGATGTTTAATTCCTTGGCAGGTATGGTTTGAATTTCTCGTACTTCGTTTATAGACAAAAAGTACCTGGTACGGACATTTATATCGTATTCCGTTTTCTTCTTCGTGTTTTCCTGTCGTTGTCTCTCAACTATAATTTCGGATGTCAATATTGCTGCCATTGTAACACCCGTTTTCGTTCGCGTTTGGCCGGTCTGAATGGACTAAATTTCCAGCACTTGTGCTTGGGACGTCGTCTTGGGGATAATAAAATTCCCTCTAGCTACGCTCACTATCGTCGGAGTACATTTTCCAGCACTTTTTTGGTTTGAAATATGTTTTTCATCCCATATTAGTTTTGGCGGGAAAAACGAGAGGTCTGTACTTGTGTGATGCGGACCTCGTATTTAGCCAATCAGAAGGCGGCATTTTTGTTACGGACATGGGAAAAATAATGAATGTTAACACTACAGATAGAGTCATTAATGAGTTACTTACTTAGCACTGGATTTCCTATCTGTGGTTTCTCTTTATTTCCAATCAATTGAATATCCTGTATTTCCCGTAAAATGGCCTGATCAAATGCTAGGGCTGCCGTTCTTGTGAATAACAGGTTAACGTTCTCACCTGAAACACAAATGTGAGTACTCATGACGTCAGGTGCAGGGCAGAGAATTTTCACTTATTAAATATTATTTCCATCTTCAAGTTTGTTCCACAAATTTACTTGAAAATGTGCGTATAATAACTCCTCATGATAATAAATTACGTTGTAAACTTAGCAATCACTGAGATATAAGGCATTTTTAATGAGTGAAAATTCTCTACCCTACACCTGACGTCAGAGACCATCTCATTTACATATCAAACAAACTGAAATATTTCAAAAACGAAGTAAAATACGGAAAAGTTGTAAAAGGTGTTACTCTATCATTTTACGAGTTCTTTCATATTAGACAAACTTAGTTTTTGTTGCCAATGTCCTTTAAGTAAGATGTCTGAGACGATTAGTGACGTAATTACTTTTGCAAACGCTATTGTTTACAGCTCGACCACAGGAATTTTGCTATTGAAAATTAAGCCAATTGCTGCAAAGGTATTATGCACATATTTCCGGCTGCGCAGAATTTGACGCATAAAGTTCATCATGTTTGATTGAGGTTTTTGGATGTAAAAGGACACAATATTAAGTTTTAACAACAGAAACCTATTTTTAATCCTTTGCCAGCGAAAATAAAAATTTTCGTTTCGTAAGGCACTCATAGTAAGTATTCTTATTTCTCTTATTTCTCCTTTTCACATTGTTTTTATATTTATATCTCGATACTATAAGCCGGTATGCTGACGTGAAACCTTGATCTTGATCAAGTTATACTAACTAGAGTAAACACCCACTATGAAGAACCTACATTTTTCCAAACCAGCCTGGGATAGGTTCTTATATATTTGATATCTAACAAAAAATCAGGGTGTTAGGTTCTTACAAATTAGGTTCTTATAAATATACTGTAGTACTTTATCTCTTTAATGGTTTGTTTAATCCCTATAAGAAAACAGTAAGCATCTGCAAACTGAACAGGCTATAATTTATTGTGATCTGAAATACTGGATGTAGCGAACTAGAATTTTGAGATCTACGTCAACATGTAAATTCATTGTACATTATTGTATAAAAGACAAGGAACTGCAACCAGGTGTTGGTGTCATCCTCATTTGGGACTTTGCTACAGTGGAATTATAAATTGATTTTATGACATAAGAACCTATTTCAAATATCAGGCTCAAACAGGTTCTTATTGAGAGGGGCACAAAATCCCTAGTTTTAGCCTGAGGTTCTTATTAACCTCGTCAGATTGAGAAGCTGCTGTACCTGTTTTTGACGATACGCTCCAGTATTCAGCATTTGATTCTGTAGCAACCTGTATGGCGTATTCTTCAATCTTTTCAAGATCTATTGGTTTCTATATGGAATAATAAAGTAAACTATATACCAATTGAAACCGGTCAGAACTATTTCATAGCGGTTACAGAAAGTATCGAAGATATGTCAATTCAATGTCGGACAATATCCCCAGGAATAATCGTTATGCCCGCGGATCACTCGAGGATATGAAGAGTTTTGCCTCTCTCTCGCCAACTCTAATGGCTCTTACTTCGTGTACCAGACACAGAATATTACATCATTGAAATATTTAGTTTAAAAGTAGGGTTAGTATTCCTTTATTTCAGGGTTAGGACTAGAGTTTTTATTTGGGTTATGGGTAGGGTTTTTCTTCTTGTAAAGCTACTGAATCCCGAGAGAGTAACCTTGATGTGTCTACGACGTAGTCTGTGTCCATTGTGTGTCCGGTACACGAAGGAGATGCCACTCTAATAGAATCAATGTACCTTTAACAGGTTCAATTGTTGATGTCAAATATATACATAACATGGAGTCTTAGCTTTTATAGTTTCTTTAAGACAACTAGTAGTAATTACTCATTCAAAATATATTAAATGTGACTTGCAGCTTGGTTATTTTAATATAGTAAATTGTTTTTGCTACTCAAGCTTTTAACGCAAACTCGGAAAATGTTTCTGAGCCCCAGACGGGAATCGAACCCGCAACCTTCATGATCTCCGGTTAGACGCTTTAACCATTGAGCTACGAGACTGCTGAATTAGCAGTACGTATATGTCGCACGTACGAACTAGTACACAATGTAGCCTTCGTTCTGCCATCTGAGTTTTGGTAGCTCAATGGTTAGATCGTCTAACTGGAGATCATGAAGGTTGTGAGTTCGATTCCCGTCTGTGGCTCAGAAACATTTTCTGAGTTTGTGTTAAAAGCTTGAATAGCAAAAACAATTTACTATACTCATTCAACTTCGCTATAAGTTGGCAACTGAACTATATTATGCTAATTTACAGCTTCTTTAAAACAACTATATAGCCAAAAAATACTCAACTTTGCTATTATGCAGCATTTGAACCTATATTTTTATTAATCTTTTAATTTAGTGGTGTAACTTCTTGGTTACAAGGTGGGTGGGCGATCAAGTCAAGCTATGGCGGATGTAACAACAAAATCTGAAGTGCCTGACTCGCTTCTCGATCCTGGGTCGGACCACCACTCATGTCTTTGCAATAATACCAGCAAATGGTAAGACTTTCGGGTCTTAGCCTCTTGGGGGTATTTCGCGTTCACCTAAAAGAGTGATAAATCTAATAAACTAAACTAAACACCCGATCCTGTTCCAGGCTCCAGCAGCGTGTTATTATTTTCCGCCTATTGGCTATTTCGTTCCTCAGCCAGCGGAAAATAACACTTTTATATTTCAAGAATTTTAGCTCCGCAAATGTTCAAACGAATATCTTTACAATTACGAAGCGGAATCTTAGCTTCTCATCTACTCCAATAAATATCTATTCCTTACGCAAAGATCCTTCTTCGTTCCGACAAGGTACACGTCGGGGGAATGGTTCGAGTTCTCAGCCAAAGCTTCCTCGAGCCACCTTCTGTCAAAGAGAACAACAAAATCTTAAACTCATCCACGTAAAACGAAAAGAAACACAAGCCTTTAAAATGTCTATGAAGTGAAAAATTCGCTAGCATTTTTTTGCTTTATTACGGACAAAGTAGCACGGCAAGAGCGTACACTGAAAATTGCAAGTGAATCTGCTGCAGAGTCTTCGAGCTATCAACTCTCAAAGTTTGCCATGGCTAAATGTTTTTGGTGAAATCTGAAACGCGCGGTTCATTGTCTTGTGACGCATGCAGGTGTACTTACTATACATAAGAACAATGGATTTGAACATTAATGATCCACCTGCATACGTCATATACCACATAATTATATTCAATCCTAGTTAACGTGAAACTATGCCAATGGACAAACTTTGGGAGTTGATAGCTCAAAGACTATGCAGCAGATTTACTTGAAATTTTCAGTGAACGCTCCTGCCATGCTACTTACTGTAGTTCGTTAAAGCAAAATTTTCACTTCATAGACACTTTAAAGGACATTGGCAACAAAAATTAAGTTTGTCTAATATGAAAGAACTCGTAAAATGATAGAGTAACACCTTTTACAACTTTTCCGTATTTTACTTCGTTTTTGAAATATTTCAGTTTGTTTGATATGTAAATGAGATGGTCTCTGACGTCAAGTACAGGGTAGAGAATTTTCACTCATTAGAATATTAGTTCTATGTTCAAGTTTGTTCCACAAATTTACTTGAAATGATGTGTGCGTATAATAACTCCACATGATAATGTTCAACGTTGTAAACTTAGCAATCACTGAGATATATTAAGACATGACATTTTTTTAATGAGTATAAATTCTCTACCCTGTACTTGACGTCAGAGACCATCTCATTTACATATCAAACAAACTGAAATATTTCAAAAACGAAGTAAAATACAGAAAAGTTGTAAAAGGTGTTACTCTATCATTTTACGAGTTCTTTCATATTAGACAAACTTAATTTTTGTTGCCAATGTCTTTTAATAAAAAAATCAGGGTGTAATGAATGATTACATTCATTTTCACGGAGGGAAAATTTCCTGTAGTGTTTAAATCAAGCCTAAACTTTACCTTGAAGCATTTAAAGAGTTGATACTGCTTAAATCAAACACGACCAGAATAACTAAAAAAGGAAGCGACATGTTCAATGGTTGAACTGATACGGCAGCATTCGTCTATCTTTATTGCATTTATGAGATGCTTTCTAACGTCATTGTTTCTGTCCCAAAAACGAGAGACGTCGAGCAACAGAAAAAAAAATCAGAACTTTACCATGAGCTCCGCGGTAGTAAGCAGATGCTATGCACTTAAACCTCTCCTGACCAGCTGTGTCCCATCTAAACCAACAGAGTGGAGGAGATTCACAGAGTAACCAAATCTAGTATAATAGTAGGGGGTGGATAAATATCTCCGGCAGTGGCACGTGCAATTTTTAGGGCAGTCGTTGGCATGTTAGTCTGTGAACACAGATGGATTCCTGGCAGTTGACACACTGATATTTTCAGACTGCTGACATTTGTCAGAGTGACTCAGACATATTTTATAGAATACAGTTACAATATATTTAATATATACATAATGACATAACTACCAATTTATATTCATTGGGTTGTGCATGAGTTATATTACTTACAATTGCATAGTAAAAGGATGGCCTAAAATGTTATAGAATTCTGCTTGAAAATCAACACCAATTGTGGCTTTGTAGTCAGATTCAAATATGTCTTTGCAGTACCTATAATAAGTACAATACAATACAATACAATACAATACAATACAATACAATACAATGTATGGTAATGCAATACTGTACAATGCAATACGCTGACACCAAGCTTAATTAAAGCATAGTATTGCATGTAGTTAGAAGACTAGTCCTCATTTTGAATATTACTTCAAAAGATGTAATAATCGAATAATTGATCGATGGAAGATAAACCATTTAGTAATACCTGGCAATCAAGCATGTCTTTCCTGCACCAACGTCCCCAATAACTATTGTCTTACATACTTTCATTCTAAAAGAACATATAATTATGCAAATCAAAGATTTAAATTGTTCTATGAAAATACACTTGTATACTCTTAGTATTTTGTTTAAATATTGTTTAAATAAGTTCTCTTATTGCCAAACACATGGCTAGATTACCAATTTTATAATAAAAAGCAACCTTCTTACCCAGTTTGGCCAAGTTTATCAGAAACACAAGCATCTCTTGTTTTCAAACTGAAATTTGTTTGTTTTTTAATCACTGTTTCTGGTTTATATGGCTATATAAAAACATATTTTCCCAGTTAAGATAGATAGATACACACAAATATGGTTACATAAATAGCTCTTGTATCACATGCCAACTTCGTAACTATCACATTCTATTCAATTACTGTAG
Source organism: Chrysogorgia sp. JL179-B06 (assembly GCA_035772405.1). Taxonomy (NCBI): domain Eukaryota; kingdom Metazoa; phylum Cnidaria; class Anthozoa; order Scleralcyonacea; family Chrysogorgiidae; genus Chrysogorgia; species Chrysogorgia sp. JL179-B06. The sequence goes on along the minus strand of JAYKKM010000076.1, from coordinate 1,755,643 downwards.
TTCCTAGGTTAATTTGCAACAATGCAATAAACACAAAATGCTGGCTGTTTTTTATGGCAAAACATATAATGGCAAAACATATATAGTTAACCTAACAAAAAAAGTCTATAGGCAACATGTAAGATCCTATAGAGAACCTATAGGCTTCTATAGGAAATTGGAACATTTTCTATAGGCGACCTATAATGAAACTGTAAAATAAGAATAAGAAATTGTAAAAAATAATGCAGCTAAATTAACATGTCACATGTTATTACATATATGTTTAGCCAAATAAGCTGTAGCCGTTTGGCTGCATAGCTGTTCAACTGCGTAGCTAGCTACATAATGTCAATGGGGCCGGTATTCTGTAGTTATAATATATATATATATATATCATATATATATATATCGTTGTTATCATTTAAGTTTTTACAACTATATCTGCTCTATCCCCTACGATATTGAGCACTCTTCCAGACGTCAATAGACCGCTCACTATATTGTACTATATATATATATATATATATATAGTTAATGAAAATGATTTCATATTTCTCAACACTTTGTAATTCCAATGCGCTCCAAAGCTCCACAATCTGAACTTTACATGTGTTCACTGTTCATGAAAAGTTATCAAACTACAAGCAAATTATATACCTACTCACAGTGGCGTAATGCTCACTAGGTAGCGTTAGGACGAGAACTAAGCGCCCGGCCCGACCCAGTGGGGCTCATGCCAAAAATGGAGTGGAAGATTATAATGAAAAATTATGGCTTAACAGCGACATTACTGACATATATTTCATCATCATATTTAGTCAGAACTAATTTACTGGCCTCCGATAATCGATTCATTAATATCCTGGGTGGGAGATTGACAAAAAGTTGATAAAGAGCTGATTTACCGATTTGCCAACGTTAACTCGAGGAGGAAGGAATATATATATATATATATATATATGTCTAGGTATTCACGATTGTACTGTATAGTGATAATATAGAAGTTATAGTTGAGCCTTCATGGGGCCCAAGACCAAAGACATGTATAAGGGCCCCGTCTACCAGGGGTGTCGGTAGCCTGCGGATACAGCCACCTCGCATTATCTCGTTTCCGGGAGCGTGCGATGCGGCTGTATCCGCAGGCTAGGGTGTTGGTGCCACAATCTAGTGGTACAGGTACATGCAATCTATCTCAATTAAACCTTTTTGAAAGATTTTATAATGTGAGAATTTGTATACTGGTAAGGGTGTACCATACAAGTGTGTGTATAAGAATAGGAAAACCACAATGCTTGGTAAAGTATAGTTAAAATAAATTAAATTATGGTTGGTGAAACGGGCTAGTTTGACTATAGGGTGGTACTACACCCTCCCCCCCCCCCCCCCCCCCCCCCCCCCCCCGCTGAACGAAAGTGTCAAGAATTTATCTGTTTGTCGGAAACGTACAAACCCAGCACCAAATTGTAAAATAGCAAAAACATACTCACCTGAGGAAGTTTTTGAATGATTCGATTGTCTTTGTCTACACTCATATTTGATATTTAATAACAGGGTTCGAATATTATGACTGATTATCTGACACGTTAATTACGTCCCGTTAAACCATAGGTTAAACCATCCTTCACCATACACGACGGTGTTTCGATTGAAGTCTTGCGACGAATATCAAACTTAAGATTATTAAATGTTCAAGTCTACACAGTAAATTAAGATATTACTATAGCGACACACACATTTGACTACACCTAGACCTCTACGGGGGTCTGGAAACGAATAGGTTAAAGGTCACGTGACCTTAAAGAAAATTACGGCAATATTGTTGACACTGACGTCATCTCAACAAAGTGCTATTAGTGATGTTTCCCTTCGTGTATGAATTCGTGGTATCTAAGTGCATTTAGTTTTTGGTCGCCATGTTGGATGACATCTTCTCAAACTCATTAATAATTCATGAATTATCGTAGCCAATCCATGAACGTATACCGCATCACATGCATGAGTTTTGATACCCAATGAAAACCTGTAGGAAAATTCCTAGTGAACTGGATCACATTTCTTAATCTACATATTAAAATAAAATCTCTATGGGAGCAAATCGCTATAGGAATACTCGTTTGAGAAGCTAGATCAAACACTCGTTTGTCGTGTTTCATCAGGGGACTCCAAACACTCGAAAACAATAAAAACCTCGGGCTACGCCCTCGGTTTTCATTTGTTTTCTCGTGTTTGGAACCCCTGATGAAACACTCAAACTCGTGTTTGATCTATTACATCCAAAATGGCAGCCAGAAACAAAATCTATTTTCATGACGCCAATTACGTTATTCATCCCTGTTAAAACTTGACCATGCACGATATCAAATCGTTTTTTTCCTATTTATTGTTGTTAGTGCAAGGATATATTTGCTTTTGAAGGTAATTTTATAAAGGGATATAGAAAAACTCTATTCCGGTCACGTGACCAGCTAACACTATATGCCATTTTATAGGTAGGTATACAAGTTTTTGAAAAACGTATTTGATCTCAAAACACCACTGAAACTGTATCCATTTTCTAGAGTTATAATTGTTTGTCTTAAAGGGATATGGCAATATAAATTAACTTTGTCTCATTTGAAAGAACTCGTGAAATGGTATAACAAGACCTTTTACAATTTTCCCTTATCTTTTTTGGTTTTCGAAATAATTTGACGAAAGACAGCGTGCTGTCCACCATCTTGGAATTATTTTCGATATGCATGTGACGTAATATATAAGTAGGGTAAAGTGAAATTTTATCTTGCCAACCTTACGACATTATGAGCCAGAAACTCGATTATGTTGCACTATTTCCATTTTTAATTGGCCCACATTTTGAAAAGCCTTCCGCGGAAATTCGGTCATTCATCAGGTTTACCCTGCTTGTGACGTCACCAATTTCCTAGTTAATTAGGTCAAGTGTTACAAGATGGCGGATTTGTCATAATTATCCGAAATATTTCAAAAACCAAGAAAGATACAGAAAAATTGTAAAAGGTCTTTTTTATACCATTTTACGAGTTCTTTCAAATGAGACAAAGTTAATTTATATTGCCATTAATATTGCCATTAATACAGAACTCAAAAAATTAAAAAATATAATACAGAACTCATAAATTGTTAGAACATGTAGTTCAATCAAGTGAAATGCCAAATATTACTTGTAATGATAAAACGAAACTAGATGTGTTGAACATCAGCTATAAATTGAGCAGGCAGGAAGCGCAGCTTTGAAATGAAGATAACGATGGACGTTCAAAAGACAAAAAAGGCGTCTTGCACTCCCATCTTCTCCCCCGTTTTGAGTTTCTCAACTCATTGATTTTAACAGATCATGTGTGGTAGCTGAACTGAATACTTCTAAAATGAAGACAAGAGCATGCAGCTAATGATCTTGAGAAGCTATTTAGCATTAAGTACGGCAAACTGATAAACACATATATTACACAATGTATTTAACAGTTAATTTTAATGTTTCGTTAAGGTCGGAATATCACTCCCTACTGCACATGTGTGGCGTGTGTTTGTAAGGCTCGCACAAAAGAATGCTAAAAGCATATTCCGAAAAATAATGACATCCTGAAAACCCAAGATTCGAGTCAATAACAAGACGAGATAATGTGAAATTGTAATATTTCCACTTTATTTCAAAGTCATCTTTAGACACGAAAATGCCTATAAAATGCCTTGAGTCGATTTTCAAGGACCAAAAATTGGTATCTACAATACAGGGTCGTAAAATTAGAACTAGCACCTTCGTATTTCGTAAGCAGTGTTTGGTTAATCGTGTTAATAATCCGACATAGTTTCATGTCGACAGTTTCAACCATAGTTTTATGCAGCGATAATTTTTTCAATTAAAACATTGCCTAACTTGGCCTAACAATACCTTGGCCAGGTATAAAATTAATAAATATGAACCGATAGCAGCGTTAACAGAAATTTCATGAAAGATATAGTGAACTCTCTCTAAGGTGGACACATAATCTCGACCGCTTCTACATTATTTACTATAATAAAACTCTCTCTAAGGCGGAGGACAACAAATTTGGCCCCGAATGTGTCCACGTTAGAGAGAGTTCACTAGGAAGCAGGATATTATATAGAGGGTGGCCGGAATAGCTTTCGGCCCCCCAAAAATAATTGAATTTGAAAGAAAAATTGCAGCAAAAATTCGAATTCGAAAGTAGAGGTATTTGAAATCGTATATTAATCGAATGTCTGTGATCGATGTTTTCATATAACAATACTAATATTTCTCTAGTCAATACTAATATTTCTCTTTTGTCTACACGGCTCTACTCCATTAGGCTTTCTTTAATAACTAACCAGAAGGGTGGAAATCGCGGAATGAGTGAGGCTAAAAGGTAGCCTGGTTGAAAACAAACCGAAACGATGTCAACAGGTACAACGAAAATTTTGCTTTGACCGGCCCCGCTAAGTTTACCAAGCTTCCTACGTCCCTGCTATGGCTCCCTCCCTCCAACAGCTTTCAGGCGCCTGTTGAAGTGGTGTAATTACAAATTGCATACTTGCATAACACACGTATTAACCAGGGTTCGTACAGGTTAGGGAGAGAGAAATTCAAGTAATAGATCAAACACGAGAAAGGGTGTTTCATCCGATATGCAGTCCCCGAGAAGTAGGTTGAAAAACGAGGCGATAGCCGAGTTTTTTTAACCGAATTCGAGGTGACTGGATAGAGGATGGAACACTCTTTCGAGTGTTTGATATTACATCTCGAACGAATCGGTATTTTAAAAGATATTTGAGGTGGAATTTGTCAAAATCCTATGCAAATTAAGACCACGTATCCAGTTATCCGTCTCGGTATTGATTTTCTTTGTTTTCGGCTCATGAATTATTAATGAGTTTGAGATCGGGACTTTTCAAGGCTGCAAGGACCAAAGTGCTGAAAAAGAGGCTTTGAAAAGCATTTGAAAATCACAAAAAATGGAAAACTGTTACTTATACTTGTGACTTCAATGAATTTCAAACTACCTGAGAGATGAACGTCATCAAGGAAGTGAACTCGCGCAGATGCTGACAAAATTCTCTCTTTCAGAAAATATCATAAAAATTAAATTATGAAGGATTCAAGGACTTTCAAGCACTTCTTTATAAATTCAACGACTTTCAAGTACTTGAATGCTTTTTTTTCAAATTCAACTATTCAAGTACTTTCAAGGGCATTCAAAAGATCAAGATGCAAATTCTTAACATTACTACGGTTTATTTTTGGTAAGACCCAGAAACCAGCTTCGTGTATCCGCGTTGCTGTACGTGACTTTTGATATTACCATGAACCTTTTTCGCTAATTTCCAATCACATTACAGCCGAACAACTTTGCCGGCCATAATTCATCGTTCACGTGGTGAAATGACGGCATAAACTAGACGTGGTACTGCAAGCACATCTTCCAAAGATTAAAGATACTACCATCCATGTCCAGCTGTCATGCCATATGCTACCTCAAGTAGTAGTCAATTGCTGTGGAAAATGCTGCAAATCCAGCACACCCTAACAATGCCGCTTTTCCACCAGCTAAAATAAAAATATATATATGACTGTTTTAAACTGTTATGCCAGGACATTAGCAACAATGAAATAAGACAGATTCTTCATCTGACTTGAAGAAGGACACATCGTCCGAAACGCCGTCCATGAATATACCAAGGTCTGATTTTAAAAATCTGCGAAGTGATTTTTTCTGAGAATTGCGAAGCTGATTTTAAGTAACCAAGTTCACCGTGGACGCAACGCAAGTGATGTAAGGACTTAATGATGTTACAACGTTGTAAGACGTTACGCGCTACGTTGAAAGACGTTAGTCGCTACGTTGTAAGACGTTACGTTACGATGTGAGACGCTACGCAACGTTAGAAGGCGCTAAGCACGTTGTAAGACGTTACGCAACGTTGTAAGACGCTACGTAACGTTGTAAGACGTTACGTAACGTTGTAAGACGTTACGCTACGTTATAAGACGCTAAGCAACGTTGTAAGACGTTACACAACGTTGTAAGACGCTAAGCAACGTTGTAAGACGTTACACAACGTTGTAAGACGCTACGCAACGTTGTAAGACGTTGTAAGACGTTACACAACGTTATAAAACGTTACGCAACGTTGTAAAACGTTACGCAACGTTGGGAGATGTTACGCTACATTGTGACACTAAAGAAAAATGCGAAGCTGTTTTGGAGCGCTAATTCGGACCCTGTATATGTACTCTTACTTAAGTAAATTCGACACTTTGAAGTTTTCTTATTTCTCCTTTTTAGGTAATTTATTGCTAACCTCTTAGTCCAATAACTCCTCCTGTTACACAGCCTGATAAAGTACCATTTTTCCAGTCACTTTTACCTCGATACTAAAGCAAATAAACAAAGAAAATAAGGCCAAAAAATACCTGGGTTTCCTATTTCATGCTGAAAAAATTAGGTGGGGTAGGTCAGGTTTTCTTTTTTTTTCAAACATTGCATGGACGAACAATGGATTTTACCAAACCATGCTAATCTTGAGGATGCAAATCAAGCTGCAAATCAAGCTGCAACTTGGGCCATAGCTTCTCAAAATTTCAATGAAAAGATTAGGGTCAGCATTTTACTGGCCAAAAACTAACTTCCTTTGGAAGACTGGGACTACGCGCAGGCTAGATTTGTACCTTCATGGACATGGTGTAACTGTAAGAATGAAAGAACCGCTAATAATAAATGGTTGTTTAGCCTTAGGCATTATATAAATGAATTCTCCTCAAAAAATAAGTGATCGTGCGCCCACACTTCATGCAGTCGGCCGTCCGTTTGTCTGCAAAATGCAAGTTCTACTGTACTTTGTGTCCCCAATAACCAAAACGTAACCGATGCCCTGTCACTCCTGTAAAAATAGCAAATGATTTAACTTTTCGTATCTCATTAATTATTACTTTGTTTATCTCCCGTGCATTTGATTGGCTACTTTCTACTTGTGACACTTGGCATATATATAAGCCCTATTTATTTTATTTCATCTCGTCTTACTCTGATGAAGGGCTCCGCTCGAAACGTCAGTATCTCGTCACTAAATTCTTGGCAGTTTACCACCTTTTCACTTTGCTATATATATATATGTTATTTACTGGCAGGGATGTTCGGATAGACCTCTTCCCAAGGTCTTGAGAACGAAGGCAAATATTTCTCCATCCGGACCGACCAAAAACGGTAAAAAACATATTAGTTTTTTTATTATACAAGGTAAAAAACTTGAGTTACTTTAGTTTGGTAAAACTACAATATTTGGATAAGGAAAGAAAAACAAACCAAAATACTTTAGTTTTTGTATAATATAGTTATTTCCAGCTTAGTTGAATCAAATTCTGTTTTAGTTTTCCATTTTCTAGTTAATAATGAAGCAAAAATCACGATAACATTTTTTAGCATTTAGGATTGCGTGACCGTGGTCAAAATATCGTAAAATTCCGCCCGCTGCTGCAGCCAATCAGGTTGCAGGAAAGGCTAGGATTCGCCCGCTCATGATACAAAATAATAAAAAGTGTTAACTACTTACAGATTCAACTGCACATTCCGTTCCTGAAAACATTGCTCCAACAACACCAAAGTTCTTGCCATATGACGAGGCTCGTTGTCCCATTTCTCGCATCACTGCTTTGGCAGAGGTTTCTACTTGCCCTGACACACTTGTCGGCATCGAGGTATCTAAGCCAGCCGTAAATAAACCAAAACCTGCTCCCAAGGCATAACCTATGATAGTATTCAGATAACGGAGCGATATTATAGAATACCTGTCCACTTTTGAAACCGCATTTTAAGGCAGAAATACAAACCAGGTTGCTCTAAAATCTCTTTAAATATAATGTCAAAGGTTTATATTGTGTGTACTTGTTGATTGTTGTCAAATTGAAAGGGTTTTTAAAGAACAAAGCAATTGTATATGATGAACTTTCCGTAGTCTGACACTTAATATATATACAAATAGTAAAGTGGATGGGTATTCTATAATTATACCCAGATAACAGTGTTATATTCAGATAATCCCAGAAAATGGTTGGTGTGTCAGTCTAAGTGCTTGGCGTAGCGGCGCGTGCACTGAAAAGTAATTTCTGCTTTATGTTGTTACTTGTTTAGGTATATCGATATTGCTTTCAACCTTGTCCTCAGCTGGTATAACTAGTTACTATGCATAGTCTTCGAGCTATCAACTCTCAAAGTTTGACATGGCTAAATGTTTTTGGTGAAATCTGAAACGCGCGGTTCATTGTCTTGTGACGTATGCAGGTGTACTTACTATGCATAAGAACAATGATTTGAACATTAATGATTACCTGCATAAGTCATATATACCACAAATATTCAACCCCAGTCTTTCCCTATTTTGTAACGTTAAACTATGCCAATGGACAAACTTTGAGAGTTGATAGCTCGAAGACTCTGCAGCAGATTCACTTGAAATTTTCAGTGAACGATCCTGCCGTGCTACTTTGTTCGTTAGAGTAAAAAAATGCTAGCGATCTTTTCACTTCATAGACACTTTAAGTTCTTTATTTCTTTTATAAAATGTTGTTAAGTTGTACCTACCTAGAACGCCTGCTAAAGTCGACTTGAAAACACAGCTTTCCATGATGTTTTCAATTCGTATTTGTTGCGGTGGGCGAGACGACTGAGGTAATCCTGAGAATGAATCAATTGGTCCTTTTTGTTTCCTTAGCTGCTCCATCATTGGAATAATTGTGGTCAAACTGAAATCACCTCCAGGATCGTTTGGTCTTGGATTTTTCTGAAACTTGTTCGAGTCCGCCATATTGGAAACCAACGGTCATGGAGAGACTGGGATAGATCTTCCGGCTTGGTTACAAAAGGGTTAGAACCCAACCCCAACACAACACCTGGGGTACTATATTAGTAGACTAGTGAGAGATACTAAGCATGTGGGATTAGGCGAATGTTATGTATTTAGACTCGGCAAATGCGGACAAACCAACCAAATTTGACTCACAAATGATTGCAAATGAGCTATTTTCTTTTGAATATGCGGACAAACATGGGTACTGACGTCATCTCGACAAAGTGCTATTCCAAATCTGCTTTCAGAATTGAAATCGGAAAATCCTCGGGCTAGCCTGCTGCAGGCTCTCTTGCGGAGGCAAGGGCGGGCAAGGGGTTATATATATTGGCATTGCGCAACGTATTTCTAGAAAAGATTTATCTGCCGTGGTTTTAACAAGTGTCGCACATGGTTCTCTTCCCAGGCTTCTTTGGTCCTTGGGCACCCAGGGTATGAATAATGGCGATGTCCGGTGAACCTAATTGAAACAGCTTCGTGTTACGGTAGTCATAGGTTACATAATTCATTTTTATTTTATTTCATTTTGAAAGTCTACATGGCACGGTACGCCATTAAAAGCCGCCTTGGTCACGATGCAACATGCGAAGACTATGCGCGTATTCACAATGGTGGACCAAATGGTTACAAATGGTCAACCACGGATGGCTACTGGAGTAAGATTCAAGACAAAGGATGCAATCAAAATAGCTAAAAAAATCGTAAGAGATGGGAGGACTTTTAGTCTATTAAAGTTAGATCATGTTGTAGTTCAGAATACCTGATGTTATTCACACGGTTAAGAATTTACATTGATATGCATGATGATGCCTTTAAGGCCCTGTTACAAAGTGCAATTTTTCATGCAACTTGTCTCGCAATGATGATTTGTGCGGCGTTGCAGTTGCAAGGTGAGGGGTGTGACACGCTGCAACGCGTTTGTGCATTTTTGCAATCGTTGCAGAAAGTAGAACCCGATTCTACTTTGTGCAACGATTGGTGCAACTTGTCTCGCATCGATGTTGACCATTGCACAGCATGTTACACAGTGCAATGGTCCGTGCAACTCGTCTCGCAACGGCGTTGGGAGACAAGTTGCATGAACAATTACACCGTGTAACATGGCCTTTAGTCCTCCAAGTAATAAAGATGCACAGTTGCTTTGTTTCAAAATAATTCTTACAGCGAATACTCGACGATTTTCCGCCAACTTTTTGGCTGAACCGCGCTGATAGAAAACGTTGGCTACACTTGTGTCAACCTTTCTATCCAATCAACCAAACCAATCACATTTGACCAATCTCGGTGTTATCTCAAAACTCAATTCCCATGTTGCTGAGATCGCGAATTGTTTATAAATACACGTGCCAATGCGGTGAAGCATTGTATTTGTGGCAAATTCGCCGCCACTTACATACGCGAATCTCTCTAGTTATAGTGAATGAATCTTATATGATAATTATATAGTTAGTTTATTTCATCTCACATTATCTTCACAGTGCCTTGCTTGCTAATTTGGATGATTTTCAGTGTCTTAAGAACCTATAAGAATAAATAAATTAAATGAATTAAAACATACCTTTAAAAAAATAACTTATCTCCGCCAAAAATGGCCAACATCATAGGATCTAATCATAAGCCAGCCATCGTTCATTGTTTTATGGGTATCAAAAAGAAATCGCTGCATGAGTAACCTTTAGTTTTGCACTTCCAGTGGCTCCAGTGACTTTTAAACCCATATTGCAAGTCATGTCTTTCACGGTCAACGAACTGTAAAAAACAAATTGAATTGGCGACAACTTAAATTGGTTATACAACGAAAAAATCGTCTTTCCAGTTTCCATATATATATATATATATATATATATATATATATATATATATATATATATATATATATATATATATATATATATATATATATATATATATATATATATATATATATATATATATATATATATATATATATATATATATATATATATATATATATATATATATATATATATATATATATATATATATATATATATATATATATATATATATATATATGCACTAATTTCAAGTGAATCCGTCACGGGGGGGGGGGGGGGACAAAATTACATCAACTTACCTTTTAGGACTCTTCTTGAAATGTCCAAAGAGGGCTTCGTAAACCTGCATGGGAAGAATAAATTAGTCCACGTGACAATTAATGTACTCGTCTTGCTGGTCACGTCACATGCAGAGGAAGAGGAGGAAGAGGAGGAGGAGGAGGAAGAACAAGAAGAGGAGGAGGAAGAAGAGGAGGAAGAGAAAGAGAGGAAGACGAGGAGGAGTAGGAAGAGAAAGAGAGAGAGGAAGACGAGAAGGAGGAAGAAGAAGACGAAGAGGAAGAAAAAAGGAGGAAGGAGAGGAGGAAGAAGAAAAGAAGATGAGGAAGAGGAAGTAGAGGAAGAAGAGGAGGAAGAGGAGGAGGAGGAAGAGGAGGAAGAGAAGGAGGAAGAGGAGGAAGAGGAGAAGGAGGAAGAAGAGGAGGAGGAAGAAGAGGAGGATGAAGAAGAGGAGGATGAAGAAGAGGAGGAGAAAGAAGAGGAGGAAGAGGAGGAAGAAGAGGAGGAAGAGGAAGAAAAAAGGAGGAAGAAGAGGACGAGAAGGGGAGAAGAAAAGGAGGAAGAGGATAAGGAGGAAGAGGAGGAAGAAGAAAAGAAGAGGAGAAAGAAGGGGAGGAGGAAGAGAAGGAGGAAGAGGATAAGGAGGAAGAAGAGAAGAGGAGGAAGAGGAGGAGGAAGAGGAGAAGTAAGAGGAGGAAGAGGTAAGGAGGAAGAAGAGGATAAGGAGGAAGAAGTAAGAGGAGAAAGAAGAGGAGAAAGAAGGGGAGGAGAAAGAGAAGGAGGAAGAGGAGGAAGAGAAAGAGGATAAGGAAGAGAAAGAGGATATAAGGAGGAAGAGGAGGAAGAAGAGGAAGAGGAGGAAGAAGTAAGAGGAGAAAGAAGAGGAGGAAGAGAAGGAAGAGGAGGAAGAAGAAAAGGAGGAAGAGGAAGAAGAGGAGTGGCCCATGCACCAGGGTGAGGTGGTTAATCGATAAACCGGAAAAACCCAATATTTTTTCGAAACCAATTTTATTGATGATGCTTCGAACGAAAAAAAAAAGAAAAATCGGTTGAAGATCGGCATCTCCACAATAACAAACTGTGATATAGAATAATATGAGCCACGTTTTGAGAGCGTCTTGATCGTTGTAACATCAAAGCCTTCTGGTTAAAAATCGAACCCGTAACCCTCAATCTCTAGATTACCACTCTAACCAACGCCACGTACTCTACCGACTCATCCAAAGACTCCTCCAATCCAAACATGGACGGTTACCTGGTTAACGTCCTCCAACTTAGATCTTCCACGCACCAAGTCTGATACGCCCATGAATTCCTGTTGCGTCACAGGCAGGAAATTGTTACTTTCAGCTCGTGTGAGAGCAGGATTAGTTTCTATAAAAATAACAGAATTTCCATTCAATGTTTTAGTTGTGGATGACCTAGACTAGGATCAACTCGTCTCGTATTTGCCAAAAGCTGAACGAATTCTCTTTTACAATGCTATGATTAAAGTGGTACTACGATCAAATTTTTACCTATCGATATTTTTACGTATTTATAAAGCAGAGCTTCTAAATATTACTCGGTCGAAACCGTTTTGCGATTCGAATATGGCAAGTATTATTTTTACTGACTTCGAATCTGGAGTTGTTATGTCCGCCATTAATCGTTCATGTTCCTGCATGAGCGTAACGAAGTGACGTCAGATTCTCAACGCGAAGACTCCACATGACTAATTCTTCAAGTAAATCAAGGTCGTTTTTTCAAATTCTTCTTCTGAAAGGCTGGACATTTCATCTACTTCTCGAAGAAAACAAGTAACCTCGACTGAAATTCAGGCGTGGCATTGAGAATCTGACGTCACAAACAAATAAACAATATTACCGTTTGAAATTGCGGGCAATAGTAGTGATCTCAGAGCTCAAAATACTTACTTCAAAATACCATTTTATAGTTGTTTTTTTTACATCGATGATCACTTTCGACCCTGAAATACTATTCTATGCTAAAGAAAATCTAAAAAACGGGGATGAATTTTCATCGTAGTGCCACATTAAACACTTATTTCTTTACTGTAGCCCAACTTGGACAAACTATAGTAAGGACAATATCGTAAAAGTATTCAAACTTCAGAAGCGCTGCGCTAGAATTATCCTTGATGCTCAACCATGTCATTCCACTGTGGATTTATTTAACAGACTTGGTTGGATACCTTTTTATGTAGAGTCGGACATTAGAAAATGTATAATAGTATTCAAACCTACTGTTAATGATACGCCTGAGTATTTAAAGTGCCCATAACCTCAAAATGTTTTATTGTCTTGTTTGGACGAACTTTTAAAATGATAAAGTAACTTCTTTTGAAAATTTTCGTTTCATTGCTTTCTTTTTTAGATATATCAGTTTGTTTGATATGCAAATGTCTGGAATTTCGTCACACATGCATAATGACTTATTGGAGAAATGTGTATATCTCTTTTATTCTGGAACGAAATCCTTTAAAATCAAGAAATGTTGGTGTTGTGGGAGAAACGCACACACGTGCTATTCACACTTTAGTGTTTTTATTTCATGAACGCAAAGATATATAACATTCTCTGTTAACTCATTATGCATGTGTGACGAAATTCCAGATATTTGCATATCAAACAAATCTCGAAAAGAAAGCGAAGAAGTGAAAATCTTCAAAAGAAGTTACTTTATCATTTTAAAAGTTCTTCCAAATAAGACAATAAAAAATTTTGACGTTAGGGGCACTTTAAACAAACTGTTATTTTAGCGATGTTGTGTATTTGGCGAATGTGATAGCTTGGCGATATATCATTCGCTAAGTACAAAAATCATGTACTTAACTAAAAATAGTCACACCATGTAAGGACCATATGTGAATTAGTTGTCAAGTCAAGCTTGAGGCGGCTCCGCGGCTATTTTGTGCGGCTATTTTGTCCGGCTATTTTGTTGCAATGACGTACCTTCGAGATTTAAAATGTGCGATTCATCCTCCTCGTGATCATCTAAACGGAAGACAAACTGTCAACAATGTTCGTTAACTATTATTTATTCAAAATTTATAATTCATGAAGAAAAGACAAAGGAAATCACTACCGTGTCGTAGGCTTTATATGTGATAAAGATTCGTCCTGATTTACATAAACTTTATCTTTGATTTTTTCGGCTTAGACAACATTTATTTTCAAAATTACTACGCCAATGAACTTATCAAATGGGTCGTTTTTGAAGCCGTTTAATAAACTCGTAGCACGTCACACCTGCCAACCCATCCAAAGCAATGTTTTTGATGAGATCCAATTTTTTTTTCTCCCAAAAAATAGTGAGAAAAGTGCAAAAATAGTGAGATATCAACGTAACGATATATTTTGTATTTTTCCCATTTAAAAGCAAGGTTTTAACAAATAGTATAATAATAAGATTTTTTGTTGTTTTTGAGGTTTTGCTGATCGTCATTATCAATAACAGACGCCATGTTGAAATACTTCACGTGGCCACGTGGGTGCATAATCTCGTACCCAAAGCCTGGGCGTTGCTCTCGGTCAGAAACATTTTATGTGCGCGCGCATAACTTCAAAATGGCGTCTGTAGTGCAAAATAACATGCAATTTACGTCCATATTTATAAATATTTAGTTAACTCGTTAAATATTGAAATCACACCAATAAAGGATGAGAATTTAATATAATTTAAAATTATGAGATTTTTAACCTTTTAGTTTCTTGCTTTTACCGTGAGAATCGAGTAGAAAATCGTGAGACCGTGAGATTGTGGTCAAAACCGTGAGTCTCACGGTAAAACCGTGAGACTTGGCAGGTCTGAAGATTATCATTATTATAATAATTATTATTATTATATAAAATATCATCATTATTATAATAATTATTAATTATAATTAATTAATTAAATTAATTATTTATTATTATTATTATTTATTATTCATTAATTATTGAAGATTATCATTATTATAATAATCATTATTATAATAATTATTAATTATCATTAATTAAATTAATTATTTATTATTATTATTATTTATTATTCATTAACGAAACACTTACGGAAGCTCGTACGGAAAGATAAACACAAACGCGCAATGCACGACGAACTGAAATAATGTAAAGTACCTTTTTTCTCACATTCCCTTCTTAACATTGGATTAGGAGGGGGTTGTATCCCAGCTTGCAGTTGAACGTTATGAATCTGGTTCATGGGTTCACTCAACGCAGCACACAAAGTCTTTGTCGTTTTCTAAATAGCAAAAAATAAGGTGATGTTTTGTGCTGGGAAGAAAGAGAAACAGGGCATGAAATAAACAAAATATATATTTTTGACAGGCCTCGAAATTACCGCTCGCAAACTCGCAAAACGCGAGTAAACTTTTGGCTTTATCGAGTTTTAGCGAGTATAAAAACATTTCACTAGCATAGTTTTGCGAGTATGACCTCAATTGGGAAAATTGAACGATTGGAAAGTTTCAGAAATGTGACTTTTCGTTAGCACGTAATACGTTCGTCGGTCGACGATCGAAGACGTTGGTGCCGAGAAAGCCTAGTCACGAGTTCTGTATATACTGTATACTAGCGGCAATGCTGGGATAAGAATTGGGTATATTAAAATGCCAAATATTACTTGTAATAAATATATTATTCGATGGTTTGGCCATCAAATAATGGCCATCAAATAACATATTTATTGCAAAGCGAAAAGATGGTGAACTGCTGCAACGAAACTACTGACCCTTCATTGGTCTTACTCTGATGAAGGGCTCTGCTCGAAATATCAGTATTTCGTTATTAAAAATCTTGGCAGTTCACCACCTTTTCACTTTGCTATATATCCAAAACACTGTCTACGCAGCACTCTACTTTTTTACTACTCTAAGATATGTATTGTACGATTCTTGTCGTGAACTCAACGCACCACAGTACCACATCCCTCTCAGATTTCTGCTCTCTAACCTGCTGAATATCTGCTTTAGTTACACCATATTTAAATGTGCTGGGAAATCCGCTTAGCTCGGTTTCATTAAGAAATATATGCGTGAAGTAGTTGCGCAAATATGACAATAGGTTCTTCAATATGTTCTTTTGTAATTATAAATAATTAAAGATAAATTCCAGATTTCCAACCAAGACCAGCTGTTAAAGATGGATTTCTGGGGGGGAAAGGAAAGACGCCATAACTTTATCGAAAATCTTGCGGAAAAGGGAAAATTAATTTTTATCAAACACGACCGGAAATCGCGGGTTGGGAACGAACGCCTATATCCTGCTGTAAATATAGCCACTTTGAATAAAATACAGGTCAGTCAAGTTTTTCTTTCGTTTTGTTACATATTCCAAGAAATACGAGAGCACAAACAAGATCATCGCATTTCATTATTGACGTCGCTAGAGAGAGAAGCAGTTGAGAGATCACTAAGTATTACAAGAAACAGCGATGACTGAGGTTCCTGACAAACAACAAAGTAAAGAGGGCAAGATGAATTACCCGTACAACACTACTACGTCGTCCGCGAAATCTAAAGGGTATGAAAATCAAGCAACATCTGAAACAGACGTTCAACGATTAGCAGAACACGTAAAGACAGGACTAGGTCTTTCGCCAATACCTAAATTTTTGTTCGATATCACAAATAGGCTACAGAGTCTAGCAAAAATGTCGGCTAAAACGAATGTTAAACAGTCAACGAAAAGTCTAGAAAAAGAGATGCAGTTTGAGCCAACGCCTCTGGTGAAAATAATCCAATATGATATCGATGCAAGGCAACTGTTTGGTGACACGCCATTGTATTCAAAAGAGGTAAAACTTCGCACAGCTGAGCAAATAAAAGAAGGGAGCCCTATCGAACTGCCACAGTTTGACCCAAACTTCTTTTCACCTAACCAAGTTCACTGCCGCTCTCCAGGTTGCCATGAAAGGAAGGTTAGAAATCGAAACAAGGAAGTGAACAAGGAAGATCTGTATCTGTGCTCACGTCATCGTCATGAGATGGTTGACCTCGTTACCAAGAAATGCACCGAGAAAAAGATCACAGTCCATTTTAAAGATATCGAAAACGACGATCTTAATGGCTACACATCCCTGATTGGCCTGATGGAAAAACAATTCCAGCAATTCGAGGAAAAAGCTTCTTCATCTTCTTCTGCGCAGCTTGACCGTTCTCTCGCTGAAATCTTCCTCAACATCAGAAACTTTTTAATCATTACAAACGCTGTCCTGAACCCAGATCTAGAAAATCTGCGCTGTGCTTTCGCTCCTGTTTATGCCATATTGCAATCATTGCTTGAGCAATTAAACAACCATGAGTTTGTCGATAATCTTCGCGAGTTATTGCGTGAAGTCATGCAGATTATATTGACATTTTTTGGCGTGATATATAATTGGGTGTACGCAGTAGTTCGACAAAACCCAGGCTCTGAGATAGGTGCTGGTCTTGGAACTGCAGCGGGTGCAATTGCAATGGGAGCAGCGTTTGGTCCAGCGGGCCCGCTGATCGCTTTAGGGGCTGGAATAGGGCTTCTGTCAGGTGGACTACTAGGTGGCGGGCTTTTCAATCTCTATCAACCCAACAATCACCAGCAAAATAATGTCTTCGAGTTCATTGGATTTCTGGATGGAGGATTGAATATGAATTTTCGTAATCTTCGTTTACTCTAACTGTTTCTTCTCTCCTGTGAAATACTTCTAATTCAAGAATTGTGTAATTAATTAGTTGCTGTTTGATTTATACCCTAGTTCTCAACAGCAAAACGTAATCCACCAGTCATTAGATAAGACAATTTCAATAAAAACTGTAACTAATAATGCTGTGTTTATATAATGTCATGTATACAATTTTTGTTCTTGTATTACCTGTTAGTGAATGATTTCTTGTTAAGAAATAACTTGAAGAATTGAAGAATTTAACCTAAACCAGTTGTTACCAATGCAACTTACCCTGATCACCAATTTACCTTACAAGTAACTTGGAATAGCCAAACCACATAATATATATATATCTACAAAATATCCACTCATTTTAATTTTTACCATTTCTATAGCTTATTCTTCTAGTTCTATTTTAAAACTTTGAACTGACTATAAACAAAAAAATAATAAATATAATGTAAACTATGGGTCTTAATAAAAAGCCTTTTTAGGTTTCTACTTATTATTCCTAGCCCTAACAATTTATGATATCAAACAATGTAAATAAATAATATGGGTGAAATTAAAATTTAATATTCAAGTATAACATAGATTTTGATTGGCTGTTGTGTGCGCTACCTCTATGGGACACAGGAATTTTATGGGACCAATCAGAAATGTTACTAGAAATACGAATCCGCAATAATCCCCTTGCACGCCTTTTCTACCACTACCCCGCACACCAGTGCCCAGACCATGTATTTGTATTTGTAGTTTCTGTTGATAAGATTTTGAGTGTTGTCTCGGCCAATATTTACTCGATTTCAATTCTGAAAACAGATTTGGAATTACCAAGTCTAAATGTTATATTACGAGAATGTACATACCTTTCGTAAAAATGGTTTATGTACTTAGAGATGTATGAAGCAGCCAGCCGCTGCCCGCTTCGTTGGACTTACTAACGTTGAACATTATCTCGATCAATATTTAACTGTTTTCAATTGTGAAAACAGATTTGGAATTAGCAAGTCTAAATACATAACAAACACACGTACCTATTATATTACGCAAACGTGTATACCCTTTGTAAAAACCTCTTTAGGCCAAGAAAAAAACAACCTGGGTTTCCTATTTCATGCTGAAAAAAATTAGGTAGGGTAGGTCGGTTTTTCTTTTTTCTTTTTACTTTTTTCCCCCTAACATTGCATGGACGAACAATAGGTTTTACCAAACCACGCTGATATGAAAATCAAGCTGAAACTCGTGCCCAGTCTTCTCAAAATTTCAATAAAAAGATTAGGGTCAGTATTTTACTGGCCAAAAACTAGGTAGGGTCGCGAAACCGGAAACCAAGGTATTTTATATTTTGTCCTTATGTAGTTCGTCAGATCACCACTCGCCAATGGCCACACTTCACAACATTGCACAAATATTGTCTGATTCAAACAGATAACCCAAAACGACTAACGAGTTGGTCCTACTATGCTCCAAAACAAACAACAACAGACGTTTTACGGCCGTTTTCCCCGCTTACGCAGGGGTTGGCCGGTGGTTCCCCACGGCAGTTTTCTCCACTTTCCACGATCATGTGCATCTTCCCTCTTCAGCCCACTCTCTCTCATATCCCTCTCCACTACCTGGCTCCATGTCATCCTTGGCCTTCCTCTTCCTCTTGCACCATCAACCTCAAGCGACATACACCTCTTCACCCAGTCACCATCATCTTTCCGCAGCACATGTCCCAGCCACCTTAATCGGCTCCTCTTTACCACGTCAGACACCGATTCAATACCCATTCTTTCCCTCAGCTCCTCACTAGACACTCTATCCCTCAGCGATACGGCACACATCCACCGCACCATCCGCCTCTCTGTCCTCTCCAGTCTATTATTCAGCTCCACAGTCATGGCCCATAGCACTCCTCACACAGGCCACATACACCTTCCCCTTCAGCTTTAGCAACACTTCCTTCCTTGTCAGGATCCCAGAGAGCTCTTTAAACTTTCCCCATGCACAACGTACACTTGCCACAGATGCTGAATTTGCTCCTCCACCCCCATTCAGCATATCCCCCAGGTAACAAAACTTTAACTCTACTATGCTCCGCTCAAATAAATATATATATATATACTGTAAATATATATACAAACTTTTTGTGAGAAATGGATCCCTGCCGCTGCGAGATTATCACACTCGCTTCGCTCGGCTTTGCGACCTCACTTGCACGCGAGAGGACAAAAAACTTCAAGAATGACATCAAGTAATTTTTTATATTATGGAAAAATTAATCTATTAAACAGTCTAACCTTTTGCTCAAGTTCTAGTCTCTGTGCTTCACTTGTGAGGATTTGAAAATCTTCTTTAACCTTTTGAATTCTTTCTATCAAATTTACTGGATTGATCTAACAAAAACGGAAATTAATTAACATTGAGGAGAATCTTTGGGATGTCACTTAGAAAAATGTATGTGAGCTCCAGATAGCAATCAGACCCATAAACCTGATCTCCTTGGGTCAATATTTCGCATTATTATGCATTCTCTACTTTATCTCAATTTTGATTGGCTTTTGGCATACAGATAATTCATGACATATGTGACGTCAACATCAAAAAATCGGATTGGCAACATTGTAATTAATTTCTGTTATAATAATAGCAATAATGCAGCTCTTTGGGGCTGTGAGGTTATTTTTTGTGAATAAATGTTATTCTCTCTAAGTTTCTCTCTCTATATAATAATTATCAGTCTATTTAATAAAAGTGAGTATATATATTTACATCATTCTCCATCTCATCTTTGAATGCCTCGGAGAATTCGTTTGCTAGCCTTTCAATGGCGTAGTTTAAATCCGAGTCGACTTTCTCAACCTATTTAATGTAAAACGATTGGACAAATTGTCAAATATTATTATAAAATAAATTATACTTCCCTCGCAAAAATATTTGACCAAATAATCACTTTCGTCATTTATTTTTACGCGGTAGCACAAAATAAGTTCTTGCGAAGTGGAGATGGACACTGAATGATATTTACGCCACAAAACGTCATGGAAAACAATTTCAAAGCTAGAATATAAAAGAAAAACTTACCAAAGCTTCTAGACGGTTTACGGCTGCCTCGATCTCCATTTTGAATAACGCGCCTTAACCGCGTGAACGAAAGGCGGTGCGCGGAACGCGCGCGTTGACCCCTCCCATAACCTCAAAATGTTTTATTGTCTTGTTTGGAAGAACTTTTAAAATGATAAAGTAACTTATTTTGAAGATTTTCGTTTCTTTGCTTTCTTTTTGATATATCAGTTTGTTTGATATGCAAATGTCTGGAATTTCGTCACACATGCATAATGACTAATTATTGGAGAATACTTTCATTCTCGAACGAAATCCTTTAAAATCAAGAAGTTTGGGGTTGTGGGAGAAACGCACACACGTGTTATTCACACTTTAGTGTTTTTATTTCATGAACGCAAAAATATATAACATTCTCTGATAACTCATTATGCATGTGTGAACTGTGACGAAATTCCAGATATTTGCATATCAAACAAACTGATATATCTCACAAAGAAAGCGAAGAAGTGAAAATCTTCAAAAGAAGATACTTTATCATTTTAAAAGTTCTTCCAAATAAGACAATAAAAAATTTTGAGGCGAGGGGCACTTTAAAAGATTGTCCAATTTAAATAAAAGCTAAATCCAAGTTCATTGCAATCCAATTAATTTTTAGTCCAGGCCTCGCGGTACGTTTGTGCAATCCAGATCCAGTCCAATTCACTAAACCCAAAGTCAGTCTATTCCTACCCCCTCCCTCCATTCTACTCCAATTGAGTTTGGTCCACTCCAGTTCAATTCAGACCATTCCACAGTAGTTCAATAAAAATAGGTACGCAACACGTACATGTGTCTGCTGACATTTGAGTTCGAGAAATATGAGATAAGTAAGTCCATTCTTTGTGAATATGTCCGAGGCAAGTTGTCACGATATACTGCGGGACGGGGGCAAACATTTTAAACATATTTGGAAATTATAAGTTTATTTAAACCATATAGGTTGTAGGCTAGCAATGTCTGAAATCGTATTTCTTTCACTTTTATATCTACGAAAGTTTAGCGAAGGAAGGAAGGAGTCTACTGGTGAAGCAACAAACGATCCCGGCGAACTTTCGCTGTCTTCCGGAACTAAGTGTTTGGGGACTGCGTCAGTAGACACAAAAATGAAGAGCCAAGGTAGACTTGTGTAGTAACCACTCATTGCGCTACAATTAAGCACTGTTGGTGTTAATTAATTATAGAGCAAAAGTTTTAAAAATCAATACGTTTACATACATTGAATACGTCGTTTACAAACGTTAAATAATAAATACATCAAGATATCTTAGACAACTCAGCCATTGAAATAGTGGCTTATAAAACCGGATTCTTAGATTCTTGTAACGCGTCTTTTGTATTCTTCCAGCGATCTAACTTTATCTCTACAGTGATGGAAAGAGGAGGAGGTGGGGCAAGAACTTCGTCTTCTCCTGCATCCTCGTTGATTTCTTCCACTTTCTCTTTCCCTCTCCCCGCCTTCGTTCCCTTCGTTGCAGGAGCTGCGGATTTCGCTCGATCTTTCCCTCTCCCTTTAGTTGGTGTCGTCTTCGAGTGTTTGTCACCATCACCTGTAAATTAAATATAAAATTTAACCTACACTATGGAATGTCAATACTTTTATATGCTATTAAATAGTGATGGTGGTGATGGTGGTGATGATGATGATGGTGGTGAATCTGGTGATGGTAGTGGTGATGATGATGGTGATGATGATGATGGTGATGATGATGATGATGGTGATGATGATGATGGTGATGATGATGATGATGGTGATGATGATGATGGTGATGATGATGATGATGGTGATGATGATGGTGGTGATGATGATGGTGATGATGATGATGATGGTGATGATGATGATGGTGATGATGGTGATGATGATGGTGATGATGGTGATGATGATGGTGATGATGATGGTGGTAATGATGGTGGTGATGATGATGGTGATGATGGTGATGATGATGGTGATGATGATGGTGGTGATGATGGTGGTGATGATGATGGTGATGATGATGGTGGTGATGATGGTGTTGATGATGATGATGATGATAACGGTGATGATGATGGTGGTGATGATAACGGTGATGATGATGGTGGTGATGATGATGGTGATGATGATGATGATGGTGATGATGATGATGATGGTGATGATGATGATGGTGATGATGATGATGATGGTGGTGATGATGGTGGTGATGATGGTGGTGATGGTGTTGATGACGATGGTGATGATGGTGTTGATGACGATGGTGATGATGGTGATGATGATGGTGATGATGATGGTGGTGGTGATGATGATGGTGGTGATGATGGTTGTGATGATGATGGTGTTAAAGGACAAGTTTGTCTAATATGAAAGAACTCGCAAAATGATAGAATAACACTTTTCACAACTTTTACGTGTTTTGCTTCGTTTTTGAAATATTTCAGTTTGTTTGATATGTAAATGAGATGGTCTCTGACGTCAGGTGCAGGGTAGAGAATTAGAACATTAGTTACATCATTAGTTACATATAAGACAGTTTGTTCCACAAATTTACTTGAAAATGTGCGTATAATAACTCCTCATGATAATGAACGTTGTAAACTTAGCAATCACTGAGATATGACTTTTTTAATGAGTGAAAATTCTCTACCCTGCATCAAACAAACTGAAATATTTCAAAAACGAAGTAAAATACGGAAAAGTTGTAAAAGGTGTTACTCTATCATTTTACGAGTTCTTTCATATTAGACAAACTTAATTTTTGCTGCCAATGTCCTTTAAAGGTACTAATTTACAATGACAAAACAATTCTAGCAAACTTCGCACAATATCCATCCTCATATCTATCCTCAGTTTCCTAACCTTTATTTTTTTTCTTGTCAGAGACATCACTGCGTTTTGCGCTTTGTGGTTTCCCGACTCCGCCAGACAAATCATCATTTGTACCCAGGTCGCTGCTATCACATTCTTCTATCTCTTCCTTACAACAGCTGCATACTTTCACCGTGGGCTCGCCCTCTAAAAGTGACCCCAGTGGCACATGACACGAGCCAACAATCTTACGTTCCTGCGGTAACTCGAATAGTTCACTTGTATCTCGTTTGTCTTTCTTTCCTTTATCTTTTCCAACTTTAGCGCTCTAAAAGAAAACACCAAACTACAAGTAATCCCCTTAGTTATTATACCCCCTGTACCCCCTACGGCCTACCAGATATAACCTCACCCGTGCGACCTGCAATTCACAAGCCAACATATGTTCAAAGCATAGACCTTATTCATAAATGGCCGCCAAATCAATATTCTTTTATATGCATATAATTATCTTATTCGAAAAACTCTTAAAATAATGATGAACAACAACTTACAGCTCTTCCATATTTCACTGAGTTCTTGAGATATTTAGACTTAGGTGATATTTAAATGAGCTTATCTATGACATAGCAAGTTGTACACAACATTAGAAAATCATGTATATTTTTCCAACATTATAAAAAGAAATCACTCAAAACGGAGAGCGCAAAAACGGAGAACGCAGAACCGAGAACGCAGAACGAAGAGCGCAGAACGGAGAGCGCAGAACGCAAAATCGGAGAGCGCAGAACGGAGCGCTCAGAACCGAGAGCGCAGAACCGAGAGCGCAGAACGGAGAGCGCAGACGGAGAGCGCAGAAGAACCGAGAGCG
Organism: Chrysogorgia sp. JL179-B06; assembly: GCA_035772405.1. NCBI lineage: Eukaryota > Metazoa > Cnidaria > Anthozoa > Scleralcyonacea > Chrysogorgiidae > Chrysogorgia > Chrysogorgia sp. JL179-B06. Next base: position 1,731,342 of record JAYKKM010000076.1, on the reverse strand, counting down.
CAGACGGAGAGCGCAGAACGGAGCGCGCAGAACCGAGAGCGCAGAACGGAGAGCGCAGAACGGAGAACGGAGAGCGCAGAACGGAGAACGGAGGGCGCAGAACCGAGAGCGCAGAACGGAAAATGTGAAGTTTTACCTTGTTTCCGACGGATTTCCCTTTCTCTTTGACATCCTTGGAGCGATCTTTTGAAGCACTTTTTGTCGGTTGTTTTTCTCCTAGTTGATCTGCAGTGTAACAATATAGTTATGTATCATGAGCGCATTCGCATTAAGGCAGCTCGATAGTCTAAATCATGAGAAATTGCATTTTCCGCATAAAAATGTTTGTAATACAGATCTGAGCTTCATCGTGGTTCATTACATAGCTCTATAGTGGTGGTCTTGTTCACTGAAAAGTTTTATACTCTCAAAGTTTACTTGAGTGGAGAAATCGTATTTCCAATAAATCCAGAAAACTAATTTGCATAAAATATGCCGCTTACCATAAACACAATTTCTCTAGATATACAAATGCTACAAGTGTGAAACGTTTCAATAATCAAGACCACCGTTAGAGCTATGCAATGAACAAAAATAAAGCTCATATCTGCATTACAAAACGTTTCTAATTGTAAACCGGTTCCAGTACCCCGGTTTTGTTTGTAAATTTTTTCAATATGACCTTTTTAAACAGTTGTAAATATAAAGCAATTCACTGTATTAGTGCGATTTTATATTCAATAAACCATCTATTATTATTATTATTATTTACTATTATTTTTATTTTTATTTTTATTTTTATTTATTATTATTTACTATTATTTTTATTTATTATTATTATTTACTATATTTACTATTATATTTATTATTATTTACGCAATATATAGGTTTTATGATACAACAACAACAAGATTCAAAACGAGAAATTACTGAAATGGAAAAATGTAGAAATAACATAACCTCTGCTCATACTGCTCGTGTGCACCATTCACACGAGTTGGCAATACGAGCAGAGGGTATCACTCATATAGTGTATCGGTTGCGGTTGAGACAACGGGGGGGGGGGGAGGGGTGATTAGTAACCCCAGTCACCCTATCTGTATCCGCCCCTGAATCAGAAGGTTGCAGGTTCGATTCCTACCTGGGACTCAGAGACATTTTCTGACGATATGAGCTTGACCGCGATGATCGCGATCGTTCATGTATCGTCTGAACTTACCATTGTTTGACACGGCATCCGTAGTAAGTTGTGGATCTTCCAGGACGTAAGAATGTTTGACGCCAACCACGGTAAACGTGACGCCATTTTTAAGGAAATCACGGAAATGCGTGAGCTTGTTGATCGTAAATGTTTTGTTGAAGTTGAATTCAAGCGCGTCCGCCCACAGCAGCTTGGCCGTTGAAACTGACTGAAGATCACCTGTACAAACATATAGACGGCTGTGAATGGTTGGGTGACGGTGTACAATAGGAGACAGTGGTTTAAGTAAGAGTTAATTACCGAGAACGAGGGATGTATGCTATATACAACCCCGAGGGACACGTAGGCCCAGGGCTGTATATCGCATACATCTCGACGTTCGAGGTATTAACTAATTACTTATTTCATGATTGAGGAGGTTTTCCAACAAAGTTTTGTCTATTTTTTCCACCTTGGACAAAGATTTATCTAGTTTTTTCTTCATTTCTTATCTAATTAGTATTCCTAGGGCTTTATGCTATATACAACCTGTGGTACATCAAAGAAAAACGACTCAATCATGAAATAACGCGTGGATAACTCATTTAAAAGGCGATTATATTCAGGATTTATGGTGAACATTTTGTGGACGGTTGTGAAAGCGAAGAGAGGAAAAGCAAGGTATTTTTTAAGATACTCAGTCTGTTGACGCTGAACAAATAAATGAATTTTTAATTGTTTTTTTTAACACGTAATATTTGTCGTACACTATACAAAAATTACAGCAGTAAAAAACTATAGTAGTCGACATTAACTATCAGGACTAATTATTAACAAGCAATACATGTTTTAACTACTACTTAACTTATGGATTAACTTAGTAGGTTTTCAATAAGAGTGTTTAAGAACAGTTTATGTGAAAAGAGATTGTCTGCATCAAGCAAAGTTACAATATTTTACAACAGCACTTGCGAAAGATCGAGCTTCATTCATGGAAGGGAGTTCTTCCCAACAGTAGCGGTCAAAACTGAAGCACTCAACGGTGTTAAGATATATATTTTCATCCACCCCTCCCATGACAACAATCATATTATTTGAAACTACCGCTGTACATCCGCGTCGCCTGAACTTCATTTTAGGTAACATCTTACTCTCTCCTGTCTCAATATCATAGATTACTACCGTATCTAATGCTTCGCCATCAGCACCTTTACCACCTATAACAATAATATTATTTTGCCAACTAATAGTTGCCATTTCTCGTACAGTGAAAGGCAATGCGGGCATCTTTATACACTCATGTGTATTTATATCATATTTCATAACCTGGTCAGTAATAGATTGGTTTTCAGGAGTTGGAGACCCACCAACGATAAAAATGTTGTTACCAAAGCGTTCAGCACTGTGATAACTAACTGGTTTTGGCAGACGATGGACCAATTTAGAAGAGTAAGGAGGAATGAGAGATATCTCGTAGATACTGTCGAAGGATTGTACTTTATTATTACAACATCCTCCGATAAGAAATAGACGATCTTTATAAACCAAACATTTATGAGTGCTAACACTCAATGGTAGTGTTGGTGGGACACTAAGCCATTCTTCGTCTTCGTCATCAAACTTGAGTGCTTCCATGGTTTCACTGTTTTGATAGTCACTGCACCGTCCACCTGTGACAATCACTTTATCTTCATAAACGACAGCAGAAACTCCTGAACGAACCTCTTTCATGGGTTGTATTTCCACCCACGCTCTGTCGGACCACGAGAACATCTCTGCCGAGTTAAGACGCGCTTTATTTCTTCCGCCAACTATAATGATATCTTCTTTTGACTCCAATGTTTTGGGAAGCCTTGACATCTTACTTAACTTGGAAGCGTGTGTTAGATTGCTTATTCCCGTTAACACTTGTGACATTTGCTCTTCCAGTCTTCCCAGACGCTTCCTTGTTTCTCTACAGTCGTCGCACCTTAGCTTTCTGAATTTACAAGTCTGGCTTTCGTGTTGTACTTCCTCTCGCTTGTTTACAACCTCGGTGCATCCGTCGTTCGAGCATTGAACGGGACAAAACTCGCAGTTGACCAAGTGTGTCTCCAGGTCTGCCAGAACAACGACTTCTGGACATCCACGGTCAACGTAATCGCAACGAATAACCAAATCAGACAAATTATTGGACAAAAATCTTGCAGGCTTTTTCAGCGTTGCCGTTGTTAGCTCTTCCTTACAAGACGGACACGTTTGAGAGTTTTCTAAATGTCTGCTTATGCACGCTGTACAGAAATGATGCTCGTTCAATTGGCATTGCATCGGTTCCTTCAAGATATTCAAACAGATTGCACAATGAAGGTCTTGGTGAATAGGAGTCGTGAATCGATTGTCGTCGTAACCGATATCGAGTGATTCCATGTTGATTAGCAGTGTTGTGATTTATAAGCAATATCTATTGCTCTACAAGGTTCGTCTGGCTCTGAACACTCATCTTAGAGTTTACAGTAGCCCACCACAGCGGCTACGTTCAGAGAAAAAGATGTGTCGTTTCTTATCTCGTCACCAAGAATGTCACGTGATTTGAAAGTCACATATTTGTAGCACCACTTAGTCTGGGAAAGTGGAGTCTGTTTTACCTAGCGTTCTCCGCAGTCCACAGGAAACTCTGTGGTTTCTTATTCTAAGGATTTTTGGTGAAGGAAAATTTCGAGTGTTGGAATATATACATTTTAAGACCAAACCGGGACCAGTTGCGAAAAATGCAACTTCAAGGCCTTCCGGCTGGAATTGAAGCCGCGACCCGTGCAGTGTTCTGACCACTGAGCTACGGAGGCCGTTGCCTAGAGCCTAGTCACGAGTTCTAAATGTTTTTTTCGAGTCAAATAGGTTCCAAGGATGTCACAAATCCCAACAATCCCTATACTTCCCTGCAATCCAAGCCAAAACATTGCTCGCACTGCCTTGGAAACTATTTGACTCGTCCGCCCACAGCAGTTTAGCCGTTGAAACTAACTGAAGATCACCTGTACAAACATATAGACGGCTGTGAACGGTTGGGTGACTATGTACAACAGGAGACAGTGGTTTAACGCCTTGATAACTCATCTAACTGGACATGGTTTAATAGGCAATTATATTCAGGATTTATGGTGAACATTTTGTGGACAGCTGTGAGAGCGACGAGGGAAATGCACTATGCAGGAGATTTTTTAAGAGACTCGGTCTGAACAAATAAATGACATTTTTAATTGTTTTTTTAACACGTAATATTTGTCGTACACTATACAAAAATTACAGCAGTTAAAAACTACATTAGTCGACATTAACTATATCAGGACTAATTATTAACAAGTAATACATGTTTTCACTACTATTTAACTTATGGATTAACTTAGTAGGTTTTCAATAAGAGTGTTTAAGAACAGTTTATGTAAAAAGAGATTGTCTGCATCAAGCAAAGTTACAATATTTTACAACAGCACTTGCAAAAGATCGAGCTTCAATCATGGAAGGGAGTTCTTCCCAACAGTAGCGGTCAAAACTGAAGCACTCAACGGTATTAAGATATTTGTTAATTTTATCCATCCCTCCCATGACAACAATCATATTATTTGAAACTACCGCTGTACATCCGCATCGTCTGTATTTCATTTTAGGTAACATGTGACTCTCTCCTGTCTCAATATCATAGATTACTACCGTATCTAATGCTTTGCCATCAGCACCATCACCACCTATAACAACAACATTATTTTGCCAACTAATAGTTGCCATTCCTCTTACAGTGAAAGGCAATGCAGGCATATTTATACATTTATGTGTATTTATATCATATTTCATAACCTGGTCAGTAAGAGACTGGATTTCAGGAGTTGTAGACCCACCAATGATAAAAATATTGTTACCAAAGCGTTCAGCACCGTGATAACAAACTGGTTTTGGCAGACGATGGACCAATTTAGAAGAGTAAGGAGGAATGAGAGATATCTCGTAGATACTGTCGAAGGATTGTAGTCCTTGACTGCTACAATTACCTCCGATAAGAAATAGACGATCTTTGTAAATCAAACATTTATGAGAGCTAACATTCAATGGTAGTGTTGGTGGGACACTAAACCATTCTTCGTCATCGTCATCAAACTTGAGTGCTTCCATGCCCTTGGTTTTACTGTCTTGATAGTCATCGCACCGTCCACCTGTGACAATCACTTTATCTTTATAAACAACAGCAGAAACTCCTGAACGAACTTCTTTCATGGGTTGTATTTGTACCCACGCTCTGTCGGACCACGAGAACAACTCTGCAGCGTTAAGACGAGCTGTATTTCTTCCGCCAACTATAATGATATCTTCTTTTGACTCCAATGTTTTGGGAAGCCTTGACATCTTACTTAACTTGGAAGCGTGTGTTAGATTGCTTATTCCCGTTAACACTTGTGACATTTGCTCTTCCAGTCTTCCCAGACGCTTCCTTGTTTCTCTACAGTCGTCGCACCTTAGCTTTCTGAATTTACAAGTCTGGCTTTCGTGTTGTACTTCCTCTCGCTTGTTTACAACCTCGGTGCATCCGTCGTTGGAGCATTGAACGGGACAAAACTCGCAGTTGACCAAGTGTGTCTCCAGGTCTGCCAGAACAACGACTTCTGGACATCCACGGTCAACGTAATCGCAACGAATAACCAAATCAGACAAATTATTGGACAAAAATCTTGCAGGCTTTTTCAGCGTTGCCGTTGTTAGCTCTTCCATACAAGACGGACACGTTTGAGAGTTTTCTAAATGTCTGCTTATACACGCTGTACAGAAATGATGTTCGTTCGATTGGCATTGCATCGGTTCCTTCAAGATATTCAAACAGATTGCACAATGAAGGTCTTGGTGAATAGGAGTCGTGAATCGATTGTCGTCGTAACCGATATCGAGTGATTCCATGTTGATTAGCAGTCTTGTGATTTATAAGCAATATCTATTACTCGACAAGGTTCGTCTGGCTCTGAACACTCATCTTAGAGTTTACAGTAGCCAGTGCGGGTACGTTCAGAGCAGAAGATGTGTCGTTTCTTATCTCGTCATGAACCTTCTTATTCCAAGAATGTCACGTGATTTGAAAGTCACATATTTGTAGCAACTCATATTACACACATATTTTGCATACATCCACTTAGTCTGCCAAAGCCGAGGCGAAAGTGGAGTCTGCTTTACCTAGCCTTCTCCGCAGTCCGCAGGAAACTCTGTGGCTTCTTATTCTAAGGTGTTATGGTGAAGGAAAATTTCGAGTGTTGGAATATATACATTTTAAGACCAAACCGGGACCAGTTGCGAAAAATGCAACTTCAAGGCCTTCCAGCTGGAATTGAACTCGCGATCCGTGCAGTGTTCTGAAGCCTAGTCACGAGTTCTAAATGGGTTTTTTCGAGTCAAATAGCTTCCAAGGATGTCACAAATCCCAACAATCCCTATACTTCCCTGAAATCCCTATACTTCCCTGCAATCCAAGCCAAAATATTGCTCCCCACAGCAGCTTGGCCGTTGAAACTAACTGAAGATCACCTGTACAAACATATAGACGGCTGTGAACGGTTGGGTGACTATGTACAACAGGAGACAGTGGTTTAACGCCTGGATAACTCATCTAACTGGACACGGTTGTTTAAAAGGCGATTATATTCAGGATTTATGGTGAAAATTTTGTGGACAGCTGTGAGAGTGACGAGGGGAAAAGCAAGGCATTTTTTAAGAGACTCAGTCTGTTAACGCAGAACAAATAAATGAATTTTTAATTGTTTTTTTAACACGTAATATTTGTCGTACACTATACAAAAATTACAGCAGTTAAAAACTACATTAGTCGACATTAACTATATCAGGACTAATTATTAACAAGCAATACATGTTTCAACTACTATTTAACTTATGGATTAACTTAGTAGGTTTTCAATAAGAGTGTTTAAGAACAGTTTATGTAAAAAGAGATTGTCTGCATCAAGCAAAGTTACAATATTTTACAACAGCACTTGCAAAAGATCGAGCTTCAATCATGGAAGGGAGTTCTTCCCAACAGTAGCGGTCAAAACTGAAGCACTCAACGGTATTAAGATATTTGTTATTTTCATCCATCCCTCCCATGACAACAATCATATTATTTGAAACTACCGCTGTACATCCGCATCGTCTGTATTTCATTTGAGGTAACATGTGACTCTCTCCTGTCTCAATATCATAGATTACTACCGTATCTAATGCTTCGCCGTCAGCACCACTACCACCTATAACAACAACATTATTTTGCCAACTAATAGTTGCCATTTCTCGTACAGTGAAAGGCAATACAGGCATCTTTATACATTTATGTGTATTTATATCATATTTCATAACCTGATCAGTAATAGACTGGTTTTCAAGTGCTGTAGACCCACCAATGATAAAAATGTTGTTACCAAAGCGTTCAGCACCGTGATAACAAATTGGTTTTGGCAGACGATGGACCAATTTAGAAGAGTAAGGAGGAATGAGAGAGATCTCGTAGATACTGTCGAAGGCTCGTACACCTTTATCATCAAATCCTCCGATAAGAAATAGACGATCTTTGTAAATCAAACATTTATGAGTGCCAACATTCAATGGTAGTGTTGGTGGAACAGTAAGCCATTCTTCGTCTTCGTCATCAAACTTGAGTGCTTCCATGGTTTTACTGTCTTGATAGTCACTGCATCGTCCACCTGTGACAATCACTTTATCTTCATAAACAACAGCAGAAGCTCCTGAACGAACCTCTTTCATGGGTTGTATTTCCACCCACGCTCTGTTGGACCACGAGAACATCTCTGCAGAGTTAAGGCGCGCCTTATTTCTTCCGCCAACTATAATGATATCTTCTTTTGACTCCAATGTTTTGGGAAGGCTTGACATCTTACTCAACTTGGAAGCGTGTGTTAGATTGCTTATTCCCGTTAACACTTGTGACATTTGATCTTCCAGTCTTCCCTGACGCTTCTTCATTACATCAATGTCCTTCCTCGTTTCTCTGCAGTCGTTACACCTTAGCTTTCTGAATTTGCAAGTCTGGCTTTCGTGTTGTACTTCCTCTCGCTTGTTTACAACCTCGGTGCATCCGTCGTTCGAGCATTGAACGGGACAAAACTCGCAGTTGACCAAGTGTGTCTCCAGGTCTGCAAGAACAACGACTTCTGGACATCCACGATCAACGTAATCGCAACGAATTACCAAATCAGACAAATTATTGGACAAAAATCTTGCAGGCTTTTTCAGCGTTGCCGTTGTTAGCTCTTCCATACAAGACGGACACGTTTGAGAGTTTTCTAAATGTCTGCTTATACACGCTGTACAGAAATGATGTTCGTTCGATTGGCATTGCATCGGTTCCTTCAAGATATTCAAACAGATAGCACAATGAAGGTCTTGGTGAACAGGAGTCGTGAATCGATTGTCGTCGTAACCGATATCGAGTGATTCCATGTTGATTAGCAGTCTTGTGATTTATAAGCAATATCTATTGCTCCACAAGGTTCGCCTGGCTCTGAACAATCATCTTAGAGTTTACAGTAGCCGGCCACAGTGCGGCTAAGTTCGGCAGAGCAGAAGATGTTGTTTCTTGATCTTATTATCTCATAGGCTTACCCACAGGGGTTAACGTCAATTTTCAATTCATATGATAATTTTATACATTTCGGCACTTTTTGAAATTTACACATATATATATGCCGCTGCTTATGCTAATACATTCTAGAAACCTCTATATTATCGTATATATATATATATATATCCATGTTGATTAGCAGTCTTGTGATTTATAAGCAATATCTATTGCTCCACAAAGTTCCTCTACTCTGAACACTCATCTCAGAGTTTACAGTGCAGAAACCACAGGGTGTCATTTCACAAGTATGTTTATTACTCCATAATTACTCGGAAATATTAAACTTACCTGAATTGAATAACTTTGAAATAACTTATTTGAAATCCCGTCTTAGATTACCAATTATAGGTATGCAGGAATCCTACTGCCTCTTCTTAATCGGGAGTGTGCAGGCGGGGCGGTGCAGGCTATGCACGCTGTACAGAAATGATGCTCGTTCAATTGGCATTGCATCGGTTCCTTCAAGATATTCAAACAGATTGCACAATGAAGGTCTTGGTGAACAGGAGTCGTGAATCGATTGTCGTCGTAACCGATATCGAGTGATTCCATGTTGATTATATAAGCAATATCTATTGCTCCACAAGGTTCCTCTACTCTGAACACTCATCTCAGAGTTTACAGTAGCCCACAGTACGGCTACGTTCAGAGCAGAAGATGTGTCGTTTCTTATCTCGTCATGAACCTTCCTATTCCAAGAATGTCATGTGATTTGAAAGTCACATATTTGTAGCAACTCATATTACACACATATTTTGCATACATCCACTTAGTCTGGGAAAGTGGAGTCTGCTTTACCTAGCGTTCTCCGCAGTCCGCAGGAAACTCTGTGGCTTCTTATTCAAAGGTGTTTTGGTGAAGGAAAATTTCGAGTGTTGGAATATATACATTTTAAGACCAAACCTCGCCAACCCTATTTAACATGTATATCAACGATCTGGAAGCTGATGTTCCTACACAACCTAGAGTGAACACGAGTAAATATGCAGATGACTGTACCATGGATACTAGTGTAAATGCTACGCAACCTAGCGTCTTACAACAAGCTTTAGATTCGGTTCAATGTTGGGCGGAAGAAAACAAGATGAAATTGAATATAGAAAAGACAAAGGATATGTGGATTAATTTTACTGGAACACCGCCCCCACCACCATTACAAGTAGGGGATGTTCAGATTAAAAGAATCGAGAGTTTTAAACTCTTGGGAGTTTGGTTTCAAAATGACCTTAAATGGAATATACACGTAGAGGAGACTACGCGCAAAGCATCCAAAAGTTTGTACTGCCTGAGAGAATGCAGAAGAGCAAATTTACCTGTCGAAGTGGGTCTAACCACATATGTTTCTAAAATTAGACCAATGCTTGAGTACGGTTCATCGGTATGGGGGGGGTCTTCCACAGTATCTTAAGGAGGAACTAGAACGCGTGCAAAAGAGAAGTTTACGCATAATTGGGCTTCCTTATGATTATTTGCCGAGTCTCGAAGAGAGAAGAAATAAAGCTCTGGCCAAGGAAGTTGATATTATCACTGGAAATCAAAGCCACATTTTTCATCAACGACTAATTGGGTATAACAATCATCATTATAATCTTAGGCATAGTAGTCATATATCATTTTCAGGAACAGAACGGCATAAGAACAGTTTTATTCCCCGAGCAATAAGACATAAATCTTTTTAAAACTAGCTTGTATATATTTTTATTCGTATTTGTAGTTTTTAATGTGTAAATTTTTTTCAACCTTACATATAATTGTAAATCCATTGTATTTTTAATTTAAGATGGATCATTAAAAATTATTATTATTATTATTAGTTGCGAAAAATGCAACTTCAAGGCCTTCCGGCTCGAATTGAACCTACGACCCATGCAGCGTTCTGACCACTGAGCTACGGAGGCCGTTGCCGAGAGCCTAGTCAGGAGTTCTAAATGTTTTTTTCGAGTCAAATAGCTTCCAAGGATGTCATAAATCCCAACAATCCCTATACTTCCCTGCAATCCAAGCCAAAACATTGCTCGCACAGCCTTGGAAACTATTTGACTCGTCCGCCCACAGCAGCTTGGCCGTTGAAACTGACTGAAGATCACCTGTACAAACATATAGACGGCTGTGAACGGTTGGGTGACTATGTACAACAGGAGACAGTGGTTTAACGCCTTGATAACTCATCTAACTGGACACGGTTGTTTAATAGGCGATTATATTCAGGATTTACGGTTAAAATTTTGTGGACAGCTGTGAGAGCGATGAGGGGAAAAGCAAGGTATTTTTTAAGAGACTCGGAACAAATGAATGAAATTTTTAATTGTTTTTTTTAACACGTAATATTTATCGTACAGTATACAAAAATTACAGCAGTTAAAAACTACATTAGTCGACATTATAATTATATATAATTATTAACAAGCAATACATGTTTTAACTGCTACTTAACTTATGGATTAACTTAGTAGGTTTTCAATAAGAGTGTTTAAGAACAGTATATGTAAAAAGTCTGCATCAAGCAAAGTTACAATATTTTACAACAGTACTTGCGAAAGATCGAGCTTCAATCATGGAAGGGAGTTCTTCCCAACAGTAGCGGTCAAAACTGAAGCACTCAACGGTATTAAGATATTTGTTATTTTTATCCATCCCTCCCATGACAACAATCATGTTATTTGAAACTACCGCTGTACATCCGCATCGTCTGTATTTCATTTTAGGTAACATGTGACTCTCTCCTGTCTCAATATCATAGATTACTACCGTATCTAATGCTTTGCGGTCAGAACCATGACCACCTATAACAATAACATTATTTTGCCAACTAATAGTTGCCATTCCTCCTACAGTGAAAGGCAATACAGGCATCTTTACACATTCATGTGTATTTATATCATATTTAATAACCTGGTCAGTAAGAAACTGGTTTTCATGAGTTGCGGACCCACCAATGATAAAAATATTGTTACCAAAGCGTTCAGCACCGTGATAACTAACTGGATATGGCAAACGATGGACCAATTTAGCAGAGTAAGGAGGAATGAGAGATATCTCGTAGATACTGTCGAAGGATTGTACTTCTTTACTACCACAACCTCCGATAAGAAATAGACGATCTTTATAAATCAAACATTTATGAGCGCCAACATTCAATGGTAGTGTTGGTGGGAGACTAAACCATTCTTCGTCGTCATCAAACTTGAGTGCTTCCATGGTTTCACTTTCTTGATAGTCATTGCATCGTCCACCTGTGACGATCACTTTATCTTCATAAACAACAGCAGAAGGTGCTGAACGAACTTCTTCCATAGGTTGTATTTCCACCCACGCTCTGTTGGACCACGAGAACATCTCTGCCGAGTTAAGGCGCGCCGTACTATTTCTTCCACCAACTATAATGATATCTTCTTTTGATTCCATTGTTTTGGGAAGGCTTGACATCTTACTTAACTTGGAAGCGTGTGTTAGATTGCTTATTCCCGTTAACACTTTTGACATTTGATCTTCCAGTCTTCCCTGACGCTTCTTCATTACATCAATGTCCTTCCTCGTTTCTCTGCAGTCGTTACACCTTAGCTTTCTGAATTTACAAGTCTGGCTTTCGTGTTGTATTTTCTCTCGCTTGTTTACAACCTCGGGGCATCCGTAGTTCGAGCATTGAACGGGACAAAACTCGCAGTTGACCAAGTGTGTCTCCAGGTCTGCCAGAACAACGACTTCTGGACATCCACGGTCAACGTAATCGCAACGAATAACCAAATCAGACAAATTATTGGACAAAAATCTTGCAGGCTTTTTCAGCGTTGCCGTTGTAAGCTCTTCCATACAAGACGGACACGTTTGAGAGTTTTCTAAATGTCTGCTGATGCACGCTGTACAGAAATGATGCTCGTTCAATTGGCATTGCATCGGTTCCTTCAAGATATTCAAACAGATTGCACAATGAAGGTCTTGGTGAATAGGAGTCGTGAATCGATTGTCGTCGTAACCGATAGCGAGTGATTCCATGTTGATTAGCAGTCTTGTGATTTATAAGCAATATCTATTGCTCGACAAGGTTCGTCTGGCTCTGAACACTCATCTTAGAGTTTACAGTAGCCCACCACAGCGGCTACGTTCCGTTTCTCATCGCGTCAAGAGTTCCTTCTTATTCCAAGAATGTCACGTGATTTGAAAGTCACATATTTGTAGCAACTCATATTACACACATATTTTGCATACTTCCACTTAGTCTGGGAAAGTGGAGTCTGCTTTACCTAGCGTTCTCCGCAGGAAACTCTGTGGCTTCTTATTCTAAGGTGTTATGGTGAAGGAAAATTTCGAGTGTTGGAATATATACATTTTAAGACCAAACCGGGACCAGTTGCGAAAAATGCAACTTCAAGGCCTTCCGGCTGGAATTGAACCTGCGACCCGTGCAGTGTTCTGACCACTGAGCTACGGAGGCCGTTGCTGAGAGCCTAGTCACGAGTTCTAAATATTTTTTTCGAGTCAAATAGGTTCCAAGGATGTCATAAATCCCAACAATCCCTACACTTCCCTGCAATCCAAGCCAAAACATTGCTCGCACAGCCTTGGAAACTATTTGACTCGTCCGCCCACAGCAGCTTGGCCGTTGAAACTGACTGAAGATCACCTGTACAAACATATAGACGGCTGTGAACGGTTGGGTGACTATGTACAACAGGAGACAGTGGTTTAACACCTGGATAACTCATCTAACTGGACACGGTTGTTTAAAAGGCGATTATATTCAGGATTTACGGTGAACATTTTGTGGACAGCTGTGAGAGCGACGAGGGGAAAACCAAGGTATTTTTTAAGAGACTCAGTCTGTTGACGCTGAACAAATAAATGAAATTTTTAATTGTTTTTTTAACACGTAATATTTGTCATACACTATACAAAAATTACAGCAGTTAAAAACTACATTAGTCGACATTAACTAACAGGACTAATTATTAACAAGCAATAATGTTTTAACTACTACTTAACTTATGGATTAACTTAGTGGGTTTTCAATAAGAGTGTTTAAGAACAGTTTATGTGAAAAGAGATTGTCTGCATCAAGCAAAGTTACAATATTTTACAACTGCACTTGCGAAAGATCGAGCTTCAATCATGGAAGGGAGTTCTTCCCAACAGTAGCGGTCAAAACTGAAGCACTCAACGGTATTAAGATATTTGTAATTTTTATCCATCCCTCCCATGACAACAATCATATTATTTGAAACTACCGCTGTACATCCGCGTCGTCTGTACTTCATTTTAGGTAACATGTTACTCTCTCCTGTCTCAATATCATAGATTACTACCGTATCTAATGCTTCGCCATCAGCACCATTACCACCTATAACAATAACATTATTTTGCCAACTAATAGTTGCCATTCCTCCCACAGTGAAAGGCAATGCAGGCATATTTATACATTCATGTGTATTTATATCATATTTCATAACCTGGTCGGTAATACTCTGAGGCTGGATATCAGGAGTTGGAGACCCACCAACGATAAAAATATTGTTACCAAAGCGTTCAGCACCGTGATAACAAACTGGTTTTGGCAGTTGATGGACCAATTTAGAAGAGTAAGGAGGAATGAGAGATATCTCATAGATACTGTCGAAGGATTCTACTTCATTATTATCAAATCCTCCGATAAGAAATAGACGATCTTTGTAAATCAAACATTTATGAGCGACAACATTCAATGGTAGTGTTGGTGGGAGACTAAACCATTCTTCGTCTTCGTCATCAAACTTGAGTGCTTCCATGGTTTCACTGTCTTGATAGTCACTGCATCGTCCACCTGTGACAATCACTTTATCTTCATAAACGACAGCAGAAACTCCTGAACGAACTTCTTTCATGGATTGTATTTGTATCCACGCTCTGTTGGACCACGAGAACATCTCTGCCGAGTTAAGACGCGCTGTATTTCTTCCGCGAACTATAATGATATCTTCTTTTGACTCCAATGTTTTGGGAAGGCTTGATATCTTACTTGATTTGACAGCGTGTGTTAAATTGCTTATTCCCGTTAACACTTTTGACATTTGATCTTCCAGTCTTCCCAGACGCATCTTCATTTCATTAATGTCCTTCCTTGTTTCTCTCATGGAGTCGTCACACCTTAGCTTTCTGAATTTACAAGTCTGGCTTTCGTGTTGTACTTCCTCTCGCTTGTTTACAACCTCGGTGCATCCGTCGTTCGAGCATTGAACGGGACAAAACTCGCAGTTGACCAAGTGTGTCTCCAGGTCTGCCAGAACAACAACTTGTGGACATCCACGGTCAACGTAATCGCAACGAATAACCAAATCAGACAAATTATTGGACAAAAATCTTGCAGGCTTTTTCAGCGTTGCCGTTGTTAGCTCTTCCATACAAGACGGACACGTTTGAGAGTTTTCTAAATGTCTGCTTATACACGCTGTACAGAAATGATGTTCGTTCGATTGGCATTGCATCGGTTCCTTCAAGATATTCAAACAGATTGCACAATGAAGGTCTTGGTGAATAGGAGTCGTGAATCGATTGTCGTCGTAACCGATATCGAGTGATTCCATGTTGATTAGCAGTCTTGTGATTTATAAGCAATATCTATTGCTCTACAAGGTTCCTCTGGCTCTGAACACTCATCTTAGAGTTTACAGTAGCCCACCACAGCGGCTACGTTCAGAGCAGAAGATGTGTCGTTTCTTATCTCGTCATGAACCTTCTTATTCCAAGAATGTCACGTGATTTGAAAGTCACATATTTGTAGCAACTCATATTACACACATATTTTGCATACATCCACTTAGTCTGCCCATGGATAGTAAATAGACAAGGAAACTGGTTGACGTCAGCGTGAAAACCTAGTTGAAATTCGTGATGTCACGAAGATGTCACGAATACACAGATTTTGCTGAGTTTCTCTTCGTCTTCTCCATATTTTCGTATTCAAGTAGCTATATTGAGATTCCAAAATGTTTCATCGTCTTACAAACCTGCCTAAGCCACGACCAAATCATCGAGGTAAATGTTGTTCGTCTTTGTTTCAGCTGTTTTCGTTTTGTGGTGAAGAAATTGGCGTCGCAAAACTACCGTTGTTTTAGTTGAAATTTGGGACGCGTTTTTCACCGTCTAAAGTTGGATATTTTCGCCTAAAATGAGTAATGGTAGTCGGATATTCCATCGTAAAGTGGCATTGTGATATTTTTTGGTAGTTTGACTCTCATTTTTAACTGTAGTATTGCTAAACGTTGCGAATTATTGTGATTTTGTGACATCACGATTTGCAACTAGGTTTTCACGCGACCAACTGGTGCCTAAACCAATCAGCATGCTGGAAACGTCGCACGTGATCTTAGTTTCCTATCCAGTCTATTTACTATCCATGGTCTGCCAAAGCCGAGGCGAAAGCGGAGTCTGCTTTACCTAGCGTTCTCCGCAGTCCGCAGGAAACTCTGTGGTTTCTTATTCTAAGGTGTTTTGGTGAAGGAAAATTTCGAGTGTTGGAATATATACATTTTAAGACCAAACCGGGACCAGTTGCGAAAAATGCAACTTCAAGACCTTCCGGCTGGAATTGAACCCGCGACCCGTGCAGTGTTCTGACCACTGAGCTACGGAGGCCGTTGCCGAGAGCCTAGTAACGAGTTCTAGTTGTTTTTTTCCGAGTCAAATAGGTTCCAAGGATGTCATAAATCCCAACAATCCCTTAACTTCCCTGCAATCCAAGCCCAAATATTGCTCGCACTGCCTTGGAAACTATTTGACTCGTCCGCCCACAGCAGCTTGGCCGTTGAAACTGACTGAAGATCACCTGTACAAACATATAGACGGCTGTGAACGGTTGGGTGACTATGTACAACAGGAGCCAGTGGTTTAACGCCTGGATAACTCATCTAACTGGACACGGTTGTTTAATAGGCAATTATATACAGGATTTATGGTGAACATTTTGTGGACGGCTGTGAGAGCGACGAGGGGAAAAGCAAGGCATTTGTTAAGAGACTCAGTCTGTTAACGCAGAACAAATAAATGAATTTTTAATTGTTTTTTTAACACGTAATATTTGTCGTACACTATACAAAAATTACAGCAGTTAAAAACTACATTAGTCGACATTAACTATCAGGACTAATTATTAACAAGTAATACATGTTTTAACTACTACTTAACTTATGTATTAACTTAGTAGGTTTTCAATAAGAGTGTTTAAGAACAGTTTATGTATAAAAAGAGATTGTCTGCATCAAGCAAAGTTACAATATTTTACAACTGCACTTGCGAAAAATCGAGCTTCATTCATGGAAGGGAGTTCTTCCCAACAGTAGCGGTCAAAACTGAAGCACTCAACGGTATTAAGATATTTGTTATTTTTATACATCCCTCCCATGACAACAATCATGTTATTTGAAACTACCGCTGTACATCCGCGTCGTCTGTATTTCATTTTAGGCAACATGTTACTCTCTCCTGTCTCAATATCATAGATTACTACCGTATCTAATGCTTTGCCATCAGCACCATCACCACCTATAACAATAACATTATTTTGCCAACTAATAGTTGCCATTTTTCTTACAGTGAAAGGCAATGCGGGCATCTTTATACACTCATGTGTATTTATATCATATTTCATAACCTGGTCGGTAATACTCTGAGGCTGGATATCAGGAGTTGGAGACCCACCAACGATAAAAATATTGTTACCAAAGCGTTCAGCACCGTGATAACTAACTGGTTTTGGCAGACGATAGACCAATTTAGAAGAGTGAGGAGGAATGAGAGATATCTCGTAGATACTGTCAAAGGATTGTACTTTTTTATTACAACATCCTCCGATAAGAAATAGACGATCTTTACAAACCAAACATTTATGAGCGCTAATACTCAATGGTAGTGTCGGTGGGAGACTAAACCATTCTTCGTCATCGTTATCAAACTTGGGTGCTTCCATGGTTTCACTGTTTTGATAGTCACTGCATCGTCCACCTGTGACAACACTTTATCTTCATAAACAACAGCAGAAGGTGCTGAACGAACTTCTTTCATGGGTTGTATTTCCACCCACGCTCTGTCGGACCACGAGAACATCTCTGCAGAGTTAAGGCGCGCCGTATTATTTCTTCCGCCAACTATAATGATATCTTCTTTTGACTCCAATGTTTTGGGAAGGCTTGATATCTTACTTGATTTGACAGCGTGTGTTAGATTGCTTATTCCCGTTAGCACTTGTGACATTTGCTCTTCCAGTCTTCCCAGACGCTTCCTTGTTTCTCTACAGTCGTCGCACCTTAGCTTTCTGAATTTACAAGTCTGGCTTTCGTGTTGTACTTCCTCTCGCTTGTTTACAACCTCGGTGCGTCCGTCGTTCGAGCATTGAACGGGACAAAACTCGCAGTTGACCAAGTGTGTCTCCAGGTCTGCCAGAACAACGACTTCTGGACATCCACGGTCAACGTAATCGCAACGAATAACCAAATCAGACAAATTATTGGACAAAAATCTTGCAGGCTTTTTCAGCGTTGCCGTTGTAAGCTCTTCCATACAAGACGGACACGTTTGAGAGTTTTCTAAATGTCTGCTTATGCACGCTGTACAGAAATGATGCTCGTTCAATTGGCATTGCATCGGTTCCTTCAAGATATTCAAACAGATAGCACAATGAAGGTCTTGATGAACAGGAGTCGTGAATCGATTGTCGTCGTAACCGATATCGAGTAATTCCATGTTGATTAGCAGTGTTGTGATTTATAAGCAATATCTATTGATCGACAAGGTTCGTCTGGCTTTGAACACTCATCTTAGAGTTTACAGTAGCCGGCCACAGTGCGGCTAAGTTCAGAGCAGAAGATGTGTCGTTTCTTATCTCGTCATGAACCTTCTTATTCCAAGAATGTCACGTGATTTGAAGGTCACATATTTGTAGCAACTCATATTACACACATATTTTGCATACATCCACTTAGTTTGGAACATATACATTTTAAGACCAAACCTCGCCAACCCTATTTAACATGTATATCAACGATCTGGAAGCTGATGTTCCTACACAACCTAGAGTGAACACGAGTAAATATGCAGATGACTGTACCATGGATACTAGTGTAAATGCTACGCAATTTAGCTTCTTACAACAAGCTTTAGATTCGGTTCAATGTTGGGCGGAAGAAAACAAGATGAAATTGAATATAGAAAAGACAAAGGATATGTGGATTAATTTTACTGGAACACCGCCCCCACCACCATAACACCATTACAAGTAGGGGATGTTCAGATTAAAAGAATCGAGAGTTTTAAACTCTTGGGAGTTTGGTTTCAAAATGACCTTAAATGGAATATACACGTAGAGGAGACTACGCGCAAAGCATCCAAAAGTTTGTACTGCCTGAGAGAATGCAGAAGAGCAAATTTACCTGTCGAAGTGGGTCTAACCACATATGTTTCTAAAATTAGACCAATGCTTGAGTACGGTTCATCGGTATGGGGGGGGGGTCTTACACAGTATCTTAAGGAGGAACTAGAACGCGTGCAAAAGAGAAGTTTACGCATAATTGGGCTTCCTTATGATTATTTGCCGAGTCTCGAAGAGAGAAGAAATAAAGCTCTGGCCAAGGAAGTTGATATTATCACTGGAAATCAAAGCCACATTTTTCATCAACGACTAATTGGGTATAACAATCATCATTATAATCTTATAGGCATAGTAGTCATATATAATTTTCAGGAACAGAACGGCATAAGAACAGTTTTATTCCCCGAGCAATAAGACATAAATATTTTTAAAACTAGCTTGTATATATTTTTATTCGTATTTGTAGTTTTTAATGTGTAAATTTTTTTCAACCTTACATATAATTGTAAATCCATTGTATTTTTAAATTTAAGATGGATCATTAAAAATTATTATTATTATTATTAGTTGCGAAAAATGCAACTTCAAGGCCTTCCGGCTCGAATTGAACCTGCGACCCATGCATTGTTCTGACCACTGAGCTACGGAGGCCGTTGCCGAGAGCCTAGTCACGAGTTCTAAATGTTTTTTTCCTAGTCAAATAGGCTCCAAGGATGTCACAAATCCCAACAATCCCTATACTACCCTGCAATCAAAGCCAAAACATTGCTCGCACTGCCTTGGAAACTATTTGACTCGTCCGCCCACAGCAGCTTGGCCGTTGAAACTGACTGAAGATCACCTGTACAAACATATAGACGGCTGTGAACGGTTGGGTGACTATGTACAACAGGAGACAGTGGTTTAACGCCTTGATAACTCATCTAACTGGACACGGTTGTTTAATAGGCGATTATATTCAGGATTTACGGTTAAAATTTTGTGGACAGCTGTGAGAGCGATGAGGGGAAAAGCAAGGTATTTTTTAAGAGACTCGGAACAAATGAATGAAATTTTTAATTGTTTTTTTAACACGTAATATTTATCGTACAGTATACAAAAATTACAGCAGTTAAAAACTACATTAGTCGACATTATAATTATATATAATTATTAACAAGTAATACATGTTTTAACTACTACTTAACTTATGGATTAACTTAGTAGGTTTTCAATAAGAGTGTTTAAGAACAGTTTATGTAAAAAGTCTGCATCAAGCAAAGTTACAATATTTTACAACAGTACTTGCGAAAGATCGAGCTTCAATCATGGAAGGGAGTTCTTCCCAACAGTAGCGGTCAAAACTGAAGCACTCAACGGTATTAAGATATTTGTTATTTTTATCCATCCCTCCCATGACAACAATCATGTTATTTGAAACTACCGCTGTACATCCGCATCGTCTGTATTTCATTTTAGGTAACATGTGACTCTCTCCTGTCTCAATATCATAGATTACTACCGTATCTAATGCTTTGCGGTCAGAACCATGACCACCTATAACAATAACATTATTTTGCCAACTAATAGTTGCCATTCCTCCTACAGTGAAAGGCAATACAGGCATCTTTACACATTCATGTGTATTTATATCATATTTAATAACCTGGTCAGTAAGAGACAGGTTTTCATGAGTTGTAGACCCACCAATGATAAAAATATTGTTACCAAAGCGTTCAGCACCGTGATAACTAACTGGATTTGGCAGACGATGGACCAATTTAGAAGAGTAAGGAGGAATGAGAGATATCTCGTAGATACTGTCGAAGGATTGTACTTCTTTACTACCACAACCTCCGATAAGAAATAGACGATCTTTATAAACCAAACATTTATGAGCGCCAACATTCAATGGTAGTGTTGGTGGGAGACTAAACCATTCTTCGTCATCGTTATCAAACTTGAGTGCTTCCATGGTTTCACTTTCTTGATAGTCATTGCATCGTCCACCTGTGACAATCACTTTATCTTCATAAACAACAGCAGAAGGTGCTGAACGAACTTCTTCCATGCGTTGTATTTCCACCCACGCTCTGTCGGACCACGAGAACATCTCTGCCGAGTTAAGGCGCGCCGTACTATTTCTTCCGCAAACTATAATGATATCTTCTTTTGACTCCATTGTTTTGGGAAGGCTTGACATCTTACTCAACTTGGAAGCGTGTGTTAGATTGCTTATTCCCGTTAACACTTGTGACATTTGATCTTCCAGTCTTCCCTGACGCTTCTTCATTACATCAATGTCCTTCCTCGTTTCTCTGCAGTCGTTATTTACACCTTAGCTTTCTGAATTTGCAAGTCTGGCTTTCGTGTTGTACTTCCTCTCGCTTGTTTACAACCTCGGTGCATCCGTCGTTCGAGCATTGAACGGGACAAAACTCGCAGTTGACCAAGTGTGTCTCCAGGTCTGCAAGAACAACGACTTCTGGACATCCACGATCAACGTAATCGCAACGAATTACCAAATCAGACAAATTATTGGACAAAAATCTTGCAGGCTTTTTCAGCGTTGCCGTTGTTAGCTCTTCCATACAAGACGGACACGTTTGAGAGTTTTCTAAATGTCTGCTTATACACGCTGTACAGAAATGATGTTCGTTCGATTGGCATTGCATCGGTTCCTTCAAGATATTCAAACAGATAGCACAATGAAGGTCTTGGTGAACAGGAGTCGTGAATCGATTGTCGTCGTAACCGATATCGAGTGATTCCATGTTGATTAGCAGTCTTGTGATTTATAAGCAATATCTATTGCTCCACAAGGTTCGCCTGGCTCTGAACAATCATCTTAGAGTTTACAGTAGCCGGCCACAGTGCGGCTAAGTTCGGCAGAGCAGAAGATGTTGTTTCTTGATCTTATTATCTCATAGGCTTACCCACAGGGGTTAACGTCAATTTTCAATTCATATGATAATTTTATACATTTCGGCACTTTTTGAAATTTACACATATATATATGCCGCTGCTTATGCTAATACATTCTAGAAACCTCTATATTATCGTATATATATATATATATATATCCATGTTGATTAGCAGTCTTGTGATTTATAAGCAATATCTATTGCTCCACAAAGTTCCTCTACTCTGAACACTCATCTCAGAGTTTACAGTGCAGAAACCACAGGGTGTCATTTCACAAGTATGTTTATTACTCCATAATTACTCGGAAATATTAAACTTACCTGAATTGAATAACTTTGAAATAACTTATTTGAAATCCCGTCTTAGATTACCAATTATAGGTATGCAGGAATCCTACTGCCTCTTCTTAATCGGGAGTGTGCAGGCGGGGCGGTGCAGGCTATGCACGCTGTACAGAAATGATGCTCGTTCAATTGGCATTGCATCGGTTCCTTCAAGATATTCAAAACAGATTGCACAATGAAGGTCTTGGTGAACAGGAGTCGTGAATCGATTGTCGTCGTAACCGATATCGAGTGATTCCATGTTGATTATATAAGCAATATCTATTGCTCCACAAGGTTCCTCTACTCTGAACACTCATCTCAGAGTTTACAGTAGCCCACAGTACGGCTACGTTCAGAGCAGAAGATGTGTCGTTTCTTATCTCGTCATGAACCTTCCTATTCCAAGAATGTCATGTGATTTGAAAGTCACATATTTGTAGCAACTCATATTACACACATATTTTGCATACATCCACTTAGTCTGGGAAAGTGGAGTCTGCTTTACCTAGCGTTCTCCGCAGTCCGCAGGAAACTCTGTGGCTTCTTATTCTAAGGTGTTTTGGTGAAGGAAAATTTCGAGTGTTGGAATATATACATTTTAAGACCAAACCTCGCCAACCCTATTTAACATGTATATCAACGATCTGGAAGCTGATGTTCCTACACAACCTAGAGTGAACACGAGTAAATATGCAGATGACTGTACCATGGATACTAGTGTAAATGCTACGCAACCTAGCGTCTTACAACAAGCTTTAGATTCGGTTCAATGTTGGGCGGAAGAAAACAAGATGAAATTGAATATAGAAAAGACAAAGGATATGTGGATTAATTTTACTGGAACACCGCCCCCACCACCATTACAAGTAGGGGATGTTCAGATTAAAAGAATCGAGAGTTTTAAACTCTTGGGAGTTTGGTTTCAAAATGACCTTAAATGGAATATACACGTAGAGGAGACTACGCGCAAAGCATCCAAAAGTTTGTACTGCCTGCGAGAATGCAGAAGAGCAAATTTACCTGTCGAAGTGGGTCTAACCACATATGTTTCTAAAATTAGACCAATGCTTGAGTACGGTTCATCGGTATGGGGGGTCTTCCACAGTATCTTAAGGAGGAACTAGAACGCGTGCAAAAGAGAAGTTTACGCATAATTGGGCTTCCTTATGATTATTTGCCGAGTCTCGAAGAGAGAAGAAATAAAGCTCTGGCCAAGGAAGTTGATATTATCACTGGAAATCAAAGCCACATTTTTCATCAACGACTAATTGGGTATAACATGATCATCATTATAATCTTAGGCATAGTAGTCATATATCATTTTCACGAACAGAACGGCATAAGAACAGTTTTATTCCCCGAGCAATAAGACATAAATCTTTTTAAAACTAGCTTGTATATATTTTTATTCGTATTTGTAGTTTTTAATGTGTAAATTTTTTTCAACCTTACATATAATTGTAAATCCATTGTATTTTTAATTGGATCATTAAAAATTATTATTATTATTATTAGTTGCGAAAAATGCAACTTCAAGGCTGAACCTGCGACCCGTGCAGTGTTCTGACCACTGAGCTACGGAGGCCGTTGCCTAGAGCCTAGTCAGGAGTTCTAAATGTTTTTTCCTAGTCAAATAGCTTCCAAGGATGTCACAAATCCCAACAATCCCTATACTTTCCTGCAATCCAAGCCAAAACATTGCTCGCACAGCCTTGGAAACTATTTGACTCGTCCGCCCACAGCAGCTTGGCCGTTGAAACTGACTGAAGATCACCTGTACAAACATATAGACGGCTGTGAACGGTTGGGTGACTATGTACAACAGGAGACAGTGGTTTAACGCCTTGATAACTCATCTAACTGGACACGGTTGTTTAATAGGCGATTATATTCAGCATTTACGGTTAAAATTTTGTGGACAGCTGTGAGAGCGATGAGGGGAAAAGCAAGGTATTTTTTAAGAGACTCGGAACAAATGAATGAAATTTTTAATTGTTTTTTTTAACACGTAATATTTATCGTACAGTATACAAAAATTACAGCAGTTAAAAACTACATTAGTCGACATTATAATTATATATAATTATTAACAAGCAATACATGTTTTAACTGCTACTTAACTTATGGATTAACTTAGTAGGTTTTCAATAAGAGTGTTTAAGAACAGTATATGTAAAAAGTCTGCATCAAGCAAAGTTACAATATTTTACAACAGTACTTGCGAAAGATCGAGCTTCAATCATGGAAGGGAGTTCTTCCCAACAGTAGCGGTCAAAACTGAAGCACTCAACGGTATTAAGATATTTGTTATTTTTATCCATCCCTCCCATGACAACAATCATGTTATTTGAAACTACCGCTGTACATCCGCATCGTCTGTATTTCATTTTAGGTAACATGTGACTCTCTCCTGTCTCAATATCATAGATTACTACCGTATCTAATGCTTTGCGGTCAGAACCATGACCACCTATAACAATAACATTATTTTGCCAACTAATAGTTGCCATTCCTCCTACAGTGAAAGGCAATACAGGCATCTTTACACATTCATGTGTATTTATATCATATTTAATAACCTGGTCAGTAAGAAACTGGTTTTCATGAGTTGCGGACCCACCAATGATAAAAATATTGTTACCAAAGCGTTCAGCACCGTGATAACTAACTGGATATGGCAAACGATGGACCAATTTAGCAGAGTAAGGAGGAATGAGAGATATCTCGTAGATACTGTCGAAGGATTGTACTTCTTTACTACCACAACCTCCGATAAGAAATAGACGATCTTTATAAACCAAACATTTATGAGCGCCAACATTCAATGGTAGTGTTGGTGGGAGACTAAACCATTCTTCGTCGTCATCAAACTTGAGTGCTTCCATGGTTTCACTTTCTTGATAGTCATTGCATCGTCCACCTGTGACGATCACTTTATCTTCATAAACAACAGCAGAAGGTGCTGAACGAACTTCTTCCATAGGTTGTATTTCCACCCACGCTCTGTTGGACCACGAGAACATCTCTGCCGAGTTAAGGCGCGCCGTACTATTTCTTCCACCAACTATAATGATATCTTCTTTTGACTCCATTGTTTTGGGAAGGCTTGACATCTTACTTAACTTGGAAGCGTGTGTTAGATTGCTTATTCCCGTTAACACTTTTGACATTTGATCTTCCAGTCTTCCCTGACGCTTCTTCATTACATCAATGTCCTTCCTCGTTTCTCTGCAGTCGTTACACCTTAGCTTTCTGAATTTACAAGTCTGGCTTTCGTGTTGTACTTCCTCTCGCTTGTTTACAACCTCGGTGCATCCGTCGTTCGAGCATTGAACGGGACAAAACTCGCAGTTGACCAAGTGTGTCTCCAGGTCTGCCAGAACAACGACTTCTGGACATCCACGGTCAACGTAATCGCAACGAATAACCAAATCAGACAAATTATTGGACAAAAATCTTGCAGGCTTTTTCAGCGTTGCCGTTGTTAGCTCTTCCATACAAGACGGACACGTTTGAGAGTTTTCTAAATGTCTGCTTATACACGCTGTACAGAAATGATGTTCGTTCGATTGGCATTGCATCGGTTCCTTCAAGATATTCAAACAGATTGCACAATGAAGGTCTTGGTGAACAGGAGTCGTGAATCGATTGTCGTCGTAACCGATATCGAGTGATTCCATGTTGATTAGCAGTCTTGTGATTTATAAGCAATATCTATTGCTCTACAAGGTTCCTCTGGCTCTGAACACTCATCTTAGAGTTTACAGTAGCCCACCACAGCGGCTACGTTCAGAGCAGAAGATGTGTCGTTTCTTATCTCGTCACGAGTTCCTTTTTAATTAAAAATTTTTATTAAGAACGTCACGTGATTTTGTAGCAACTCATATGCGTCAGCGTGAAAACGTAGTTGAAATTCGTGATGTCACGAAGATGTCACGAATACACAGATTTTGCTGAGTTTCTCTTCGTCTTCTCCATATTTTCGTATTCAAGTAGCTATATTGAGATTCCAAAATGTTTCATCGTCTTACAAACCTGCCTAAGCCACGACCAAATGATCGAGGTAAATGTTGTTCGTCTTTGTTTCAGCTGTTTTCGTTTTGTGGTGAAGAAACTGGCGTCGCAAAACTACCGTTGTTTTAGTTGAAATTTGGGACGCGTTTTTCACCGTCTAAAGTTGGATCTTTTCGCCTAAAATGAGTAATGGTAGTCGGATATTCCATCATAAAGTGGCATTGTGATATTTTTTGGTAGTTTGACTATCATTTTTAACTGTAGTATTGCTAAACGTTGCGAATTATTGTGATTTTGTGACATCACGATTTGCAACTAGGTTTTCACGCGACCAACTGGTGCCTAAACCAATCAGCATGCTGGAAACGTCGCACGTGATCTTAGTTTCCTATCCAGTCTATTTACTATCCATGGTCTGCCAAAGCCGAGGCGAAAGTGGAGTCTGTTTTACCTAGCGTTCTCCGCGGTCCGCAGGAAACTCTGTGGCTTCTTATTCTAAGGTGTTATGGTGAAGGAAAATTTCGAGTGTTGGAATATATACATTTTAAGACCAAACCGGGACCAGTTGCGAAAAATGCAACTTCAAGGCCTTCCGGCTGGAATTGAACCCGCGACCCGTGCAGTGTTCTGACCACTGAGCTACGGAGGCCGTTGACGAGAGCCTAGTCACGAGTTCTAAATGTTTTTTTCCTAGTCAAATAGGTTCCAAGGATGTCATAAATCCCAACAATCCCTATACTTCCCTGCAATCCAAGCCAAAACATTGCTCGCACTGCCTTGGAAACTATTTGACTCGTCCGCCCACAGCAGCTTGGCCGTTGAAACTGACTGAAGATCACCTGTACAAACATAGACGGCTGTGAACGGTTGGGTGACTATGTACAACAGGAGACAGTGGTTTAACGCCTTGATAACTCATCTAACTGGACACGGTTGTTTAAAAGGCGATTATATTCAGGATTTATGGTGAAAATTTTGTGGACAGCTGTGAGAGTGACGAGGGGAAAAGCAAGGCATTTTTTAAGAGACTCGGTCTGTTAACGCAGAATAAATAAATGAAATTTTTAATTGTTTTTTTAACACGTAATATTTGTCGTACACTATACAAAAATTACAGGAGTTAAAACTACATTAGTCGACATTAACAATCAGGACTAATTATTAACAAGCAATACATGTTTTAACTACTACTTAACTTATGGATTAACTTAGTAGGTTTTCAATAAGAGTGTTTAAGAACAGTTTATGTAAAAAGAGATTGTCTGCATCAAGCAAAGTTACAATATTTTACAACAGCACTTGCGAAAGATCGAGCTTCAATCATGGAAGGGAGTTCTTCCCAACAGTAGCGGTCAAAACTGAAGCACTCAACGGTATTAAGATTTTTTTTACTTTCATCCACCCCTCCCATGACAACAATCATATTATTTGAAACTACCGCTGTACATCCGCGTCGCCTGAACTTCATTTTAGGTAACATCTTACTCTCTCCTGTCTTAATATCATAGATTACTACCGTATCTAATGCTTCGGCGTCAGCGCCTTTACCACCTATAACAATAACATTATTTTGACAACTAATAGTTGCCATTCCTCCTACAGTGAAAGGCAATACAGGCATATTTACACATTCATGTGTATTTATATCATATTTAATAACCTGGTCAGTAAGAGACAGGTTTTCATGAGTTGTAGACCCACCAATGATAAAAATATTGTTACCAAAGCGTTCAGCACCGTGATAACAAACTGGTTTTGGCAGACGATGGACCAATTTAGAAGAGTAAGGAGGAATGAGAGATATCTCGTAGATACTGTCGAAGGCTTGTACATCTTTATTATCAAATCCTCCGATAAGAAATAGACGATCTTTGTAAATCAAACATTTATGAGCGACAACATTCAATGGTAGTGTTGGTGGGACAGTAAGCCATTCTTCGTCTTCGTCATCAAACTTGAGTGCTTCCATGGTTTTACTGTCTTGATAGTCATTGCACCGTCCACCTGTGACAATCACTTTATCTTCATAAACAACAGCAGAAGCTCCTGAACGAACCTCTTTCATGGGTTGTACTTGCATCCACGCTCTGTTGGACCACGAGAATATCTCTGCAGAGTTAAGACGCGCTGTATTTCTTCCGCCAACTATAATGATATCTTCTTTTGACTCCATTGTTCTGGGAAGGCTTGACATCTTACTTAACTTGGCAGCGTGTGTTAGATTGCTTATTCCCGTTAACACTTGTGACATTTGATCTTCCAGTCTTCCCAGACGCAACTTCACTTCTGCGTTGTCCTTCCTTGTTTCTCTGCAGTCGTCACACCTTAGCTTTCTGAGTTTACAAGTCTGGCTTTCGTGTTGTATTTTCTCTCGCTTGTTTACAACCTCGGTGCATCCGTCGTTCGAGCATTGAACGGGACAAAACTCGCAGTTGACCAAGTGTGTCTCCAGGTCTGCCAGAACAACGACTTCTGGACATCCACGGTCAACGTAATCGCAACGAATAACCAAATCAGACAAATTATTGGACAAAAATCTTGCAGGCTTTTTCAGCGTTGCCGTTGTTAGCTCTTCCATACAAGACGGACACGTTTGAGAGTTTTCTAAATGTCTGCTTATACACGCTGTACAGAAATAATGTTCGTTCGATTGGCATTGCATCGGTTCCTTCAAGATATTCAAACAGATTGCACAATGAAGGTCTTGGTGAATAGAAGTCGTGAATCGATTGTCGTCGTAACCGATATCGAGTGATTCCATGTTGATTAGCAGTGTTGTGATTTATAAGCAATATCTATTGCTCGACAAGGTTCGTCTGGCTCTGAACACTCATCTTAGAGTTTACAGTAGCCCACCACAGCGGCTACGTTCCGTTTCTCACGCGTCACGAGTTCCTTCTTATTCTAAGAATGTCACGTGATTTGAAAGTCACATATTTGTAGCAACTCATATTACACACATATTTTGCATACTTCCACTTAGTCTGGGAAAGTGGAGTCTGCTTTACCTAGCGTTCTCCGCAGTCCGCAGCAAACTCTGTGGCTTCTTATTCTAAGGTGTTATGGTGAAGGAAAATTTCGAGTGTTGGAATATATACATTTTAAGACCAAACCGGGACCAGTTGCGAAAAATGCAACTTCAAGGCCTTCCGGCTGGAATTGAACCTGCGACCCGTGCAGTGTTCTGACCACTGTTGCCGAGAGCCTAGTCACGAGTTCTAAATATTTTTTTCGAGTCAAATAGGTACCAAAGATGTCATAAATCCCAACAATCCCTACACTTCCCTGCAATCCAAGCCAAAACATTGCTCGCACAGCCTTGGAAACTATTTGACTCGTCCGCCCACAGCAGCTTGGCCGTTGAAACTGACTGAAGATCACCTGTACAAACATATAGACGGCTGTGAACGGTTGGGTGACTATGTACAACAGGAGACAGTGGTTTAACGCCTTGATAACTCATCTAACTGGACACGGTTGTTTAAAAGGCGATTATATTCAGGATTTACGGTGAACATTTTGTGGACAGCTGTGAGAGCGACGAGGGGAAAAGCAAGGTATTTTTTAAGAGACTCAGTCTGTTGACGCTGAACAAATAAATGAAATTTTTAATTGTTTTTTTAACACGTAATATTTGTCATACACTATACAAAAATTACAGCAGTTAAAAACTACATTAGTCGACATTAACTATCAGAACTAATTATTAACAAGCAATAATGTTTTAACTACTACAATACCTATGGATTAACTTAGTAGGTTTTCAATAAGAATGTTTAAGAACAGTTTATGTAAAAAGAGATAGTCTGCATCAAGCAAAGTTACAATATTTTACAACTGCACTTGCATAAGATCGAGCTTCAATCATGGAAGGGAGTTCTTCCCAACAGTAGCGGTCAAAACTGAAGCACTCAACGGTATTAAGATATTTATTTTCATCCACCCCTCCCATGACAACAATCATATTATTTGAAACTACCGCTGTACATGCGTGTCGTCTGTATTTCATTTTAGGTAACATGTTACTCTCTCCTCTCTCAATATCATAGATTACTACCGTATCTAATGATTTGCCGTCAGCACCATGACCACCTATAACAATAACATTATTTTGCCAACTAATAGTTGCCATTTTTCTTACAGTGAAAGGCAATGCGGGCATCTTTATACACTCATGTGTATTTATATCATATTTCATAACCTGGTCAGTAATAGAACGGTTTTCAGGAGTTGAAGACCCACCAACGATAAAAATGTTGTTACCAAAGCGTTCGGCACTGTGATAACTAACTGGTTTTGGCAGACGATGGACCAATTTAGAAGAGTAAGGAGGAATGAGAGATATCTCGTAGATACTATCGAAGGTTTGTAGTCCGCCTTGACTGCTACAATTACCTCCGATAAGAAATAGACGATCTTTGTAAATCAAACATTTATGAGAGCTAACATTCAATGGTAGTGTTGGTGGGAGACTAAACCATTCTTCGTCTTCGTCATAAAACTTGAGTGCTTCCATGGTTTTACTGTCTTGATAGTCACTGCATCGTCCACCTGTGACAATCACTTTATCTTCATAAACAACACCAGAAACTCCTGAACGAACTTCTTCCATGGGTTGTATTTGTACCCACGCTCTGTCGGACCACGAGAACATCTCTGCAGAGTTAAGGCGCGCTGTATTTCTTCCGCCAACTATAATGATATCTTCTTTTGACTCCAATGTTTTGGGAAGGCTTGATATCTTACTTGATTTGACAGCGTGTGTTAGATTGCTTATTCCCGTTAACACTTGTGCAATTTGATCTTCCAGTCTTCGGAGACGCATCTTCATTTCATCAATGTCCTTCCTTGTTTCTCTGCAGTCGTCACACCTTAGCTTTCTGTGTTTACAAGTCTGGCTTTCATGTTGTATTTTCTCTCGCTTGTTTACAACCTCTCTGCATCCGTCGTTCGAGCATTGAACGGGAGAAAACTCGCAGTTGACCAAGTGTGTCTCCAGGTCTGCCAGAACAACGACTTCTGAACATCCACGGTCAACGTAATCGCAACGAATAACCATATCAGACAAATTATTAGACAAAAATCGTGAAGGCTTTCTAAGCGTTGCCAATGTTAGCTCTTCCATACAAGACGGACACGTTTGAGAGTTTTCTAAGTGTCTGCTTATACACGCTGTACAGAAATGATGCTCGTTCGATTGGCATTGCATCGGTTCCTTCAAGATATTCAAACAGATTGCACAATGAAGGTCTTGATGAACAGGAGTCGTGAATCGATTGTCGTCGTAACCGATATCGAGTGATTCCATGTTGATTAGCAGTGTTGTGATTTATAAGCAATATCTATTACTCCACAAGGTTCGTCTGGCTCTGAACACTCATCTTAGAGTTTACAGTAGCCGGCCACATGAGTGCGGCTACGTTCAGAGAAAAAGATGCCAATTCCAAGAATGTCACGTGATTTGAAGGTCACATATTTGTAGCAAGTCTGCCAAAGCCGAGGCGAAAGTGGAGTCTGCTTTACCTAGCGTTCTCCGCAGTCCGCAGGAAACTCTGTGGTTTCTTATTCTAAGGATTTATGGTGAAGGAAAATTTCGAGTGTTGGAATATATACATTGTAAGACCAAACCGGGACCAGTTGCGAAAAATGCAACTTCAAGGCCTTCTGGCTGGAATTGAAGCCGCGACCCGTGCATTGTTCTGACCACTGAGCTACGGAGGCCG
This sequence comes from Chrysogorgia sp. JL179-B06, assembly GCA_035772405.1. NCBI lineage: Eukaryota > Metazoa > Cnidaria > Anthozoa > Scleralcyonacea > Chrysogorgiidae > Chrysogorgia > Chrysogorgia sp. JL179-B06. The sequence goes on along the minus strand of JAYKKM010000076.1, from coordinate 1,699,238 downwards.
TTGCCGAGAGCCTAGTCACGAGTTCTAAATGTTTTTTTCGAGTCAAATAGCTTCCAAGGATGTCATAAATCCCAACAATCCCTATACTTCCCTGCAATCCAAGCCAAAACATTGCTCGCACAGCCTTGGAAACTATTTGACTCTTAGCCGTTGAAACTAACTGAAGATCTTTTGTACAAACATACTAGTAGACGGCTGTGAACGGTTGGGTGACTATGTACAACAGGAGACAGTGGTTTAACGCCTTGATAACTCATCTAACTGGACACGGTTGTTTAATAGGCGATTATATTCAGGATTTACGGTTAAAATTTTGTGGACGGCTGTGAGAGCGACGAGGGGAAAAGCAAGGTAGTTTAAGAGTCTGTTAACGCAGAACAAATAAATGAAATTTTTAATTGTTTTTTAACACGTAATATTTGTCGTACACTATACAAAAATTACAGAAGTTAAAAACTACATTAGTCGATATTAACTATATCAGGACTAATTATTAACAAGTAATACATGTTTTAACTACTACTTAACCTATGGATTAACTTAGTAGGTTTTCAATAAGAGTGTTTATAAAGAACAGTTTATGTAAAAAGAGATTGTCTGCATCAAGCAAAGTTACAATATTTTACAACTGCACTTGCGAAAGATCGAGCTTGAATCATGGAAGGGAGTTCTTCCCAACAGTAGCGGTCAAAACTGAAGCACTCAACGGTATTAAGATATTTGTTATTTTTATCCATCCCTCCCATGACAACAATCATGTTATTTGAAACTACCGCTGTACATCCGCATCGTCTGTATTTCATTTTAGGTAACATGTGACTCTCTCCTGTCTCAATATCATAGATTACTACCGTATCTAATGCTTTGCGGTCAGAACCATGACCACCTATAACAATAACATTATTTTTCCAACTAATAGTTGCCATTCCTCCTACAGCGAAAGGCAATACAGGCATCTTTACACATTCATGTGTATTTATATCATATTTAATAACCTGGTCAGTAAGAAACTGGTTTTCATGAGTTGCGGACCCACCAATGATAAAAATATTGTTACCAAAGCGTTCAGCACCGTGATAACTAACTGGATATGGCAAACGATGGACCAATTTAGCAGAGTAAGGAGGAATGAGAGATATCTCGTAGATACTGTCGAAGGATTGTACTTCTTTACTACCACAACCTCCAATAAGAAATAGACGATCTTTATAAACCAAACATTTATGAGCGCCAACATTCAATGGTAGTGTTGGTGGGAGACTAAACCATCGTCGTCATCAAACTTGAGTGCTTCCATGGTTTCACTTTCTTGATAGTCATTGCATCGTCCACCTGTTACGATCACTTTATCTTCATAAACAACAGCAGAAGGTGCTGAACGAACTTCTTCCATGGGTTGTATTTCCACCCACGCTCTGTCGGACCACGAGAACATCTCTGCCGAGTTAAGGCGCGCCGTACTATTTCTTCCGCCAACTATAATGACATCTTCTTTTGACTCCATTGTTTTGGGAAGGCTTGACATCTTACTTAACTTGGAAGCGTGTGTTAGATTGCTTATTCCCGTTAACACTTTTGACATTTGATCTTCCAGTCTTCCCTGACGCTTCTTCATTACATCAATGTCCTTCCTCGTTTCTCTGCAGTCGTTACACCTTAGCTTTCTGAATTTGCAAGTCTGGCTTTCGTGTTGTACTTCCTCTCGCTTGTTTACAACCTCGGTGCATCCGTCGTTCGAGCATTGAACGGGACAAAACTCGCAGTTGACCAAGTGTGTCTCCAGGTCTGCCAGAACAACGACTTCTGGACATCCACGATCAACGTAATCGCAACGAATAACCAAATCAGACAAATTATTGGACAAAAATCGTGAAGGCTTTTTCATCTTTGCCAATGTCAGCTCTTCCATACAAGACGGACACGTTTGAGAGTTTTCTAAATGTCTGCTTATACACGCTGTACAGAAATGATGCTCGTTCGATTGGCATTGCATCGGTTCCTTCAAGATATTCAAACAGATTGCACAATGAAGGTCTTGGTGAACAGGAGTCGTGAATCGATTGTCGTCGTAACCGATATCGAGTGATTCCATGTTGATTAGCAGTCTTGTGATTTATAAGCAATATCTATTGCTCGACAAGGTTCGTCTGGCTCTGAACACTCATCTTAGAGTTTACAGTAGCCAGTGCGGCTACGTTCAGAGAAAAAGATGTGTCGTTTCTTATCTCGTCATGAACCTTCCTATTCCAAGAATGTCATGTGATTTGAAAGTCACATATTTGTAGCAACTCATATTACACACATATTTTGCATACTTCCACCTAGCGTTCTCCGCAGGAAACTCTGTGGCTTCTTATTCTAAGGAGTTTTGGTGAAGGAAAATTTCGAGTGTTGGAATATATACATTTTAAGACCAAACCGGGACCAGTTGCGAAAAATGCAACTTCAAGTCGGAAGGACTGGAATTGAACCCGCGACCCTGCGATGCTAGTGCAGTGCTCTGACCACTGAGCTACGGAGGCCGTTGCCGAGAGCCTAGTCACGAGTTCTAAATGTTTTTTTCGAGTCAAATAGCTTCCAAGGATGTCATAAATCCCAACAATCCCTATACTTCCCTGCAATCCAAGCCAAAACATTGCTCGCACTGCCTTGGAAACTATTTGACTCGTCCGCCCACAGCAGCTTGGCCGTTGAAACTGACTGAAGATCACCTGTACAAACATAGACGGCTGTGATTGGGTGACTATGTACAACAGGAGACAGTGGTTTAACGCCTGGATAACTCATCTAACTGGACACGGTTGTTTAAAAGGCGATTATATTCAGGATTTACGGTGAACATTTTGTGGACAGCTGTGAGAGCGACGAGGGGAAAAGCAAGGTATTTTTTAAGAGACTCAGTCTGTTGACGCTGAACAAATAAATGAAATTTTTAATTGTTTTTTTAACACGTAATATTTGTCATACACTATACAAAAATTACAGCAGTTAAAAACTACATTAGTCGACATTAACTATCAGAACTAATTATTAACAAGCAATAATGTTTTAACTACTACAATACCTATGGATTAACTTAGTAGGTTTTCAATAAGAATGTTTAAGAACAGTTTATGTAAAAAGAGATAGTCTGCATCAAGCAAAGTGACAATGTTTTACGATTGCACTTGCATAAGATCGAGCTTCAATCATGGAAGGGAGTTCTTCCCAACAGTAGCGGTCAAAACTGAAGCACTCAACGGTATTAAGATATTTGTTATTTTCATCCATCCCTCCCATGACAACAATCATATTATTTGAAACTATCGCTGTACATGCGTGTCGTCTGTATATCATTTTAGGTAACATCTTACTCTCTCCTCTCTCAATATCATAGATTACTACCGTATCTAATGATTTGCCGTCAGCACCATGACCACCTATAACAATAACATTATTTTGCCAACTAATAGTTGCCATTTTTCTTACAGTGAAAGGCAATGCGGGCATCTTTATACACTCATGTGTATTTATATCATATTTCATAACCTGGTCAGTAATAGAACGGTTTTCAGGAGTTGAAGACCCACCAACGATAAAAATGTTGTTACCAAAGCGTTCGGCACTGTGATAACTAACTGGTTTTGGCAGACGATGGACCAATTTAGAAGAGTAAGGAGGAATGAGAGATATCTCGTAGATACTATCGAAGGTTTGTAGTCCGCCTTGACTGCTACAATTACCTCCGATAAGAAATAGACGATCTTTGTAAATCAAACATTTATGAGAGCTAACATTCAATGGTAGTGTTGGTGGGAGACTAAACCATTCTTCGTCTTCGTCATAAAACTTGAGTGCTTCCATGGTTTTACTGTCTTGATAGTCACTGCATCGTCCACCTGTGACAATCACTTTATCTTCATAAACAACACCAGAAACTCCTGAACGAACTTCTTCCATGGGTTGTATTTGTACCCACGCTCTGTCGGACCACGAGAACATCTCTGCAGAGTTAAGGCGCGCTGTATTTCTTCCGCCAACTATAATGATATCTTCTTTTGACTCCAATGTTTTGGGAAGGCTTGATATCTTACTTGATTTGACAGCGTGTGTTAGATTGCTTATTCCCGTTAACACTTGTGCAATTTGATCTTCCAGTCTTCGGAGACGCATCTTCATTTCATCAATGTCCTTCCTTGTTTCTCTGCAGTCGTCACACCTTAGCTTTCTGTGTTTACAAGTCTGGCTTTCATGTTGTATTTTCTCTCGCTTGTTTACAACCTCTCTGCATCCGTCGTTCGAGCATTGAACGGGAGAAAACTCGCAGTTGACCAAGTGTGTCTCCAGGTCTGCCAGAACAACGACTTCTGAACATCCACGGTCAACGTAATCGCAACGAATAACCATATCAGACAAATTATTAGACAAAAATCGTGAAGGCTTTCTAAGCGTTGCCAATGTTAGCTCTTCCATACAAGACGGACACGTTTGAGAGTTTTCTAAGTGTCTGCTTATACACGCTGTACAGAAATGATGCTCGTTCGATTGGCATTGCATCGGTTCCTTCAAGATATTCAAACAGATTGCACAATGAAGGTCTTGATGAACAGGAGTCGTGAATCGATTGTCGTCGTAACCGATATCGAGTGATTCCATGTTGATTAGCAGTGTTGTGATTTATAAGCAATATCTATTACTCCACAAGGTTCGTCTGGCTCTGAACACTCATCTTAGAGTTTACAGTAGCCGGCCACATGAGTGCGGCTACGTTCAGAGAAAAAGATGCCAATTCCAAGAATGTCACGTGATTTGAAGGTCACATATTTGTAGCAAGTCTGCCAAAGCCGAGGCGAAAGTGGAGTCTGCTTTACCTAGCGTTCTCCGCAGTCCGCAGGAAACTCTGTGGTTTCTTATTCTAAGGATTTATGGTGAAGGAAAATTTCGAGTGTTGGAATATATACATTGTAAGACCAAACCGGGACCAGTTGCGAAAAATGCAACTTCAAGGCCTTCTGGCTGGAATTGAAGCCGCGACCCGTGCATTGTTCTGACCACTGAGCTACGGAGGCCGTTGCCGAGAGCCTAGTCACGAGTTCTAAATGTTTTTTTCGAGTCAAATAGCTTCCAAGGATGTCATAAATCCCAACAATCCCTATACTTCCCTGCAATCCAAGCCAAAACATTGCTCGCACAGCCTTGGAAACTATTTGACTCTTAGCCGTTGAAACTAACTGAAGATCTTTTGTACAAACATACTAGTAGACGGCTGTGAACGGTTGGGTGACTATGTACAACAGGAGACAGTGGTTTAACGCCTTGATAACTCATCTAACTGGACACGGTTGTTTAATAGGCGATTATATTCAGGATTTACGGTTAAAATTTTGTGGACGGCTGTGAGAGCGACGAGGGGAAAAGCAAGGTAGTTTAAGAGTCTGTTAACGCAGAACAAATAAATGAAATTTTTAATTGTTTTTTAACACGTAATATTTGTCGTACACTATACAAAAATTACAGAAGTTAAAAACTACATTAGTCGATATTAACTATATCAGGACTAATTATTAACAAGTAATACATGTTTTAACTACTACTTAACCTATGGATTAACTTAGTAGGTTTTCAATAAGAGTGTTTATAAAGAACAGTTTATGTAAAAAGAGATTGTCTGCATCAAGCAAAGTTACAATATTTTACAACTGCACTTGCGAAAGATCGAGCTTGAATCATGGAAGGGAGTTCTTCCCAACAGTAGCGGTCAAAACTGAAGCACTCAACGGTATTAAGATATTTGTTATTTTTATCCATCCCTCCCATGACAACAATCATGTTATTTGAAACTACCGCTGTACATCCGCATCGTCTGTATTTCATTTTAGGTAACATGTGACTCTCTCCTGTCTCAATATCATAGATTACTACCGTATCTAATGCTTTGCGGTCAGAACCATGACCACCTATAACAATAACATTATTTTTCCAACTAATAGTTGCCATTCCTCCTACAGCGAAAGGCAATACAGGCATCTTTACACATTCATGTGTATTTATATCATATTTAATAACCTGGTCAGTAAGAAACTGGTTTTCATGAGTTGCGGACCCACCAATGATAAAAATATTGTTACCAAAGCGTTCAGCACCGTGATAACTAACTGGATATGGCAAACGATGGACCAATTTAGCAGAGTAAGGAGGAATGAGAGATATCTCGTAGATACTGTCGAAGGATTGTACTTCTTTACTACCACAACCTCCAATAAGAAATAGACGATCTTTATAAACCAAACATTTATGAGCGCCAACATTCAATGGTAGTGTTGGTGGGAGACTAAACCATCGTCGTCATCAAACTTGAGTGCTTCCATGGTTTCACTTTCTTGATAGTCATTGCATCGTCCACCTGTTACGATCACTTTATCTTCATAAACAACAGCAGAAGGTGCTGAACGAACTTCTTCCATGGGTTGTATTTCCACCCACGCTCTGTCGGACCACGAGAACATCTCTGCCGAGTTAAGGCGCGCCGTACTATTTCTTCCGCCAACTATAATGATATCTTCTTTTGACTCCATTGTTTTGGGAAGGCTTGACATCTTACTTAACTTGGAAGCGTGTGTTAGATTGCTTATTCCCGTTAACACTTGTGACATTTGATCTTCCAGTCTTCCCTGACGCTTCTTCATTACATCAATGTCCTTCCTCGTTTCTCTGCAGTCGTTACACCTTAGCTTTCTGAATTTGCAAGTCTGGCTTTCGTGTTGTACTTCCTCTCGCTTGTTTACAACCTCGGTGCATCCGTCGTTCGAGCATTGAACGGGACAAAACTCGCAGTTGACCAAGTGTGTCTCCAGGTCTGCCAGAACAACGACTTCTGGACATCCACGATCAACGTAATCGCAACGAATAACCAAATCAGACAAATTATTGGACAAAAATCGTGAAGGCTTTTTCATCTTTGCCAATGTCAGCTCTTCCATACAAGACGGACACGTTTGAGAGTTTTCTAAATGTCTGCTTATACACGCTGTACAGAAATGATGCTCGTTCGATTGGCATTGCATCGGTTCCTTCAAGATATTCAAACAGATTGCACAATGAAGGTCTTGGTGAACAGGAGTCGTGAATCGATTGTCGTCGTAACCGATATCGAGTGATTCCATGTTGATTAGCAGTCTTGTGATTTATAAGCAATATCTATTGCTCGACAAGGTTCGTCTGGCTCTGAACACTCATCTTAGAGTTTACAGTAGCCAGTGCGGCTACGTTCAGAGAAAAAGATGTGTCGTTTCTTATCTCGTCATGAACCTTCCTATTCCAAGAATGTCATGTGATTTGAAAGTCACATATTTGTAGCAACTCATATTACACACATATTTTGCATACTTCCACCTAGCGTTCTCCGCAGGAAACTCTGTGGCTTCTTATTCTAAGGAGTTTTGGTGAAGGAAAATTTCGAGTGTTGGAATATATACATTTTAAGACCAAACCGGGACCAGTTGCGAAAAATGCAACTTCAAGTCGGAAGGACTGGAATTGAACCCGCGACCCTGCGATGCTAGTGCAGTGCTCTGACCACTGAGCTACGGAGGCCGTTGCCGAGAGCCTAGTCACGAGTTCTAAATGTTTTTTTTCGAGTCAAATAGCTTCCAAGGATGTCATAAATCCCAACAATCCCTATACTTCCCTGCAATCCAAGCCAAAACATTGCTCGCACTGCCTTGGAAACTATTTGACTCGTCCGCCCACAGCAGCTTGGCCGTTGAAACTGACTGAAGATCACCTGTACAAACATAGACGGCTGTGATTGGGTGACTATGTACAACAGGAGACAGTGGTTTAACGCCTGGATAACTCATCTAACTGGACACGGTTGTTTAAAAGGCGATTATATTCAGGATTTACGGTGAACATTTTGTGGACAGCTGTGAGAGCGACGAGGGGAAAAGCAAGGTATTTTTTAAGAGACTCAGTCTGTTGACGCTGAACAAATAAATGAAATTTTTAATTGTTTTTTTAACACGTAATATTTGTCATACACTATACAAAAATTACAGCAGTTAAAAACTACATTAGTCGACATTAACTATCAGAACTAATTATTAACAAGCAATAATGTTTTAACTACTACAATACCTATGGATTAACTTAGTAGGTTTTCAATAAGAATGTTTAAGAACAGTTTATGTAAAAAGAGATAGTCTGCATCAAGCAAAGTGACAATGTTTTACGATTGCACTTGCATAAGATCGAGCTTCAATCATGGAAGGGAGTTCTTCCCAACAGTAGCGGTCAAAACTGAAGCACTCAACGGTATTAAGATATTTGTTATTTTCATCCATCCCTCCCATGACAACAATCATATTATTTGAAACTATCGCTGTACATGCGTGTCGTCTGTATATCATTTTAGGTAACATCTTACTCTCTCCTCTCTCAATATCATAGATTACTACCGTATCTAATGATTTGCCGTCAGCACCATGACCACCTATAACAATAACATTATTTTGCCAACTAATAGTTGCCATTTTTCTTACAGTGAAAGGCAATGCGGGCATCTTTATACACTCATGTGTATTTATATCATATTTCATAACCTGGTCAGTAATAGAACGGTTTTCAGGAGTTGAAGACCCACCAACGATAAAAATGTTGTTACCAAAGCGTTCGGCACTGTGATAACTAACTGGTTTTGGCAGACGATGGACCAATTTAGAAGAGTAAGGAGGAATGAGAGATATCTCGTAGATACTATCGAAGGTTTGTAGTCCGCCTTGACTGCTACAATTACCTCCGATAAGAAATAGACGATCTTTGTAAATCAAACATTTATGAGAGCTAACATTCAATGGTAGTGTTGGTGGGAGACTAAACCATTCTTCGTCTTCGTCATAAAACTTGAGTGCTTCCATGGTTTTACTTTCTTGATAGTCACTGCATCGTCCACCTGTGACAATCACTTTATCTTCATAAACAACACCAGAAACTCCTGAACGAACTTCTTCCATGGGTTGTATTTGTACCCACGCTCTGTCGGACCACGAGAACATCTCTGCAGCGTTAAGACGCGCTGTATTTCTTCCGCCAACTATAATGATATCTTCTTTTGACTCCAATGTTTTGGGAAGGCTTGATATCTTACTTGATTTGACAGCGTGTGTTAGATTGCTTATTCCCGTTAACACTTGTGCAATTTGATCTTCCAGTCTTCGGAGACGCATCTTCATTTCATCAATGTCCTTCCTTGTTTCTCTGCAGTCGTCACACCTTAGCTTTCTGTGTTTACAAGTCTGGCTTTCGTGTTGTATTTTCTCTCGCTTGTTTACAACCTCTCTGCATCCGTCGTTCGAGCATTGAACGGGAGAAAACTCGCAGTTGACCAAGTGTGTCTCCAGGTCTGCCAGAACAACGACTTCTGAACATCCACGGTCAACGTAATCGCAACGAATAACCAAATCAGACAAATTATTAGACAAAAATCGTGAAGGCTTTCTAAGCGTTGCCAATGTTAGCTCTTCCATACAAGACGGACACGTTTGAGAGTTTTCCAGTAAATGTCTGCTTATACACGCTGTACAGAAATGATGTTCGTTCGATTGGCATTGCGTCGGTTCCTTCAAGATATTCAAACAGATTGCACAATGAAGGTCTTGGTGAACAGGAGTAGTGAATCGATTGTCGTCGTAACCGATATCGAGTGATTCCATGTTGATTAGCAGTGTTGTGATTTATAAGCAATATCTATTACTCGACAAGGTTCGTCTGGCTCTGAACACTCATCTTAGAGTTTACAGTAGCCAGTGCGGCTACGTTCAGAGAAAAAGATGTGTCGTTTCTTATCTCGTCATGAACCTTCTTATTCCAAGAATGTCACGTGATTTGAAAGTCACATATTTGTAGCAACTCATATTACACACATATTTTGCATACATCCACTTAGTCTGGGAAAGTGGAGTCTGTTTTACCTAGCGTTCTCTGCAGTCCACAGGAAACTCTGTGGCTTTTTATTCTAAGGATTTTTGGTGAAGGAAAATTTCGAGTGTTGGAATATATACATTTTAAGACCAAACCGGGACCAGTTCATTATTATGGACTTATAGTACGTATTCCATATAAGGTCATAACGGACGGGACTAGGGAAGAGCAAATACGTTGCCCTAACGAGCATATACGTTGCCCTAACGAGCATATACGTTGCCCTAACGAGCAAATACATTGCCCTCGTACCAGCCCACTGGATGCGGATACGTAACACGTTACGATATGTTCGATTATCCGCTCTTTCTAAGAAAATTACGTTCGCTCGCCGGATAAGCTGTACGCATATTGTAAACAGATAATTTACCTTTGTTTTAATATATATTGTAGCTTTGGGAGTTGATTATTTCTCAAGAAAACGTTCGTCGAAGACAGCCGAAAGTTCGTTTACAAGATGGTATCCGTAATACGAAAATTATATTTTTGGGCATTCGATTACCCGCTTTCAAAGAGAACTAAGTTAGCCACCAGGATAAGCTGTATCTATGTTGTAAATAGATAATTTAACTTTAAAAGAATATATTCTATAGCTTTGTGGGAGGGTTAGGACCTTTGTTGTTTTGGGGTCGGTTACAATCTAATTAACTTGGAGGCTGGTACGAGGGCAATGTATTTGCTCGTCAGGGCAACGTATATGCTCGTTAGGGGAACGTATTTGCTCTTCCCAGTCCCGTCCGTTATGACCTTATATGGAATACGTACTATAAGTACCTATCGACCACTTGCGAAAAATGCAACTTCAAGGCCTTCCGGCTGGAATTGAACCGCGACCCGTGCAGTGTTCTGACCACTGAGCTACGGAGGCCGTTGCCGAGAGCCTAGTCACGAGTTCTAAATGGGTTTTTTCGAGTCAAATAGCTTCCAAGGATGTCACAAATCCCAACAATCCCTATACTTCCCTGCAATCCAAACCAAAACATTGCTCGCACTGCCTTGGAAACTATTTGACTCGTCCGCCCACAGCAGTTTGACCGTTGAAACTGACTGAAGATCACCTGTACAAACATAGACGGTTGTGAACGGTTGGGTGACTATGTACAACAGGAGACAGTGGTTTAACGCCTTGATAACTCATCTAACTGGACACGGTTGTTTAATAGGCAATTATATTCAGGATTTATGGTGAACATTTTGTGGACGGCTGTGAGACGACGAGCCGGGAAAAAGCAAGGCATTTTTTAAGAGACTCAGTCTGTTAACACTGAACAAATAAATGAAATTTTTAATTGTTTTTTTAACACGTAATATTTGTCGTACACTATACAAAAATTACAGCAGTTAAAAACTACCTTTGTCGACATTAACTATCAGGACTAATTATTAACAAGTAATACATGTTTTAATACTACTTAACTTATGGATTAACTTAGTAGGTTTTCAATAAGAGTGTTTAAGAACAGTTTATGTAAAAAGAGATTGTCTGCATCAAGCAAAGTTACAATATTTTACAACTGCACTTGCGAAAAATCGAGCTTCATTCATGGAAGGGAGTTCTTCCCAACAGTAGCGGTCAAAACTGAAGCACTCAACGGTATTAAGATATTTGTTATTTTTATACATCCCTCCCATGACAACAATCATGTTATTTGAAACTACCGCTGTACATCCGCGTCGTCTGTATTTCATTTTAGGTAACATGTGACTCTCTCCTGTCTCAATATCATAGATTACTACCGTATCTAATGCTTTGCCATCAGCACCATCACCACCTATAACAATAACATTATTTTGCCAACTAATAGTTGCCATTTTTCTTACAGTGAAAGGCAATGCGGGCATCTTTATACACTCATGTGTATTTATATCATATTTCATAACCTGGTCGGTAATACTCTGAGGCTGGATATCAGGAGTTGGAGACCCACCAACGATAAAAATATTGTTACCAAAGCGTTCAGCACCGTGATAACTAACTGGTTTTGGCAGACGATAGACCAATTTAGAAGAGTGAGGAGGAATGAGAGATATCTCGTAGATACTGTCGAAGGATTGTACTTTTTTATTACAACATCCTCCGATAAGAAATAGACGATCTTTACAAACCAAACATTTATGAGCGCTAATACTCAATGGTAGTGTCGGTGGGAGACTAAACCATTCTTCGTCATCGTTATCAAACTCGAGTGCTTCCATGGTTTCACTGTTTTGATAGTCACTGCATCGTCCACCTGTGACAATCACTTTATCTTCATAAACAACAGCAGAAGGTGCTGAACGAACTTCTTTCATGGGTTGTACTTGCATCCACGCTCTGTTGGACCACGAGAACATCTCTGCAGAATTAAGACGCGCTGTATTATTTCTTCCGCCAACTATAATGATATCTTCTTTTGACTCCAATGTTTTGGGAAGGCTTGATATCTTACTTGATTTGACAGCGCGTGTTAGATTGCTTATTCCCGTTAGCACTTGTGACATTTGCTCTTCCAGTCTTCCCAGACGCTTCCTTGTTTCTCTACAGTCGTCGCACCTTAGCTTTCTGAATTTACAAGTCTGGCTTTCGTGTTGTACTTCCTCTCGCTTGTTTACAACCTCGGTCATGCATCCGTCGTTCGAGCATTGAACGGGACAAAACTCGCAGTTGACCAAGTGTGTCTCCAGGTCTGCCAGAACAACGACTTCTGGACATCCACGGTCAACGTAATCGCAACGAATAACCAAATCAGACAAATTATTGGACAAAAATCGTGCAGGCTTTTTCAGCGTTGCCGTTGTTAGCTCTTCCATACAAGACGGACACGTTTGAGAGTTTTCTAAATGTCTGCTTATACACGCTGTACAGAAATGATGTTCGTTCGATTGGCATTGCATCGGTTCCTTCAAGATATTCAAACAGATTGCACAATGAAGGTCTTGGTGAACAGGAGTCGTGAATCGATTGTCGTCGTAACCGATATCGAGTGATTCCATGTTGATTAGCAGTGTTGTGATTTATAAGCAATATCTATTGCTCCACAAGGTTCGCCTGGCTCTGAACAATCATCTTAGAGTTTACAGTAGCCGGCCACAGTGCGGCTAAGTTCGGCAGAGCAGAAGATGTCGTTTCTTGATCTTATTATCTCATAGACTTACCCACAGGGGTTAACGTCAATTTTCAATTCATATGATAATTTTATACATTTCGGCACTTTTTGAAATTTACACATATATATATGCCGCTGCTTATGCTAATACATTCTAGAAACCTCTATATTATCGTATATATATATATATATATATATATATATCCATGTTGATTAGCAGTCTTGTGATTTATAAGCAATATCTATTGCTCCACAAAGTTCCTCTACTCTGAACACTCATCTCAGAGTTTACAGTGCAGAAACCACAGGGTGTCATTTCACAAGTATGTTTATTACTCCATAATTACTCGGAAATATTAAACTTACCTGAATTGAATAACTTTGAAAGAACTTATTTGAATATGCACGAAGTGCAATCGAATCGGTTAATCCTGTCTTAGATCACCAATTATAGGTATGCAGGAATCCAATCGGGAGTGTGCAGGCGGGGCGGGGCGGTGCAGGCTAGCAATAGAGCGTCAGCAATGGTTGATGGGAAGGCGATAAAGGTCGTCCTTCCCGTCGTTCCTCGCGCGCCTTCCTCTCAAATTTCCGCTCCCCCGCCCTCCCAGCCAACGCTGCCCAAACTATATCGATCAGCCCGAACCACTAATGGCCCGAACTCTACAAAAAAGAGCAAGAAGCCTCTGTTGAGGAAAGTGACCCTAACTAAAACACTATTACGTGAGTATACTTTGGTAAATGAAGTTGACTTTTTTGGTTGTGTTTAGAAAAAATCAATTGGCGTCTGGGAAAGCGCATTCTAGCTATTGTTTGTGGTTGTATGGCTAACAAACCTTCAGATGAAAAGAAATGTTTTGACAAATTGGACAACAACGTAATTTTGCCATGCATCATAAATAAATCGCATAGTCCACTTTTGAGTATTGGACCTGTCATGCACCCTTGACTACTTCTCCCTCAGTCTGTTTACTGATCGACACTGTAAAAATAGCAAATGATTTAACTTTTCGCATCTCATTAATAGTCATTAATTATTAGTTTGTTTGTTTGTTTAGTGAACGGAATACCCCAACAGGCTAGAATCCCAATTGATAGGGGTTCCGAGGGCCTACGATTTAAAAGTCGTTATCCGAGAAGACCCGAAAGTCTTACCATCTGCTGATATTGTTGCAAAGGTCATTATACCGTAACTGCTCCTGTCGCTGATAGTTTTCCAATGTGCCAACTGCTTGGATTCCACGGAGCATCGTTGTATGTGTGCAGCTTCAACCTCGTTCCTCTGAATTCCACTCAGTTTTATTCACTTTGTTCTTTCAGTGGAGTTCGGAAGAATGCGGTTTGGGCTGCGCGTGTGTTGGTGCATTGTGAATTCCAAGCAGTTGATCTATGACTTATGTGTTTTTAATTAGAACGGGAAGGCGCCTCGCATGGGTCCTCGAGTCCCGTTCGCGCTCTTTCCGTTTGGGTATTTTTTGTAATTACTTTAATATCTAATAAAATCGACTAAAAGAAAAATTTAAAAAAAAGGACTTTCTTCTCAATTATTTTTTAAGACCCTGAGTGGAGGTCCGACCCAGGATTTGATTTATCTCCCGTGTATTTGATTGGCTACTTTCTACTTGTGACACCCTTTTGGCATATATATATATAAGCCCTATTTATTGTATTTCATCTTGTCTTACTCTGATGAAGGCCGCTCGAAACGTCAGTATTTCGTCACTAAAAATCTTGGCAGTTTACCACCTTTTCACTTTGCTATATATCCAAAACACTGTCTACGCAGCACTCTACTTTTTTACTAATCATACGACAATCATGCCTCAAGGATAAGCACTACCCGTGATATTTGAAAAGTGTGCCAAATTACACTCGCCAACTGGCACTACCAGTGTGATTTTATTACCTTCGTGAGGGGTACTTTCGACCACCAATGACGAATCATCTTGTTTTTGATCATCACCAAGTGTCCCGTCAACCTCACGAGCTTCAGACGTCACGTCATTGAAGAACGTGAACTCCACGTGGTATTTGAACTCGATTTTGGGGAACTCAGAAACAGATTCTGACTCCTAAGAATAAATGCGAGATGTTTTAGATACAATGCAATGCAATGCAATGCAATGCAATGCAATGCAATGCAATGCAATGCAATGCAATGCAATGCAATGCAATGCAATACAATGTAATTTAACGTAACGTAACGTAACGTAACGTAATGTAACGTAATGTAATCTTGTGAAGTATTACAAGACCCCAATAAAAACACTTCAGTGACGTGGGTATCCTGAATAAATATTATGATTGATTGATTGATTGATTGATTGATTGATTGATTGATATTGACGAAATATCTGAAATTTAAAGTATCTGAATTCTGAAAGTTATTCTACAGCAATCTACCTCCACGTGAACAGGCGTTTTAACTCCACTTATTCCAGCAATTTCCACAACAATTTGACTTCCATTGATGTCGAGCTCTACATGCAACAAAAAACATCGAGTTTGTATACGAAATAACAATGTTCGAGATGAATTAACGAAAAACTGCACTTTTTCTTATTAATTCTTCGAGAACAAGTGTTATATCCTTACTAGTGGTCTTGTGTAGATATATTAACTAATAAAAACGGACTAATAACAAACATATTTCTTGTGGTAAAACTATAGATCCTTCAGTGGTAAAACTTATACCCTTCTCATGTAACGCGACAACGAACTTTCATTTAAGGCAGCACTGGTTTTTGAGGGTGCAAGTGTCCCTCTAAGATTCCTTCGTTACCTTTTATTCTCGACAACGACTTGTAGTGATGTCTGTCGTCAGCAGATATCTCAGCGTTATCCAGAAATGATAAAGCTGGCATGCAGTCGATAACCATACCATGGTAACACTTAGACAACTGCAAGAAGAAACAACTCGTTTTATCAGAATTCGTTAACTCGCAGAGTGTTTATGAAACGAAAATTAAGTTTAAACGAATTCCTAAAATAACGAGGAATGGTAATTTAGAGCTCTTTCATATCTCACGTCGTTCTTGAGATATTTAGACTTTTGTGATATGCAAATGAGTAACCAGCGAGGTTTGCAACTCAAGTAATCAAGTAATTAGAAAGATGGTAAATTAATTTGGCATCGCTATTTTGGTGTAATATTATGTTAAGTCTCACGAAGTGTCGTAATGTGCAAAGTTTCAAGTGATTTTGTCGAATAATCTCAAAGATATACCTGATTTTCTAAAAACGTGCAAAAACATCGTGACGTCGATGGTTATCATTTGTATATCACAAAAGTCTAAATATCTCAAGAACGACGTGAGATATGAAAGAGGTCTAAATTACAATTCCTCATTATTCATTGCTGTCACACTTGCGAGACATTTTCTCACCACTCGAACATGAAACCAATTAATCATCTTGCCCAGCACGTAATTGTTACCCTTTGTAATTTTGGTTTCCTGCAACACTAGCTTTGCTATACTTACGTAAAGTGGATTTCCTATGAGCAGAAGATTTCGCAGCATGGGAAGGTGCTTTAAGATTTCCACTGTAGACTTGAGGTCATTAAGATCATTATAGCTTAAGTCGAGAGAGAGTAAGGAAGGCCTAAAAATAACCCAGTAGCTTAGATATATTTAGAATACAAAACCATCAACCAGTTCTAAAACATTTCAACGACATCACACGAAAACGATCTCAGGTCTGCTTTGAAAATCAAAATCAACATTTAGAGTAATTCTGACTAACCATCTGCTAGGAGTGAGGACACGAGATGAAATGAATGAAACTTTATTATAAGCAAGACCAAGATGAAGAAGTGAAGAAAGATTGTTCCCTTTCACACCAGCGAGATCTTTAACGTTGTTGGCCGCCAACTCCAAAACCTGAAGCAATGATAAGAATACATTTCTGTTATCATCAATCCACGTATAGTAATGCTTTTTTATAAAGTTCATTCAACAGGGAACACAATTAATGTAAAGCTATGGTTTTCATAATATATAATTAACATATATGTTAGTGCATAATCTAATAATGACCTTACTGTCCAGCTGTTAAGGGGTGAATTGTGCGTTTTATGATTGAAGCATTAAACTTGGCAAGTAGATAGAGTTACTAGTGCTGATGACTTTCATGATATAGAGGCAACGCAGATTTCTTCCTGGTTGCCACAAAATCGAGTTTTTCTTCCAATTTACCTATCAAAGTATATAATTATATTATAAAAAAGTGAAAATTCAAAGTTCACTTTTAGCGAATATCACCCATATCATTAGAAAGGTCGCAAAAAAACTATATGAAGGACATTCAAGTGGGTTGTATGATTTTCCAAGCTCATTTTGAGTTACAGAAGGCTAAACCCACTAAAAACAAGAATTTTGTAGCATTTTGTAGCATTTTCCACATTTTTGAGCATAATAACTCAAAATAGGCTTACAAAATCGTCGTACCCGCTTGAATGTCCTTCATATAGTTTTTCGCGAACTTTCTAATGATATAGGTGATATTCGCTAAAAGTGAACTTTGAATTTTCACTTTTTATAATATATATACTTTGATAGGTAAATTGGAAGAAAAACTCGATTTTGTGGCAACCAGGAAGAAATCTGCATTGGCCCTATATCAGAAAGTCATCAGCACTAGTAACTCTATCTATACTTGCCAAGTTTCATGCTTGTATCACAAAACGAACGATTAAGGCAAAACAGAAACCAAAATAGATTCAACACTTTTAAAACGTTTCCCAGACCCATGCTACCTCGTTGCACGCGTATTGCGTTGAAGAAATAGACCATTCGATTTCAGACATGAAAGTTTGTGCCATATTCCAGTAGTCACAAAAAACAAGAAAGGAGTCTATTTTCAAACTCAGAACAATTCATCCCCATTGGAATTTATTTATTTATTTTTATATATTTAATTAATTTATTATTTATTTATTAGCTAGCTAGGCTCTTAAAATACATAGAAGAAGCAGGGTCACCACAACAGTTAAACACCAATTGGGCCCTTACAAAAAAATAAAATAATAACTAATAACAGCAAGTTATGGGTTCAGTGAGGCTTCGCGATGTGTTGCACTTTAGGCAGACAGTTTTCCAAGTTCGAGGATCATCAACATTGTAACAGGATAATAGAGCATTATTATAATAGTCTAATAGTGACTTCTTAAATTTTTTAAAGTTTAAATGATCTAGCCTTAAGTGTTCAGGAAGAGAGTTCCAAGTCCTAGTTGTTCTAATAAGAAATGAGCGATTGAAAGTAGTTGTTTTACAATTACGTTGACAGAATGAGATTGCATTGAAGGATCTAGTAAGCCGAACAAGACGTTCGGGTAGGATATCGCTTGATATAGATACAATGCCATTGATGACCAGAAAGAAGAAAAGATACTCGTAAGTAAATCAAGATGCTCGTGCCAGTGGGAAAGTGGTTGTGCGTTGAGTGATATCATACTCTACCTCTAAGCCCTTTGGAAGATTCCTTGCATCAAGCTCATCAATGAAATTCGCAGACAAGATTAACTCTTTCAAGTTAATAAATTTTAATACACCAGCATCAATATGACTAACCTAATAAAATGAATTTTCAGATTAATCAAGAGTAATTACCTCACCATTGTAAAGCATGGTTATTTCTTAGTTTATGTAACAAGCATTTAAACAACCAACCATGCACTGTACCAATTTTTATTACATTAAAAATATATTGTATTATTTCTACAAATTTTGATGGTAACTGGTACTCCATGAAGCAAAATGACACAAACATGACTGACAAAAATGGTCCAAATTCCATGTATTTCGAAAAAATGGCAAAAAGTCCAAAAATTCCATGCCAATTCCAATTTGATTGAATGATTCGGTTTTTAAAAAAATTGAGGATGTTAGTGTTACAGCCCTAGTAATATTCATGAAACCAACCAATACAAGCCAATCAACCAACTAAACAGTATCAACCTACAGACAGACAGACAGACAGACAGACAGACAGACACACAGATAGACAGACAGACACACAGACAGACAGACAGACAGACAGACAGACAGACAGACAGACAGACAGACAGACAGACCATTGAAGCAATCAATCAACTAAAGAAACTAAACAACACAGGCAAGAAAAACAAATGTACAAAACAATTAAATTAATAATCATATTATTAAATGTGTGTTATCATTAAAGGGGAATTGGACAGTTGTCCAAAAATAAAGAATTGAAATCATTGAAAACGTTCAAGCACTTATGTTAAGAAATGTTAGTAATTTGACAATATCTGCTCTTGTGCTCGAGAAATAACATTTTCATTCTCATATTTTATACTTCTGGATGCCATCATTTTAGAGTTTATTTTCAAACAGCTCAAAACCAATGTACTGCAGTGGTTTCTATTCAATTTTGATGTCACTGAGTGCAAGAAACAAAAGACAAGCACTCAATGATGTCAAAATTGAAAGGAAAACTGCCGCTGTACAGAAACTTTGAACCCCAAAGCAAACTGTAAAATGGTGGTGTACAGAAGTACAAGAGCAGATACCGTAATAAAACTATTAACACTTCCGTTTATTTAAAAGTTGTAATTTATTTTTTGACTACGGTTCCCTTTCGATAATCATATTAAATAAATTTTGGTAAATACATTTTGGTTCACAATTCTCAGGGTGGTAAAATGTTTCAAGACGAAGCAGGGATCTTTCAAGGCCTCGGGACTTTCAATGGCAATTCTCCGTAAACTTGTTGTCTCCTTGCTCCATGTGCAGTCCACAGCATATGGCCCGCTGCACTCCAGCTCCAGCAGGTCGTCGATAGTTTCAAATTGGTCATTGCCTTGATCTGGTAGAGAAATGTAAAATGTAATTATTGAGAGTGTCTAGGCTAATATATAAGGGTTTCCAATAGAAGCTGGCAGCCGGTAGTCTGCGATAGCAGACTGCCTCTCGCCCGCACCCTCTCTCTTCTGCTCCTGGGGGGGGGGGCGGTGTGCGGGTGAGAGGCAGTCTGCTATCGCAGACTAGGCAGCAGGCAGAAAACAACTGGCTGTACGCCAATTCACCACTGTCTACTTTGAGGAATTTTTCAAAGAATACTAGTTTTATATATTGTTATGGCTGCATTGTGCCGCCTGTAATAATGTCAGACACCTCTTGATGGAAATTCTATTGGAAACCGTGATATATAAGATGCAAGTTCATTGTCTCCACAATAGAAATCACAACAAAGTATGGAATTGTTGCGGTTGTCAAATACCTTTTGTCTCTGTATCAGCATTGCTTTTGCCTGGTGTTTGCGTCTAACAAATTATCGAGAGAGAAGAACAAGAAACAGTTAAATGAATAGTTAAAGAATCTACAAAATTACACACCAATAAACTACACACGAATAATCATATATTATGATTGTGTACTGTACTGTACTGTGCTGTGCTGTGCTGTGCTGTGCTGTGCTGTGCTGTGCTGTGCTGTGCTGTGCTGTGCTGTGCTGTGCTGTGCTGTGCTGTGCTGTGCTGTGCTGTGCTGTGCTGTGCTGTGCTGTGCTGTACTGTACTGTACTGTACACTAGCATAATGCCATACACTAGCATAATGCCATATAACTCATGTACTGTACACCAGCATAATGCCATATAACTCATGTACTGTACACAAGCATAATGCCATATAACTCAAGACGACAAGAGATATTATTTAAACTCACAGCTGACTCACTCACCCAAGACCCTAAACCACACGGAAAGTCTGTAATACGAAGACTTTTCAACTGTTTGTAAAAGGCATCAGATGCACACATAGAAACCATCATGTTCTGCTCATTTTTTTTAAAAATTTAACGTCTTTACGCTGGTTTTTACCAACTATGACTTTACTTTGTTTTCCTGGCTTATGGGCCGCCATATTGGTTTTCGTTTCCTGGACAACCGAAAACTACGACATGGCACGACCGACGACCGACGACACAACGATGATCTAGAATTATGCAACATTATATATTAGAATGGTTCTATTAATTATGTAACATAATAGTTACTTTATTAATGTAATATTTTGCAACATTAATAGAATATTTACGACCGCAAATTCTCAAAGAATCTAAATTCTTGAATCTATTTTCCAGTTTCCCAACGGTAATTAAAAGGGGAGGGGAGGGAGGGGAGGGGAGGGGTGGGTGGGTATCGACTACTTCTATCTCAGTAACAACATCCGTTTCGCCATTACTCATCAGTTCACGAACTATTCTGGTGTTCTTTCTACAAAGTTATGAAGATACCTTCATTAGTTTCAGTTCAATGGCTCGCCCAAGCTCTCCTGAAGACCAAACCTTCGAGACATCTGCGTATCGTTGAAGCAACATGGCGTCTCGAAGATGGTCCAATCTCGGCGAGACAAGAACATTTGGAAAGCCGTATACCAGGAGCTGTGTTTTTTGACATAGAAGAATGCTGCGATAAGTCAAATAAGCTGTCGCACATGCTGCCAGACGAGAATATCTTTGCGGAATACGTTCGACATTTGGGTATTAGCAACGAAAGTCACGTTATTGCCTACGATAATAACGAAGACTTTGGATTATTTTCAAGCCCACGTCTCTGGTGGACTTTTCGTTGTTTCGGGCACAACGCTATATCCGTGTTGAATGGTGGTTTTTTAAAATGGTTGGACGCAGGTTTGCCAGTACATTCAGGGAAGGAACGACCACCAAAGAGTAAGACAAACCAAGGCTTAATCTATGTATTAAAGTTTGGCTTCTATGAATAATATTAATATGGCGCCCAGTCTTCGACAATATCAAATACTGTTACGTAATTATCACTAAATGTGTAAAATTCAAGAGAGTGGTTAAACGCAGCCTGTGTGTTGAATAGCAAATAAACCAAAGAAAACATCAAACAACTTTATAAAAAATCAAATTTGCTGTTAAAGCCTTTCTAGCTTGGCCGCCATATTTGTTGTTCCCAGGCTCTCAGCCGATGAGCAAATTATAGCTCCTTTCTTTCTTTCTTTCTTTCTTTCTTTCTTTCTTCCTTCCTTCCTTCCTTCCTTTCTTTCTTCCTTCCTTCCTTTCTTCCTTCCTTCCTTCCTTCCTTCCTTCCTTCCTTCCTTTCTTTCTTTCTTTCTTTCTTTCTTTCTTTCTTTCTTTCTTTCTTTCTTTCTTGCTTCCTTAATTCCTTCGTTCCTTGCTTGCTTGCTTCATTTCTTTCCTTTCTTCCTTCCTTCCTTTCTTCCTTGCCTCCTTCCTTCCTTGCCTCCTTCCTTCCTTCTTTGCTTCCTTCCTTGCTTCCTTCCTTCATTTCTTTCTTTCTTTCTTCCTTCCTTCCTTCCTTCCTTTCTTTATTTATTTATTTCTTTCTTTCTTTCTTTCTTGCTTCCTTCCTTCCTTCCTTCGTTCCTTGCTTGCTTGCTTCCTTCCTTCATTTCTTTCTTTCTTCCTTCCTTCCTTCCTTCCTTGCCTCCTTCCTTCCTCCATTCCTTCCTTCCTTCCTTCCTTGCCTCCTTCCTTCCTTCCTTCCTTTGCTTCCGTGCTTTCTTCATTCCTTCCTTTTCTCCAATTCTTTCCCTCCAATTCCTTCTTTCCTTCTTTCCTTCCCTCCTTATCTTACTTTCTTTCTCTCTTCCCTTCCTCCTTTCACACATTTCCAAAACACTGGAAACATTGTTTAAATGATGTGCTCAATTAGTATTCCTTTATTCAACTTTATATTTGCTTCATACTCTTCCCTGACATCTAGTCTGTTATGATTTTCTCATTTGCAGCTAATCAACCATTCTTAACGAAACTGAACAAAGACCTGGTACGCGATTATGAAACAATGGTGGCCAACGTCAAGTCAGGGGGGAAGATGTACCCAGTCGTCGATGCCCGGGGTAGAGCACGATTTCGTGGGACACACGGAGAACCTCGCCCTGGCATGGCTTCTGGCCACATACCACATTCTGTTAATGTCCCCTATCCCGAGTGTTTCGAGGAGGACGGTCAAATAATGAAGGATCCTGAACAATTGAAAAAAGTGTTTGCCGAGAACGGTGTCGACTTGAGTCGGCCTTTTACAGCAACATGTGGTTCAGGAATCACAGCGTGTGTCTTGGCTTTTGCTGCTCACCAGTGTGACATGAAGGACGCAAGTGTCTACGATGGATCTTGGTCAGAGTGGGGCCAACGGGCACCCCGTGAAATGGTGGAGAAAGATTGACAATGCTGGATTGTTTAATTTCATAATTATTCTTACGACTCTTATTGTTGTTAAAGTGTCTATCTCACGTTTGGGGATTTTACATACCCGTAATATTTGGGTCTTCCGGAGCAAAATCATAATACATGTTGTCAGCCGAAAATTTCATCTTCATGGAGTTTTTCGCTGTCAAAATTACGGGATGTGATGTCACAAGATGCATTCCAAACCAGTTTTCTTTTGTTACTTGCCATAAATGCCTCTTGTGACATCACATCCGATAACTTCAACAGCAAAAAACTCTATGAAGATGAAATTTTCGGCTGACAAGATATATTATGATTTTGCTCAGGAAGACCCAATAAATATATCAACGATATATTATAGAGATACGCACTTTAAGAAATATTAGTATTGCAAATAACACTGTTTAAGAAGAATTAATAAAAATTACATGCATACATATATTATGAATATTTCGCCAAACACAATTGCGATTTTCAGTATATATCATTTCAATCAATTTCACACAATGAAATTTTACTGCGAAAAAGCTGTTCTTTGTCGCAGTGTCCTGGATGTGTGGTGATGAAAATGGAATGGAACTACAATGTCTGATTTGCAAGCACCCCTGAGTCTCTCGGATACTCACATGAAATACTAATAATGTTGGTTTCTCAGTGGACTCGGGTTTGGTGTATGTTTCTTGACTGGTGTAGTTGGCTTCTGGTAGTCACTAAGATATCTATAACGCTCTCGTATGACATGCGCAGCGGCCTTTGGTGCACGATCTCGGGTGAAAATGCCTTTCCTATTTCCTGCAACTCTTGTGGTTCCTGTATGGAAAAACAAGCGAAAGGAAATCATATTTACGAGTTCAATCAGTCATCATTTCAGATACAACCAGCTGAACCAGATACAACCAGCTACATGAACCAGCTTAACCAGATAGAACAACCAGCTGAACCTGCAGATACAACCAGCTTAACCAGATACAACCAGCTGAACCAGATACAACCAGCTGAACCAGATACAACCAGCTGAACGTGAGTGAGTAACACTCAACCGTGTTATTTAAATATTAATAAACCTAAAACAAAGGATGTGCACGGTGTAAGGTACGGTTCAACATCAAAACGTAGCTCATTATAGTCGCTTTGAAGTTTGCCGAGTTAGTCCAGACCATATCTCGATTGACTATGATCAACCTTAATGAACACAACGAAGCTCCTAATTATCTAAATCAGCTTTTTCACCATGTTAATGATTCTAGTAGTTACGATTTAAGACGCAGCAATACCAACCTTATTCTACCAAAACCTAAAACCGATTACTTAAAGAAAAGTTTCTCTTTCACTGGATCTAAAGTATGGAATACTCTTCCTTTGAATACTAAACAAGCAACTTCCTTATGTTCATTCAAACGGGAGTTAGCTATCCAACCGAAATTAATTTTAACTATTATCTATGTATATTCTATTATTTATTATCTATGTATATTATTATGTATATTCATGTGAATATTATTCGACTCTTACTAAAAGCAATTTGTAATTGATAAGAATCCGAATTCAAATAAATTTCTCTCTCTCAATCTATTATCGTATTTGTGGTTAGAAGCACTTTGAGGGACAAATTGATTTTTCAATTATTTTGTCACAAAACGTCTATCTCTACTCTACCTTGGGAGGTCATGAAATCTGCGAAACTCCAAATCATCTCTCCAATTAAAAACTCGTGACGTAGCTTGTCGAATATCTTAAAATATTCTCGAATTGAAGCAACCTAGAGAGAGAGAGAAGCAACTACTCGTTAATTACTTAATTTGTCGTTCTACAACCTGGAAATAATTTTTCCAGCCCTCCTGGGCGAAATAGGCGAGATCTCGCGTCAAGGATGGCGGACCCTGTCAAATAAACAAAAACAAACTTCACAAAGGATTTGACTGAGAGACAGGATCTCGGCAAACATGGACTACTTTGACGAAGGGACGTCTCTCGACACGTTTCTGTTTTTTCACATTTGCAAACTTGATATTTTCTGGGCACCACCAACCTGGTATTCTTCACTGAACATTACAGGAGGCTCCTAGAAAGTAATAAATGGTTTGGGTCAGAAACGGACCTCTAAGAGTGAGTGAGTGGAGTGAGTGAGTGAGGGGGGGGAGAGCTGTGAGTAAGTCAGGGGTGGGTGAGTGAGTGAGTCAGAGAGAGAGGGAGGGAGGGAGGGAGGGAGGGAGAATGAGTCAAATCTTTTAATACCTCCAATAATGAAGAGTAATTACAAAAGAAGATAATTAAATAATGTTACAGTGGTAATAATGGTATCTTTACATTGTGACTTTTAGCCAAAGGAGTCAAAGACAGAATTTTGTACACAATAAGATATACAGCAAGCACATTGTACCCAGAAACCATTGTCCAGCCTAATTCTAATATTCATACTGATATTAGATAAGTCTCCTAATTGTGTTTGAATTAGTTGACTATCTTCTAACGAATTTAATATAGAAACCATGTCAGGCAAATTGTTCAAAATCCATGTCCACCAGTCTTCCCTTGCTTTTTCAGTCGCAAAACAATATAAAAACGCATGGTGAATTGGATTATTAAAATCTCTTGCACACGCGGAGGGAGTGAGGAAGTGAGTGAGTAAGTGAGGGAGTGATGAGTGAGTGTGAGAAAGAGACGTAGACGATACATGGACGATCGTCAAAGTTAATCCTCAGAAAAATTAGTCCCGGAAAGGAATCGAACCTGTAACCTTCTGATTGCCGGTGAGACGCTCTACCATTGAGCTACCGAGACTCAAATGGAGAGCTAAGGTTACAATGATGTTATGCGGCTGCCATAGACATCATGATAGAAGCGTACTCGTTAAATCGTCAAAAAGTATTTTGGTGAACGTTTAGGAGGCGATATATTCACAAAAACACATGGGAAAAGATTCCTCTGCAGGCCCTACCATGTGCAAGCCAGCTACTGCTCCGGCGCCATACTCTGTTTGTATGATTGGCTTCTTGCTTACATTGAACCACTGACGAAGCTCGAATTCCAGTTTTCTTTGAATAATTTCCAAATGGCCAAAGTCATGATACCACGAGTAGTAGCGATTACAACAAAGAACATCGACAAAACGAATCTGAAGAAACATTAACAGATGATAACAAACATTTACACAACTGGTCCGTCCGTCCGTCCGTCCGTCCATCCATCCATCCGTCCGTCCGTCCGTCCGTCCGTCCGTCGACTTGTTTGTCCTGCTGAGTCCATCTGTCTTCATGGACCAGTATTCCTTTCTATCGTTAATCTCTCCTGTACTTCAATCAGTTCGCTCGTCTGTGGGCTGGTCTGCCTATGCCAATCCTCCCGTCTGGCTGCCGTTCGTCCGTCCGTCGACCTTAATGTCCTGCTGTCGATTTGCCTGTCAGACCATCTCATGTGTAACAAAATTTGTCTTTCCGCCAATCTAACAGTTCATCCCTCCGTCCTTCAATTAGTCCGTGCGTCTGTGAGCTGTTCTGAATAGACTGTGCACCCGTTCGCCCTTCTGGCTACCGTCGTGCGACCACGACTGAAATCGCATTCTTTTTGCACTACAACACAACACGAACTCACCGCTTTATCGTTACTCGGCCTCATGTGTGTGACAAACGTCACTGGTCTGCTAGGATCAAGACGCCGCGTTTCACCAAAAATATCTCTGCATTAAATTATAAGAAGGTTATCAAAAAAAAGAAGCGATCGAAATGAAATATTGACGAGAAAAAGAGAACAAACTAAAAACCATTCTCACTGAAAATATTCTTCGGATTCTTCAAGATTTGTTTGGGGTTCGTTTGCTACCGACCACATGACGACTGAAGGATGGTTTTTATCTCGTTTAATTAGCTCTCCCATAATACGTCGATGAAGGCCCAGTGTCTCCTGGTTGAAATTCACTCTGGAGAAACAAAAATACGTAAAATTAAGTCAAATTTGTCATAGCAGGCTACGTTTTAAAAATAGACGTCTGTGTCCAGAAAATGTCGTTTTCGTTGAAACTGTTCAAAAAGCACAACGTCTGTGCCAGTCATTTGCTGACAGACTTACAAAGGACTTTGACTCACTTATCTAATCCGACTGCAGGTGCTTCATCAATGACGACAATACCAAGCTCGTCTGCGAGGTTCATGATCTCTTCGGAGTAAGGGTAATGACTGGTGCGAAAGGAGTTCGCACCAAGCCATTTTATCAAGTTAAAATCTTTTAGAATTGATGGAATGTCCTCTCCTCTACCTCGAATCTGAAACGTGATTATCAAGGAATTGGTGAGTAAGGAAACGTTGTTTGGCGAGCTACATAAATAAGAGGGACAGAGATATGGTACGGTGGGAAAATAGGACGGAGGGAGGAAGGAAGGAGGGGATGGATGGAGGGAGGGAGGGAGGGAGAGAGAGAGGGAGAGAGGGAGGGAGGGAGAGAGGGAGGGAGGGAGGAAGGAAGGAAGGAAGGAAGGAAGGAAGGAAGGAAGGAAGGAAGGAAGGAAGGAAGGAAGGAAGGAAGGAAGGAAGGAAGGAAGGAAGGAAGGAAGGAAGGAAGGAAGGAAGGAAGGAAGGAAGGAAGGAAGGAAGGAACGAACGAACGAACGAACGAACGAACGAACGAACGAACGAACGAACGAACGAACGAACGAACGAACGAACGAACGAACGAACGAACGAACGAACGAACGAACGAACGAACGAACGAACGAACGAAGGAAGGAAGGAAGGAAGGAAGGAAGGAAGGGACATGCTTTACTCACATTGTAATCTTCGTGCATTCCAAGTCCTTTAAAATAAAATCGTTCATCATTGATCAGAAACAGAAGACCGTGCACTTTAACTGTTCGTATACCAACAGGTAATCTATATACATCAGTGACATCACCAACACGTATCGTAATCTTCAAAATTAAGAATGTTAAATTATCAACTCTCATCTCCTATCATCAACCTAAAACTGGTTCATATACTCATACATTCAGGCTTCGTGTCGAAACACTCTCTAACAAACTCTTTTTAGCTCTCATTATCAAGACTCGTGTATGTTTCATTCAACGACAACTTACCATTAAATTATACAAATATCCTGGCTCTTCACTCATGTCTATTGGCCACCATAATTTCGCGTTACGAACCCTCAACTTTCCATTCAAAATGCCGCTACCGTTAACCGAGGCAACCATCACATGTTCTCTATCGAAAAGCATGTACGCCATGTGAACGGTTCTTTTATTAACACTTTCAATGTTTCCAACAACAGTGTGAAATTTTACCAACGCGAATTTCGGTTGTATTTCTATGGTTATAGTGATGTCTTTGAGATACGTTTCCGGTGTTGTGTACAGACGAACGGGACGATGGAGACCAGCGTAGTTGAAGAAATCAAACTGAAGACTTTGAACAGAATAGCCTTGCGGATACCTAAACGAAATAGAATGAGATGAGATCTTGATACGATGTATATGCTTTAAGTGCCTCTGACACGAAAATTAAGTTTGTCTTATATGAAAGAGCACTTAAAATGACAGAGTAACATCTTTTGTAGATTTTCGTTTTCTTGCTTCGTTCTTGAGATATTTCAGTTTGTATCATATGCATTTGCAATGGCGTGACGTACACGTGCATAATGACTTATCGGAGAAGGTTATATATCTTTGTTATTATCACACAAAATCACTTGAAATTGTACATATTCCGTGTTGTGGGAAGTACTCACGCACATGCTTCATTCAAATTAAATTTGGTTTTATATTAGCAAAGATAAATAGCCTTCTCTGATAAGTCATTATGCACGTGTACGTCACGCCATTGTCATTTGCATATGATACAAACTGAAATATCTCAACAACGAAGCAAGAAAACGAAAAACTACAAAAGATGTTACTCTGTCATTTTAAGTGTTCTTTCATATAAGACAAACTTAATTTTCGTGAAGGTTCTACGAGAAACAGACATACAATTGTTGGTCTTTCTCTGCAACTTGAGTAATGGATCCACATGGTAGAGTAGTTGGAGTTAACGTGTTATTAACAGCTACGGTGATCTGATTGGCTTGGCCATGTTTCAGTAACGCATTCACTTCATCTTCAAAAGGTAAATGTCCACCAATATGTTCCATAGCAATCTTTCCGTTAACCCACTGCGGGATAAGAGAATTAAATTAACATAAGAATAAATACGAAATCTGCTTATAAAGTTCTCAAAAGAACTGGATATGATATGAAAATAAGAAATACGAGAACTTCAATTGAAGAATACTTAAGTAAGAGTACTCTGACTTATCCTCAGTTTTAGATAAATTAGCATCTTACTTTTTTCTTTCTTAAAATTTTAATGAAACTTACATTGTTTTATCTTGTAATAAATTTGATTTTTGTAATCTTAACTTATATACAAGTCCCCTATGAATACCAGTCTTCTTACTGATTGGGCTAACCTGTTTAAATAAAATCATCTACCGTATATTTCCTCCAATAAACGCCTTGCTCAAATAAACGCCTCCCTCTAATAAACGCCTCCCCTTTTCATACAAGAATGCCAATAAACACTTCCCTCTAATAAACGCCTCCCTCTAATATACGCCTCCCTCTAATAAACGCCCCCTCTAATAAACGCCTCCCTCTAATAAACGCCGCACACATCAGAGCGGCGTTTATTATTAGAAAAAATACAGAAAGTGCAAGAAAAAGGATGCTAAAATTGACAGATTTATTTATTTTTATGTGGCAACAATGGAACCAAACAAGGAATCTTTTTAATTTCTTCTTCGACGTTGACTGACTTCATTGTAAACAACTCAGTTTAAACTAGCCATTGTTAAAGTTAAATAAAGTAAAATGATAAACACCAATGGTAAACCTAATTTTTAATAATAAACTTTTTTTATTCATGATAAATGCTAAACCTTTTTTCTTGTGATAAGCATAATAATACTAAACTTACAACCATGCAGTAATATGAAGCACTTTCAAAACGAAGCACGATACGTCGTTTTTTTTCCTTCCACGACGATGGAACAAAGAATTCCCTTTGATACCACACCCATCCAACAAAGTCTCTCAATTTGGCATCCACGGTAATGTCATTAAAACTAGATGGGACCGCCATTGCAATGGTGACACCAGACTAGAATGAATAAAAAATAAAACTTATGGGTCTCAAGATGGTAGCACTGATTAATGTTTATGTTGGTGTTAGGGTAAATGTTAGGATTAGTATTAAGGTAAGTATTAGGGTTTTTACTAACTCTTTCCTGACGGGCTGAAAAACATCCAAAAATGAACCACCTCTGTTCTATTGATATCTCTGGAAATAACCATAACTGTTGCGAAAAAAGCTATACATTTTCTGAAAGCCCAATAAACCGGCTGTTACCAATGCTTTTAAATTTCCCGAACAAGACACATTAAGTTAATATAAATTAGCATTAATTATCATAAATCAGGTTGAAAAACTTTCATTTTTCTAGAAAAGGCCATCTTGCACGCGAGCATCATGAAAATTCAAAATGCCACCAATCGCAGAGTTGTTTATGAAATTAAATCAAACTTGGCGTGTGAGTGGATCTCTGCATGTGCCGGCGCTTGTCGAGTTTCAATTTTTAATCTTGCGTTACCGTGTGCCGTGTTTTTCGATTTACGACTTCATCAGGTTATACGTCCGATTTTGATTGAAACCTACTTCTAGCGGATACCAAAAAAGATCGTCCAGAAGACATTGCTTGCGGGCACTGACAAAGAACGCCCTGGATGTGGTAAAACCCACCCACTTCGATGTTGCAAATGTAAATGATTCCGATGACAATAATGGCGGTTCATTGAAGCTTAACGGCGAAGAACATGACATCTGTCATAGACACAAGTCTGTATGCATCGAGGTTTGGCTAAAACTAGAAAGTGGACCGCAAAGGACTCGAAATGGTAACGTTAACAGTACCAGCACTACCATAGTACTAATGTTCCTTCTTTTGTGTAACAGACTCAGATTATTATATCTTTGAAATATTAGGTTTTCAGGGTTAGGACTAGAGTTTTGCGAAAACAATATTGATAATTTGACTACGACGTATTAATCTGTGTCCAATGGACACGAATCCATGCCGAATCTCATTCAGAGCAACCCCGAACTGTTGGCTGATCAAGTAATGAGACAGCAAGATAAATTATGGAAATTATATAACTTAAGCTGGCTTGCCATCAGGCTCCTCTTAAAATCCAAATTCTCAGTTACCTTTGACAGCGGTCTTGAGTACCACTTTTGGTCGAAGCCAGCATTCCGGTCGGGGGAAAAGTCCGCACGAAACTTCCAGATGCCATTCAGGTCTTTCACCTCCCTGCTTTCCGATTCTCGAACGTAGAGATATCCAAAAGCCAGCCCCTCGGAGAGAAATAGAGTTAACAGAACGCGATGAACAGGAACTAGCATGTTGTTAGACTGCAAGAAGTCTGAGAGCTCTCGCAATAGGGGGGGAAACAGATTATTGCCATGAATAACAACTCGAATAACAATAGGACACTTGAAGCGTTAAAATACTATACTACACATTAAATTAAAATATATAAGATAAAAGTTATCATACAATTTACATAGTAAAATAAAATTTAAGGTAAAGACGCAATTACATGTTTCTAACAAAAACTACTTAATGTAGAGTTTTTAAAACTAGTCTGTAAGGCACCTTCCACCTTTCTTGACACCAAGATCTCGTGCAGTTTGTAGATTTAGACATTCGTACTTTAATTACCATCTTCTGCGAGTCTAGTATTTACTGAATGAATGTCATAAGTATATATATATTAATCTATCTGATAAGTATTTGGGATCAAGGTGCAGTTTGTACATCAAAATTAAGGTAAAATATTCTAACTTTGGGAGAACAAAATTAAGGTTAAATAGTCATTACTTTGGGAGAAAGTCATCCATTTTTAACCTGTCAAACAGGCTTGTTGAGGGTATATCCAAAATTACTCTAGCTGCATTAACTTCTCATGCAGTCTGATAACTCGGCCGATCTTGGATTTTGTTGTATAGACAGACCTCTTTCATAATGGCGACAAGTTAATTAGTCTTTCTGGCCTCGTTACAAAGCAAAGATTCTTTGGAATTACAGACACACGAACGAATTCAGAAAGGCTAATTTAAATGAGTATAAAAGAATGTTTAATTTGGGTGACATTATGAAAGCGGTCTATTTACTCTAAACAACACATACATAATCTATAGACCTCTTTCATAATGGCGGCTAATTTAAATATTCCTTTATGTGCACCTAAATTAGCCTTTATGATCTCGTTTGAGTGTCAGCAATTCAAAAGAATCTTTGCTTCCTAAAGGTACGTTTGTCGGGCCGATTTTCCAAATATGGGCATCCGATTGATGGCGTTAGCGTTGATGTCAGCAAGTCCCGACACTGAAAATCGGGAGAAAAATCTGTAGAAAAGTCACAGATTTTTCCAGAGTCGTAGCGATTTTTTGACTGTAATATGTCGACCGTAAACTACGAGTGTTTTGCAGACGAAGCTGTTTTATTAAATACTGAACTAGTTATAGCTAGTTTCTTCACCCAAATTGACCTTTTCTTTTTTCCTTGTTTTATTGCCGCCATAATCGAAACCATCGAAACCGAAGTTGCGATAGCCACTGAGACATTTTTGTTTGTTCACGCCATTGCACGCAATTTTATGTTGCCTATAGTGATTTTATAATATTTAGTAAAAATCGGGAGTAAAAATCGGGAGGTACGTTTACACACTGCGATTTGTCGGGGATGACGAATTAGCGAAATTTACCGCGAATCACGTAAATATTCGTCAATATCGGCCCGACAAATCGTAGTGTGTAAACGTACCTTAAATATAATACAGACAATAATAACAAGACTGCAAATAAAAACTTCTTGACGATATTATTCTGTCTTCGTCGTACCACTACCTACACTACTTTGTAAAACTCGTCGCATTCTAGCAAAGTTACAATTGTAATTATTTCATCTACGCTCATTAATATTCAAATTTATTCATGCCGACACGAAATCTCCTTACGACTGTCAACCTGGCGTATGTTATTATCTAGCACAATCCTCGTTTATGATTGGCTGGTCGCAAGGAAAAATCTTAAATCAAAATATACAGATCGTAAGGGAAGTTCGTATCCGCATATTATGGAGAATTATAAGTTGCCTAATGCTACGTCTAATATACACTGGGATCATTTCATACCCTGGGGCATGTTATGTAATGGATTTACTCAAGAGAGTATTTGGACTCATTCTTACTTCATTTATATAAAATAAAATTATTATTTAAATTTTGAGATGTGATCATATAGTTTAAGAAATCTCAAAACAGTGAAAATCCTGCCAGTCTTTGATGCTATCACATAAAGCTTATTTGACAATTCATGAACTGTAGCCAAGTCTATAACTGTATACTGTAAAAATACAGTGACTATAACTGTAGTAAACTAAAGACCCGAAAGTATGCTATTAAAATAGTTTAAAAAGTATGCTATTTGAACAGTTTTACCATATAAAATGCTGTATTTGATAAAAGACGTTTATCTGCATTGCTGCCTTTTTCTTATATGCTTGACGGCTCAAATATGAGCACCAAGCCAGCGGTAATGGGAGAGTGATACTAGATTGCTGAAGATGACATAATTTCCAGGTCTTTTTGCTATCACTGACCGTTACTGGATTGTTGGTACGCGCTCTATCACAACGCCCAATCAAAGTTACAGGTTGGCGCAAACAAGGAAGTCCTCGAATACAAGCACATATCGTAAAACTATTAACAATTCATAGAGGGTACAAATTACTTACGGGCCTTTTTATTATGTGCTCAACCTAATTAGCCTTTCCAGCTTCGTTCGTGTGTATTCAGAATTCAACACAATCCTCAGTGGGATGCTTGCCACATGGTATCGTGGAGAGGAGAATTGTTATCTAACTCATTTTAATGAAACAAATCCAAGGGGATTGTCAAATTATTTAAATTCTGTTCACAGTACGCTTTTTCATCATTTCGCATGGAGAAGTACGTAACGACTCCATTTCACAGGATCTTTTACCCACCCACCTCCCTCCCCTCAGCTGCAACACACACAAAACCTTACATGGCTAGAGATTCACCAGGCTGAAAATGGAGTCAAGTGATATTTATGAGTGGCTAGCACAAAACACGAATAAGCCATACACGGGTAAAATTATAAAAAGAAGATCAAAAACATCTTCAAACTTTATATACACTGCTGTAGTGAATACAGTAGTATTATCTTTGATAACGTTAACGTTAGATAAAGTATTATACTCTTTTTTACTTGCTGTATATGGTATTTATTCATGTATTGTGCTGGGCAATATGTCCATCATATACAATATTTAATTGTCAGTTATCAAGCTTCACAAACGTGAATTACCAAACTGTTGTCAATGGTCCCTTGATGACAACAGCTGGGTCATTTTATAAATTCTGTCTTTGCGAACGAATGGTAGCGTGAGTATTTGGCACCACAAATCTACAACAGATTTCCAGCTACAGTACTCCTCAGATGAGCTTATCATCGGACTGCGACGAGAGACGTGGGGCGACAGCGACTTTTTTGGTGGGATAAAGCCGACGCGAAACATCCGGCGTCGTCGGTTGCTTCACTTTGGTGCTTTTTGACCTAAGGAACCAATAGAATATCGACGTCTGCGTCATGACGTTGAATGTGCCTGAGGCCATCTCCATGGCGATGCTCGTCGACGTGTCCATCGTGTTGGCGGGCTTTTCCGTCGGAGGTGGACGTAAAAGGTTCGGTCCAAAAATGGTGGCCAGGTTACCGAGCGACATTTTGTTATCAACTTCAGAATTGCTCACCCTTAAATCAGACCGGAAAAGGTGTTATGGCAATTTTCAAACCTCCCCCTTGAGGTTGGCGCCCTTGGAGTTGTTCTAACCCTAATCACTGTCTGTTACACCACTGCGCACGTGTATTGCAAACATATGTTAATCTTTAAGGTGACTCGATAGTCTACATCATGAGAAATTGCATTTTTCGGCATACAAATGTTTGTAATAGCTTCATCGTAGTTCATTGCATAGCTCTAGTGGTGGTCTTGTTTACTGAAACGTTTTATACCCTCAAAGTTTATACCCTCAAAAATCCAGAAAACTAATTTGCATAAAATCTGCCGCTTACAATAAACACAATTTCTCTAGATATACAAATGCTACAAGTGTGAAACGTTTCAATAATCAAGACCACCGCTGGAGCTATGCAATGTACCAAAATAAAGCTCAGATCTGCACCACAAAACCTTTTATGGGGGAAAATGCAATTTTTCATGATTTAGACTATCGAGCCACCTTAAAAAAAACCAGACTTTTTTTTTACCTTCTTAAATGGTCAATTAAATATAACACGGTGGCCTTCCTTGAAAGCGACAATTGTTCCAGAAGTTCAACCAAATGTTTTTCTTTCTCAACTTCGTCTGATATTTCTGTAAAAGAGAGTTTCATTGTCAGGTAAAACACGTCGTCCTCGAGGCATGTAAGGTAAGGTAAGGTAAGGTAAGGTAAGGTAAGGTAAGGTAAGGTAAGGTAAGGTAAGGTAAGGTAAGGTAAGGTAAAGTAAGGAAGTAGGTACCTTACCTACCTACCTTACCTAGGTACTGCCTGAACATACACCCGTAATTACCTACCTAGTGATTCCAAAAACCTCCAGTAAAGGTCTGCAGTGAACAGTGGATCTGGTAGTTCTCGAAAATACTGTTTTACCGTTCCAGCTACGGCGTGGATGTCTGCCTCTGAAATGTACACGACAGCTTCCTGGCTATCTGTGTGACAAATCACAAAAATACGTTAAACAACAACGATCAAACTTGATAGTTCAAAATCTTGCTCCCGTTTGAACACAAACTATCATCGACAATCATCACGTGACTATAGACATAATTTAAATTCAACTC
The DNA here is from genome assembly GCA_035772405.1 of Chrysogorgia sp. JL179-B06. Classification (NCBI taxonomy): domain Eukaryota; kingdom Metazoa; phylum Cnidaria; class Anthozoa; order Scleralcyonacea; family Chrysogorgiidae; genus Chrysogorgia; species Chrysogorgia sp. JL179-B06. Next base: position 1,663,060 of record JAYKKM010000076.1, on the reverse strand, counting down.
ACTTTCATCAAATTTTTCTTTTAATCTTTTCACGTCAGATGATACTCCAGAAACTCGATAGATTCCAACCTCTTGAAGACCTGGAGTAATATTAAAACATCAACGTACAGCGCAGCACAACAAGGCATAGCATAGCACAGCGCAACACTGCACAGTACAGCACAGCACAGCACAGCACAGCACAGCACAGCACAGCACAGCACAGCACAGCGCAGCATAGCACAGCACAACAAGGCATAGCACAGCACAGCACAACAAGGCATAGCACAGCGCAACACAGAACACAGCACAGCACAGCACAGCACAGCACAGCACAGCACAGCACAGCACAGCACAGCACAGCACAGCACAAGGCATAGCACAGCGCAGCATAGCACAGCGCAACACAGCACAGCACAGCACAGCACACCAAGGCACAACACAGCACACCAAGGCAGAACACAGCATAGCACAACACAACATAGTGATATTAAAACTCACTAAACCATGCCTACCTCTTCGTTCGACTTCGTTACAGCACGCTATCACCACCAACGGTATTTCGCTTTTCTCTCGCCTTTAATCATAGCAAAAAATGAAAAGCTAATTAATTAAAATAAAACTAGAAATAGTTAACACTAAAACTGCCCCCGTTGTATATATACACACTTATGTTTACAAGAACGTTGAATAACTTACTCGACAACTTTATCCAGGCTGACACCGAACACGCCGCTTGAAGAGACAGATCGTCTGTGATGGATACCTTCCAGTGTAGTAGAGTATTGGATAGACATAAGGATGCAACCCTTGGTTAAAAAACAAACAGAATTCGGTCAATGTATTCGGGAAAGAACACTGTTTTCATTCATTACTAAGTTTGACCTGATAATAATAATCAGTAAATGTACGAAGCTTGCTCAAAGAGAGTACGACGCCATGACAATGTAGCAAGGATTATTCATTGGGCACTATGTGGAAAATATGGCCTAGAAAGAGTAGACAAATGGTACGAGCATACCCCCGAAGGAGTGGTGGAATCAAATAAGATAAAGATGCTTTGGGATTTTATGATCATCCAGTGTGACCATTACATAGAGTGTAGAAGACCAGATATAATCGTAGTATAGACAAACAAGAACGGAAATGCATGATAAACGATATTTCTATCCCGAGAGAGAAGAGAGTCGGAAGGAAGGAAGGAAGGAAGGAAGGAAGGAAGGGAAGGGAAGGGAAGGGAAGGGAAGGAAGGAAGGAAGGAAGGAAGGAAGGAAGGAAGGAAGGAAGGAAGGAAGGAAGGAAGGAAGGAAGGAAGGAAGGAAGGAAGGAAGGAAGGAAGGAAGGAAGGAAGGAAGGAAGGAAGGAAGGAAGGAAGGAAGGAAGGAAGGAAGGAAGGAAGGAAGGAAGGAAGGAAGGAAGGAAGGAAGGAAGGAAGGAAGGAAGGAAGGAAGGAAGGAAGGAAAGAAGGAAAGAAGGAAAGAAGGAAGGAAGGAAGGAAGGAAAGAAGGAAGGAAGGAAGGAAGGAAGGAAGGAAGGAAGGAAGGAAGGAAGGAAGGAAGGAAGGAAGGAAGGAAGGAAGGAAGGAAAGAAGGAAGGAAGGAAGGAAGGAAGGAAGGAAGGAAGGAAGGAAGGAAGGAAAGAAAGAAAGAAGGAAGGAAGGAAGGTGAAAATATATAGAGAAATATGCTGAATTGAAGCGAGAGGTTAAATTCGACTATGGCCGATGAGGAAGGTAGAAGTAGTTCCAGTTGTAGTTGGAGCTGTGAGTAAAAAGTTTGAACAGCGGACAGAAAAGATTGGAATCAAGGTGAAGATTGAGCAAATCAAGAAAACGACGCTACTTGGAACAGCAAGGATACGAAGGAAAACATTAGAAAGCTAAACAACCCAGTGTCACCTTAGTCTGCTGGTTGTAGACAGCTGCCACTGATGAATACCAACCGACAGTGGCGAAGCTGGCCATAGCAACTGGTCATGCTATGCTAATTTATAAGCATCTGTATATTTTGAAAACAATACATTTCTAAAGGTCTGAATATGTAAAACATTTTTAAAATTTAAATAGCATGACCAGTTGTTATGGCCAGCTTCGCCACTGCCAACAGAACATTCAATAGTAGTACACAACGTAGCATTCGCTCTGCCATCTGAGTTCTGGTAGCTCAATGGTTAGAGCGCCACCTAACCGATGATTAGAAGACTGTGGGTTCGATTCCCATCTGGGGCTCAGAAATATTTTTCTGAGTTTGCGTTAAAGCTTGAGTGGCAAACTATTTACTCTATCTTTGGGTCTTCTTTCGATTCCTACCTGCTTGTCTAAAATAACAGTGTAATCATGATAATGACAGTCGCGTAGATCATTTTTCTCAAGCTATATAAAAACGGAAGAAGCGAGAAAATTAGGAAGCGACATATACGAACGGCAATCCATGCTCACCGAATTAGCTTCGATGGGAGCAAACAATGGTTTGGAATCTAAGTGGGATTAGAAAGATAAAATAGTAAGTGCATTTAGTAAATCCAAATGCTTACTTTAATGGTGCCTTGACCACACATTTCGTCGCCCATCATGCGACCTTTGTTGTAACACAGCACTTTAATAAACTGTGTTCCTTCCACTTCGATGTGAAAACCCTACAGACGTTCAATAAATAAACACGAAAAGTAAGTAAATATAGCATTAAGTGCTGCTGTGATATGTAAAAATACGAATAAAAAACACTAAAAGGTTGGTGTCGCAAACAGGGACACAAAGAGCCGTCGCGAACGCGTTTCACCCACACTATATGTATATTTTTTATTTGTGATGAAAGAAAAAGTGTTGGAGTATATTCATTTTTAAGAAGTAGGGTTACCCTAGCGGTGCCAGGGTGAAAAGATAGCTTGCGTTTATAAGGAAATGATCTGGCCTTGATGTTGCATTTTTCGCAACTGGAATAAATATGAAAGCTTCTAAGGGCCTGTTTATAAGGCGCTAGGGTTACCCAGTTACCCTAGCGCCCGGGTGACCCTAGTGTAGTTATTTTGCTACGTTATCGATTTTAATCTCTCACTATTCGGGTTACTTTTCTAGTAGGGTACCCTATCACTTAGCTTTGTAGCACTAGGGATCATGTTTTTGGCTTATAAACAACTAACACTCGATAGGGACAACTCGGCTCTACATTCCAAGTTTTTAGGTATGCAGATGCAAATTTGATGCACTCGCATGTTTTTCGCATTTTATCAACACTTTCTTTGGACGAAGTCCATCGAGATAGACAGAGTTGGACATATGCGAGCCGCTTGAAGGAATGTTAGTTGTTTATACAGTTATAGACATGATCCGGGTGAATAACAAAGAAGAATACCCTATCTAACTGAAGAGAAGTAAGCACAGGTAGTAGAGAGATTAAAATCGATAGCTACAGTGATAGAATTTTCTTTCTTTCCGCCATAGGGTAACCCTAGTTTCCCGCTTATACACGCAACGATGCGAGTATACTTCACCCTACAGTACACTAGGGTTACCCGGGCAGCCCGATCATTTCCTTATAAACGGCCCTAAGATATCTTTTCAAACCCTGGCGCTAGGCTGGAATTGACTCCATTTGTTCGCAACTAGTGCTAAATATGAACAGGGCCTATAAGTTCTCAAATAACAGGATTTATTTTTCCCACGTCCGTAACTGCAGGTCCGTAACAAAAATACCGGCTTCTGATTGGCTAAATACGAACCTCTCGTTTTTCCCGCCAAAACTAATATGGGTTGAAAAACAGTTTTCAAACCAAAAAAGTGCTGGAAAATGTACTCCGACGATAGTGAGCATAGCGAGAGGGAATTTTATTATCCCCAAGACGACGTCCCAAGCACAAATGCTGGAAATTTAGTCCATTCAGGCCGACCAAACGCGAACAAAAACTGGTGTTACAATGGCAGCGATATTGACATCCAAAATTATATTGAGAGTCAACGACCGGAAAACAGGAAGAAGAAACGGAATACGATGTGAATGTCCTTACCAGGTACTTTTTGTCTATAAATGAAGTACGAGAAATTCAAACCATACCTGCCAAGGAATTAAACATCCTCCTGGCAAAATCTTTCGTTAACGCTCGCAAGAAAAATGGCGAAGTTTACGAGCCTTCGTCTCTCACAGCTTTTCGTTATTTTGTTTTAATGTGGGAAAAATAAATAAGGTATTTACCAAACTTTGTCTGTCAGTATCACTGGAAAAATACTGCCCTTGGTCTTGGCTGTACGGAACTCGGCCGCCTCGTTCGGTACAGTCAAGACCTCGGGCAATATTTTTCCAGTACGGACCTCCAGTTTGGTAAATAACATATATGTATTCTCACTTAAGTATTTTTCGACACATTGAAGTTCTCTTATTTCTCCTTTTCATATTATATCCATGTTCTTGGACATATATCATAATACTATTAGCAATGCCTACCTGTTCCCACGATGGGTCTTGGGTAGCTTTGCAGAGTTTTGTTTTCGCTTTCCTCACGTAGTGACCATAATAATCCACCTCAAGAACGACGTAGCAATCTGACAACAACACGAAGGAGAACAAATAAAGAGGAACCGTAGACAAAAATAAATATTATTTAAACCAAAGACACTCGAGTGTAATGTTTAGAAATGTTAATAGTTTTACGGTATCTGCTCTTGTACTCGAGAAATAACGTTTTCATTTTCGTATTTTATGCTTCTGGACGCCGCCATTTTAAAGTTTGTTCGACGGCTCAAAAATTGATGAACACTGGGACTTTCTTTTCAATGTTGACGTCAATGGGTGCAAGGAACAAAATATGTGAATGACGTTAAAATTGAACCGCCACTGTACATCAATTTTGAGACGTCGAGCAAACTCTAAAATAGCGGCGTCCAGAAGCATAAAATACGAGAATGAAAACGTTATTTCTCGAGTACAAGAGCAGATACCGTAAAACTATTAACGTTTCTAAACATTGTATTTAAAGTCCAACATGTGGCACGCAAAAGTTTGAAGTGAAGTTCGCTTAACATTTAATATTGGACTGATGCTGGCTCAACGGAAATATACGTTTAATTCCACGCTTGGTCGTCAGAAATAAGAGTCCTTGTACCCCAATATTAACTCAAATATCTTACCCATTGGCTTAATAAATCCTTTTCCACTGTTTACAACAACGTAGAGAACTCCAGTGAAAACGTTGTCATCTACGAAGGCAAGAGTACGAAAAAAATTAAACCATAAACTCTCGCAGTGTTCATGAATATATACGTAAATACTAACGATCCCAAATTACTTTACTTTTTTTAATTTCTTAATTTTCTAAAAATGTAGAAACATCTTGACGTCACAGGTTACTTCATTTGCATATCACACAATTCTAAATATCTCAAGAACGACGTGAGATATGAAAGAGCTGTAAATTACCATTCCTTGTCATTTTAGGAGTTCATTCAAATAAGACAAATTTAATTTTCATTTTCAACTTAATTTACTAAATATCTCAAGTTCTTACCGTCTTTGAGGTTCACACTGCCAAGGGATCGTACAGTTCGCATCTGTGAAACAAAGGTGAAAAAGTTGTACTCAAATTTTACTCTGATTAAGAACCCACGCTCGACACGCCAGAAATCTGTTTCTGCTATTTCTGCAGTTGAACAACTTAACTTTTACTTAATACTCTTGTGTTTTCACTAATTCGTCAACGAATTCTGAAGAAACTGTCTTTTTCGGTTATTTAATGTTTATTTTATTTTACCTCCAAGCATGTTTCAGCTAATCCCTGAATTTCTAAGGGACTAAGAGAACTCTCCATTTTTAATTTCGTTCCAGTGACTAAACAAAACAAGTCAATTACGGAATTCAGACTCATGTGAGTAGAGTTTTGGTTCTCTCCTGTGCTTCGAGGGTTTTTCTGAAGGCTTCTCTCCGGGTCATTCTTTCCTTCCTTCCTTCCTTTCTCACTCCATCTTTTCCTTCCCAACTTCCTTCCTTCCAGCCATCCGTCCTTCCTCCCTCCCTCCCTCCCTCCCTTGCATCCATCCTTCCTTCCCCTTCCTACCTACCTATCTACCTACCTCCCACCCACCCACCCAACCTCCATTCCTTCCTTCATTCCTTCCTTCCTCCCTACCTACCACCCTCCCTTCCTCCCTCCCTCCCTCCCTGCCACCCTCCCCCCTCCCTTCTTTCCTTCCTTCCTTCCTTCCTACCTACCTACATGTACCACCCACCCTTCCTCCCTCCCTCCCTTCCTCCCTCACCTCCTTCCTTCCTCCCTTCCTCCCTCCCTTCCTTGCTAATAACGAGAGGACACGGAACACCCGGGAGAAATGGATGCACTTCGTTCGCTAGCTCAATGGTTAGAGCGTCTTACTGCCATCATAAGGTTGCATGTTTGACAATCGTCCATGTATCTTCGCTCACCGTTCTGTTGCTGAGCTGCAAACTCTCTTTTCCAGTCCCCTCGAGCGACGTCAGATGAGAAAAGAAACCTGTGCGTCTGTTTTGAGAAGATTAAAAAACAAAGGAAAATAAAGTACGGAAAAAGTGCGGAAAAAGTCAAAATGCAAAAAAAAGGTAAATGCAGAAAAAAGTTAACATGTTAAAAAGCGGGGAAAATAAATTAAAATGTGGAAAAAATATAAAAAGCAGCTTCAGTCAGTGGTTTTTATCTCACCTTCCCGGATATTCGGTAAATCGTTAACGGTAAACTAGGCATAGCCAACCACAACGCCGCTTCCTTGAAAATAAAACAGATATACACAGAATGAGTCAGTAGTTTTTATAACTAGTTTCTTCACATAATTCAGTCATCAACTGGCACAGTTCAAATCATCGCTGTGTCATCTGAGTCCAAGTAGCTCAATGGTTAGAGCAATTACATGAACGTATATTATATTTTGCGTGTCATGATAAGCAATCTCTCCATCTGACAATACTGACATTAGCTTAAAAATCAGTATTTAATACATTCTGCAATCAGAGAGTTATATGTAACTATTATGTATATCAACAAATAATTTCCCAACGCAACCAGGTGATAAATCAGACATAGTTTGACGCTATTCTGGCTTTAAAAAGTTTTTTGAACGTAACTTTAAAAGTTACTGTCCATGACCCAACGTTTCGACACTCCAATCTATAGTGTCTTCATAAGGGGTGATCTGTAAAGTTAGGATCCCTAGTTATACCCTCGTAGAACAGATGATGATGTTATCTATTAACAAGATGCAGATAAGCTTCTGGTAATAAACCACCGTCATCGCGATTCAATGGGGCGTGGGCGCTATTGATATGCCAAGCCTCCAGACAACGTCACTGACGGTATCGATGACGGTGGTTTATTACCAGAAGCTTATTTGCATCTTGTTAATAGATAACGTCATCATCGGTTCTATGAGGGTATAAATAGGGATCCTAACCTTACAACGATCACCCCTGATGAAGACACTAGATTGGAGTGTCGAAACGTTGGGTCATGGACAGTAACTTTAAAGTTATATGTTCAAAAAACGTTTTAAAGCCAGAGTAGCGTCAAACTATGTCTGTTATGTATATGTACAGTATTTAGGTCACTGGAAAGTGGAAATGCACCGGAATTGATATCGTTCTAGAATTACGGAAAAGTGACTGTAAATTAAATTAAGGAAACGTAACCATATAACGTAAGGGGAAGTGCCACGTGCGTGTGTTGAGCTAACTTTATGTTATTAATTCTTCTACGTACACATGACATGTATTTAGACAAACACGTAAACTTACTTGTTCTGCGAGTTTTCTTTTAAGTCTTTCCATGGTCTTCATGGAGTGTAAATTAGTTCTCGACGTGGTTGACGTTACTGATGTCGTCGATAGCGTTCTTTTGCCACGCTTCTGGAAAAACGAAAGAAAACTTATTCAACGCCAGACGGTTTTTACGAAGACCTTTTCCTTGAAACGTATGTAACTAAAAGACTATATACTCATTCCAATCTCATATGTTTACCTGTAATTCTGCTGAAGCATAGCCTTCGGCCATACCCTGTGCTTGACGGATATCTGCTTTGATGGCGGCTATCTTTGCCTTCAGGTTGTCAATCTCGAAGTTACTAGACACAGGAACAGTTTGGGCCGCTAAAAGCATGGGAACATTGAATACATGTGAGACTAGAACGTGAAATAACCTTCGTTGCGTGAAAAAGCAAAACCCAAGACGAGAAGTAGCGGGAAAAAACTCTACTAACAAAAACAAATTTGTTGTTCGCCTTAGCCCACGAACGTAAAGTTTAATCTGCCTATACCAACTATAAAACTAGTTTGACTAACAACGGTGACATATATTACGTTGACCAAGCGGCAACTCTTTATCTTTTTCTTATAAATAGTATACTGTTTAAACATAAAACGTTTCTTACACTCGGAGTTCTGAGTCGGATAAAACAGGATATCTTGCATGGAGCAATACCACTTGATGGCAAACTGTTCACTTCTACAAACCAATAAAAATGTATAACAATTCAATTTTATAATAATTTGTTTCTTTACCAGACCTAGGCTTAGCTAGAGTGACGTCGAAATGCCGTGACTGGGGAACTCTTTAACAAATGCAATCTAAAGACAATAATCTCTCTACCTGTTCGTTGCTTTTAATTTTGCCGACACAAATAGATCAGAGAATAAAAACAAGTGCCTGAACTTTCTTTGTCCATCTAGAAAAGAAGTGAAAATATAACTTTAAAAGCAGCCTTGCTGTCGATCCATCTATCTATCTAGGCATTTATATATATATCCTTTCATATATCTGTTGATATACAGTAATTATCCATGGTGTAATGCTGAAAGGTTACAATGTTACAATGACGTCATGTACAAACCAGAGTTCAACCAACATGGCGGCCGTGACGTCATGTACAAACCAGAGCTCAACCAACATGGCGACCGTGACGTCATGCGTAAACCAGAGTTCAAGCAACATGGCGGCCGTGACGTCATGCGCAAACCAGTGCTCAACCAACATGGCGGCCGTGACATCATGCGCAAACCAGAGTTCAACCAATATGGCGGCTGTGACGTCATGCACAAACAAGAGTTCAACCAACATGGCTGCCATGACGTCATGTACAAACCAGAGTTCAACCAACATGGCGGCCGTGACGTCATGTACAAACCAGAGCTCAACCAATATGGCGGCTGTGACATCATGCACAAACAAGAGTTCAACCAACATGGCGGCAGTGACGTAATGTGCAAACCAGAGTTCAACCAACATGGCCGCTGTGACGTTATGTGCAAACCAAAGTTCAACCAAGATGGCGGCCATGGCGTCATGCGCAAACCAGAGTTCAACCAACATGGGCGCTGTGACGTCATGCGCAAACCAAAGTTCAACCAAGTTGGCGGCCATGACGTTATGCGCAAACCAGTGAGCTCTATATATATATATATATCTGGAGGGCTATCTGCCCGAGCAAAAAGTGAAGCCCAAGATGGCCGACTTTGCACGTCAGTTTCAGTCCCCTGCGCGGTTTGTACATCAATTTCCTATATATAAACCGTGTAGGGGACTGAAACTGACGTGCAAAGTCGGCCATCTTGGGCTTCACTTTTTGCCTGGCCAATGACTGGCAGATAGCCCTCCAGATATATATATATATAGTGCTCACTGGCGCAAACCAGAGTTCAACCAACATGGCCGCCGTGACGTCATAACCATCAATACTTACAGTGCTACATACCTACTAACTCAACAACAAACGCATCTTTAAACAATTTTCTGTCTTTCTTTCTTTTGGTAAACCTTCCAATGCCCTAAAGAAAACATGGAATATAAAAAAATGAGAAAATAACCCAGTAATCCTCCCATTTTACCTTCTGTTTCACCATTCATGATATTGAAATGTATACTCTGCGAAAAACTCCACTTTTATAACTTACTGTTTCACCGATATCCATCCGCAGTGTCCAAAATAAAGTCAAAAAAGTTTCTGGTGTTTTGAAGGTTCTGGTTTTCTGGAGACTTTTTGTATAACCGGCTGTTTTTAGAGGACACATCATCCGAAACATCGATCATGAATATACGTAAGTACTCTTATACTTCAACATATTGAAGTTCTCTTATTCTCCTTTTTATATTATATCCAGTTCTTTTGAGAACTTAGCAGCTTTCATATTTATTCTTACATCCTATATCATGCAATCTCATTAAATTACTTACACCAATACTGTGTCCATTGCTGAAATTCCTTTCCAGAAATGCTTGCGCGTGTTTCACGAATGTATGTAACATCTCATAGTCGGGATGCTGTTCTGGGGTGTACTTAATGAGATCCTATATACGAAAGAAAGTAGAGAAATAAGAAAGGAAAATACTTTTCTGACTGAGCAAACGAGGTTCATAAAATACATAGTACGAAATGGCTTCGTCAATTGCGTGTAGTGGAACCAAGCCTGGAAATAATTATTTTTGTTGTACCTGTCAGAATGACCAGCACAAATGAATTTGTAACGGACATACAAAAGATTGTACCTTGCTAGCGCTATCACGGTACAACTTAGCGTAACGTCTAAAAACTAAGTGTAACATCTCAGAACTTAGCGCAATGTCTTCAAGTTTAGTGTAACGTTTCCAAACTTAGCCTATTGTCTCGTAACGTAGCGCAATGTCTCCAAAGTTAGCGTAATGTCTCCAAAGTTAACGTAATGTCTCCAAACTTAGCGTAATGTCTCCAAACTTAGCGCAATGTCTCCAAACTTAGCGTAATGTCTCCAAACTTAGCGTAATGTCTCAAAATTTAGCGCAATGTCTCCAAACTTAGCGCAATGTCTCCAAACTTAGCGCAATGTCTCCAAACTTAGCGCAATGTCTCCAAACTTAGCGTAATGTCTCCAAACTTAGCGTAATGTCTCAAAATTTAGCGTAATGTCTCCAAACCTATCGCAATGTCTCCAAACTTAGCGTAATGTCTCCAAACTTAGCGCAATGTCTCCAAACTTAGCGCAATGTCTCCAAATTTAGCGTAATGTCTCCAAACTAAGCGTAATGTCTCAAAACTTAGCGCAATGTCTCCAAACTTAGCGTAATGTCTCCAAACTTAGCGTAATGTCTCCAAACTTAGCGCAATGTCTCATAACATAGCGCAATGTCTCCAAAGTTAACGTAATGTCTCCAAACTTAGCGTAATGTCTCCAAACTTAGCGCAATGCCTCCAAAGTTAACGTAATGTCTCCAAACTTAGCGCAATGTTCCAAACTTAACGCAATGTCTCCAAACTTAGCTTAACGTCTCGTAACATAGCGCAATGTCTCCAAAGTTAACGTAATGTCTCCAAACTTAGCGCAATGTCTCCAAACTTAGCTTAACGTCTCGTAACATAGCGCAATGTCTCCAAAGTTAACGTAATGTCTCCAAACTTAGCGCAATGTCTCCAAACTTAGCCTAACGTCTCGTAACATAGCGCAATGTCTCCAAAGTTAACGTAATGTCTCCAAACTTAGCGTAATGTCTCCAAACTTAGCCTGACGTCTCATAACGTAGTGAAATGTCTCCAAACTTAGCATAATGTCTCTCCATGATCTAAGAATGTACAACACGAAATCTAAACGCAGTCCATTCATCACAAAAATGTTTTACTTTCACAAAAAGTTAAGTATAATCATATTATAATCTTCGGACAAGATGAGCATCGGACAAAATGACAGACACAATTAATATTTAACTGTCAAATCTCTAGAAATGGGATATTTGTACCGGACAATGTCCGTGACCGGCCACTAATATCCAGGCTTGAGTGAAACCGACAAACACGGCAACATTTCGAATCTCATTTTGTGAGCTAACTTACATCCATCACCAAAATGTATCTTGCAATTCTCTCCACTGGTTTCCGAAACAAATCTACGAGAAAGAAAGGGATGACATCAATCGTTTTGTTATGAAAAACGTGGTCCAAGAGAAGGAGTGTTTTGGGTAAGGTTAGCGCTGATCGCGTTTTCAACAAATTGGCCACGGGAGTGACTTACTTTCGTAGGCTAACATCTCTTGCGTTGAAAGCAAAACAATTTCCTTTTAAAATAAGAAAAATATGATTACACAAACAGTTTCTGGAAATAACGTCAAGTAGAGACACACTCTGAGAATGCTGGCAGTGTTTACATTGTAAGAATGCAAAGCAAGTTTCATCATTTCTTCATTTCTTTCAACACTTGACAAAACCAAGTGTCTGTACAGTACCTGTGTGAATATATTTTGGAACTGTTCGCTATATATTTTGCATTTCTCAATGGTTTCCATTGCCGTTTTATTATTTGTTATATATTCATGGTAAACTTTGAACTGGTCCATCTACACAAATAGAGAAAAATATTCAATGTGTTACCAGGGATAAGGGTGTTTTGTTTAAAACTAAAAGTTACCCACAAACTTTGAAGAACCCTAATGAGATAGATTCCATTTTGCCGGTTTGTTCAGTTATAGAGACACAGAAGAACAAAAAAGTGGCCCACGACACGATAGTCGAGTGGATCACTGATGTTCTTACCACATTCTGACGTCTTCTGTGTATCTATAACTGAACAGACAACAGCAAAATGAAATCTATTTGTTTTATACAATAAAAATTGAAGACAAAACAGTCATCTGGTGTGATTTGACGTGATCTGACGTGAGCTATGCATCTGTCCTCTAATAGATCATGGCTAACCACCACTGAGAATGCGCATAATGAACACGTTATTGTATAAGCAACACAGTTGGGACATGCACATGCAATCACACACGCCAAACATAAGACAAAATATTTCCGTTTGAAAGTTTCATTCATTTCGTCTTGTTTTGACTCAATCTTCAGTTCCCAAGATGATATTAAATATCAGAATTTTTTTTTTATTAAACTTTTTGAAGTTGGTTTAGTGCACTTTATCTGCAAGTTACTCACCAGTGACGCAAAGAGATCACCAATGATCTGGTTCAAATTCCAGTTGGATACCCTCCGTTCCATATCAGACAAGAATTGGCAGTGGATCTTACAGAGTTCCTCCACCTTGTTGTATATCTTATGGAACTCAAATACTGTACAAATTGGACTGGAGGTGGTCAGTGAGGCTTTAATGGCTTTTATGGGCTGTGAACAACAAATATCAAATAAAGCAGTCTTGATTTTTTATTGTACCTTTCTTCACTCTTAGACACCTCAATTGGTATGAATAATGGCTTGAAATCGAAGGTTGGGAATGAAAGATTATCAACAGTATGAGTATATGCATTATGATTTTATTGCCAACCATGACTTGTGGACAACAAAGCTAATTATTCTATTTGTTCAGACTAAAAATTTAGAGAATCCAAATCGTATTTCTACACTAGACAGCAAAACACTTTATAATGAAAACAGTAGTTCACCATTGCTAGTTTCTCCAATGCCTCAAGATAACCTCGTTCACTGTCAACCAGACCAGCAACAACCCATTTTCTCATGTGTAATTTATGGGCATCATCAACTGCTTGCTCCTGTAAATATAATAAGTTCATTAAGACATGCTTTTTTGTCAGTTCTAGTGATAACATGTCCTTTTCATCTGAGCCAGAGGCTCATAGTCTACGATTCATGCCAGGGTAGAAAACGTGAACAGGATCCTGTTCAGGATCTTGGATCTTGAATAGGAAACATTTAAGATCTTGAACAAGATCTTGTAAGATCCTGCACAAGATTTTTGGTATCCTATAGTATCCTACATTATCCTGTTCAGGATCTTGAACAGGATCTTGGATATGAAATATTTAAAATATTGGACAAATCTTGAACATGATCTTGTACAAGATCTTGTCCAAGATCCTGTTCAAGATATTGTAAGATCCTCAATTGTCACGCACAATTCTATGTACTGGAAACCTTCAAATTCTATGTAGGATCCAAGATTATATGTTTGGAATCCTTTTTAAGATATCCCATATCTTACTAGGATCTCATCAGGATCCTGTTCCAATATTTAGGAGTTCATTAGTATACAGTACTAGGATCCTGTTTAGCATTCTGATTAGGACCCTGATCTTATTAGGATCCTACCAGGCTCCTTGTTAGGATCCTGATAAGATTTGGAACTCATCAGGAAGCTGATTAGGCTGGATCCTGATAAGGTTAGGATCGTGATTAAGTTCCTGATAAGATTCAGATCCTGATTAGAATCCTGAACTGAATAGGATCCTGTCAGGCACAGTGGTTAGGATCCTGAGAAGATTAGGATCCAGATTAGGATCCAGATTAGGATCCTGGTAAGATTTGGGTCTAATCAGGATCCTGATTATGAAAGGATCCTACGATTCTGTCAGGATACTGGGGTAGAATCTTGGCAATTTTATGATCCTAACAGGATCCTCATTAGGATTCTGATAAGATTAGGATCTGGTCAGCATCCTGATTAAGATCCTGATAGTATTAGGATCATGTCAGGATCCTGATTATGATCCTGATAAGATTAGAATCCTATCAGGATCCTGACAAGTTTTGGATCATGGGCAGTATCCTGGTTTTATTAGGATCCTAATTAAGATCCTGATAAGATTAGGATCCTGGCAGGATCCTTGCAATTTTAGGATCCAGACAATCAGCTCTTTATAGTGCTCTGAACCTTGTGCTAGTGTAAATAGAATGTCAACATGCTGGCAAAACAAAGGAATTATGAAGCAAGGTTAAGTTTAAAGTCAAGGTTAAAATGGATTTAGCTATAAGACTACACTAGTATGCTAAATATAGAATAAGATATACATAAGTTCAAGAAATATGGTCCTGTATCACAGTATGTGTTTGTAAACTTTTCCCTAAATATGTCCTTCCTGTTTTAAATGTCCTTCCTTTTTCCATACTATTAAAGTTGCTATGAATACTAGTCTGTGTACCAGAGGTACTTGACTTATTCAGGGTATCATAAAAATACAATTTTTTTATTAAAAAATAGGAAATCAACTGATATGCCAGGTTGACTTATATGCCACAAAATATGGTGTTGCAAAGGCAGCATTTTCTTTTCAATTATTTTAGACACTCAGGGTCTGACACATCATCTCCCAACTAATAGAAATCACTACACTATGCTAGCTATAACTAAGTGTAGTAACTAAGTAACAACTATTCTATACAGTATATGTTCGATAGTACTATTCAGTATATACTGGCTGGTACTAATGGTACTTCATATTCAATAGCACTTTGTCGAGATGACGTCAATACCCATGTTTGTCTGAATTTACCCATAATTATTGCGGCCATAACAAAAGAAAATAGCTCATTTGCAATAATTTGTGAGTCAAATTTGGTTTGTTAGCAATAGCAACAGCTTAAAGGGCTATTCAAGTCAACAAATATTTGTAGAGTTATAATGACTGTGCTTAAAAATATGGCTGACCCTTACAAATAAGCCGTCCTTGACGATATGGTACTGTAGTACTTACAAGGGGGCTTCGGGTCTCTTCTGTAACTCCGTCTGTGAAATCTTGTTGATCAACAAGACGAAAAGCAACTCTATCCCTCCGTGCTAATTTTTGCTTGGTTGAGATATTTGTTCTGATGTTGTATGAGGCGCATGCATCACTAGAACTTCTTTTGTGCATGGGTATATCTTGAACATCAAGAGTATTAGATTGTTGCTCTTGTTTCTTTGGTTCACCTAAAAAAAATAGAAAATTATGCTTATACCTGTATCAGTATCACTATCAAAATTTGCCATCCAAAGGTTGCCAACTGCTCGTGACCACTTCAACTGCATGAATTTAGAAACATGTATGTAAAACATTCATAAAGCATTGCTCACACTGGCAATTTTAAGACACTCTGGCAATATCAATTAAATTGACTGATCTTGCCCTTATAATACACTGCTGTAGTGAATGTGAGAGAGCTTGGAATAGACAGATGATACATGGATATCAAGCTCAAATCCTCAGAAAATTATTCTGAGTCCCAGACAGGAATCGAGCATTTCACCGGCAATCAGAAGTTTACAGGTTTGATACCTGTCCAGGACTCACTACTCAGAATCATTTTTCTGAAGATACGAGCTTGACAATCATCCATGCATCGTCTGTCTACTCCAAGTTCTCCCACATTCACTACAGCAGTGTATATTTTAACACATCCAAGCATTACTGATATTTATTATATTATGGCACAAGCTACTTCCAGTGAAATTGCATGCTCTGATTGGCTAAGACACGTCACGTGCCGGTCCGTTATTTCCCGTAATGGACCGGTCCGGACTACAGATTTTGTCAACCATTTTGTTTACAAAGGAACAAACCGAACAACGATAGGAAACTTTGAAAAGCAGCAAAAATTAAATGAATTTAGTAAATTAAAGTGCACCTGACATCAAAATTTTTTATTGTCTTATTTGGAAGAACTTTTAAAATAATAAAGTAACTTCTTTTGAAGATTTTCGTTTATTCGCTTTCTTTTTGAGATATATCAGTTTGTTTGATATGCAAATGTCCGGAATTTACGTCACACATGCATAATGACTTAGAGAATGTTATATATCTTTGCGTTCATCAAATAAAAACACTAAAGTGTGAATAACACGTGTGCGTGTTTCTCCCACAACACCAAACTTCTCGATTTTAAAGGATTTCGTTCGAGAATGAAAGAGATACACACATTTCTCCAATAAGTCATTATGCATGTGTGACGTAAATTCCGGACATTTGCATATCAAACAAACTGATATATCTCAAAAAGAAAGCGAAGAAACGAAAATCTTCAAAAGAAGTTACTTTATCATTTTAAAAGTTCTTCCAAATAAGACATTAAAACATTTTGATGTCAGGTGCACTTTAAGCACTACTGTAAATCATGTACGAGTCGGATGATGAACAATCTAAAAGAGAGTCTTACTAATACTATCATGAAAGCAGTAGAAGAACAATATTGAAAATGACAATTCTGTGACTCAAAACGTATGTAAAGTATGTTGTTTAAAAAAGCCATGCCATATAATAAACCTCTTATTAACCTCGACCACTTGGTCATTACGGGAAAATATCAGACCTCGGTCTTTTATGTACGAACCTCACCCTACAGGCTCGATCCGTACTGTCAACACCTCGGTCTGATATTTTCCCGTAATGACCACGTTCTCGGTAATAAGAAGAAGTTAAATAGTGACTGCCGCATAGGCAATATACATATATCAACTAAACCAGTACAGTACATCATTGTAACCTTCGTTCTCCATATCTGAGTCTCGCTAGCTCAATGGTTAGAGCATCTCACCAGCAATCAGAAGGTTACACGTTCAATTCCTGTCCGAGACTCAGAAACATTTTTCTGAGCATATGAGCTTGACGATCGCCCATGTACCATGGTATTATAGAACTATATTCTATAACCTACATGTTCTCAGGATTCATGGTGAGGGAAAATTTCGAGTGTTGGAATATATACATTTTAAGACCAAACCGGGACCAGTTGCGAAAAATGCAACTTCAAGGCCTTCCGGCTAGAATTGAACCCGCGACCCTGCGATGCTAGTGCAGTGCTCTGACCACTGAGCTACAGAAGCAATTGCCGAGAGCCTAGTCACGAGTTCTGTATAATATGGTGGTGGTAATGCCGGAATAAGATTCTGGGTATATTACAGGTATTTCACTAGACCAAACTACATGTTCTCAGGATTCCGTGGTGAAGGAAAATTTCGAGTGTTGGAAGAACATGTAGTTTGGTCGAGAGAAATGCCAAATATTACCTATAATATATTCTATAACCTTCTGATTTCTAGTAAATAGTACGTTACAGGTTCAATCCCCCTGTCCAAGAATGAGAAACATTTTCTAAGGAGTTAAGCTAATAGTATGTTGACCTAATTTTGTTATATTAGTAACTTGATCATGGTAATACATGTGTTTAGGTATTGGTTAACCTCTTTAATTTTATTTGCAATGAGTCAAGTTGCCTGTAATGGGATAGAAAATGCAAAAGACGACACAAATTGTGAAGTTAGAGTTCTTGGGTTAGCTGCATTAACATTAACACTTGTGCTTAGTAACAACTGAGGCCATTTGACATCAGAGGATCAAAATGACACATTAGGTGTTAATTGTGATCGATTATAATGGACACATCCTTAGCAGTGTGATACCATCATTATTTTGACCATACTTCGACCAGTAAACTACTACACCATGCCACCATCATAGTGTGGTACCTTTGCACTACCTAGCTGCAAAAATTTAACTACCATAACTACAATAAAGCAATCATGTAAGGCATTATATATCTTGAAATGCTTTGTTATTTGATCTACATTCAACCAAAGCCATTTAAAATGTATTTTTAATCTTATTAAAATGTAAAACATTTTGTTTATAACCACCATTGTTTAAAAACAATACACTGTATTTACTGCATATGCAGAGAAAAAGTAAACATTTTCCCTTTGAATAAAACAAAATAAAACGAAAACCATACGATAAGTCTCCTGCTATCAAAAGTATCAATCATCTCACCTTGGGTAATATCGTTTTTCGTGAAAACATCATCGAGGTCGTCTTTTTTCTTCCGAAGCGCAAAAGCACTGATAGTTTTTCTAAGGTTTACTTCAGTTTGTTGTGGAACTACAATACGTCGAACTTGGCTGCTTTCGTCTGCAACACGAACACTAACCCCCGCTATCTCCTCGTAAATATGCTCGGCCGTATCAAATCGTGTATTTTCAAAAGATGGATCCACAGAATAGAAACTAGCCCGGGAACACAATGGCATGATATTGAGTATTTCGTCTGAGGTCGACGCGCTATCAGACGAGTAGGGTACCATATTAACGGGAGAGCATGAACCAGAATCGGACAAGATCGCGTCGCGTCCTTCAGGAGCAAACGAAAGACTGTCGCAGACTTCGAGTTCGTTTCCACTCAATGGCAGTTCGTCTGGAATCTCGTCATGTCCTTTAACGCAAGCTTCGCTTGGTGGACTTGAAGTTGTACGTTCCAGCTCTGAATCAGGTCCCGAACTGTCACTTGGTTCAAGTGAAGGAACAGGAGAGAGTTCGGTTGTACTGACCGGAGAAAGATTAGCATCGATGTCAATGTTCTTTTCCTCAATGGGAGTAAATATTGTTACTTTTTCTGGGCGGTTTGTAGTTTCGGGCGTAGTTAGAACGGGACAATCAGTTGTTGTCGTTGTAGATTTCGCATGATCTGTTGTATTTTCGCTTTCGTCCAACGCGATTTTCACATCGTCGCTAACTGCAGTCGGAGCTTCGCTTGCAATTTCTTTATTCATTGCTCCAGCCATTTCAGCGTTCGTTGTATTATCTTCTAAGGATACACTGTTGGTATCAGGTTTTAAATCATTGACTTCGTTGTTCAAACCATTCAACGATGCTTTCAATGATGCTTGATCTGCATTAACAACCCATCCACCCTGTTGATCACCGCTCGAGAACTGAAAATTTTTAATGTTCATTCGTTTACTCTTATTCGAATGAGACTTGATGATGTTGGTATAACATGAGCCGTCGGACTTGTGTCTTCTTGGAAAAATCGAATCCAACTTGCTGACAACATCGTCGATTGTCAAAACCAAATTGAGATCAGAAAACCTTTCTTCCCACGACAGATGAGTTCGTAGAAATTTCACGATAAACACCTCGTTGTTTATGGTGTTCAAACAGTCCTTTATCGTGACAATGCTACGGCGAAATTTCTCGCGAGCCAGCTTTTCGTCGTCAAGAAATTCCAAACTAGGAAGTCCTTGCGACGGGAGCTCCCTCTCCCATTCGACTTTGAATGCTTCCCTACCGTCCATTTTCCACCGTTTGTTTCAAAGCATCGTAGAACGCATGTCCAGAAAGTGTTGGGTATTCAAATACGATGGTTCACAGTTGTATAAATGCTTTGTTTACGTCGTAAAAGAGATTGTTCGGCGAAGAAAGGCATGTCGAAATGGAGATTATTGGAGAAACGTTTGAAACATTCCAGTAGTCACATCCGGTGTGTGGAGGTTAACCAATGAACATGGACAGGAAGTGGCCAAGTCACTTTCGTAACTTCGTACTGTTACGCAAAGATTGAAAACGATTGAATTTACGAATAAAAATAGATCTGGACGTGTGGCACGTTTATGCCTTACAAACTGCTGCACGTTTTCTTTGAGAACTACATCATAGCTACACAATCTGACGTACGGTGACATCAATCGCGGTCAACGAGGGGATTTTCTTTACAAAAGCTTTTGTGTGCCTCAACATCATCACATACTTTGTGAAAATATCTTAAATATTTTAGAAATTTTAATGAAATTTGATCTAAAGAAAATTATACACAGTTGCGTTTAATTTTAAAGGTTTTTCGAATCTTAATTTAGTTGATGACGTATTGATGTTAGAAATTGAAAGTTACCGTAAAAAGCTAGGCAACATGCCAAGTATAGTCGACGTGCTTGCGCCAGAAATATTATATCACTAATTGCTCATTATTGTAATTTCGAAATTATTAATAAACTCGATTGTGACGTCACAGAATAAACACTTTTTGTGTACAAGCGACAAAGATGAATTCGACATCACTCGACTTCAATTTGAACATTTTTAAAAAATCTATGATATCACAACGTTTTTGGGTGGCATCAGTTTTTCTTGTGCTATTTCTTCTACGAAATATTTGCGCTCATGAAGGTAGGTAGATTAACCAATCGACGCATATTTTTTTTCATTTTTTTTAACTTGCTTAAACTGTGATAAAATCGTCGGTGGAAAATTACGCAACTTCCGGGATGATGGAGTAACGGTCGAAAATTCTGAGTTATTGCGCAAATTTAAGTGCGCCTTCAGTGAACCTGAAATATAACACGGAAACTGCGAGGAAGCCATCTTGGTTTCCGTTTACGCCTCATGTGTAACGAATTTTCACACGCTGCTCGTTAAACGTGGTGAAAATCCCAGCTTTGCAACAACCAGGTTTAGCTGCCAAAACATCCTCCTCTGTTCGCTCGTTCCACCTGCGGAAGAGCTTGGCCGGCGAGCGAGAAGCGGCGTCTGTTTTCTGTCTCTTATCCAGCCATTGCAATAACTTGGTAATTAGTGTATCTTGCAAAATTATCAGTTTTCTTATATCGGCAGTACACCAACATATAAAGAACATTTTTTACCCAACCCAAGAACAAAAAAGTTAGATAAAGTCCAATTCCCAGTATATCGTCGATACAAGTTTTAATAACAAACCCAAATAGATACACAGTCAAATCCTACTGTAACTTTCAGATTATTATCTCCCATCCAAGGAAAACAAGGAGAGGAATACAATAACAAAAGCTAATGTGCAATAATGACTAAGGAGAACTTACGACGAGATTCCAATTTTAAATGATGAACTCTTAATTTTTTATGTAAATAGTCATGAAAAGTTTGCTACCCAACAATTTAGGTCTTCGAATTTTCAGTTAAAGTGCATATAACGTCTGTGGGGATTTAACATATTAGTAATGTATGGATTCTCCTGAGATAAATTGTAATATACCTTGTCAGCTGAAAATTTCATCTTCATAGACTTTTTTGCTGTTAAAGTTGACGGAAATGACGTCATAGCGGGAATCTGTAAAGAGGTTTTCATGTAGACAGATGCCCGCTATGACATCATTTCCGTCAACTTTAACAGCAAAAAGTCTATGAAGATGAAATTTTCAGCTGACAAGATATATTACAATTTATCTCAGGAGAATCCATAGATTACAAATATGTTAAATCCCCACAGACGTTATATGCACTTTAAACCATTTTCTCTCCCGCCCCCACCCCGGCCATAAATAATGACGGGTCCTTTGACATGTTAAACATTGTTACGCATCATGTTACAGGAAATTAGGAAGATTTCAATGAAAACAAAGAATAATCACTTGTTCTCACATAATATATATAATGATGCTAATCACCGTTTTGCGTGGGTTTCACTGTAATGAAGTGCGTACTGCACTTGCGTATGTCGTTATTGCGTATGCTAAACTGCCTGGTTTACAACAAGCGACATAAGCATAAGACAAAACAAAGCATGACTTCTCTGGGCCTTACAAAGACAAAACAACGAGAATTTATCTTTGTTTGTTCTGTTCTTGGACTATGTACATGCTTAATAACGATCCTTATGTCGCAGGCTTGACTTCATTCAATTTGGAGTTTTGCCTTTTGTTTTGTCCTTATGTATATGTCCTTTCACCAAAAACCAAAACGTCAGTCTCCATAATTTACCCATATAAACCAGTCTCATAAATTTAGTAATACCATGATTTCATGCCTCGGTTTCTAATTTTGTTCTCACCGGGCAAATTTCTAATTTTTTCCGCATTAACATGCATGAGCATTGAGCGGTGATCAATTTAAATATTCCTTTATGTACATCTTAATTAGCCTTTATGGTCTCGTTTGTGTGTCAGTAATTCAAAAGAATCCGGCTTCTTAACGACGCCAGAAAGACTAATTAATATGCACATAAAAGAATATTTAAATTCATTAAAAGCGGTTTATACTCTTTCACACAACAAAGAAATGCATTAAGTGATCAAGACAATTACAACAATTATGTTGTTAACATTAATATTCACTGTAAAAGTGAATTTTACTGTAATTAATAGCTCAAAAAGTGGCCAAACAAACCAAATTTGACTCACAAATGATTGCAAATGAGCTATTTCTTTTGTTATGGCCGCAAGAATTATGGGTAAAAGCGGACAAACATCGGTACTGACGTCATCTCGACGGAGCGCTATACCATGATTACCTCGTCAATTATGATATTACAAACTAATCAACTATGACATGTCGGGAAATTAGTGATTAAATGCCCCTCAAACCTCGGAAGGATTTATGGACGTCCCTCGGGCTTCGTCCCTGAGGTTTGGATATCGGAGGAAGAAATTCCATAAATTAAGCCAACTTTCACCTCGATTTTCTCTTAAAATACTGATTTGTTTGAGATGTAATATGAAACACAAGGAAGAGTGTTTCATCAAGATATTCAAACACCTCGAAGTTTGTTAAAGAACCCCGGCTTCGCCTTGGTTAACAACAAACGTCTCTGTGTTTGGATATCCTGATGAAACACTCTTCCTCGTGTTTCATATGTTGATGACGTGCACGTACGTCATGGCAGCTATGTTGGTGGAACAAAAGAATATATGAAACACTATGAAATAATATGAAACACTCGGAAGAGTATTTCATCAGGATATTCAAACACCTCGAAGTTTGTCTTCGCCTCGGTTTTGCCTCGGATTTTAACAAACTTCTCGGTGTTTGGATGTAATATTTGAACAACGACAGCGAGTGTTTTACCGGGATATCCAAACACGAGAAAACACGAGCGCGTAGCGCGAGTGTTTTTGTTAATTGTTTTCGAGTGTTTGGATATCCCGGTGGGACACGAGCTGGAGTTGTTTAAATAGCCTCTCAAATGAATACAAGTATAGGTTATATTTGATTGGATGATATTCTCTCATGGGAGGGTTATGTTAATAGTTGAACACTACAATACATTTGATCGGCATACGTAATTAGGATATTTGAGGAAGATCACTAGTGATCATTACGTACACTACAATACATTTGAACTACAATACATTTGATCAGCATAATGATCTTCCTCAAATATCCTAATTACGTATGCCGATCATATGTATTGTAAACACGGTGTTTGACTTAGTTATCCAAATGCAATCCCGTGACTAGATGGGTCTTTATTATTGGATAATTAGCTCATGAATTATTAATGAGTATGAGAAATCCTGATGAAACACTCTTCTGGGTGTTTAATATATTACATGAAGTTTCATTGTCATCATCATCATCGTCATCATCATCGTCATATGGGAAATATCAGTGCCAGAATCCCTCTTGAGTGAAGAAGCTTCCGTCCCTCTGGGATAACACCTAGAATATCCTGATTTATTCTGGTTCCGCTGGGAAACTCCAGCTTATGCATGTCGTCTCCCTTCTCTCCTGTCGTCTCCCTTCTCTCGCTCCTCTAACTCTTCTTCTCGTGGTTATTCCAGGAATAAATTTTGCCGCTGGCAAGCGTACGTGGCAATCGACCACCGACCAAAACGGCATCTCGTCAAATGCCGTCGACGGTTACAGAAACCCTAACTACGTAGAGAACTCGTGTATGTTAACAATGACACAATACGAGCCATGGTGGGTGGTAGATCTTCAGGAACAAATCTATGTTACTTTC
The DNA here is from genome assembly GCA_035772405.1 of Chrysogorgia sp. JL179-B06. Classification (NCBI taxonomy): domain Eukaryota; kingdom Metazoa; phylum Cnidaria; class Anthozoa; order Scleralcyonacea; family Chrysogorgiidae; genus Chrysogorgia; species Chrysogorgia sp. JL179-B06. The sequence continues at coordinate 1,638,913 of JAYKKM010000076.1, read as the reverse complement.
GTTCGAATTACGAATCGCAAAGACTGTTGCTGGCAGAATCTCGCTTATTTTACAATCCTAGTTGGATCGGATTCATCATTCGGAGGGAAACAAAATCCAGAGTGTGTTCCCACGTACATGCAGAGTATTGGAGCTGGCCAAACAGAGTCCATCGTTTGTACGTCTACCAGACTAGGAAGATACGTGACCGTCATGATCCCCAAGACGGGCGGGACATTGAACTTTTGCGAGTTCGAAGTTTATGGATACAAACGTAAGTTTGGTGTGTGGAAGGAAGGAACGAAGGAACGAAGGAACGAAGGAACGAAGGAACGAAGGAACGAAGGAACGAAGGAACGAAGGAACGAAGGAACGAAGGAACGAAGGAACGAAGGAACGAAGGAACGAAGGAACGAAGGAACGAAGGAACGAAGGAACGAAGGAAGAAAGGAAGGAAGGAAGGAAAGAAGGAAGGAAGGAAGGAAGGAAGGAAGGAAGGAATGAAGGAAGGAAGGAAGGAAGGAAGGAAGGAAGGAAAGAAGGAAAGAAGGAAGGAAGGAAGGAAGGAAGGAAGGAAGGAAGGAAGGAAGGAAGGAAGGAAGGAAGGAAGGAAGGAAGGAAGGAAGGAAGGAAGGAAAGAAAGAAAGAAGGAAAGAAGGAAGGAAGGGTCAAAAGGATGAAAGAAGGATCAGAAGGAAAGAAAGAAAGAAGGAACGAAGGAGACAAAATCGCTATTCTAATTAGTTTTTTGTACCTTAGTCCGTTTTTTAAGTCTTTAATACCTGTGGTCATTTTTAATTGACATTAGAAATGAACGGATTCAGTGTGAAAATGGTTTCGTACGGTGATCCAAAAATCTACGAAGGACTGATTAGTAATTATCTAGTTGAAAATATTGATGACTATTACTATACTCCTGGACATTTTATCAGCACCTTCAACATTACCACAGGTATGTACAGACATTTGCGCAATATAATATCTGTCAATTAGTCGTTATGACCATATCATGTAAGTTTTTCTGTTCATTAATCCACGTGTCCGAAATTCTTCGGTGACTGGCTCATGGCGTTGTTTGAAACCGAGTATCTTGCGAAAGATAACGAAAGCTAACCGAGGGAGGGAAGGAAGGAAGGAAGATAGGAAGGAGGGAAGGAAGGGAGGAAGGAAGGAAGGGAGGAAGGAAGGAAGGAAGGAAGGAAAGAAGGAAGGAGGGAGGAAAGGAAGGGAGGGAGGAAGGGAGGAGGGAGGGAGGGAAACAATGTTAAAGGTAACGAGATTACATCTCGCAGTGGTCACAGCAATATAGCCGCTACGAGCTAATTCAGGCTTCATAGTTTACTGTAATGGAGCCGTTATTATTATTATTATTATTGCTGGCCTGACAGTCACGTCATGCCTAATCTTCTGTGTTTATCTCCGCAGGGATCAATTACGACCTACGACGCTTCGACACCGTGAACGACGAGAACGGTGGTACCAAATTACGTCTTTATATCGAAGGTTTACCTATGGAAGTGTTTTTCTTGGTGCAGGTGAATGAAGGTGGTCATAATTACTACCACCCAGCAATCCCTATACTCGAATCCTCGAGCGGGGCCACTATACCAAGTCAACTGACGGAGCATGATTCGTGGTCGTTACTAGGTTACAAAGGACGAATACCCAACCCCCCATGGAGGGTCTCTCTGATAACGAGCAATGGACCTGCTATCATCCAGACTGTCGTGCCGAGACTAAAAGGTATAGCGTACATTGGCCCATAAGTATCACAGCCAAAGATTTTAAAAACAGACTATAGTTTAATTAATCAGTCTAAAATGCAATGTGTGGAAGGTCTAACGTTACAAATTATATATAATTCTATAGAAAGATAGATAGAAAACTTTATTTAAACACGCTGATCCCGTCAACCGAAGTTGATTTCCACGAGAGGCGTGTACAAAAGAAGTGTAGAAATATAGTATTTAAAAACTATTTACAAAATATATGATATTAAATAAATTAGTAACGTAATCAACTGGTAGTAATCTATTTACAGGTACATCTATTTACATTTACTATCAATGTGAGTAGCGATTTTCTTTCGAAAGGAAGAAAGGGATTTGCTATGCCTAATTTATTTTGGAATAGAATGTCAAAGGTATGCTCCGTCATACATGAAACTATTTTTCATATTATTAGTACGCGGTTGTCGTAAACAAAGACTACTTGAAGGTTCCGAAGATTATAGTTTGTCATCTTACCTTTATATGTGAAAAGATTAGTGAGTGACTCAGGGCCCATTTTATTTAATAATGTGTACATCATTTTTGCTTGAGCTTTCTTCCTTTCTGTTTTAAGTGGCTCCCAGCCCAAAACTTGTAAAGCAACAGAATGATCCATGTCATTGCTCATATATTCGTGATAATTCGAGCAGCTCTATTTTGGAAGACCAAACAAAATAGATGAAACAAAACAGATGCTAAACTTTATCCATATACTTTATATTCTAAACAAAATAGATGCTAAGCTTTATCCATATACATTATGGCAACCATTCAATTAACTTTTCTCGTCATTTCAGCCCCACCTAACCCACCTATAGATGTCATGATTGTGGATCTCACTGAATCGTCCATCACTGTGTCATGGTCTCGACCTCTTGGCATCTTCACTCAGGACGTAATGCCCCTGAACTACACGGTTTGCCATGGAAAGACTGGCGAAGCGGCTTCCACTTGTAGTAATCTCGACAACGAACTCTCTTACACAGTCACGGGATTGATCATCCAAACTGGCTACACCGTAACCGCAAGAGCTATATCTTACGGTGGTGTTGGACCTTCTGCGTCCATCGATGGGACCACGATGGAAAAAGGTTTGTGCTTAGAAATACTTTCAACGAAATAACGAACATAAGTTAGCTAGTTTCTACTAAAACAATTCGCGATTATTCGCTCTTAATTCTTAATACATGCATATATTATGGGTAAAGGCTGATGATCTCTCTCTCTCTTTTCGTGTTTTCCAGATGGTCATATAATGTACGCGGAACTCGTCTCACGTATTGAAGAAGACGCTCTCTATCGTACTGATGACAAACTTTACTCCAGTATCACAATTAAAGACCAACAGCAACAGTTCGGAACCCACGGACATCACTTCGTCATCCTTGATGCAAAAACAGGTACCAATGGCCTATTGAGATTACACTGTGTATTTTATACTTTAGATAACACACATGTAAGAGCATCGAGACACTGTATAATACGTTTTACGAACTGTACATTATTATTATTATTATAAAATATAAAAGCCTAGGGTTGTCATGCAAGGGTCCACGGACAGAAGAAAGCTGACGTGTGTTCTCACTCCGATCTGTCACGTAAATCTAGGTGTGCAGACGTCTCAGATGTCTTTTGATACGCACAATGATGCAGAATCTGGAAATAAAATGGCTCAATTTCTATCAGGAATACCAGATAAGAGGATCATCTTGATGGTGGTGTATTATCAAGGACACGACTATTACAACGACAGCGCCACTACTCTGTCCACCATTTGTCCACACGCGCCATCCAGTTATTCATCCCGACAGTCTTGGAGTATGATATGTTTGAAAGGGTTCGGAGTTATGCCCTGGATGAAGTCAAATATCTCCAGCGCACTTGAGGGAGCGGCTACGGTGAAGAGTCATATTTTGCTACCAAAAGGTATATTAAAATAATTAATAATTATTGAGGTATAGTCAAACACAATACTCATTATTTGTCAGTGGCGAGTAGATCAATTATTTTCAAATGCCAAGTTTAATCTGACTTGTATTAAAACAAAGTAAGCAGTTTGTGATGAATTTAATGTGGATGATTTTCTGTTGTTGCTTTTCTTCAGAACTTCAAGTTGCGCCTGTAATAAACAACATCGTAGCATCAGGCCCGCGATCTTTGGAAATTCAATTGTCACCGCCTGCTACAGACAGCTACACCGGAGACCTTGTGGCTTTTCAGATATGCTACCAGGAGTCCCACATCACTGGAGATAACTGCTCTATGGTGACTGTTGATGGTGGACTCGTTCAGGCCTTGGTGAATAACTTGCATCCTTTTCAAGGTTACGACATTAAGATGAGAGGTGTAGTTGCCATGGGATATGGACCTTTCTCAAACACTATGAGCCAATCTACGCTGCAAGCAGGTAAAGTTGAGTGTCCGCGATCCAGCTAAGACAGCGGAAGTACCAACGGGTCAGGCCCTCCGGGGAAAGTCTTGGTACGTCAGAAATCCTGGAAAACTACACAATTAGAACAGAAAATAATTTATTCCGTATGTTCACTGACCCCTCATTTATAATACCCTACATAGCGTCAATTAATGCTAACATTAGATGATCTTTGTCGCCTTACATGAGAATGGGTATTAGTTTCTTCTAATCTTTTTACAGTAGTTTGAGAGAAATATTGGCTTTGTTAAATTGAAGGCCGCCATTTTTGTTGTGATTGCGCGCGAATGCCCGGTCGCTCCCATTAATTTTTGACGTCATTGAGTGATAGAAACACTATGAAAAGAAATTCTTCACAATAGCGTGAATAGAACTCCTTCACAATAAACTAAAATCACGGTATTGTCATGCTATTGTGAAGGGCTTCTTTATATAGCGATTCTATGGGCCATTCCCATTATGGGCCAGTGAGTCAGAAAATTGTAAAATATTATTGAAATTATTATTAATTTAACAGAACCTTCCGCTGGTCCAACGAGCGTAACAATCTTTGGTGTTGACAGTTCCACGATCTTCCTAGTTTGGTCACCACCAGATGTGTCACACAGGAATGGAGTTATTCTGCAATACAGTATTTGCTACCAAGAAGAGCCTCAAGCTGGCAGCACGTCTTGTGATACGACCAGCCAAACATCATATACTAATGGTGGATTTAAACCGTACACACTTTATAAATTTGAACTCAAAGCTGCCACAGCTGTTGGTTTTGGTCCTGCAACTATTACCTTTTACAGAACTTCTCAAGCGGGTGAGTGATGTCAAGATGTATTTGAGTCGCGTACGTAGAGCTATGGTCGAGCTGGCTTAGCTGAAACATTCATTTGCTTCCTCACTAGCTCCTGACGGTCCTCCAACTGTAGCTCGTGTCACTCACGTGAATTCAACAAGTGTAACGTTAGCATGGCTACCCCCTAGTCCAGAGCAGCGCAATGGTATAATTCAAAACTACAAAATCTGCGTCCGAACATCACTTGGTCCCTGTGAAATGACAGTTTGGTCAGTTAGTAATCAGACGGAGTACACAGTAACAAGTCTAAAGCCTTACATCATGTACAACTTTAGTATATCTGCTGCCACTGTGGCTGGTGTTGGTCCATCTGTTGTTCTACTCAACAGAACATCACAGACAGGTTAGTACAGCAATGCAGTTTAAATGTTGATAGTCCAATATAAATTATTTATAAATATCCTCATTTATCCCTGAGTTATAATGTACGTTTTACGGCTACGCAGGTTGGACATGCAGTGTAAACTAAATAAGGTTGAATAAAATTCAATTTCGACCCTTTGTCGGTCTCTTCAGCAGGGATTTGGAATGGGGAAGTTGCTGTTTTTTAGTCAGAAGATGAATAATATTAAGCGAAATATACAAAATATATGTAAGAGAAGGTCATGTAACTGATTAGTTTTGGGTAGATGGAATTTGAACACTTTCTATTTATTCACTTCTCAACAGCGTCGTTTTTTCATTATTTCGTTCGTTAGTTCCCAGGTTCTCTGTTAATAAAGTCGCAAAATATATTTCTGAGTGTTCTGCGCATCGATTTCAAGAGCATAAATATTCGGGATAAACTAAATTTCTACTGGTCATTCTTCTTAATTTACGGAATACTTCATAATCTTTTTATCGCAGAGCCCTCTGCTCCACCGAATAGTCTCTCGTTGGTGAACGTTGACGAATCTCGTATCACCGTCACGTGGTCACCACCAGCTACGTCACAGTTGAATGGTATACTCACTCAGTATTCAGTATGCATCAAACCTGAGTTAGACATTGCTTGCCAACAACAGGACAATGTACCTGTTTCTCAAATATCGTATGTGTTTAGTGGCTTAGCACCTTACAGTAACTACACCATCTTGGTCAGTGCTGGTACAGTGGTTGGATTTGGTCCAAACGCTACCTTCGCTCAAAGGACCTCTCCTTCGGGTAAGGAACTGATTATGTATTTTTATTATGATATGGAAATACAATGAATTTATCAAACTTTGATATCAAATTTGCAACATCTACGTCTATGTATACCATAGCTCCGGATGGTCCTCCAATTGACCCACGTGTCACCCACGTGAACTCAACGAGTGTAACGTTGGCATGGCTGCCACCAAGTCCAGAGCTGCACAATGGCATTATCGAAAACTATAAAATCTGCATCCGAATATTCAGTACATCAGATGGTCCCTGTGAAATGACAGCGTGGTCTGGCAATCAGATGGGGTACACAGTAACAAGTCTAAAGCCTTACATCATGTACAACTTTAGTATATCTGCTGCCACTGTGGCTGGTGTTGGTCCATCTGTTGTTCTACTCAATAGAACATCACAGACAGGTTGGTGCAGTTTCATTAAATGTTGATTCAATATAAATAACTTACATAACTCCATTTTAGTGACATAGCCAAATCAGGAAAATCCGAGTGGGAAGAACTTGTAAAATATATACCTATTTTCGATCATTTCGTACATTATTCTCTTCGTACGTCAGTTGCCACCACTATTACCATTGTTAATTTTATTGCAGAGCCCTCAGGACCACCAACTAGTTTCTCATTAGTGGATGTTAAGGAATCTCGTATCACCGTCATGTGGTCACCACCAATTACGTCACAGTTGAACGGCATTCTAACTGGATATTCAGTATGCATCAAACCTGAGTCAGACATTGCTTGCCAACACCAGGTTACCGTACCAGTTTCCCAAACATCGTATGTGTTTAGTAGCTTAGCACCTTACAGCAACTACACCATCCTGGTCAGTGCTGGTACCGTGGTTGGGTTTGGTCCAAACGCTACCTTCACTCAAAGGACCTCTCCCTCAGGTATGAACCTGGTTATGTGTTTTTATCATGATATGCAAGCAATCTTGTTGTTATAAATTTGCCTATTATTTTTAAAAACAAAACAAAACAATAGAAAGCTTGTAAACAATTGCGGATTGATACATCGATACAAGATAACAAACAGAAGTTTGTTTCTACTAAAACAATTAGTTTATTATCTCTTAATTTATACGAGGAGATAGTTAACTTGGATTCAATAGGTTCGATAATTTCTTTCGTAAGTTCTTAGCTTCTCTGTTGCAAAGTTCACAAAATACATTTCTGATATTCAGGGCACCGATTTTACAAGCATAAACGTTCGGGATAAATGACATTTCTCCTGGTCATTCTTCTTTACTAAATATAATTTATATTATTTTTATCGCAGAGCCCTCAGGTCCACCAACTAGTCTCTCACTGGTCGACGTTAAAGAATCTCATATGACCGTCACGTGGTCAGCGCCAGTTACGTCACAATTGAATGGTATTCTCACTCGATATTCAGTATGCATCAAACCTGAGTCAGACATTGCTTGCCAACACCAAGACACCGTACCAGTTTCCCAAACATCGTATGTGTTTAGTGGCTTAGCACCTTACACCAACTACACCATCTTGGTCAGTGCTGGTACAGTGGTTGGATTTGGTCCAAACGCAATCTTCACTCAAAGGACCTCACCTTCAGGTATTGAACAGGCTGTGTTTTTATTATAATATGCAAACAGTTTTCTTATCAGAAATGACGTATTATTTTCAAAAATGCACATGAGAGGTTTTGATTCTTACGGTGGTATGTCTATGTATACATTAGTTTATGAATTTTCTTTGCTTCTACCATAGCTCCGGATGGTCCTCCAATTGAACCACGTGTCACCCACGTGAACTCAACAAGTGTAACGTTGGCATGGCTACCTCCAAGTCCAGAGCAGCGCAATGGCATCATTGAAAACTACAAAATATGCATCCGAATATTCAGTATATCACCTGGTCCCTGTGAAATGATAACGTGGTCTGGTAGTCAGACGGAGTACACGGTCACAAGTCTAAAACCTTACATCATGTACAACTTTAGTATATCTGCTGCCACTGTGGCTGGTGTTGGACCATCTGTTGTTCTACTCAATAGAACATTACAGACAGGTTTGTACAGTTTAAATATTAATTGTTGAGTCCTCATTCTAAATAACTTACGTAACTCCATTTCAGTGACGAAGACAAACTAGGAGATGAACTTGTAAAATATAAACTCATTTTACGATCATTTCGTACATTAGTTTCTTCGTACGTCAGTTGCTACTACTATTACCATTGTTAATTTTATTGCAGAGCCCTCAGGACCACCAACTAGTCTCTCATTGGTGGATGTTAAGGAATCTCGTATCACCGTTACGTGGTCACCACCAATTATGTCACAATTGAATGGTATTCTCACGCAATATACAGTATGCATCAAACCTGAGTCCGACATTACTTGCCAACACCAGGACACTGTACCAGTTTCCCAAACGTCGTATGTGTTCAGTAGCTTAGCACCTTACATCAACTACACCATCTTGGTCAGTGCTGGTACCGCGGTTGGATTTGGTCCAAACGCAATCTTTACTCAAAGGACCTCACCCTCAGGTACGGAACTGGTTATGCGTTTTAATGATGATATGCTAGCAGTGTTATTGTCACAAATGTATGTATTAATATGATATATTTTAATAGAACCTTCCGCTGGTCCCTCCAACGTAAAATTCCCTAGTGTTGACAGTTACTCGATCATCCTAGCTTGGTCATCACCAGATGTGCAACATAGGAATGGAATTATTCTGCAATACAGTATTTGTTACCAAGAAGAGTCTCAAGGAAGTACGCCTTGTGATACGACCTCAGTACTCCCGGCTAACAAAACATCATATACTATTAATGGGTTAAAACCTTACAGACGTTATAAGTTTGAACTCAAAGCTGCCACAGTTGTTGGTTTTGGTCCTGCAACAATTGCCTTTTACAGGACGTCTCTAGCAGGTGACTATCAGGTTACGTTGAGATTTTATTGAATCGTGTGGCGTTATATCTATTTTATTTATATGCTGCATTGATCTTCCATAGCTCCGGATGGTCCCCCAATTGAACCGCGTGCCACTCACGTAAGTTCAACGAGTGTAACGTTGGCATGGCTACCCCCAAGTCCAGAGCAGCGCAATGGTATCATTCAAAACTACAAAATCTGCATCCGAACATCATTTGGTCCCTGTGAAATGACAGTCTGGTCAGTTGGTAATCAGACGGAGTACACAGTAACGAGTCTAAAACCTTATATCATGTACAACTTTAGTATATCTGCTGCCACTGTAGCTGGTGTTGGTCCATCTGTTGTTCTACTCAACAGAACATCACAGACAGGTTGGTTGGTGCAGTTTGATTTAATGTTAATTAGATTATAAATAACTTACGTAACTCAGTATCTCACCAAAAGGTCCGGAAAAGCTGAATTTAAAAATCAGTTCATAACTTCCCACCTTTTAGCTTGTTTCTTTCTGGATTATTTTCAACAGAAGTCAACAATATATTTCTGCATGTTAGAATCGATTTTAAGGGTTTATGCTTACACAATCAACGACATTTGTTCTTGTGATTCTTCTGCAGTACTGAATATTTTATAATCCTTTTATTACAGAGCCCTCAGGTCCACCAACTAGTCTCTCATTGGTGGATGTTAAAGATACCCATATCACCGTCATGTGGTTACCACCAGTTACGTCACAATTGAATGGTATTCTCACTCAATATTCAGTATGTATTAAACCTGAGTCAGACATTGCTTGTCAACACCAGGACACCGTACCAGTTTCCCAAACATCGTATGTGTTTAGTAGCTTAGCACCTTACAGCAACTATACCATTCTGGTCAGTGCTGGTACAGTGGTTGGATTTGGTCCAAACGCTGTCTTCACTCAAAGGACCTCTCCTTCAGGTTAGCAACAGGTTGTGTTCTTATCGTAATATACAAATAGGTTTGTTATCAGAAACTCACGTATCATTTTCAAATATGAACATGAGCGGTTTTGATACTTACGGTGGTATGTCTATGTATACATTAGTTTATAAATTTTATTTGCTTCTACCATAGCTCCGGATGGTCCTCCAATTGAACTACGCGTCACCCAAGTCGGCTCAACGAGTGTAACGTTGTCATGGCTACCCCCAAGTAAAGAGCGACGCAATGGCATCATTGAAAACTATAAAATCTGTATCCGAATATACAGTACATCACCTGGTCCATGTGAAATGACAGCGTGGTCTGGCAATCAGATGGGGTACACAGTAACTAGTCTAAAACCTTACATCATGTACAACTTTAGTATATCTGCTGCCACTGTGGCTGGTGTTGGTCCATCTGTTGTTCTACTCAATAGAACATTACAGACAGGTTGGTACTGTTTAAATATTAATTATTGAATCTTCATTATAAATAACTTAGGTAACTCCATTTCAGTGACGAAGACAAACTAGGAGATCCAAGTGGGAAGAACATGTTATAAATTATAAATTATTTTTTGATGATTTCGTACTATTACTTTATCATCTTTACATTGCAGAGCCCTCAGGTCCACCAACTAGTCTCTCATTGGTGGATATTAACCAAACCCATATTACCGTCACGTGGTCACCACCAATTACGTCACAGTTGAATGGTATTCTAACTGAATATGCAGTATGCATCAAACCCAAGTCAGACATTGCTTGCCAACACCAAGACACCGTACCAGTTTCCCAAACGTCGTATGTGTTTAGTAGCTTAGCACCTTACAGTAACTACACCATCCTGATCAATGCTGGTACAGTGGTTGGATTTGGTCCAAACGCTATCTTCACTCAAAGGACCTCTCCCTCACGTAAGGAACTGGTTTTGCTTTTTTATGTTGATATGCTAGCAGTGTTATTGTTATAAATTTATGTATTAATATAATATATTTTAATAGAACCTTCCGCTGGTCCCTCCAACATAACATTCCCTGGTGTTGACAGTTCCACGATCCTCCTGGCTTGGTCACCACCAGATGAACAATACAGAAATGGGATTATTCTGCAATACAGTATTTGCTACCAAGAAGAGCCTCAAGGGAGCACTCCTTGTGATAAGACCTCAGTACTTCCTGCTAGCCAAACTTCATATACTATTAATGGGTTAAAACCGTACACGCGTTATAAGTTTAAACTCAAAGCAGCCACAGTTGTTGGTTTTGGTCCTGCAACTATTGCTTATTACAGAACTTCTCTAGCACGTGAGTGACGGATTACATTGGGATTTTACTGAGTCGTGTAGCGTTATCTATTTTATTTATAATATGTTGCATTGACCATTGACAATTACATATTACATATATATGGTTGTTTACCTACCTACCTACCTACCTACCTACCTATCTACCTACCTACCTACCTACCTACCTACCTACCTACCTACCTACCTACCTACCTACCTACTTACCTACCTACCTACCTACCTACCTACCTACCTACCTACCTACCTACTTACCTACCTACCTACCTATCTACTTACCTACCTACCTGCCTACCTACCTACCTACTTACCTACCTACCTACCTACCTACCTACCTACCTACTTACCTACCTACCTACCGACCTACCTACCTACCTACCTACTTACCTACCTACCTACCTACCTACCAACCTACCTACTTACCTACCTACCTACCTATCTACTTACCTACCTATCTGCCTACTATCCCTGTGGGTATGTATGTATACGTAACATTTTATTATATGATTAACCGAAACATTTGATTTGATTCTTCCATAGCTCCGGATGGTCCTCCAATTGAACCACGTGCCACTCACGTGAATTCAACGAGTGTAACGTTGGCATGGCTACCCCCTAGTCCAGAACAGCGCAATGGTATTATTCAAAAATACAAAATCTGCATCAGAACATCACCTGGTCCCTTTCAAATGACAGTGTGGTCAGTTGCCAATCAAACGGAGTACACAGTAACGAGTCTAAAACCTTACACCATGTACAACTTTAGTATATCTGCTGCCACTGTGGCTGGTGTTGGTCCATCTGTTGTTCTACTCAATAGAACATCACAGACAGGTTGGTGCGGCAATGCAGTTTAAATGTTGATAGTCAAATATTAGTTATAATGTACGTTATTTGACTACGCAATTGGACATGCAGTGTAAACTAAATAAGGTTAAATAAAATTTAGAAAAATAATCAATTGACGCGCAACATTGTATTGTGTATAGCATTTATTGGGACAAAACTCTGTTGTGATGTATATTTCGACCCTTTGTTGGTCTCATCAGCAGGGATTTGGAATGGGGAAGTTGCTGTCTTTTAGTCAAAAGATGAATAATATTAAGCGAAATATACAAAATATATGTAAGAGAAGGTCATGTAACTGATTAGTTTTGGGTAGATGGAATTTGAACACTTTTGTTTACTCTCTCCTAAACAACGTTGTTTTTTTATTATTTCGTTCGTTAGTTCCCAGGTTCTCTGTTGATAAAGTCCCAAAATATATATCTGAGTGTCCTGCGCATCGATTTCAAGAGCATAAACTTTCGCGATAAACAAAATTTCCACTGGTAATTTTTCTTTACTGAATACTTTATAATCCTTTTATTACAGAGCCCTCAGGTCCACCAGCTAGTCTCTCATTGGTGGATGTTAAGGAATCTCGTATCACCGTCACGTGGTCACCACCAATTACGTCACAGTTGAACGGCATTCTAACTGGATATTCAGTATGCATCAAACCTGAGTCAGACATTGCTTGCCAACACCAGGACACCGTACCAGTTTCCCAAACATCGTATGTGTTTAGTGGTTTAGCACCTTACATCAACTACACCATCCTGGTCAGTGCTGGTACAGTGGTTGGGTTTGGTCCAAACGCTGTCTTCACTCAAAGGACCTCTCCTTCAGGTAAGATACAGGTTGTGTTTTTATTGTAATCAGATTCAAATCGTTTTCTTATCAGAAATTGACATCTTATTTTCAAAAAATGCACTGTTTATGAATTTTATTTGCTTCTTCCATAGCACCGGATGGTCCTCCAATTGAGCCACGTGTCACCCACGTCGGCTCAACAAGTGTAACGTTTTCATGGCTACCACCAAGTCCAGAGCAGCGCAATGGCATCATCGAAAACTACAAAATCTGCATCCGAATATTCAGTACATCACCTGGTCCATGTGAAATGACAGCGTGGTCTGGCAGTCAGACGGAGTACACAGTAACTAGTCTAAAACCTTACATCATGTACAACTTTAGCATATCTGCTGCCACTGTGGCTGGCGTTGGTCCATCTGTTGTTCTAGTCAATAGAACATTACAAACAGGTTGGTACTGTTCAAAAATATCAGTAATTATTGAATCTTCATTATAAATAACTTAGGTAACTCCATTTTAGTGACAAAGACAAACTAGGAGATCCGAGTGGGAAGAACACGTAAATTATAAAATTATTTTTCGATGATTTCGTACTATTACTTTATCATCTTTACATCGCAGAGCCCTCAGGTCCACCAACTAGTCTCTCATTGGTGGATGTTAATCAAACCCATATTACCGTCACGTGGTCACCACCAATTACGTCACAATTGAATGGTATTCTCACTCTATATTCTGTATGTATCAAACCCGAGTCAGACATTGCTTGCCAACACCAGGATACCGTACCAGTTTCCCAAACATCGTATCTGTTTAGTGGCTTAGCACCTTACAACAACTACACCATACTGATCAATGCTGGTACCGTGGTTGGATTTGGTCCAAACGCAATCTTCACTCAAATGACCTCACCCTCAGGTACAGATCTGGTTGTGCATTTTGATGATGATATACAAACAGTGTTGTTGTCATACATTAATATAATATTCAAAGCATGATTATTTTAATAGAACCTTCCGCTGGTCCCTCCAACGTAATATTCCCTGGTGTTGACAGTTCCTCGATCCTCCTGGCTTGGTCTTCACCAGATGTGCAATACAGAAATGGAATTATTCTGCAATACAGTATTTGTTACCAAGAAGAGCCTCAAGGGAGCACTGCTTGTGATAAGACCTCAGTACTTCCTGCCAGCCAAACATCATATACCACTAATGTGTTAAAACCGTACACGCGTTATAAGTTTGAACTCAAAGCAGCCACAGTTGTTGGTTTTGGTCCTGCAACTATTGCTTATTACAGAACTTCTCTAGCACGTGAGTGACGGATTACGTTGAGATTTTCCTGAGTCGTGTAGCGTTTTCTATTTTATTTATAATATGTTGCATTGACCATTGACAATTACATATTACATATATATGGTTGTTTACCTACCTACCTACCTACCTACCTACCTACCTACCTACCTACCTACCTACCTACCTACCTACCTACCTACCTACCTACCTACCTACCTACCTACCTACCTACCTACCTACCTACCTACCTACCTACCTACCTACCTACCTACTTACCTACCTACCTGCCTACTATCCCTGTGGGTAAGTATGTATACGTAATATTTTATTATATGATTAAACGAAAAATTTGATTTGATTCTTCCATAGCTCCGGATGGTCCCCCAATTGAACCACGTGCCACTCACGTGAATTCAACGAGTGTAACGTTGGCATGGCTACCCCCTAGTCCAGAACAGCGCAATGGTATCATTCAAAACTACAAAATCTGCATCCAAACATCACTTGGCCCCTGTGAAATGATAGTCTGGTCAGTTGGTAATCAGACGGAATACACAGTAAAGAGTCTAAAACCTTACACCATGTACAACTTTAGTATATCTGCTGCCACTGTGGCTGGTGTTGGTCCATCTGTTGTTCTACTCAATAGAACATCACAGACAGGTTGGTGCGGCAACGCAGTTTAAATGTTGATAGTCCAATATTAGTTATAATGTACGTTATTTGACTACGCAGGTTGGACATGCAGTGTAACTAAATAAGGTTAAATAAAATTTAGAAAAAGAATCAATGACGCGCAACATTGTATTGTGTATAGCATTTCTTGGGACAAAACTCTGTTGTGAAGTACATTTCGACCCTTTGTTGGTCTCATCAGCAGGGGTTTGTTATGGGGAAGTGGCTCTCTTTTAGTCAGAAGATGAATAATATTAAGCGATATATACAAAATATATGTAAGGGAAGGTAATGTAAGTGATTAGTTTTGGGTAGATGGAATTTGAACACTTTTTGTTTACTCTCCTCAACAACGTTGTTTTTTATTATTTCGTTCGTTAGTTCCCAGGTTCTCTGTTATACAAAAGTCCCAAAATATATATCTGAGTGTCCTGCGCATCGATTTCAAGAGCATAAACTTTCGCGATAAACAAAATTTCTACTGGTAATTTTTCTTTACTGAATACTTTATAATCCTTTTATTACAGAGCCCTCAGGTCCACCAACTAGTCTCTCATTGGTGGATGTTAACGATACCGACATAATCGTCACGTGGTTACCACCAGTTACGTCACAATTGAATGGTATTCTCACTCGATATTCAGTGTGCATCAAACCTGAGTCAGACATTGCTTGCCAACAACAGGATACCATACTATTTTCGCAAACATCGTATGTATTTAGTGGCCTAGCACCTTACATCAACTACACCATCCTGGTCAGTGCTGGTACAGTGGTTGGATTTGGTCCAAACGCTGTCATCACTCAAAGGACCTCTCCTTCAGGTAAGATACAGGTTGTGTTTTTATTGTAATCAGATTGAAATAGTTTTCTTATCAGAAATTGACGTCTTATATTAAAAAAATGCACTGTTTATGAATTTTATTTTCTTCTTCCATAGCACCGGATGGTCCTCCAATTGACCCACGTGTCACCCACGTCGGCTCAACGAATGTAACGTTATCATGGCTACCACCAAGTCCAGAGCAACGCAACGGCATCATTGAAAACTACAAAATCTGCATCCGAATTTTCAGTATATCACCTGGTCCCTGTGAAATGACAGCGTGGTCTGGCAGTCAGACGGGGTACACAGTAACGAGTCTAAAGCCTTATGTAATGTACAACTTTAGTATATCTGCTACCACTGTGGCTGGTGTTGGTCCATCTGTTGTTCTACTCAATAGAACATTACAGACAGGTCAGTGCAGTTTAAATATTAATTGTAGAATCCTCATTATAAATAACTTAAGTAGGAGATCCTAGTGGGAAGAACTTGTAAAATATAAACTTATTTTTCGATCATTTTGGTACATTAGTTTGTGCGTATATCAGTTACTACCACTATTACTTTATAGAGCCCTCAGGTCCACCAACTAATCTCTCATCGGTGGATGTTAACCAAACATATATCACCATCACGTGGTCAGCACCAGTTACGTCACAGGTGAATGGTATTCTAACTGGACATTCAGTATGCATCAAACTTGAGTCAGACATTGCTTGCCAACACCAGGACACCGTACTAGTTTCCCAAACGTCGTATGTGTTTAGTAGCTTAGCACCTTACATCAACTACACCATCCTGGTCAGTGCTGGTACCGTGGTTGGATTTGGTCCAAAGGCAATCATTACTCAAATGACCTCACCCTCAGGTACGGACCTGGTTATGCGTTTTAATGATGATATGCTAGCAGTGTTGTTGTCATAAATTTATGTGTTCAAATTATGATAATTTTAATAGAACCTTCCGCTGGTCCCTCCAACGTAACATTCCCTAGTGTTGACAGTTCCTCAATCCTCCTGGCTTGGTCATCACCAGATGTGCAATATAGAAATGGAATTATTCTGCAATACAGTGTCTGTTATCAAGAAGAGTCTCAAGGCAACACGTCTTGTAATCAGCCCTCAGTACTTCCTGCCAACCAAACTTCATATACTATTAATGGGTTAAAACCGTACACACTTTATAAGTTTGAACTCAAAGCAGCCACAGTTGTTGGTTTTGGTCCTGCAACTGTTATCTATTACAGGACTTCTCTAGCACGTGAGTGACGGATTACGTTGAGATTTTATTGAGTTGTATTTATACGCTGCATTGACTACTGACTACTCACAATTACATGTTGACTGCCTGTTTAGATACCAGCTACCTTCCTGTACATAATTATCTACCCACCTACCTACCTACTTATATACCTACCTACCTACCTACCTACCTATCTATCTGTCTACCTACCAATTGTATTATAATATGATTAACTGAAAAATTTGATTTGATTCTTCTATAGCCCCGGATGGTCCTCCAATTGAACCACGTGCCACTCACGTGAATTCAACAAGTGTAACGTTGGCATGGCTACCCCCAAGACCAGAACAGCGCAATGGTATCATTCAAAACTACAAAATCTGCATCCGAACATCGCTTGGTCCCTGTGAGATGACAGTCTGGTCAGTTGGCAATCAGACGGAGTACACAGTAATGAGTCTAAAGCCTTACACCATGTACAACTTTAGTATATCTGCTGCCACTGTGGCTGGTGTTGGTCCATCTGTTGTTCTAGTCAATGGAACATTACAGACAGGTTGGAGCAGTTTGATTTAATTCGATTATAAATAACTTACGTAACTTCATCAAAAAGGCCCGGGAAAGCTGAATTTAAAAATCAGTTTATAACTTCCCACTTTTCATTTTTTGTTTTCGATTGTTTAGCTCGTTTCGTTCTGGATTATTTTCACAAAAGTCAACAATATATTTCTGCATCTTAGCATCGATTTTAAGAGCTTAGGCTTGCGGAATAAACAACATTTCTTCTTGTGATTCGTCTGCAATACTGAATACTTTATAATCCTTTTATTGTAGAGCCCTCAGGTCCACCAACTAGTCTTTCGTTGGTGAATATTAACCAAACTCATATCACGGTGACGTGGTCACCACCAATTACGTCACAGTGGAACGGTATTCTCACTCAATATTCAGTATGTATCAAAGCTGAGTCCGACATTGCTTGCCAATACCAAGACACCGTACCAGTTTCCCAAACATCATATGTGTTTCGTGGCTTAGCACCTTACATCAACTACACCATCCTGGTCAGTGCTGGTACAGTCGTTGGATTTGGTCCAGATGCTGTCTTCACCCAAAAGACCCCTCCTTCCGGTATGTTATGTGTTCTTATCTTGACATGCAAATAGTTCGGTAATTAGAAACACAGGACGAAATTTAAGATTTAAGTTAAATTAAAGCTTAACTAAAGACCAATTAGCGAACCATTTAGGGTAGATTTAAGGCCTAACTTTAAGACACTTAGCGAACCATTTAAGGAACGTTAGTAAACCATTAATGGGTATTTAAGCGCTTAAATGTCCTTAAATACCACTTAAAGTTAAATGATTAACTTTAAGAAGATTTAAGATCACCTTAAAGGTATTTAAATTTTAAATTTCGTCCTGTGAAATTGGCGCACTAGTTTAAAAAACAGCACAAGATCTTTGATTTCACCTTCCTTCATCAAGTGAGTTACGCACTTTGGAAACTAATAAAAGGTTACAATAGTATATGGTGAGATGCTTTTTTTTCGTGCTGGAATGTATCATTATTATTACTTTAATATTTCCCCATATTCTTACAATTCGTAATTTAACTTAGTCTTGTCTGTTCTTAGAACTATTTAAATGTTATTTACCTACTTATCTACCTCCGTAGTCCTTACCTACCTACCACTACATGCAAACATGCACAAACAGAAACATGTAGGTAAGTTTGTATTAGCGATATTGTATTGTATTCATTAACTGAACATTTTTATATGCTTCCTCACCAGCTCCTGGTGGTCCTCCAATTGAACCACGTGTCACCCACGTGAACTCAACGAGTGTAACGTTGTCATGGCTACCACCAAGTCCAGAGAAGCGCAACGGTATCATTAAAAACTACAAAATCTGCATCCGAATATTCAATATATCACTTGGTCCCTGTGAAATGACAGCGTGGTCTGGTAGTCACACGGAGTACATGGTAACGAGTCTAAAGCCTTACATCATGTACAACTTTAGTATATCTGCTGCCACTGTGATTGGTGTTGGTCCATCTGTTGTTCTAGTCAATAGAACCTCACAGACAGGTTTGTACAGGAATTTTAAAGTATATTTCGTCCTTTTGTTGGTCTCTTCAGCAGGGGTTTGGAATTGGAGGTCGATAATTTCTTGATATTCTAAGCATCGATTTCAAGAACATAAACTTTCGGTATAAATGACATTTCCCTTGATGATTCTTCTGTACTGAATTTTAAAATATTTTCATTGCAGAGCCCTCAGGTCCACCAACTAGTCTCTCATTGGTGGATATTAACCAAACCCATATCACCATCACGTGGTCACCACCAGTTACGTCACAGTTGAATGGCATTGTAACTCGATATTCAATATGCATCAAACCTGAGTCAGACATCGCTTGCCAATACCAGGACACCGTACCAGATTCTCAAACATCGTATGCGTTTAATGGTTTAGCACCTTACATCAAGTACACCATCCTGGTCAGTGCTGGTACCGTGGTTGGATTTGGTCCAGATGCTGTCTTCACTCAAAGGACCTCTCCCTCAGGTATGGTATGGATATGCGTTTTAATGATGATATGCAATCCGTGTTGTTGTCACGAATTTGTTAGTGATTAACTCGTATTATGTGAAGCAATCTTTAACTACATTTAGTTGAAACGTGGTAGCGATTTAAAGCATGTTCTGCAATATTCAATAATAATAATAATAATAATATTGATCTTTAATATTATTCATATTGTTTATTATTTTAACAGAACCTTCCGCTGGTCCATCGAACGTAACAATTCCTCCTGTAAATGGTTTCTCGATCCTCCTAGTGTGGTCATCACCAGATGAACAATACAGAAATGGAATTATTCTGCAATACAGTGTTTGTTACCAAGAAGAGTCTCAAGGAAGTACTCCTTGTAATAAGACCTCAGTACTTCCTGCCAGTCAAACATCATACACTACTAAAAAGTTAAAACCGTACACGCGTTATAAGTTCGAACTCAAAGCTGCCACAGTTGTTGGTTTTGGTCCTGCAACTATTGCCTATTACAATACGACTCAAGCGGGTGAGTATCAGGTTACGAGTGACACAAAGGCTTCTGTCTATGTCATTATCAGTGGATATGACCTTAGTCCTGGATATAACATAAATAAGAGATAGAAGAGAACTCCAATATGTTGAAAAATACTTAAGATGACCACCACTGAGGTCGTCGACTCTGAAGATGACCGCCGCTGAGGCCGTCGAAACGTCAGTCACCAACAATAGTCTTTCTCAAGACTACAACAACTTGGACGATCTACTTCACACATCTAATACTTACGTATTTCCATAAACGATGTGTCGGACGATGCGCCCTTCTTCATGCCCATCTTTCCAGCCCTCGTAGGCGAGATCCCGGGTAGTCGAGATCTCGCCTAGGAGAGCTGGCCCTCCTTTCATATAAACGAAAACAAATTTTACATATGGTTAGACTGAGAGGCGGGATCTCTATAAAGAGGGCTAGCCCTACCAAGAGGGCTAGCTCTACCAACACCTCCTTAGTTTCTCTGTTAGCAAAGTCACAAAATATATTTTTGCATGTCTGCAATGATCTCAAGAGCACAAATGTTCTGAATAAATTACACTTCTTCTCATCATTAATACAATAATTCATAATCCTTTTATCACAGAGCCATCCGGTCCACCAACTAATCTCTCAGTGGCGGATTTTAACCAAACTCATATCACAGTCATGTGGTCACCACCAATCACGTCACAGTGGAATGGTGTACTCACTCGATATTCAATATGTATCAAACGTGAGTCAGACATTGCTTGCCAACACCAGGACACCCTACCTGTTTCCCAAACATCGTATGTGTTTAGTGGTTTAGCTCCTTACATCAAGTATACCATCCTGGTCAGTGTTGGTACAGTGGTTGGATTTGGTCCAAACGCAATCTTCACTCAAAGGACTTCTCCTTCTGGTAAGAAACTGATTATGTATTTTTATTATGATATGGAAATCCATTGGCCGTGGTCAAAATACTGAATATGACCGTGAATATAAGAATGAATGTAAGAATGTAAGACACGATGACGATGATGACGATGACGATGACGATGACGATGACGATGATGACGATGACGATGACGATGACGATGACGATGACGATGACGATGACGATGACGATGACGATGACGATGACGATGACGATGACGATGACGATGACGATGACGATGACGATGACGATGACGATGACGATGACGATGACGATGACGATGACGATGACGATGACGATGACGATGACGATGACGATGACGATGACGATGACGATGACGATGACGATGACGATGACGATGACGATGACGATGACGATGACGATGACGATGACGATGACAATACATACAATACATACGGATGACGTTGACGATGACGGATAATGGATGACGATGACGATAATGAAATACATCGAGCTATTTTGGATTTCCAACCTTAAAACAATAGATCGTAATGTTTATCTGCAAAGAAGTGAAATTTGAAGTGAGACTTGATTAAAATAAACAGTACCTAATAAGTTCCAACAGTTTATTTCTCTTTACCGTTTGTGTAGCTCCTTCTGGACCCCCTACGTTGGTGACAGTTACATTTAAGAACGGAAGCTTGATCGACTTTATCTGGTCTCCGCCAGAAGCAAGTGTTCAAAATGGTGAAATTGTCTTCTACACATTGTGTTTACGAGAATATGAAGCATTGTTGGCTTGTAACACGTTGATAAACGTCTCAAGAAGTCAAGACCATTATAGATTTACTGACTTGAATGCAAGTAAAGAATATGTTATCAGTATTAAAGCAGGCACGGTAGTTGGTTTAGGTCCACCAGCAAAAATACAGATAACAATAGGTAAGAATGAAGTTACTAGGGATAGATGATATAGTGTTGATGTTGTTGCTGCTCCTGTTGGTGCATGGTGTTGTTGCTGTTGATACTACTGTTGTTGCTATTGTTGCTGTTCTTGTTGCTGTTGTTGCTACTGCTCCTGTTGGTGTTGTTGCCGTTGATGCTATCATTGTTGCTGCTGTTGTTGTTGCTACTGTTGGTGGTGTTGCTGCTACTGTTGTTGTCGTCGTCGTCGTCGTCGTCGTTGTTGTGTTGTTGTTGATGTTGCTGCTGCTGCCGTTGATGTTCGTGGTGGTGTTTTTCAATAAAGAAACTAAATACTTCACATTAGAGATTTTCTTCGAAAACTTCGATCTCCATTGCCTGACCACTACGACAGATTGGTCTGGGAAAGTGGAAATGTAAATTTTCATTTGACCTTTTAGGACAATGTGACCTTCCAGTCTTGCTCCGTGACGGAGTTGTTCATGACGAAGGTTTCAGCGCAAGTGGTTACCTAGGCGACCACTACGAGCCTCACCAAGCACGTGTCAATAATGAACTACCTTGGTGTGAGCGAGGTTCAAGAAAAGATGCCTATCTTCAGGTTGACTTTGGTGGAGAACTGAGGATACTAGGTGTGTCTACGCAGGGACATCGACGTCACTGGAAAAGTTGGGTTACTTCTTACAACTTGTTGTACAGTATTGATGGGTTGGCATGGAGATACGTAACGGTTGGTGGAGATAAGGTTTGTATATATACTTTATTAATGTTGCCAAGTAGCAATAGAAAGATTAGAAAAATAACTCAGAAACGTATTAACGATACCATGAAGCAATGCTGCATCCGTCCGAGCAATGATTTGAGCGAATTAACTAGGATCTTTCAACCAAAAATCAAGCAGTCGTTTTCATTTTTCTTTTGGTTTAGGTCATCAAGGGAAACACAGAAGATGGTGAGAAGGTCGTAAGTCATTTTCTGGATGAACCCCTCATAACTCGTTACGTTCGATTTAAAATCCTCAGTTTTGTTGGACAACACCAATGCATGAGAGTAGAAATAATCGGCTGTGCTCCAGGTAAAATAACCTCAGGTCAATAGCCAGTGAACAAATAACTAAACCTAAATATCAAAAGCTAACTTAAAAAGATAAGTTTAAAGGCTACTTTAAAAGACGCTAAGTGTTGGAATGTCTCGCATTGTCATAGGAAGTTCATTCCAAAGCTTCTCGGAGCGACCACATCGAAGGAGCGATCTCATTGATAAATTTCCAGCTAATACCTTATGTTAGTATAATAAGAAACTGTTATATTTTATATTGATTTTCTCCAGCCTCGAGTCCCAAAACAGCTTCGTTGGAGTTCATCAATTCTACATCAATTCACGTATCATGGAGTCCCTCGAAGGATACAGCGAACGGAAGAATTAACGGTTATAAAATATGTTGCAAAGAATCATCGTCTCGCTTGCCATGCGAAAACTCAGCGCTTGTTCACCATAAGACTACATCGTTAATGATATCACAGTTAACCGCATACACAAACTACACCATTGAGATATCTGTGGGGACAATAGCCGGCTATGGACCTCCGTTTATTCTCCAGGCAAGAACCAATGAATCAGGTATGTCTCTAGCCTGCGTATGTCTCTGACAATGATGATGTCATATGATGTCAAGATCCGACTACACAACAGTAATATTTAGATTTTATTTCGAATTCATTGTCAAATCTACTAAAACTCATAACCCACGGAAAGCTTTCGTTAAAGGGATATGGCAATATAAATTAACTTTATCTCAATTGAAAGAACTCGTAAAATGGTATAACAAGACCTTTTACAATTTTTCTGTATCTTTCTTGGTTTTTGAAATATTTCAGATAATTATGACAAAAGACAGTCTACAATTAGGCTTTGGCCCATTGTGCCAGCATAATTTTTAGCATAATGGGAGCAAAAAAGCATAATTTCTAAAACGAGCACTGCTTAAAAGGTAATATTACTCATTTGGTAGTCTAGAAAGTCAGAAACTTGTTACAAGACCGCTTTCATAGTTTCACTTTCATTGTGGGCAGTAGTAGTGCAGACTGTGCACTGCAGTACACTGTACACCTGAACTGCCGAGCAAAAAGCCTGGGAACGAGCCACGAGGTTGTAAACACTACTGCCAAAATGGCGTCAAACATTTTTTGAGTTGTTGAATTTATGTAAGAATCTGTGAGAATATCGAGCATTTATGTGAGAATATCGAGCATAATTTGTGAATTCTAGCATAATTTTTAGCATAATTAGGCAAAATTGAGAGCAGTGCTATTAGCATAATATGCCAATTTTTTTAGCACAATGGGCCAAAGCCTATCTACAATCCGCCATCTTGTTGTAATTTTTTACCTAATTAACTAGGAAATTGGTGACGTCACAAGCAGGGTAAACCTGATGAAACTACTCCATAGGTGACCGAATTTCTGCGGAAGGCTTTTTAAAATGTTGTGGGCCAATTGAAAATGGAAATAGTGCAACATAATCGAGTTTCTGGCTCATAATGTCGTAAGGTTGGCAAGATAAACATTTCACTTTACCCTACTTATGACGTCACATGCATATCGAAAATAATTCGAGGATGGCGGACAGCACGCTGTCTTTCGTCAAATTATTTCGAAAACCAAGCAAGATACAGAAAAATTGTAAAAGGTCTTGTTATACCATTTCACGAGTTCTTTCAAATGAAACAAAGTTAATTTATATTGCCATATCCCTTTAACAAACATTTCATAACCATTATTATTACGAAGATTTATAACGTTGATCCAAAATTCGACTTCCAGCGCCCTCGGGCCCTCCAACGTCTGTACGCGTCACTGATCTCGGAGCAACAGTTCTTCAGATCTCTTGGTTCCCTCCAGCACTCGAGAAAAGAAATGGCCCCATTGTTGGATACCGTGTTTGTTTCATGGAGGAGTCAGAGACAGAGCAATGCCGTAACTACGTCTATTTATCAGAAACATTAACCATATATCCCGTGACTGGTTTAAAAGCAAACACTGTTTACAACATTTACGTCGAAGCTAAAACGTCTATCGGTTATGGACCGCCTTTCGTAGTCACCCATAAAACCTGCGAATCAGGTAATGATAATAATAATAATAACATAGGTTATAGGGAATATACGGTTGGTTATACAAGGTGCACATGCAGGTTATTGATATTGTTTGATGAATATAAATTTTACTTTGGTAAGGAAAGATGCAGCGAGAGGACGAGTGTAATGAAAATATATGAATTAGAACAAAAGGACAAATGAACTAATTAATGATCAAACGAGTATTTTATGCTCTGTATGTGTTAATAGATGGATGGGTAGGTAGGAAGGAAGGAAGGAAGAAAGAAGGAAAGAAGGAGGAAGGAAGGGAGGAAGGAAGGAAGGAAGGAAAGGAGGGAGGGAGGAAGGAACGAAGGAACGAAGGAACGAAGGAACGAAGGAACGAAGGAACGAAGGAACGAAGGAACGAAGGAACGAAGGAACGAAGGAACGAAGGAAGAAGGAAAGAAGGAGGAAGAAAGGGGAGGAAGGAAGGAAGGAAGGAAGGAAGGGAGGAAGGAAGGAAGGAAGGAAGGAAAGAAGGGAGGGAGGGAGGAAGGAAGGAAGGAACGAAGGAAGGAACGAAGGAGGGAGGGAGGGAGGGAAGGAAGGAAGGAAGGAAGGAAGGAAGGGAAGGGAAGGGAAGGGAAGGGAAGGGAAGGAAGGAAGGAATGAAGGAAGGAAGGGAGGGAGGGAGGGAGGGAGGAAGGAAGGAACGAAGGAGGGAGGGACGGAAGGAAGGAAGGAATGAAGGAAGGAATAAATGAAGGAGGAAGGAAGGAAGGGAGGGAGGGAGGAAGGAAGGAAAGAAAGAAAGAAAGAAAGAAAGAAGGAAGGAAGGAGGGAAGGAAGGATGGAAGGGAGGATGGGAGGGAGGGAGGAAGGAACGAAGGAACGAAGGAAGGAACGAAGGAAGGAACGAAGGAAGGTAGGAAGGAACGAAGGAACGAAGGAACGAAGGAAGGAAGGAAGGAAGGAAGGAAGGAAGGAAGGAAGGAAGGAAGGAAGGAAGGAAGAAAGGAAATAAGGAGGGGTAGGGAAGAAGGAAGGATTATGGGAAGAGGGATGGATGGACGGACGGACGAATAGATGAATGTATTTGGATGGGCATACACAAATTTAAATTTAAATTTGTGTACTTATTTATTAGGTGTAATTGAATCTAAAACTGGCTATTCTTCGAAGAAAGGTAACAACTTGAAATTTTATACAAATGAGAACAGAACAATAATAACAATAATCAACACCAACAACAACAACAACAACAACAACAACAACAACAACAACAACAACAACAACAACAACAACAACAACAACAACAACAACAACAACAACAACAACAACGACGACGACGACGACGACGACGACAACAACAACAACAACAACAACAGATGATGACGATAATAATGACAACTACAACAATGTTTTAACTGTTCAGTAAGTTCAGTAACCTCTGTAAATTTTTACAGAGAAATTAACATCAGTCTGTATTGCTGGTGGATCTGTGTTCGTAGTTGTAATCATAGCTCTGGCTATATTAAGTATGTTGTGGAACAAAGGATTTCTGCCAAACACAAGGTAAAACAAATGCTTTGAGAGTATCTCTAGCTGAAGCTTAACATTGACATACACTAGTTCCATGCTGTCATTTTCGTATTGTGTTTATTCTTTACCCATTTATTTATTTCCCATAAGACTGCGGCGACAGCGGCGATACAGAAAAAGAGGACGAAGGAAAGGAACGAGGTTGGTTTTAATTTCAATATCAGAAATTCTAATGAACGGAATGCAGATCAGGATGAACGGGTGGGAGAAAGGGAGGAGGGAAGGTATACATTGAATGGGAGAAAAGGAAAGAAAAGAAAATGGGAAGAGAGGAAAGAAAATGAGAGGAAAGGAAAAGAAAGAAAAGAAAAGGAAAATGAGAGGAAAGGAAAGGAAAATAATTATGGTATTGAGGATTTTATTAATTGGTTCTTTCATAATTTAGTTTTTTGTTTTTATAGCGAAATGAGAAATGTTGTAGTCCATGGGACTGAATCTTTGTACTTCGAGTGTTATGACGATCCCGCAAGGCTAAAACGCAAATCAAAAGGTAAAGATAATTATGCTTTTGTCTTTTTGGCTTTGTGATAGATAAGATTGCCGGTAGTATACATGTTTTCATTCTTTAAACATACGAATTGGTGACGATTGGCACATTTCAAAAATATATTATATTCATTCTATTACTTCTTTAGATACTCCAAGTCACGTAGGCATCTATGGAACCGACGAAGCTAAAAATCACGCAGGTCAGCGCGTTCCTGGTCGTGGGACAACACGAGATTCCGTTTCTTCTTATTGGCGTTCTCCTGGAAACGAGTTCTATGACCCTGGTCCGCGTGGTCCTGGGCGTGGAGCAGCACGGGATTCCGTTTCCTCTCATTGGCGTTCTCCTGGAAACGAGTTCTATGACCCTGGTCCGCGTGGTCCTGGGCGTGGAGCAGCACGAGATTCCGTTTCCTCTTATTGGCGTTCTCCTGGAAACGAGTTCTATGACCCAGGTCCACGTGGTCCTGGTCCGCGTGGTCCTGGGCGTGGAGCAGCACGGGATTCCGTTTCCTCTTATTGGCGTACTCCTGGAAACGAGTTCTATGACCCTGGTCCACGTGGTCTTGGTCCGCGTCCTAAACAGGAGATCTTTGATATTGGTCCACCTGAGCGTAGGACAACACGAGATTCCGTTTCCTCTTATTGGCGTTCTCCTGGAAACGAGTTCTATGACCCTGGTCCGCGTGGTCCTAGACACGAGATCTTTGATATTGGTCCACCTGAGCGTAGGACAACACGAGATTCCGTTTCCTCTTATTGGCGTTCTCCTGGAAACGAGTTCTGTGACCCTGGTCCGCGTGGTCCTAGACACGAGATCTTTGATATTGGTCCACCTGGGCGTGGAGCAGCACGGGATTCTGTTTCCTCTTGTTGGCGTACTCCTGGAAACGAGTTCTATGACCCAGGTCCACGTGGTCCTGGTCCGCGTGGTCCTAGACACGAGATCTATGATATATGATCCACCTAGGCGTGCAGCAGCACGGGATTCTGTTTCCTCTTATTGGCGTGCTCCTGGAAACGAGTTCTATGACCCAGGTCCACGTGGTCCTGGTCCGCGTGGTCCTGGTCCGCGTGGTCCTAGACCCGAGATCTATGATATTGGTCCACCTGGGCATGGAGCAGCACGGGATTCCGTTTCCTCTTATTGGCGTACTCCTGGAAACGAGTTCTATGACCCAGGACCAGGTCCGCGTGATCCTAGACCCGAGATCTATGAAACCGCGTCGCCTGATCCTGGGCACGAGATTAACACTTGTTATATTGATAACTGTGGCTCATTTATTCGCGTGCTAGAGACCTCTGATGTATCTTCGCCAAAATGATAAAGATGAACGAAACTCCAGTTCGCATACGTCGACATGCCGACCCATGGACACGAGATTACTGACACTGCGCTCAGCCTGGTCATGGGTACGAGGCACTGCAACGCGTGTGTCAGATATCCCAGAATTCCCTGCGAGGAACTCTCGCGAGTCACCTGTCTGCCAGGGACTATTTCTGGTCCCGTTATTCATCCACCGTTGGTCCTTCAGTCATCTTTTTCCGACAGAGTGCTCCGCAATGATCTCGACCACAAACAAACATCGCCGCTCCGACCAAATCCCAGACGATTATGATGCGTGAATCTGCGTGTCTCGCATCTGCGTGTCTCGCTATGTCACCTCCAGCGACCATAATCCAGGCCACTGCGGAATCCGACAGGAGAAGCCACTTTGGTCGAGATGCCGACCGCCCAGGAACTCTGGGCTTACTACGTTTAAGATTAGTTTTAAATTATCTGGTTCGAAAAATTATATATATGATAGATATAATAACTCTTCTATTCAAGATATCATTTCAATACATCAGTCTTGTTCCACATTTATTTTCCAACCGTGTGTCGATTTTCGAAAGACTGATAATTGGATTCCAATTGTTCATTAATTATTGTAATTCAAATTATTAATAAACTCAATTGTGACGTCAATAGAACAAGCTCCTTCGTAATTAGCGACGAAAATAGAGTGGGACTTCGATCATCGTTGCAGTGAAACTGCCACTGACTTTTGAATTCCTTTATGAAAACAAACAAACATGTAACGTAATATTCCAGGAATGATACCAGTTTTTCTCGTCTTGATTTTTCTACGAAGTAATCGTGCAGATGAAGGTAGGTGATGGAATTAAGGCGCTGTTTGCATGAATCGTGAATTCAAACCGCGTTTACATAGGAATTCTATCCCAGGATCGAAAATCGCGCGAAATCAGGAATTTCAAGATGGCGATCAATAACATTATAGCGGGTATGTTTCTTTCAACGATTTCTGCGCTTGTACATTTCAACACGTGCCTTAAACTGATAATTTGGCGATGAATAAACATAAAGAAAAGGAGAAAAGCATTACTAGCAACGATAATCGATGCGGTCGCAAGTAAACAAGCATTTAATTCACCTTTAATTTATCGTCGTCGACAAAGAGCTATTTATATTGAACAATATGACGTCGGCGCAATTCCTATCTCTAGCTACAAATTGTTGTCTATAAATGTTAAAAGCACGCATGTGTTGTTCGTTTCAGTCTTCAAGGTCGTATTTTTCATTCCGGAATGAAATCTCGCACCGCCTTTACATGACACCGGAATGAAACTCAATCCGGAATGAGAACCGGAATGAACTCAATCCGGATTGAACTGGATCTCATTCCGGATTCATGTAAACACCTAAAGGGATTTTAACAGAACCGGTATGAGTTCAATCCAGAATGAAACTCAATCCGGATTTATGTAAACAGCCCCAACGAGCGTTCGTTCTCTTCCATTTTTCGTTCACGAAAGCGTCCAGGACATAATGCAAAATCATTCTTAAAAAGCATTTATGACGTTATATAAATGCAAAATCATTCTTAAAAAGCATTTATGACGTTAACTTCAATCACTGTTACAATTCCTATGGGACATACATGTTAGCATTATAATGTACTTTATTCACTTGCTTATAAGCTTCTCCCTTGATAGCTTGTTATTCATTTGACGAGTAGGTATAAATCTTTTTACAAGTTAGCTGATAATATAAAATACAAGTTAGCTGGCAATAATTATTCATTTCACAGCCGCTCATATTCTATCACTGAAAGCACTGACTGAATATCTAGCATTTATAAGTTTATTGAGTTTATGGCAGATTACTTAAAGCGAGATAATACGAGCAATAAATTTCTGTAACTTAATGTCTCCCTCCTCTCTCTCGCTCCCTCGCTCCTCTAATTCGTTTTCTCGTGGTTGTTCCAGGAATAAATTTTGCCGCTGGCAAGCCAACGTGGCAATCGAGCACGGAGCAAAACGGAATTTCATCAAATGCCGTCGACGGCTACAGGAACCCTTACTACACCGAGAACTCCTGTGTCCAAACAACGAGACAATACGAGCCATGGTGGATAGTAGACCTCCAGGAAGATATCTTTGTTACTTCCGTTCGAATTACGAATCGCAAAGACTGTTGCTGGGAGAACCTCGCTAACTTTAACATCCGAGTTGGATCGGATTCATCAGGTGGAGGCACGCAAAACCCAATATGTGCTCCCACGTACAAACGCAATGTTGGGGCTGGCCAAACAGAGTCTATCACTTGCATGCCTCCCAGACTAGGG
Source organism: Chrysogorgia sp. JL179-B06 (assembly GCA_035772405.1). NCBI lineage: Eukaryota > Metazoa > Cnidaria > Anthozoa > Scleralcyonacea > Chrysogorgiidae > Chrysogorgia > Chrysogorgia sp. JL179-B06. The sequence goes on along the minus strand of JAYKKM010000076.1, from coordinate 1,608,216 downwards.
AAATACGTGACCATCACGATCAACGACGCAGGGGGCACATTAAATTTTTGCGAATTCGAAGTTTATGGTTACCGACGTAAGTTTGATGCGTGTTTAATTTTAAGGAAGGAATGAAGGAATATAGGAATGGAGGTAGGGAGGAAGGGAGGGGAAGGGAGGGGGAAGGGAGAAAATGAGGAATTGAGGAAGAGAAGAAGGGAGGGAAGAAGTGAGGCGAAGAAGGAAGCGAGGGAAGGAGATGTGGTTAAATAGGGATAGATTAATGAATGATAGAATGGATGAATGGGTGGATAATGTTTAATTAAGTGCTTGAGAATAGGTAAATATGTTTTCATTAAGGAAGGAATGGAGGAATATATAGGAGGAAGGGAGGAAGGAAGGGAGGGAGGAAGGAAGGAAGGAAGGAAGGAAGGAAGGAAGGAAAGAAGGAAGGAAGGAAGGAAGGAAGGAAGGAAGGAAGGAAGGAAGGAAGGAAGGAAGAAAGGAAGGAAGAGAGAGAGAGAGGAAGGGAGATAAGGAGGAAGGAAGGAAGGAAGGGAGGGAGGGAGGGAGGAAGGAAGGAAGGAAGGAAGGAAGGAAGAAAGGGAGGAAGGAAGGAAGGGAGGGAGGAAGGAAGGAAGGAAGGGAGGAAGGGAGGAAGGAAGGAAGGAAGGAAGGGAGGAAGGAAGGAAGGAAGGAGGAAGGAAGGAATGAATGAAGGGAGGAAGGAAGGAAGGAAGGAAAGGGAGGGAGGAAGGAAGGAAAGGGAGGAAGGAAGGAAGGGAGGTTGGGAGGAAGTGAAGGGAGGAATAGAGGAAAATAGAAAGGGAAGAAGAGAGGGGAAGAAGGAAGCGATGGAAGGAATCATGGGTGGATGGATAATGTAACAGCGCATTTTTTGTTGTTAACTTTAGGAACAAACGCGTTCAGTGTGAAAGCAATTTCATACGGAAAAAAAGATATCGCTGAGGGAAAGAAAAGTACATTAACTGTGGACGACTTTCATACGAGATTCTATTACCGCGGACATTATATCTTCACGTTCAACATGACTACAGGTACACAAAGACAACTGGGGCCATATTGTATATATGTAGAAGGTCTAACGAACGAAGGCGTCACCGAGTGAAACATAATGTTTTATGTCGTTTTAAATGGCTCTCATGTGTTTATCTCCACAGGGGCAAGCGTCAGATCCCTACAACGCTTCGATACCGTGTATGATCCCTCCTCGGCCACCAATATGCCTCTTTATCTCCAGGCTTTGCCTTCTGAAGTATTCATTGTGGTGCTCATGAACGAGGCGGGTCATAAATATTATCATTCGTCTGTTCCCATACTCAAAACCTTGAGCGGTTCCTCATCAATATCACGTCAGCTGACGTGGAGTGATTCCTGGTCGTTGCTTGGTTACAAAGGACAATTGCCCAGTCCCTCCTGGAGGAACTCTGTCATGAAGACTGTTGGTTATGGTCCCGCCGTCATCGACGCAGTTGTGCCGAAACTATTGGGTAATGCGAAGTCTAGTTCCCAGTACTCTAGCAGTTGTTGACTGAACACTACTATAACAATAAGGCTATCATTTATTTTTCTTGTTATTTTATTCCCAGTCCCACCTAATCCACCATCAGATGCTACGATTGTGGATCTCACTGAATCGTCCATCACTGTATCATGGTCTCGACCTCTTGGCATCTTCACTCAGAACATAATGCCCCTAAACTATACGGTTTGCCTTGGAGAGACGGGCAATACGACTTCCACTTGTCGTAATGTGGAAAACGAGCATATTTATACAGCCACGGGAATGCAAAGCCAAACTAACTACACCATAAGCGCAATGGCGAGCTCTTACGCCGGTTTTGGACCTTCTGTGTCCATCAAATTGACCACGATGGAGAAAGGTTGGTGTTCGCTTATCTGACATGCATCGAAATGTTGTAAAGGTATACTTAAGAACGATAATATGGACGATGGTCAAGCTCTAATCTTCAGAAAATTTGTTGTCCCAGTCAGGAATCGAACCTGTAACCTTCTGATTGCCGGTGAGACGCTCTAACCATTGAGCTAACGAGACTCATATGGAGAGGGAAGGTTACAATGATGTACTGGTTCGATTGATATATGTACTGCCTATGTTTCAGTCACTATATACCAGTAATACTTGTATACTTTATGGCGCTCCACAAATTAAAACAAATCAACATGGCGTCGGAGGAGAAAGAGTTAATAAGACGAGACCACTGATCTCGAAAGAAGACTGGATCGAGCAACTATTATTCAGAAAATGAAGCCGGAAGTCCGCCATTACTAAGGGACCAACTGAGGATCCTATGAGGTTTTTTGTTGGATTATGTGCTCTTACCCTCGACAAAATAAAATAATTTTACTATAAAGAGGACCAGAAGACATTTTTCAAATTACTGGGCAAAACGATTCATGGCCTACCTACAGATTTACTGCGACTTTGGTCCCTTAATAATGGCCGCCGTTGGCTCTAATTATCCAGTGAGAGAACTAGAGAAGCCCAATATGAGACGTCAAATTAGGTTCAAGATTTTATGCATTTAATGTTATAAAAAGAAACTATATTGGCCAGACACTAAACCTATTTTGCGAGCGTCACAAACTCGGAGCTTCTAATGATCTCTCGTCAATTTACATTATGCAAAATATGCAAACTTCAAAATCAGCTCATTAGATACAATAGAAAGCTCAATCCAGTCCTATTTTTGAGATCAGTGGATGATACCATTGAACTATTATATAGACTGGAACGATAACTCCATAAGCACGGCCCTATGATTGGATGAAGCCAAAATTTAAACATTACGTTTCTCAGGTGCTTAGTGAATAGACTTAGTGAATAGCTAGTTTTTTGGATCAACTTAATTAATCTCGAGTTTAAAAATAACAAATATTCAGAAAAGTGAACAAAATTGATAGAAACCCCAAATGATTGCGCGGTTATTGAACTCAAATTTCGCAATGTTTTGTCAAATGTTTTATTTTTCAGACGAGTTTAAGCCGTTATAAAAACGTAAGAAGAAACCTGTCTAGCTATAGCATATCATTAACGTTTCATAACTGGTCTTTTAAAAATTAAAACACGTAAAAATTGGCGATTTTCTGGTCGGGCCGCCAGGATGGAGTTCATGCGTGGCTGCCCCCATGGTTGGCTTCAAGATCCATGAGGCCCCAGTTATCGTTCCCGGCAGTCTATATATATAGTTCAATGGATGAGACAAACTCAAAGAAAATGAGTAATACAACTGTAACTTTTCCTTATAAGGTTTTATTTTAATAAGGTTTTTATTTGTTTTATCTTAGGTTATTTCCTAATGTGGTTTTGTGCCAATTGATGATATCCCTTTCTCATTTCGTGTTTTCCAGATAGTTTCATGATTTACGTAGAATTGGTGTCGCGTATTGAAGAAGACGTTCTCTATCGTTCTGATGGCACGCCTTACTCCAGTATAACGATTAAGGGTCAACAGAAACAGTTCGCGACCCACGGACATCACTTCGTTGTGCTTGATGCAAAAACAGGTATAGCGTCATTTTTTATTTCTTTTATAAAATCCTATTTTGAAAATAATAAAAACGTAGGAATAAGGTTCATTTGAAATCATAAAAATTCTCCGAATTCACGCGAGAATTACTCTCAGCTGTGAATGCGACTGGAATGTGGAAGCAAAAGCAATTTGTTAAACAAGAATACGTGAATGTTGTCTTAAACGATTAGAATTTGATATTTTTTAAACGTTTTAAAATCGATTTAGCATTCTTCGTTTGAATTCAAAAAGGGCGGGAATATTTCCGTGTTTCTAGATAGTTATATAGAAGTAATAAAACGTGTTGTGCTGCGTAGGCAGTGTAGAAATACAAACCAAATATCTAAAAAGGTTGGTGTACTACCGAAATAGCTTGTAAGTAGTCTAACGTTTCGAGCGAAGGCCCTTCGTTAGAGAGTGAAACGTGTTGTGCTCCGTATAGGCAGTGTAGAAATATAAATAAAATATCTAAAAAGGTTGGTGTACTACCGAAATAGCTTGTAAGTTGTCTAACGTTTCGAGCGAAGGCCTTCGTCAGAAAAAGGCCTATGAAGGGCCTTCGCTCCAAACGTTACACTACTTACACGCTATTTCGGTAGTACACCAACCTCTTTAGATATATAGAAGTTACACAGCTTTTAACTAATCACAATGCTAGTCGATGAGAATTGCAACTATCGTTCATAATCTAATTGTTAAATCTAGGTGTGCAGACGTCACAGATGTCTTTTGATACGCACAATGATGCAGAATCTGGAAATAAAATGGCTCAATTTCTATCAGGAATACCAGATAAGAGGATCATCTTGATGGTGGTGTATTACCAAGGACACGACTATTACAACAACAGCGCCACTACTCTGTCCTCCATTTGTCCACATGCGCCATCCAGTTACTCATCCAGACAGTCTTGGAGTATGATATGTTTGAAAGGTTTCGGAGCCATGCCCTGGATGAAGTCAAATATCTCCAGCGCACTCGAGGGAGCGGCTACGGTGAAGAGTCATATTTTGCTACCAAAAGGTAAAATATATAGTTGGCAGCGACACCCAGGATTTTCCAAAGTGCACGATGATGTTCAACTCAAATTATTTGTGGGAACAAAATGACAAAAGTTATCTCGAAAAACAGTTAGAGAACGTTTTCTTTTTAATGATTTAGAACGGACTGTGTTAAATAATGGATATGTGATAAAGAGAAATAAGAAAATTTCAATATGTAGAAAACTACTCTCTATCTCTCTCTCCATCTCTCTCTATCTTTCTCTATCTATCTCTATCTCTCTCCATCTCTCTCTATCTTTCTCTATCTATCTCTATCTCTCTCTCTATATATCTATCTATCTATCTATCTCTCTCTCTCTCTCTCTCTCTCTCTCTCTCTCTCTCTCTCTATATATATATATATATATATATATATATATATATATATATATATATATATATATATATATATATATATATATATATATATATATATATATAGAACACGTCGTCCGAAAGCGGTTCTCGAGATTTTGACGTCTTATTACTGTTTACGTCGTCTCGAGAACGAAAGGACAAAGATTCATTAGCCTCCTCGAAAATTTTGATTTTATATGATTTTATATATTTTTTCTTCAGAACTTCAAGTTGCGCCTGTAATAAACAACATCGTAGCATCAGGCCCGCGATCTTTGGAAATTCAATGGTCACCGCCTGCTACAGACAGCTACACTGGAGACCTTGTAGCTTTTCAGATATGCTACCAGGAGTCCCACATCACTGGAGACAACTGCTCTATGGTGAATGTTGATGGTGGACTCGTTCAGGCCTTGGTGAATAACTTACATCCTTTTCAAGGTTACGATGTTAAGATGAGAGGTGTTGTTGCCATGGGATACGGACCTTTCTCGAACACTATGAGCCTAACTACCCTAGAGGCAGGTAAGATAGAGCGTCCATTCCTAAAAGGTAAAATGTCTGGTAAAATACTTTTCTCTATTGATATTGTTTATTATTTTAATAGAACCTTCCGCTGGTCCCTCCAACGTAACATTCCCTAGTGTTGACAGTTCCTCAATCCTCCTAGCTTGGTCATCACCAGATGTGCAACATAGGAATGGAATTATTCTGCAATACAGTGTTTGTTACCAAGAAGAGGCTCAACGCATTACTCCTTGTAATAAGACCTCAGTACTTCCTGCCAACCAAACTTCATATACTACCAATGGGTTAAAACCATACACGCGTTATAAGTTTGAGCTCAAAGCTGCCACAGTTGTTGGTTTTGGTCCTGCAACTGTTGCTTATTACAGAACATATCTAGCACGTGAGTGACATGCCTGCTTCGATCACAATTAATAATAAAATAATATTGTATTCATTAACTGAATTGATTCGCTTCTGTCATAGCTCCGGATGGTCCTCCACTTGAACCACGTGCCTCCCACGTGACTTCAACAAGTGTAACGTTGGCATGGCTACCCCCAAGACCAGAACAGCGCAATGGTATCATTCATAACTACAAAATCTGCATCAGAACATCACCGGGTCCCTGTGAAATGACAGCGTGGTCTGGCAATCAGACGGGGTACACAGTAACAAGTCTAAAACCTTACACCATGTACAACTTTAGTATATCTGCTGCCACTGTGGCTGGTGTTGGTCCATCTGTTGTTCTACTCAATAGAACATTACAGACAGGTTAGTTTGATTAACTCTCGTCTCTCGTGTTTTTATTACGTCAATTGGGTTTCAATCACACGTCCTAGAGACCCGGGAAAACGTATTCTATTATTTATTTAATTTAATGTGTTTACACGTGGTAACCTTGTCATCTATCTCAATAATTAATATATCTTCTAATATATCTCATCAATTCGTCGAATAATTTATGATCTTTACGTCGCAGAGCCCTCAGGTCCACCAACTAGTCTTTCATTGGTGAACGTTAACCAAACTCATATCATCGTCACGTGGTCACCACCAGTTACGTCACAATTGAATGGTATTCTAACTGGATATTCAGTATGCGTCAAACCTGAGTCAGACATTGTTTGCCAACACCAGGACACCGTACCAGTTTCCCAAACATCGTATGTGTTTAGTGGCTTAGCACCTTACATCAACTATACCATCTTGGTCAGTGCTGGTACCGTTGTTGGATTTGGTCCAAACGTAATCTTCACTCAAAGAACTTCTTCTTCGGGTATGGACATGGCTACGTGTTAAGGTTCCTAGTTTTAGTGTTTTTTATTTGTATTTCTACACTACCCACGCAGCACAATACTTATACATTACTCTCTACCATTTGTTCAGCTCCTGCTGGTCCCCCAACGATGGTGACAGTTACATTTCTCAACGGAACCATGATCGTCTTCACCTGGTCTCCGCCCGAACAAAATGCTAGAAATGGTGAAATAATCATGTACACCTTGTGTTTGCGAGAGTACGGCAGCTTGGTTGCTTGCAGCAAGTCGACAAATGTCACAGGAAGTCAAAACTATCAGAGATTCACTGATTTGAATCCCAGTAAGGAATACATTATCAGTATCAAAGCAGGCACGACAAATGGTCTGGGTCCACCAGCTTTCGTACAGAAAACAGCCGGTAAGAATTTATTAGGTTTGCCTTATAAATGTGGTTGGGTGGCCGCTACAGCGTATGCCAATTACTGCGGTCCCATGTAAAGATAAATAAGAGAATGCAGGGTTAATGTTAGTTGCAGCAGTGGATCGCTTCGATGAGACCTCGGGTTGCATCTTGGACAGATAGATTTCCACAACCTTGAGTCTTCAGGGTCTTGAACCACTGAACCACTGCTGCCATATAATGACAGAGAGCGTAACTTTTAAATCTTGATAAAATAATTTGCTTTACATGCATGTGAAGAGGTAAAACATTTCATGTCCTGCACATTCTTGAGAAGAACGAACGCTGGCACGTAAGTGTTCTGCATTTGCGCGAGCGAAAATGGACAATATCAGGTGTCGAGCAGGTTCTTGTTGTTGTTCTTGTTGGTATGTACGGGGTAGGTAAGATATTCGAATAGATTTTAGCCAGGTTATTGACAGCTTTGAAGAAGAATATTAAGTCGAGGTATTCGTGCCAGTAGAACTAGATTGCGAGTACGTTTAGTGATATCAGACGTTGTTTTTGGGATGTCGAAGAGAGAAATGGTAGATTTAGGGTTAAAAGAATAACATTATTGAGAAGCTGAGTGTTGCGAGTTGCGCGTTGGAGATTTCAATGGGTATTGTAGTAATATAGTAATTGAGTTTGGATAGATTGGTCTGCAAACGTAAATTTTCATTTGACCTTTTAGGGCAATGTGACCTTCCCGTGTTGCTCCGTGACGGAGTTGTTCCTGACCAAGGTTTTAGCGCAAGTGGTTACCTAGGCGACCATTACGAGCCTTACCAAGCACGTGTCAATAATGAACTACCTTGGTGTGAGCGAGGTTCAAGAAAAGATGCCTATCTTCAAGTTGACTTTGGTGGAGAACTGAGGATACTAGGTGTGTCTACGCAAGGACATCGACGTCACTGGAGAAGCTGGGTTACTTCTTACAACCTGTTGTACAGTATTGATGGGTTGGTATGGAGATATGTAACGGTTGGTGGAGATAAGGTATGTTTGTATGCTTACAACGTACCAAGTATAACATTAGCAAGTTACCAAAGTAACTGGAACAGAGGAAAGATGCTATTTATTCCATTCTGTACAATGACTGTAATTAGTAGTACATCGGTCAGACTAAACGTCAGTTTCGTACGCGTTTAAAAGAACGCCAAAAGACTGTTTCCTTCTCAAAAAAGGAAAATTCTGCTTTGTCGGATAGGAAAATTCCAAAATTATAACCACTAATCCGCATGTTGTCTGGAGGCTTGGCATATCAATAGCGCCCACGCCCCATTGAATCGCGATGACGGTGATTTATTACCAGAAGCTTATTTGCATCTTGTTGATAGATAACGTCATCATCGGTTCTATGAGAGTATAAATAGGGATCCTAACTTTACAACGATCACCCCTGATGAAGACACTAGATTGGAGTGTCGAAACATTGGGTCATGGACAGTAACTTTTAAAGTTACGTTCAAAAAAAATTTTAAAGCCAGAGTAGCGTCAAACTATGTCTAAATTATTTGTAACTCAAAAGTGAAACACCATTCGACGTTTACATCCGTCCGTCCAGCAGTTCGGCATCCGTTAATCCAGCAATCCGACGAGCAATGATTTAAGCGAAGGATTTTTCAACCAAAAATCAAGCAATCGTTTTCATTTTTCTTCTGGTCTAGGTCATCAAGGGAAACACAGAAGATGGTGAGAAGGTCGTAAATCATTTTCTGGACGAACCTGTTGTCACTCGTTATGTTCGATTTAAAATCCTCAGTTTTATTGGACTGCACCAATGCATGAGAGTAGAAATAATCGGCTGTGCTCCAGGTAAAATAAATTAAGATGAAGGACGACCAATAGCCGGTAGGAGTGAGAGTTATGTTCTATCATCATGTGCCAATAATACTAGAGAATTAGAGTCGATCAAAACTGTTGTGTTTGATATTGATTTTCTCCAGCCTCGAGGCCCGAAACAGCTTCCTTGGAGTTCATCAATTCTACATCAATTCGCGTATCATGGAATCCCTCGAAGGAAACAGCGAACGGAAGAATTAACGGTTATAAAATATGTTGCAAAGAATCATCGTCTCGCTTGCCATGCGAAAACTCAGCCCTTGTTCACCACATGACAACATCGCATATGATATCACAGTTAATCGCATACACCAGTTACACCATTGAGATATCTGCGGGGACAATAGCTGGCTATGGACCACCATTCATCCTACAAGCTCGAACTAATGAATCAGGTATGTCTGAGATGACTTTCTAACCGTCAGCATTTTTCAGAATGTAGTCAATCGTAAGTCATGTGACGTATGCATGACTTCATTTTATGACGTCACTTTATACCGTCATTTGTGACGTCATTTTATGACGTCGTTTTATGACATCATTTTATGACGTCATTTTATGACGTCATTTTAAGCCGTCATTTTATGACATCATTTTATGATGTCATTTTATGACGTCATTTTATGACATCATTTTATGACGTAATTCCCTATATCCTCACCACAGCTCCAACTGGACCTCCATTCGTGATCATGGCTCAAGACGTCACTGCCACCTCGCTCACCCTCGTGTGGTCCCCCCCTGACGAACGCCATCGGAGTGGTCTCATTACCAAATATGGAGTCTGTTATCAGAAATCAGAGTTACGTACTAACTGCCGTGATATCAAGGAAGTCGATGAAGACGAGAAATTGCATGAACTCAATGATCTGCTGCCAAACACTAAATATTTACTGCAAGTACGAGCTGCGACCATCTTCGGATGGGGACCCCCTGGAGCTGTTTACGCGACCACGCTTACTTCTGGTGAGTTGAATTATGTTGAAAGTAAAGAATGTTCATGCGTACAACAGTACACGGTCGTATGAGTATGATTTATTTAGAGTAGATCACACAGGATAAGGTTACCCTATTTATCCGAGCCAGAGGCTCATATTTTAAGCGTTCGACTATTTAGTTTATTACTCTTAGGTGAACGGAAAACCAACTGATAGGGACTCCGAGGGCCTACGATTTAAGGTCGTTTTCCGAGAAGTCACGAAAGTCTGTTGCAAAGGCAGTACTTTCTCATTCTCAATTATTTTAAGACCATATGAGTGGTGGTCAATTTTGCACGGGTTTTCATGTAATAGATCAAACACGAGTTTGAGTGTTTCATCAGGGGTTCCAAACACGAGAAAACAAATGAAAACCGAGGGCGTAGCCCGAGGTTTTTATTGTTTTCGAGTGTTTGGAGTCCCCTGATGAAACACGATAAACGAGTGTTTGATCTAGCTTCTCAAACGAGTATTCCTTTAGCGATTTGCTCCCATAGCGATTTTATTTTAATATGTAGATTAAGAAATGTGATCCAGTTCACTAGGAATTTCCCTACAGGTTTTCATTGGGTATCAAAACTCATGCATGTGATGCGGTATACGTTCATGGATTGGCTATGATAATTCATGAATTATTAATGAGTTTGAGAAGGACAGTTCCTCTTTGTAACGCACTATTTTATTATTTCTATTAAACCGAGCACTGCAGTTCTTTATCAGGTTTATAACACAAGGCGATAGCCGAGAACTTCATCAATCGTTACAAATATTTACAACGTTGATCCAAAATTATCATCACCTTAAAATTCTTCATCTTACTTGCAGCGCCCTCGGGCCCTCCAACGTCTGTACGCGTCACTGATCTCGGAGCAACGGTTCTTCAAATCTCTTGGTTCCCTCCAGCACTCGAGAAAAGAAATGGCCTCATTGTTGGATACCGTGTTTGTTTCATGGAGGAGTCAGAGACAGAGCAATGCCGTAACTACGTCTCTTTACCAGAAACACAAACCACGTATTCCGTAGCTGGTTTAAAAGCGAACACTGTTTACAACATTCACGTCGAAGCTAAAACCTCTATTGGTTATGGACCGCCATTCGTAGTTACTCGTAAGACTGGTGAATCAGGTACACGATTTACTCATTAGTATTAATGAATATAAATAAATTGATTGAGTAAAGGAAGGTGAGAGAGACAGAGAGTGTAATGAATAAGTGAACAACTGGATGAAAGAAAGAACGCCGGACGCACACTATGGGCCTATGACGAAGGTCCTTCGCTCAAAACGTTATACCTCCTACACACTAGTTCGGAAGTACAACAAGCGTACCTTTAGAGATTTTTCGACTTGTATTTCTACACTACAGCACAGCACTTTTATCACTAAAAGAACCAGCTAGTTCTCTGTATTTTGGATACGTTAAACGTCGGATGGATAGTTGAGTGAATCGATGAATGACAAAGGATAGATGAATATCCGGATGGATACGTTGATATTTAGCATTTCACTCGATTAAACTACATGTTCTAAATGGTGAAGGAAAATTTTCCTTCACCATAAATCCTTAGAACATGTAGTTTCATCGAGTGAAATGCCAAATATTACTTGTAATATACCCAGAATCTTATCCCGGCATTACCACCACTATATATTATAATGGCAGAACTCGTGACTAGGCTCTCGGCAACGGCTTCCGTAGCTCAGTCGTCAGAGAACTGCACTAGCATGGTATGATCGGTCGCGGGTTCAATTCCAGTCGGAAGGCCTTGATGTTGCATTTTTCGCAACTGGTCCCGGTTTGGTCTTAAAATGTGATATATTCCAACACTCATAATTTTCCTTCACCTGCATAAATCCTTAGAACATAGATACGTTGATAGATGGATAGTTGATTGTTGGATGGCTTGTTAGGTGTGTGAATGAATTGATTCGTTCAAGGAACGAAAAGGAATTAGGTATGGTTAGAAGGATGTATGGATGGGTATGTTGATAGATGAATGGTTGAATATTGGATGGATGATTGAAGAGTTGAAAAAGGAAAAATGGATGAATGTGTGAATGGTGAATCAGTCAATTGAACTAACTAACTCTTTCGAATCCAGCGCCGTCCGGACCTCCCAGAAACGTGGTTGTCACGTCCTTCAATTCCACGTCAATAAAACTAACATGGGATCCTCCTGAAAAGGATACAAGAAACGGTTTGATAACTAGTTACGAAGTGGTGGCATTTCGTGAGATTGCTGGTTCGAAGATCGAGAGACTATCAAGTTTACTGGTGCCGTCGACCGTGACTTCGTGGAGTTCTGTAAAGCTGAGCCCGAACACGGATCACATATTTCACGTGAAAGCTGGGACCGCGAAAGGATTTGGGCCTTCGGTTATTGTTCATAAAAAAACTGAAGGTACGTATATCGTATACTGCGGGCTCAGCCATATGTATTTTAAACAATGCGTGATGTGTGTGGTCTTTTGTGAACTCTAAATGGCATTTCCTTCTTCTCAAACGCTTGCTTTGGAATACTGGATATTCCATTTCTATTTCCAATCTTATATTTCATATTTTTAAATACATGTCTTTATGTAATAGGTATAGATGCATCTGATTCTGGCTTTTCCTCGGAAGGTAACCACATGAATGTTTAAAAAAATAAGAATACACAACAATAATAACAAGAATACAACAACAACAACAACAACAACAACAACAACAACAACAACAACAACAACAACAACAACAACAACAACAACAACAACAACAACAACAACAACAACAACAACAACAACAACAACAACAACAACAACAACAACAACAACAACAACAACAACAACAACAACAACAACAACAACAACAACAACAACAACAACAACAACAACAACAACGCTTATTTAATTCACATCACCACTGTAATTGTTTACAGGTAAATTAACATCAGGCGGTATAGCTGGTGGATCTGTATTGCTAATTGTGATAATAACTGGGTTTATTCTCAGCGTCCTGTGGAACAAAGGACTTTTGCCAAACACAAGGTAAAGAGAATATTAGAGGTTTTTCTGGAAAAGCCTATTGTTTGCCTTTGCCTCCACAATCTATTGTTATTACGTATATATTATACACGTCACGTGCATACTACGTCATCAGGACCTCTAACTGAGCTTTCATTCATATTTCGCAAAAAATAGCTCCACGATCACATGACCAAAATAGACAAGATGCACTTGAAAGTTTTAATGAACGGCTCCTGCCGTGCGATCTCTGTTTATTTTAAAAAGCGGAAAAAATGCTAGCGATGTTGACACTTTAACAATGTTGTATTGGTCATATATTATTTCTATTCCTTTTCTTAGAGCGAAAAGGTTAAAAGATAAGGCGCAGAAAAGACGACGTCGTAAAACGGGGAGGCGACGAAAACGACGACGCAGACGGAAAAAAAGACGACGAAGGAAAGAAATCAGGTTTGTTTTTGCGACAAAAAGGACGAACGAAATATTAAAGACAAATTGAATGAACGAATGGAGGGATGAAGAAAACAGCAAGCAAGCAATAGCGTAGCATCTGGCTGCTATTAATAGCTCAAAATGCGGACAAACAAACCAAATTTGACTCACAAATTATTGCAAATGAGCTATTTTCTTTGAAACGAGATATGAAATGAGATATTTTTCTTGAGGAAGAAAAAATTGTTAATGAATAAATAAATGAATGAAGAAAGGAATGCTGAATGGATGGATGAATAAATTTGTTTTGTTTTTATAGTGAAATACAAGTAGTTGTTCATGAGACTGATTCAGTATATTCCGAACTCAACGACTATGACGCCCCCGCAAGGCCAAAACGAAAAAAGAAAGGTACATATTTGTAACCCAACGTTATCCAAATACAGCTCTGTTTACAAGTAATATTTGACATTTCATTCGATTAAACTACGTGTTCTAAAGATTTGTGGTGAAGGAAAGTTTCGAGTGTTGGGATATATACATTTTAAGACCAAACTGGGTCCGCCATTCGCCATAAATCCTTAGAACATGCAATTTGGTCGAGTGAAATTCCTGAAATATTGCTTGTAAAATACCCAATTCACTCGTCACTAGGCTCTCGGAAACTGCCTCCGTAGCTCAGTGGTAAGAGCACTGCACTAGCATCGCAGGGTCGCGGGTTCAATTCCAGCCAGATGGCCTTGAAGTTGCATTTTTCGCAACTGGTCCCGGTTTGGTCTTAAAATGTATGTATTCCAACACTCAAAATTTTCCTTCACCATAAATCCTTTCAACATGTAGTTTGATCGAGTAAAATGCCCAATATTACCTATAATATACCCAGAATCTTATCCCGGCATTACCACCACCATATATACAGAACTCGTGACTATAGGCTCTCGGCAACGGCCTCCGTAGCTCAGTGGTAAGAGCACTGCACACTAGCATCGCAGGGTCGCGGGTTCAATTCCAGCCGGATGGCCTTGAAGTTGCGTTTTTCGCAACTCGTACCGGTTTGGTCTTAAAATGTATATATTCCAACAGTTCTCTTTGATTGATAGAATGTATTTCTCGAAACTGTTTAGGATCTATTAAAGTTCTCACTTCTGAAGATCTCTATGGCACACTAGGGACTCCCAGTCCAGATCAAGACATCTATGCAACGACCGAAACTATCTATGGTGCTGGTCCATCTGGCCTCGGCCACGAACTCTACGGTACTCGTTCGTTGGGTCCGCATGGGCACGAAGTCTACGACCCAGCCGAAAACGCAGCACAAAACAACGTTCCATCCAGTTATCCGTCCGTTATTCCCCAATCCAATATTCATCAACCCACTATTTCTGGACCCGTTGTTGTTCCACCAATGATCCATCACGAGCCATCTATGTCCGAACCAAGCGTGCCGCAATTTACTCTGTCACAAACAAGCTGCATCCCAGCTCCGATCAAATCTCAAACGGTCATGATCACCTCTCGTGAACGGAAATCTTCACAAAACTTCTCACAAAATCTTTCCGCTCCACGCAAATCCGCCATACCGCTTCCTAACATCTCTCAACAAACCATTCCTTCGACATCGCTTTCCTCGCCGCCAGGCACTAAATCTTCCCAGAGGTTACATGAACCAACTAGTCTTCAAACAAACTTTCCTACTCCAAGTATCTCAAGGTTAACTACCCATTAACGAATTTTAGGTAGTTCCTTGATTCAACCTTCGCTCCACCGGTGTGACGCCTTCGGCGGGCTAGCAGTATATTAAAAAGAAACGAGGGTCTGATTTCAGAAGTTTCAAGTAGCGGACTGCTAATGGCGATTCAGGTTACTAATATTACGTATATATGACATGGACAACTTTAGTTTATGGTGTGAATCGGAGCTGTCTATATTATTAGATATAGTCCAAAGTCATGGTGGATCTGAGGTTTTGTCAAACTTTGTTCGAAAAGATTTTGTAATCACATTTGTTACAGGCGATAATTATACATGATGAAAGGTTACTGATGAAAATACTTCATTGTGTTCTAATAACAAACAAACAGACAGACACAGATACACATAGTCTACACAGATACCAGACAAACAGACACAAACAGACAGACAGACAGACAGACAGACAGACAGACAGACAGACAGACAGACAGACAAACAAACAAACACAGATATTAGACAGACAGACAGACAGACAGACAGACAGACAGACAGACAGACAGACAGACAGACAGACAGACAGACAGACAGACAGACACACACACACACACACACACAGATAAATTTATTTGAATTCGGAATCTTATCAATTACAAATTGCTTTTCATAAGAGCCGAATAATATTGACATGAATATACATAATAATATACATAGATAATAAATAATAATAAAATATACATAGATAATAATTAAAGTTAATTTTGGAACTGAGGTTGGATAGCTAGCTCCCGTTTGAATGAACATACAGACAAAGCTTTGCGTTAAAGTTTGAGTAGCAAGCAATTTATACTATATTGAAATAACCAAGCTGCAAGTCAAATTTAATATATTCTGATCAAGAAATACAGACATATCGAGACTGCAACGTTGTTCCCCATTTCGCCGCCCCGCATCCCAGGAAAATGGGCCTGGGAACGAGGTTGATCGAGACTGCTGAATTAGCAGTAGTGCAGTACGTATGTCGCACGTACGAACTAATACACAACTGAACATAACCTTCGTTCAGTTCTGTCAGCTGCGTTCTGCTAGCTCAATATATAGTCTCTAACGGGAGATCAGAAGGTTTTTCTGCCGCCCGATTTCCAGCGGCTTCGGACAACGTTAAAGTGCCACTACGATCAAATTTTTACCTATCGATATTTTTACGTATTTATAAAGCAGAGCTGCTAAATATTACTCGGTCGAAACCGTTTTACGATTCGACGATGGCAAGTATTATTTTTCTTACTCCAATCTGGAGTTGTTATGTCCGCCATTAATCGTTCATGTTATTGACCAGCGTAACGAAGTGACGTCAGATTCTCAACGCGAAGACTCCACGTGGCTAATTCTTCAAGTAAATCAAGGTCGTTTTTTCAAATTCTTCGTCTGAAAGGCTGGACATTCATCTACTTCTCGAAAAAAACAAGAGAACAAATAACCTCGACAGAAATTCAGGTGTAGCATTGAGAATCTGACGTCACAAACAATATTACCTTTTGAAATTTGCTGGTTCACTTGGAACGCGTTCTTAGTAATGGTGGCCTAAATAGTAGTGATTTCAGAGCTCAAAATACTTACTTCAAAATACCATTTTTTAGTTTTTTTTACATTGATGATCACTTTCGACCCTGAAATACTATTCTATGCTGAAGAAAATCTAAAAGACGGGGGTGCATTTTCATCGTAGTGACACTTTAACCCCTCAGATCTTTATTCAAAAGATAATATCAACATATTAACATATTTAATAATCAGAATATTTAATATTTCCTATTGATTGCACTGGTTGCTGATTGGCTGAGGGAAGATCTTGGCGTGAAATTCGAACGCGAGTCAATGGAGTGTTTCAAACCAGATATCCGACATTTTTAGCTATTGTACTTGATATTTTCGTTATAAAGTCATGGCGAAAGAGAGCCAGCGAAAGAACAACACTCGGAAACGTAAACAACTGCTGTCCAAGCGAACTTGGTCGCCACATAGAACGGCAAAGCCGAAGAACAACGGTAAAGCGAAAACCAAAGCGAAGACCACCAAACCCAGACGACAACGTCAAGAGCAACTTGTGAATTTCCTCGCAGAGTCCGGCGCTTGTCCTGGTCCAGAAATACACAAGCAACACAGGACTGGCATTTCGCGAAAGGTCGAAAGCTTAACGCGTTATTTTATTCTATCCTTAAGCTACATGACGAGTTCTCCGGTCAGTATATTGTGTGCCTGTATGTCGTTGTGTTGCAACGGACTCAACAAAGGTCTAATCGCCATGAATAAAGGCAAAAAAAGAGTCCACACGACGCTGTCGAGTTCTGTCTTAAACGGCTATTGTCAACTCCAGAAGGTAGGTTTACACTACAGGTTTTTTCTCTTAATAGTTTAAATTTAAATCGCTGGCTAATGTACATTCTACACGTGTAAAATGATATGTAAATATTTACTTTTTTGTATATGACTAGACGGTTGGTTATGTCGGCGATACAATTTTCCCATCAAGGCCATGCAAAAGGAAATTGGATGAGATGTCTGGTCGATTAGAAGAAGTCGAAAAGCAACTGAAGAGGTTGAAAAGAGATGTTATGGTGGGATGTTAAGTCAGTTTGAATTTACAGTAGTTTGAATATACACTGTGGCTATATTTACGGGCCCGTAAACGGACTTCGCCAAGCTATATTTACGGCAGTCTCTTAGAATTCAACGAAATTCTAACCCTAATATCACCAAAATACTAACCCTAACCAAAAAACTATGCAGATTTTATCAAACTCGACCGGAAATCGCGGGTTGGTAACGAACGCCTATATATTGTTATATAGCCACTTCGTTGAATATATTAGTGTGTGTCTGCGAAAATCTCTCTCTCACTCTCCGCTTTCCCCCTGGGGGGAGCAGAGAGTCTGCTAAATTTTGAAGACTAGATTATATGGTAATAAGCTGGTGCTAAGATTGCACAAGGGGGATTCCTACTTATTGGTGTTTGACATGGCGGGTTGCGGGGGCAAGTGGTGTGTCGCACCTTGCAGCACTGCACTGTTGCGGGCTTATGCTTCTACTTACTTTGGGACCACAGTAATTGGCTATCTGCTGTTGTGTATCGCCTCCCTGCTACATGCACTATACCTGTGTATAACCTTGATATTAGTAGCGAAACCAAATAGATAAATAAATAAATTTGCATTTATGTGGATATGTGTATGCTGGTTGTCTATGAGTTGTCTACCTCGCTTTAATCATAAGACAAGTAGTGGACTGGCCTGATTTGTCTTCAAGTCGAAAATAGAATGGTACATGTGTAGTAATGCAGGCAAAAATTGTGTGTTCAAATTAATTTGCTAATGTATTCAAATTCACAATTATTATATTCAATATATTCGAATTCTAGTGTTTGTTAAAATAGCCAAAATTTGATTCATTCATAGACATATATCTTCATATTTTAAATTATTTATGTATGGTATCAGCAGTTCACGTCCATGGCACCATCTACCTCAAGTTCTATTTCAGAACCCATGGTGCAGACTTCACAGACCTGTTCACCTCTACCCCCTCCACCACCACCACCACCACCACCACCACCCCCACCTATTTGCAAACCACCTCCAACACTTAGTTTTAAAAAGGCAAAAAAGGTAACTAACTTTATTTGGTTTTATCTATTGTGCATTTGGGTGACTGTGTTCTCCGTCTTATTCATCGGTTGTATACCAACATTATGTGAACATAGGATGGCACGATAGACGGGATGGTACTATAGCCGGGATGCGACGATAGCCGGTACGGTACGATAGCCGGTACCACCGATCTCTAAATAAATACTGGA
Organism: Chrysogorgia sp. JL179-B06; assembly: GCA_035772405.1. Classification (NCBI taxonomy): domain Eukaryota; kingdom Metazoa; phylum Cnidaria; class Anthozoa; order Scleralcyonacea; family Chrysogorgiidae; genus Chrysogorgia; species Chrysogorgia sp. JL179-B06. The sequence goes on along the minus strand of JAYKKM010000076.1, from coordinate 1,589,271 downwards.
TCGAGCAACTATTGTTCAAAAAATGAAGCCAGAAGTAGCTCGTGGCGGCCATCTTGAATGGACCACGTTATATACTTTTACTATAGGTGACAGAGACTATCTGTCTCTGATATTTTAAGATGCTAAAATGAATCAGTTGTCCAAGGTTTTCCCATAATATAGAACACAAACTTGTACGTCTCTATAATAGTAACTATGAAGCCGGAATTAGCGCGTGGCGGCCATATTGGAGTGACCACCGTGCTCCCTCCAATATGGCCGCCGCGAAATAACACCGGCTTCATAGTTACTGTAATGGAGTCGTAGTTTGTGTTCTATATTATGGGAAAACCTTCGACAACTGATTTATTTTAGCATCTTAAAAGATCACAGACAGATAGTCTGTCGCCTATAGTAAAACTATATAGCGTGGTTCCTTCAAAATGGCCGCCACGAGCTACTTCCGGCTTCATTTTTTCGCAGCATCCAAACAATACTTGCTCGATCCAGTCTTTATTTAGAGATCAGTGGCCGGGGACGGAACGTTTTTTCCGCAGGTATATATAATAATTTTTTCAGGCTGGACAATTTCACCTAGTAGTCGTTTCTTGCAGGCAAATTAAGCGCGGCGAAAATGTTCAAAATGGTGGTTGCAAATGTAAACAAACTATATACTTGACAACTTTCAATTTATTCTATCATAATAGGAGCTGCCACTTAAGCTACCACGCTACTGAATCAAATAAGTAGTTTTCTAGTCGTATTAATGCTCGGTTATCATACTAAGAACTTATGATGAACATGAGAGGAATATTACATTCGTGATGAACAGAATCATTCCGCTTAAAGTGTCTATCTCATATTTGGGGTTTTTATATATCCGTAATATTTAGGTCTTCCTGAGCAAAATCATAATATATCTTGTCAGCCGAAAATTTCATCTTCATGGAGTTTTTCGCTGTCAAAGTTACCGGATGTGATGTCACAAGAGGCATTCCAAACCAGTTTTCTTTTGTTACTTGCCACAAAATGTCTCTTGTGACATCACATCCGATAACTTTAATAGCAAAAAAGTCCATGAAGATGAAATTTTCGGCTGACAATATATATTATGATTTTACTCAGAAAGACCCAAATATTACGAATATGTAAAATCCCCAAACGTGAGATAGACACTTTAACGTCCCGTGTCCCAAAAACAGCCCCAGGGGAAGCGTAACTTTGAATTAAAGTGGGTGATGCGGCCAGATAATGTACGATCTACTAAAAACATATTAATTTGCAAACGATTGATACAGCTGGACTGAACGGCTGTTGCAAGCTATAGCCAACGCCGCGATTCTACGACAATCTACTTTTTAGGCTGGAGAAGGAGACCCTAGTACGAAAAAGGAATCCGCACGGGTTGGTATCTCCCTTGAAGAGCTAACAAGTGTGAAATTAAGAAAAGTGATTCACGAAGATGAAAGAAATAAAGAGAACATCTCGTCGCCACTGAAATTTGGACTGAGACGACGACAAGGTGGGAAATTCGTATCCCCAAGACGTGAAGATCCTGACAACCATCCTTTCGTCAACTTGAAGGATATCAAAAAGGTTTCGTTGAGAAAGACACAAATGGATTCCGTCAAAAAGACGCGGTGAGTCGCTAAGTAAGGGTTATAGTGTTATACATATATAGCAGGGTTGGCCACTTGTGATTTTTTTGGCGATTCGCGACTTTTTTTACAACCTTAACGAAGAACTGGCTGTCGCTTTTTATTACGTTAACATTGTTGTCTTCAACACGCAAATCAACCGCGGCGAGTAGTCTAAGGTCGTGGCTATAGATGGTATGGTTTGTGTCCAGCCTGAATATACACCTGTAATACAGTCTGTGAAAACTCGCACGATAGCTTGTCGACCCCCCGCTGAGCAACTCAGATCTGAGTAGTAGATTTTGATTGTTTAAATCACAACCTTGACTTATTCCAGTTACAATTGGTTCTCTGGGAACTCTTGTGAGATCAAATAATCCAATCAAATAAACAATTATGAATCATATGAGTATTAAACCACTCAAAATCTACTACTCAGATTTGAGTAGCTCAGTGGGGGGTCGACAAGCTATCGTGCGAGTTTTCACAGACTGAATTACAGGTGTATATTCAGGCTGTACACAGGCTATAGATGGTATGGTCTGAGTCGTCTTCTGGACGATATTTTTTAGTATCCGCGAGAGGTTGGACGAAATGAGAGATTGTTACGATCGGACATGCCTGTATGATGAAATACATCATGCAATGCTAACCCAAAACAACTTAGATCCTAACCCTAACCCCCCGCCTAATGGGTTTTCTATTAATACTAATAAAAGGATCGTCCAGAAGACGACTCAGACCTAGTACCTCACGGTCACCTCAACTGCGAGTGTACCATCTAGCCACGACCGTAGTCTAATATAGTACACGTACATTTTGGCTGCGAACCGCTGAAAACATTTAGCGATTTGAAGGCTTATACCTTGATAAACCAATGATCCTAACCCTCCACTCTGTGGTTGCATGATTTTCATGGTCGAAGAGAACAGTTTGTTCACTATACCAGATGACTATACTAGGAGTTCTTATCAGAAGTGAATTATTGCTGCCTCAGGACTGACACAGGAGCAGAGGGTTGCCAGCAGAATAATGCTAGATATAAATAGAATGTAATCAACTGAAATAGAATGTAGAATCTATAAACCACGTATCAAGGCGATCATATAGCCTTGTAATATTAAAATAATACAATACTTTGTACAATATAGCATACAACACTTTGCACAATATAGCATACAACACGTTGCACAATATAGCGTACAATACAGTGTACAACACTCTCAGTACAATATAGCGTACAATACTTTGTACATTAATATAGCGTACAATATAACGTACAGTAGTTTGTACAATATAGCGCACAATATAGCATACAACACTCTGTACAATACTTACAATAGTTTGTACATTAATATAGCGTACAATATAGCGTACAGTAGTTTGTACAATATAGTGCACAATATAGCATACAACTCTGTACAATACTTTGTACTATATAGCGTACAATATAGTGTACAATAGTTTGTACAATATAGCGTACAATATAGCGTACAATATAGCATACAATATAGCATACAATAGTTTGTACAATATAGCGTACAATATAGCATACAATACGTTGTACAATATAGCATACAATATAGCGTATTTATTATCACAGACGTTCTGGTAGTCCCAACTTCGCTTTCCTCAAGACCAACCTACGCAAGGTGAACATGCAAAGAAGTCCTGGAGGAACACCGCTGACAGGCGCGCTCAAGGAAAGCCACGGCGAAGGACTAACGCCAATAATGACGAGAGCTTTGCAAAGGAAGTTTAAGGTAATTTTTGGGAAGCTCAACAGACTAGAGCCGACCTGGCGCGTCGCAGACATCACGCTGATCATAAACATTATGCGCGGATCATGCAAAGCCCCCATGCGGAAGCGAAGCAAGGGAGCATATGTGAAAAAAGAATTTAAGAAATAAGAATTTAATTGTGCTTGATCTATATTTGCAAATTTGTTTATCTACTCGAGTCTTGAGAGATCGATGTATTCACAGTCGCGATCGCATATCAACGTAAATATCAACGTTGAATACGATGAGAAATATACTGCTATAACTACGGTGCCCATAACCTCAACTTTTTTTATTGTCTTATTTGGAAGAACTTTTAAAATGATAAAGTAACTTCTTTTGAAGATTTTCACTTCTTTGCTTTCTTTTTGAGATATATCAGTTTGTTTGATATGCAAATATCTGGAATTTCGTACATGCATAATGAGTTATCAGAGAATGTTATATATCTTTGCGTTCATGAAATAAAAACACTAAAGTGTGAATAACACGCGTGTGCGTTTCTCCCACAACACCAAACTTCTTGATTTTAAAGGATTTCGTTCGAGAATGAAAGAGATATACACATTTCTCCAATAAGTCATTATGCATGTGTGACGAAATTACAGACATTTGCATATCAAACAAACTGATATATCTCAAAAAGAAAGCAAAGAAACGAAAATCTTCAAAAGAAGTTACTTTATCATTTTAAAAGTTCTTCCAAACAAGACAATAAAACATTTTGATGTTATGGGCACTTTAAATATTAATTCCATTTTGATTAAACAGACACAATCCAACAGACAATTGCGTGTTCGTCACTAAGACGTTGAACTGCATAAAATAAGTATTTACATCTTGATCTTGATTGGGTTTTTTTCTAAGAATACCTTGTGTTGTGTGGAATGCTGGAAATTACCTTTCAGAGTCTCTAGATTCAAAAAATATATGCAGCAGATGCACCCAGACCCCCTACTATGTAGCGCTTTCGTGCAAACTAATACCAAAAAAATTAGTGTTCGTACAATTAAGAATTTGTGATATGTGAAAATTGTGCCAAATTGCACTCGTCTGTTCGTGAAATTTTGGCACATGAGTGCCATCATATTGGCATCATACACTCGCCATGATCACCTACACTCGCCATCATCACCTACACTTCTTCAACATTTCGAGGACCAAGTCCCTGTATCAAGAACACAAACGCTTTAAGTTTCTACCTGTATACATTTACAAAAACTAAGTAAAAAATATTTTAACAAAAATATTTTTAACCTTTTTCTCAACGAATTTTGAGATGAAATTTCGTATAATTACTAATTGTGATAATAACTTTAGTTTGCAAGAAGGCCAGGCATCTTTTTTCATCGGAGAATACCTTAATATTCAACATAAGATATTTTCCTTCCCCTATTTCGTCGATCCTAGATTCTAAAAGGCTCAGGTACTAACTGTAGTACTGCTTTATATTTAGTTTGCTAATCCACCATCAGCGGATTCATTTGAAGAGACAAATAGTTATCTTGAAAAGGTAAGCCACTTTGCACTACAATCATGGGAAGTGAAATAATGTTGTTTGAAAATACCTCCACTCAGCCAATGTCAATAATCTTAATGCAAGGATCATTCTTGGGTCGAAGGAACGTCGTGCGATAGTAAGAACTCTTCCTTGCACAGTGGGCGAAAGAACACAAATCTCACCAAGGTCTTCTGAAAATTTAAGTATTTACCCAACACGCACTGAAAGGTTTAAAAATTCATTTTTCCCATCTACAACAAGGCTGTGGAACGAAATTGGGCCTAATATTCGTGGAGTTAGATTAGTAGACGTATTTAAAAATACAATGGTAAATTACTTAAAGTTAAACTGAAACACTTTATTTGATTTTGCATTAGAACGGTATTCGTCTATTGTTTATACCCGATTAAATCCACACCCTAATTTTATATGTGGATAGTTTATGAAGAAACCGCTGCACAGTATTTCTTAGACTGTCCCCGTTGTGCTGCTCTAAGGCCAACTTTGCTTGCCTCCGTTGCACAGTACTTTGATGATTCTTGGCGTCACATGATTGATTTACAAAAAGTAAAAATATTTTTGTGCGGCTCACCACAGTTTCGAGGATAATATTGCTATTTTCTGCCAAGTGCAGACATTTATAAAAACCTCAAACTGTTTTTATTAATTTTACATTTTTGTACAGTCATGTGATGTTAGAAACATCGTAATAATTCTGTTGCTCTGTTATTCTAGTCTCCTAAATGTTTTTTTTTAGTAATGTAATTTTGTGACTGCCAACCATTGTAATTTGATTATTCGGCGTGAGCCCCCTCGATGAGCGTTTCCGCGTTCTTGGGGCAAACGCAATTAAGAAATAAAATATATTTAAATCATAAATCAAATATGTTTAAATTTCTTTTTTCTCTTTGCAGACTCTGAGTCGCTCAATGAGTCCCTGTTCTCCTATGACTCGTTTAAAAGTCTTCAGGTGACTTAGATTTTAAAATATAATCGTAAAATTAGATTGAATGACGTTAGACAACTGGTCTGTTTTAAATTGTACAATGTTTTAGACTGTTTTTCAATTGTAAATAAATTATATTATTTGGTAGAGCTTTAGATTTCAATTTTCATTAGAACCATCTTTTTTACTACTTTGATTTTGGAAGAATGTAGTCGAATTTAGCAATTTTAGAAATAGATATATAGGAGATATATAGAGCAGATCTTTTTTAAATCTATGATGAATGTAAATCTATTACAAAATAACGACTGAGTTCAGTAAACTCACTGATCTCTAAATAAAGACTAGATCGAGCAACTATTGTTCAGAAAATGAAGCCGGAAGTAGCTCATGGCGGCCATCTTGTTGGAACCCGTTATATAGTTTTACTATAGGCAACAGAGACTATCTGTCTCTGATCTTTTAAGATGCTAAAATGAATCAGTTGTCCAAGGTTTTCCCATAATATGGAACACAAACTATGGCTCCATAATAGTAACTATGAATCCGGAATTAGCGCGTGGCGGCCATATTAGAGTATTAACCATGCAGTGGTCCACAACAATAAATATTCCCGTCTTCATAGTTACTATTATGGAGTCATAGTTTGTGCTCTAAATTACGGGAAAACCTTCGACAACTGATTCATTTTTGCATCTGAAAAGATCAGAGACAGATAGTCTCTGTCGCCTACAGTAAAACTATATAGCGTCAAGATGGTCGCCACGAGCTACTTTCGGCTTCATTTTTTCGGTTATAATTTCATGTTGCGAGGTTCCAAATATATTAGCATATATTAGCATATATTAGCAACAGAAAGATAGATATGTTATGTATTACCTCGTTCTTTAAAAAAACCCACTTTAAATTTCTGTTTATACAGTGGCATTTTTAAAAGAACGAGGTAATACATAACATATCTATCGAGTGTTGCTAATATATGCTAATATAATCCAAACCAAACAATAGTTACTATATCCAGTCTTTATTGAGAGATCTCCCTCTCATTAACAAATCAACGCCATATAGACGAGTTTCAGGGTCATGCGCAGTAGCAATTTTATTTCAAATTTTCATACGAGGTAAAAACAACTGTTTTAGCTAGAAAGATCATATTAAAAATATTAAAAGTGCAAAGTTTGAAACTAATCGGGCAAATTAGTGCAAATTAGTGCAAATCAGTGCGAAAGCTACACACTTTGGAAGTTTTGCTATTCACTATGGATTTAATAGGGATTTTGGCTTGGCGTGCAACGCCCGCCCGCCAAGCCAAAATCCTTATTAAATCACTAATAAATCCCTTTTGAAACGGTCAACGTTCTGTTTGTGTAACTTCTTCCTTTTTTACACAATTCCTTTCAAACTTTGCACTTCTACTATTTTCAATATGCTCTTTCCAGCTGAAACAGTTGTTTTTACCTACGATGAAAATTTGAATATTTGTTGCTACTGCGCATGATCGTGAAAGTCGTCTATTGAGAGATATTAGGTTGATATCAACTTAGCACCTCCCCGTAACTACAACGCCTGCAACTGTCTTTATATATATATATTATAGCGCATCAAAAAAACATTTCGAATTTCATGTCATTTTTTTCGTTTTATTTATCTATATAATCGTCTATTAAACAGTAAATTATTTTTTTTAAATTGAAGGATTTAACTAGAATTGTGACCTTTGAGTAACTGGAAAATTCGATCCTAAAATCATTAAAAAAAGTTTCCAATCATCTAAAGTTTCTACTTTTCGTCTTCTGGCTCGGGTTCTTGAGGTTCGGGTTGTTGGGGTTCGGGTTCTTCTTGTGGTTCGGAGTCATGGAACGCGGCGTTGTTCAGAGATTCCACCAAGTCATCGATTCTGCTGACTTCCGAGCCGATTTTCCCATGTTGCAACTTGACTCCATTCAGGTCGTTTCTCACGCTCGCCACGATGTTCTCGTTTCGGACTACATCGCGCTCCCCGTTCTCCGCTCGTACCACAGCTTCCTTGAGTTGATCTTCTAAAAACCGCAGTTTCTCCTCGGCTTCGATCTCGCGTTCTGCCGCGTCGTTATCGCGCTCTTCCAGGCTTCGCGTTTCCTCGCCGTGTCTCTCGATGAGATCTATATACGACTTCTCTTTCGCGTCCGCTGCATCGAATCTCTGGTGGACCTTATCCAAATCCATCTCGATCACTTGTAGTTTCCGTTGCGTCTCCATGAGAGTGTGCGTGGATTCGGCGGCCAGCTCTTTCGCGGTGAGCGCCTCTTCTTCTATCAGGATCAACTGGTCGTCCCTCTCCACCTCTATCTCCTCGAATTCTCGTCGCTTTTCGTCGTCGTCCAGCGAGCGGCCCTCGACGTGAGTCAACCTCTCCTGTTTCTCATGTAGGGTCTTCTTAGTTTTCACCAGGTCGGCTTGCAGTAGTTTGATGCGACGGCGGTAGCCTTCTATGTCCTCTTCGGCCTTCTCCAGTCTGCTGTCTGCTTCTTGTCTTTGCTGATGCGCCTCCAGCTCTCGATCCTCGGCATTGTCAATGTTCTCTTTCAACTTCGTAAGAGTGTCCTTGACTTTATCCAAACTGGTTTGCTTCGACATTTCAAATTATACCGTGAAAATAACGGAGGGAGACGCAGATGCTTACAACAACACAACTTCGACGCGTTTGTCTCCTGCCCAGCTATGGGATTGCTTTAAAATATGCCGTTCCCTTTTTCTTAAACAGCTGGAGACGCTAAGACACAAAGGATTGAACACAATCAAGTTATCATTCTCGTTCGGTTTTCCTAAAGCAAACGTCTGCTTCTTTAAACTCCGGAATGCTTTACCAACGGAACCCCAGGTTTTTTCACACGCACCCAAACAAAGCCAAAACCTCGACATTCGTTCAGTTCGCGACTTCCCCGCCTAAATTCTATACGTACCACTTCTACTTGCATAAAGATTAACACAGTTTAACTGGGGCTCAGAAAAAACGACAAGTCTCCAGACAGTTCAGCCGAAATGGGCTCGATCGATAACGTGACAGACTGATTCTGGATTGCGACGCCATCTGATTTGGTATAGTATATTTCCTAAATATTGACCTCTATGTAAATACCTTGCATTCGTCTAAGGACAAAAGCTGGAGGACATGCATGAGTAACGTATGTGTAACTGAAAAACATGGTTGGTAAAAGAGTTCGAAGGGAAACGATATTTCCTTTCTTTCTGGTTTAGTAGCGAAGTATTCGGAAGTTTCAACGTGGTTAACTAGTTTCGCTGCGATAAACGGGGTTGCAGTCGGCACCGCTGAACGCAGATATCATGTTTGCTGTATATACAGATCGCGGGCCTAGACCAACAACTACATTCGTGTGTTGTATTTGATGTTTAAGAAACCAATTGATGGGGGGCCAATGTTACTGTGTGGCACACTAAGTTACAGCAGTTGCAGGTTTTGTTATACCTGTGGTTATGGTTTAGTATAAGTAAATTACCATATTTCCAATTCAAAACCGTTCATTCGGCCTCGTACGAAAATTGTCGTGTGATGTCACGAAGGTCATAGGTGAACGTTTATAAATTTTGGCTGTCAGCCGCTGAAAAAATCTAGCGGTTTGAAGGCTCACCCTACAACAATTTGTTCAAAAATGGCCGCCGAATTATAAATATTCTTTTATATGCATATAATGAACTCGTTATCATGTACGAAATTGAAAAGGAATAACTTAAATTGTCGGCTATTTATCAATGTCTATAATACCTCAATGAGTCCCTATTGTGATTCAAAGATTGCGCGCTTGTGGCATTAAAACATAACAGTATTTTAATAACAAAACGCTGAGTTTTTACTCGTGTACCGGACACAGAATATTACATCATTGAAGTCTTTAGTTTAAAGTCTTTAGTATTCCTTTATTTCAGGGTTAGGACTAGAGTTTTTATTAAGCTTCTGAATCCCCAACCTCGTACGCGGTTGCTGAATCCCGAGAAAATAACCTTGATGTGTCTGACACTCTGACGTATCTGTGTTCAATGTCCATTGTGTGACGATGCCCGAGTATTCGCAGTGGCGTCCCTGTTTGTAGTCGCGTGTCCAGAAATTTGGGTGGGACAGTCAGCGGAATAATCCGTTGGCTCAGATGTTACTTGCTTGGGGCCTCCTGGACATTCGGGGGCCCTGGTTCAATGAACCGCCTGAGTATTCGACAAAATAAGTATAACAAATAGTTATTAAGCCAGGTATGTCTAAAAAGTACACAATGTGTGATCAAATGTTCATGTAATCCTTATTTAATAGACAACTAACATAATGCATAAATTTAAACTATTGTTGTGCAGTTAAAGCATGGTTGACAATAATTTGTTGCATGAAGTTGGTTGTCGAGTTCATCTACAGCAAGCCACCAACCTAATGCAACAGAATTGGGAGTCATCATTTGTACAGCAGTTCATGTTGTGATGTCATAATTTTCAACACTATTTGGTTATTTTCTAGGTATAAAACTAAACCCTTACCCAAAATCAAACCTTGATCCTAACCAGTTTAAAGTAGAACAATTCAAGGTGGTATTTTGACGTCACAACATGAACTGCTGTACATATTGTGAATCCCCAACAGAATTAGGGTCGGCAGTAGATCATATTGAGCTAACATATAGTCTGCATCTTTGGAATAATGTTTTTTAGTATAACTATAGAAAATACAGCCAGGGGTTAAGGAAGACACTAAAGGTGTGGGGTTAGAAAACTTATTAGGCAGGGAGTTTGGGTTAGCATCTAAGTTGTTTTGGGGTTAGTGGTTATTAGCGCTATGGTTATACTAAAAAAACATTGTCTCAAAGATGCGGCTGTACGTTAGTTCAATACGATCTAACACCAACCCAGAATTAACCGATTCTGTCTACTTTATAGACCTCTTTCATAATGGCGGCAAATTTAAATATTCCTTTATGTGCATGCATCTAAATTAGCCTTTATGGCCTCGTTTGTGTGTCAGCAATTCAAAACAATCTTTGCTTCCTAAAGGCCCGTTCACACAAGTGATTTTTGCTGCGACTTTTATCGCACTCGCACTGCGATTTCAAACCACGCATGTGAACAGCCGGCGATTTCGCTGCAATTTGTTATTTTGAAATCACCGTGGTTTCGAGTTTGCTCGAATTTCGCTGCGATCTTGTGGAAAAGCACCAAAATCAGTTGAGTAGACACACACACACACAGAGGCTGATTTCGCGCGCAAACATGGCGGCCGCAGAAAAACGCATGGTTTGAAATCGCAGTGCGAGCGCAATAAGTCGCAGCTAAAATCGCAATCAAATTGCAGCAAAAATGAGGTTGTAAAGGCTAATTAGTCTTAACTTTTATAATCTTGGTGAGACAGACACCCTACCCTCTTTCTGTGGACTGGTGCCAAGGTTCCAAACTATAATACATGCACAACAATCACAACAACAGTCGCTGGGTCAGTCTGTTATGTCCTGATACTACATTCAAAATAACATATTAAGAATTCAATCGTTGACTAGAGTTATTTAATAATTAAAACGATCCCCAGTCATCTTGGTTAGCACTGTTGATCTCCTCTTCAATCCTCTCCGATTTCCCTTTCCAGTACGAGATTTGATCCAATTTGTATTCCCGCTCCAATTCCAACTTGTTGATGTTCCTCAAAGCGTCTTCTGTCCCGTCGTCAAGCTTCTCCACCTGCTCTAGCAAACCCTGAATTTTACTTTCCTTCTCTAACTTTCGCTCAGCCGTCTTCCCTCCGCGTTTTTCAGCATGAACCATTTGCTGGCCGCTTGTCGTCTTCATGTCGTCCATTTCGTCTATCCTTTGCAGGGCGGTGTTCAAGCGATTGGTCTTCGCTTCCAGGTCGAACTCCATCATCGCCAACGAACGCGTGGATTCGCTGAACTTTCTATTCACCTCGAACAGCGTTTCCTTGGCCTGTTGGCATTTTTCCTCGAACTCTTCGAGTTGTTCCGTGCGAAGGCTATCGGCGTCCTTGTATTCTTTACGTAAATCCTCGTTCTCTTCTACCTCGGTTTTCGCCTCACCGAGGTCTTCCTCCACTAGACCCAACTCTTCCTTCTTGTTCTTTAAAACCTCCTGCGTCTTTGCGATTCTCGCTTTCAGAAGCTCGATCTCGTGAATAGCTTTCGCTGATTTGGCTTTCGGTGCGTTGAGGCCATCCACGGCTTTCGTGTGCCGTTCGTCCGCATCTGAGATCGCTTCCTTGATGGCGAAGTACCTCGATTTTAGAAGCCCGACAACGTCTGCTTGCTCGATAACAGCGCTTGTTTCCATAGTCGCTTTCTTTCGTAGAAACGTTGTGTATTTAGCAGACACTATTCTGTTTTCCTAACATGCCAACCACCGCCTCTTTCCGATATAACCGATTTTCCATTCGTCGACGACACGTCGTGGTACCGAACACGCTCCGAAACGGTTCGGGATACTTCGCCTGGACACCCTTAAATGTCTCCGGTGCTCCCCGCATTCTCTCTTCTCTCGAACAAACATGGCCCCCAAAAAGGATCAAGGTATAGACGATAAAAGTGGAAAGAAACCATTGATATTCTGTAATTTAGACGACAATAAGACTTCTGGGTGTATTGTTAAGCTAGGGCTTCCCCTATGAGTACAAAATACATTAAAATACACGTTACAAGTATAAAACAATTGGGTCAACATGCTTTGAAATGGAAACACGTGTTGAAATGTTAGGAAAGGATACTTTTAATAGTATTTCTTTAGTATTAGCGTGAGCTATTGGGAGTGTAGTAAACTAAGAAAAAGCCTGTTATATACCTGAAAATTATGATCGAGATTCAATGAACAGTTTCAGATAATTTCAAGCTTTTAGTATCAGCATTGGCATAGCAAATTTTGAGTGATTTATATGGATTATCGATTTTATGGGGTATTCCATGATTCTTACCGGATATGCTGCAGCAGATGACCATGCCAATAAAACAGCTTTGCAAGGCCAGACTGGTTCTTTTAGAAAACATAAATTGAAGTTTTTTCTTCCTTTTGTCACTGGACTGGTTTGCTGATAACCTTGTATTGCAATCTGTTGTATTAATCTGCCATGTTTAGGTCAAAAAGGCAAAGGCTCTAAGGCTTCGGAGAAAGCCTCCGCAACTAAAGCCAAGAAGGCTGTACTTAAGGGTGTGAAATCGACTGCCAAGCGAAAGATCCGCACATCGGTTCAATTTCACCTTCCGAAAACCTTAAAGTTGCCAAGACAACCAAAGTACCCACGTCTTTCAATCCCAAAGACGAACAAGCTTGACCAATTTACCATTATCAAGCACCCCCTCACCACAGAGTCTGCGATGAAAAAGATCGAAGACAACAACACCCTTGTTTTCATTGTCGACGTTCGAGCCAACAAGCCAAAAATCAAGTCTGCTGTGAAGAAACTTTACGACATTGACGTGGCAAAAGTGAATACTCTTATAAGGTAAAAGATTTTTCAAAATCATCAAGTTGTTGCTAAGGGTTCTAAGAAATTAGGCAGTTATAGATGATTTGTGAATCTTCTTTCCTCTTTGCAGACCGGATGGAAATAAAAAGGCTTATGTTCGTCTTGCCCCAGATTACGATGCTTTGGATATTGCAAACAAGGCAAGATACCTTCTTTGGGATGACAACTACAAATATTATTAGACTTCTTTGCACGCACCAACGAACAATAGACCTACCGACAAACAATACACCCACGCATGATGCAACACCCACTCACTTTTATTATGACACAAACAACCGATGAAAAACAATATTGGCCCACGCTTGACGCAACACCCACTCACACTAATTATGACACAAACAAACAATGACGTAATAAACCTGATGTATATATATATAGGCAAACCTGACAAACACTTTTTACTTGACTCTGAAGATGACTGCCGCTGAGGCCGTCGAAATGTCAGTCAACAACACTAGTCTTTCTCAAGACTACAACAACCTGGACGATCAACTTCACACATCTAATACGTTAATCCTTCATTATGGGATTAATTATTATTATTACATTTATTTAATAATTTTTTCCTTCATTAATTATTAATGATATAACTAGTAAAATAAATATAGAAGTGACAACATGCAGAGAAACACAAGTTGAATATCCTAAAATGTTGGTGTATTGCTGAATATAAATATGTTGGTGGTAATTCATCAAAAATGTTATTTTATTTCCTTATTCTATTTTGTCTTTTTTTTCAGATTGGTATAATCTAAGAAAGTTTTGTAATCTTGTTGGTTAGGAAAATCTTCAATAAATTTACATTCAACATTATGGTGTAATGTGTTTTTACTTGCGGAATATTCGACCATCAGAAGCAGGGTTCGAATTAACGGTGTGCAATTTGCACATCGTTTTTGGGCCAAATAGTAAAAGTTGCACATCACTTTTCAAAGTGATGTGCAGAAAAAAATAGTCTCAGTATTGAACACAAACAAGTAGTTCTGACAAACTATAAGTTAAGGTCCTATTTGCGGAGGTGGAAAAATTGTGTGTATTTCCCACAGCCACGCAAAAATTTCTGGTAGCCACGCAATTCCTATTATTAAAATTGTGAAGAAAAGCCATCATTGATTGACTGCCTGGAGGCTGGGAACGAACCATTTTCCCGCACACTCCCGTGCAATTTCCAGGAGCTGCCCGCATTTGTCGTGCATTTTAGTGATTTTAATCTCTTAAACATTCTAAAACTTTCCAATCTCTTAAACATCTCGAAATTGTTTCTTTAGTTATCAAACAGGGGCACCCTATCCTAGAATTCTTGTAGGCATTAAATTTCAGGGGGAAATGCACATCGTTTTTTCTCAACTAACTCGAACCCTGATCAGAAGGACCATAAAGGAAGTATTTCATTTTCATGTTGAACTTCAATAAGTTCAAAATAGACGACTTTCTCAGTTCTGCATGGGGCCAATGAGTTTCAGTCTAAAACCATTGCTAAACGAGAAGGCACTCGGAGACTGCAAACTTCCAATTACTCACCAGACCTAGGTAATAAACCAGACATAGTGCTAAAGTGCGGTATACTGTAGCGTTCGTTAAAAATTCCGCGTCAAAAATCTGTCTTGCTATTGATTCCTCACGAACGAACGATATCAAGCGCAGCCAATCGGCACCGCAATTGTTGTTTGCCCCTCCGCAGGCATCTGCCTGATCGATCCTAGCGATTCTGCGCACAAGGAGGAAAAGGAAAATCGGGATTGTGCATGCTAGGGGCGTCTGTATAGGCCAGCAAGCAATGGTTGATGGTTTCCGCGCGCCTGCTTTCGGTGGCGAGCACCTGGGGACGAGGCAGGACTTGTATTGTCACACTACTACTTTCTTTCTGAAAAGGTGATTTGGTTTTTCCAAAAGCGAGAGGGTTACAATTCATTGTGTGCTCACAGGAGGTGTTGTGGTTACGAATGTAAGAATTCTTTAGTTTGAGGTCGAAGAGTACCAGTTCGTTGAGGTTTATGAAAATTGTGATGCAACGGTGACAGTAGGTCGGCTTCTTTTGTCCCCATGCTCTTGTTAATTTCTCTGACTCGGCCAAAACAGCATTGGAAGCATATTTGACTCGGAAAAAAGAAGCCAAAGAGTTGCCTGCGGAGGAGGCTTGATCAGCCCCCTGATTTGCGTCCGCCACTCGTGGTGTGTGGGAACACAAAATGTTGCAGCATTGTTGGGTTAAGAAGTAGCTAGAGTTACTTAGGACTAGAGGACTTAGGACTAGAGTTTTTACTTGGGTTATGGTTAGAGTTTTTTTGAATCCTATTAAGCTTCTGAATCCTGGAAAAATAATCTTGATGCGCGTAAGATTGACGTAGACGTGTCCATTGTTTACCAGTACACGGTCATGTTGCCCTTCTGGTAAGATCTTCCGCAATGACCTCTGCGGAGGTCGTCTTCCTATAGCCAGTCTATAGTCCTTAGTCTATAGTGAGTCCTTAGGAAGTCTTCTTCGTATCGCTCATGACTATGATATCGTCATTATTACTATTCAGTATAGTGCTCTAGTTAAATTACTACCCTGAAACATCGTATGCTAATGTAGTTCTGAAGACACAGGTTGCAATTTGTACGAAAACTGAATGGTTTTATCGACTGTAGCCTATATCATGTTCCATGACTTAATTGTATTAATTTAGGCCCTTATTTTAAGCCTTGGCCTACGTATATGCTGAAACTGGTTTAGCTATATATGGAAGTGATACTGACGGAGTTAGCTCGAACTAGCCTGCGTGCAGACTCTACAATCCAGAATGATATAGATTTTTGGATTGGGATGTTAGGTAATTGGACCAACACTGGGGTTGCTAATTGCTATTATGTAGATGATATATATATATGTATTCGCGTATAGTATGAGGCATTTGGCCTATGACTTTTAAAGACTGAAATACGCACTTTGGCATATATGTAGGCGTAGTTTGTATCTTTGTCTGGTTACTGCGCTGGACACTGAAGTGTAAACTGTTGTAGTTCATTATAAAGGCAAGAATAAAGATGGGTAATGTATCGTTTATTGTGTAAATTCTTTGGGGGACAACCTTCAATATCATTCTGGATTGTAGAGTCTGCACGTAGGCTAAGCTCGAACCTTTTAATTACTTGTGATAAACTTGGCAATTTGGACTCCGCCAACGTATACCGATCATAATTCGATATCAACCAATTCGCGTGGGGGACACTATAGATGTCTTCCGATTGTCTTCCTTCGAACCATACTGTCTTAGTGACAGTGCGGTGTAATGAATAATAAATAAAAGTATTAAAATTAAAAATATACAAACTCAACGATCCTTCACTAATCATATTTGATGATCAAGCGTCTTTACAATATATGCGCACAATCTCAATTATGAGGAAGTAATGATCCTAAAAATAGATTCGTCTCGTCAACTGTATTGTGGTCCTCGACTCCTCTAGTCAACTGTATTGTGGTCCTCGACTCCTCTAGTCAACTGTATTGTGGTCCAGGACCTCCAGAATGTTTCAGTTACCATGGAGTATAGGTCTTGACTTTGATAAAGGTTCTCTTTGTCACTGTCTCTAACTGTTTGCCAGTTCTTGAGTTCCTAATATACCACCGATGGTATTACCATTCAACTAGTGCCCACACAGCTGGAAATTTCATCTTAATTTGGCCAATCTTTAACTTGGTTATCCGGAAGCGTGGATATCCAAGCGAGGGGTACTGTTTTCTAAAATGATCCATTATGTGGCTATTACTTCTTGTCTGTCCAGACCGACCGGCAAATTATGGTATCCTATCGCTAGGAGATGAAGGACCTAAAACGAGTTATTCCTTTGAATTATAAATATAAGTCGACTGGTCGAAGATTCTGCGCGGAGCGAGGGAAGACATCGTTTTGAATTTTGATCGTAAATTCGTAGGATATAGTATAGTCTAAGGGATACTACATATACGAAGAATAATACTCCGCTATATGATTTGATATTTACTCGCGATATTTTAAATACTTGATATTTCAACACCTCCATACACAAATAAAAAGGACGTTGTCATATTGATGGTACTTGAGAGATAAAGACCTAGAAAAGCTATAAAACTAAAGAATAAACATCCCTTTGTTTTAGCCACCGATTTAAACCAAGTATTCCGGCGTAAATTGCACTTTTTTGTCCCTTTTTAATTTCTTGAAAAACTATCAGTCTTTGTGGTAGTCAGTTACTTCTAATTGGTACTCATTCTCATGGCTGAACAACGAAGTTCGGCAATTGCGCAAGTCTCGAATGACGTTACACGAATAATTTGATTATTGTAAATATATAAGAATTTTAATTCTTCAAAATGGAGGAACCAGCCTGCGTTCAGTACAATAGGTCAAACTTGCCAAACTTTGCCTTATTTCCCACGAGAACAATTCTAGTCTTTTAGACAGGGAGAAATTGCTCATGGTTACGCGTTTTGTATATAAATAGTTTCATCTTCGCATCCTGCCCCCGTTGTACCCTTGAATATGACGTTCCATACCAACCAATCGTGCATCAGTAATTCCTCAGGTATGTTATGGTCACGTGACCATGTTCATTTCACGTCGAACGAAGATTCGTGATCTGGCCTATCTGAATATATCATATCCAGCTGGAAGTCTCGGTGAAAGTCAAGATGTAGAAAGGATACGGAATAAACGACTGTGTGGGCCAAACTACTGTTCTTATTAGCATGGCAGGCAGCGTACAGGCAGCAAGCGCTATTCAAGTCAACAATATACAGCGAATGATCGATATAAACGCTTCGAATTTGGACGGACTTCGAACACAATGCACAACTACCAGCCATCTTATACAACAGGAGATTCGGGACCAAGAGGTTTGTCCATCTAGTTAATAAGCTGTAGTTACCGAAGGGGAAAGCATGTGTAGAGGGAACGAGTTTGCCTTGGTTGGCGTTTTGGCTTGACACTAGTTCCATTTGCTCATCCGTTTCCGTGCTTACCAAAAACTGTCCAATTCCGACGGCTTACGTAAATAGCGTCTGCAAACCGAACTGGTTTTTGCGATATTATTTGCACGTACATCCTGGCCCAGTAATTGGTAACATGAATCATGAGATATTTTATGTTTGGCGTTTGTGTTGGTAGCGATCGAGCTTAATGGCTGATGTCGTGCAGCCAGCAAGGGATGCTTTAGCTATTAACTGTACTGTGCCTTGTATTTAATAATGTTTATGTTTTGTATTAACATCCCCAGTTCTGTTTAGTTTACTGGTCTCTGTTTTGTTGAACGTTGACGCACATTGTCACCTGAATTTAGTTATGGGCTGCTGAAAACGTTGTAAATATTTGAATATGTAGCGATCTTGATGGAGATATCCTTGCCTGTTTCTGGTTCGACACTATTCCATCTACCCCACGCACTCTAAGGCGCCTATATCACTATATTAATTTAAGCACTGGCATTCGCATGATATGAATGTGTATAATTTTTGCTTCAACACTCTTTTTCCATATTGCCAGTGATAGTTTCCATGCTGCGTTAATACAACATATCAAGCAGACAAGCGTCTGCGATTACAGACATCTGCGCATTTCGCCCATATATTGACAATTTACACTTTGTGTGAAAGGTATTGTTTCTGAGCACATACTACGTCAATCCCTTTGTGAATTGTTAGTAATTAGATGACAACGCGTACTTGTTTTCGTGAGATCTGTTTCGGAATAGGTTGCGCACGAAGGTCTGGCAGTAGTGGCAACGGTAATTAGCTTTCGGCATTGTAGATTTGATAGATATCAGTCAAGAGTTCTTCAGTTGATGACCTAATGGCTTCGAGGCAGAGGCCACGACTGTGCTTGTGAGTTATGTTGTTATGCAAGGCTAAATTAAATGCTAAACAGCGTGATTTTCAAACGGAAACAAATGCTTTGTATGCAGAGGAGATTTTATTGCTGCTACTCGGGCCTTTGAATTGATTCATCTTCGTATAAGCTAATCAAGGAACACTATTAAACAGGTGGAAGGGCGGTCTTAGTATTAATTGTCAACAAATATCGATCTTCTTCAAAAGTTGTCAGCGCAGACTGTACTGCCAAAGACAAACTGTAATGATGTTGTGTTTGGGTTGCAGACAGTGCTGAAGCGTCAAGCAGGACTTATGTTATTGAAAAACTTGTCTAACTTTGAAAACATTGTAATGAGATGCATGGAATATATTTTTGAGGGGCAAAACATTGATTTAAGTCACGTGATATTATAATGTATCAATAATGTATCAAAAACATCACAAAAAATCACATAAAAACCCCAGGCAAACTTACGATTTATGTGTATGATGACTTAGGAGTTAGGATAACTTATATAAGTAATAACCTTTCTCTGCTGTCTGGGTTCCTGGTAGCTTGCTGGAAAATTCTCAATGTTGACAATAGACCCTGATAGTAATTGTAACAATTTACATGTGTAAATTTCCACTATCTTGTAAATAATGTGTCTAGGTAGTTGATTGTTGAAACTTCTTAAAATATCATTAATAATTCATGAAGAACAGCAAAAGAAACTCATAACAATGTTAATAGTTTTATTTGTCAAATATATTTAATTTTACTATTTAAATATATTTGAGAAATAACTTTTTCATTCTTGTATTTTATAATTCTGGCTGCTGCTATTTAAGAGTTTGGTTGATGGCTCAAAGTTGATGTATAGCGATGGTTTTCTTTTCAGTTTTGATGTCATTGAGTGCTTGTCTTTTGTTCCTTGTACTCAGTGATGAAACCCCACTGGACATCAAGTTTGAGCTGTCAATCAAACTCTAAAATGGCAGCATCTGGAATGAGAAGCATAAAATACGGGAATGGAAACGTTATAACATTTCTCACTGGTTTTTATGGATTAGACAATGTTTTCAAAATGAATGTATAAAATGTTTGTCTTTTAAGTAGTTTAATAAACGTACAGCAACAAAACACTGCGTTTAAACATTACTTAACCTGTTAACTCTCAGTATGAACATACAAATTCTCCTTACTGGTCTCCAAACATTTCTTATAGTACTAGTTGGGAGAATTTGTTTTAAAAACATGTCAGTTCATTTTTGGTGATCATTTCCTTTATATTTCTCATTTCCTCTATGCTTGGTTTAAAGGATTAAAATACTACAATGCTACCAGAATTTAGTGGTTCTGCTTCCATTGTATAGTAGTTACTTACTTTATAATATTAACTGTGTTCTTTTTATATTAGGCCAAACTTGTGAAGCTATTTTCGCGAATGCTTGTTGCTCGTCAACAAGTTGAAGCAGAATGTACCAATTATTTTGACTATCACCAATATCCACGGCTTGGGCAATGGCTAAATATTGTTGGGATTGAATCTTGTGGAATCAAGGTTAGTCAGGCCATATCAACAACATTCTACATAACTACATTCTCAGTAAATAAATAAATGTATAAAACAAGCAAGATTAGTGTACAGTATCATAGAGCCATTCCAATAAGCATATTAAAAGTGTACAGTATTAATTGCTGCAAGCACATTAATCTTGGTTTGTTATGGCTTCTGTTATATGCAGTTCACACAGACCTATGTAAGCATATCACAAATTCAATTTTGCATGCTTTTAGAAAGGGATGTTTGTTTACATATATTGCTAGACCATTTCTAACAATCTCTTGCTTGTCTGGCTCATGCCAGAAGGAACATTCAGGCTCTGCAGTTTATCTGGCATAGGCCATTGTATTATCCTGGCATATAAGTTGACCAGGCATATAAGTCAACCCCTTATTTTTTATCAAAAACATTAAGGTTATGCCTCTGTTTGCTTGTGGAAGTATTCATCAGGGTGACGGACATTAGTATAGCAAACCTCATGGAAAGCACTGCTCTCAGTTTAGTGGCACTTAATGTGGAAACAGTCAATAGCATATATTATTACTGGGAGACTGTACATACTGCAGGACAACTGCCATAATCTAGGGGCCCGCGAATACGGCGCCAAGCAAATATGGGGCCCGTGCAGAATTTGCCATAAACTAGCTCCAACATCTGAGGCATTTAGGGGCCTGTGAGACTACATACCTCCGGACCCGTCCTGTCTCTCGGCGGCCATGACACACTGTATCTCTTAATATGCTCCTGTCTTTGCCCAATGCTCAAGTCACATATATATGAGTATGAGTATGACTCAGTTCAAAAGAAGTTTATTAATGTCACAACTCATCATAATGTCTGATTTTCAGAACATTGACAGAACAGTGTCCTAACTGTCTTTAATGGGGAATTGTTATATGGCATAGAAAGATTTGGTTTAAAAGGGTTTGTTCACTTTGATTCACCCCAGGGGCGTCGCTACTGGGGGGGGGGGGTGTCACACGCCCCCAAAGTTTTTAAAAACCGGGAAAATTCGGGCAAAAATGAACAATAGTTCTAAGTATTAAATTTGGGCAAACTATGATATGGTAAAGTAGGACTTTATACTAATTTGTGAGATTGCTTAAAAATAGAATGTACAGTATATGGCAACATTTGTGGTTGTGCATCCAATAAAATTTGGGCAATTTTATATAAAATATAATATTCAGGCAAATTCAACTGGACACTTCCCAATAGTAACTCCTATTATGAAGTGTTCTGGTCAACCTTATTTCCAAGATGTTAAATGGGTAGGTGGCCTGAATAGCATGCCACCAAACCATTGGATGATTGGATGCTCTGGGACTGAGTTTGAATAATGATACAATATCATACAAAATGATGCACATTAAACCACTGTTCAACATCATCTCAGTAATTATTGCATATGTGCTGTCATGTACTGTAGGCTATTATTGAAAAATATGGAAGCTTTGGAAGTTTGTTGACTGCTCCCAAAGACAAATTGGAAGGTGTTCTTCTGGAATCAAATGCCAGTGATGAAGATACGTGGAAACTCATCTCGGCTTTGAACCATTTAAGAGAATTCACAGGTATGCCAGAGCTGGGTTAAATTAAGGATGTTTTGACATATTCCGTTGCTAGACAACCGGTTGCTAAGGACGGGTCATTTAGCGGCCAATATACTTTGCGAGTGGACAATAAATTCAAGGTATAACCAGGATATTTTATGTGTGGAATATGTAGGCAAACATCTTTCGTCTGGTGACGTAATTTGATGTCACATTGACGTCATTGACAAACGCTAAATTTTCGTCATTTTTTACATTATGCTACATTTGTGAGTGTCGTGTAAACCTAAATTACTTCGTACAAAAAAGTACGTAAGGATTTGTTGATAAATTCAATAAAAATGAAGTTATTAGAAATTATTAACCTTAAAAATTCGATATCCAAGCTACTTTTTAAAAATTCTTAAAATCCGTACATACTTTTTGAAGATAACAGTCCAGATTCTAATCGCATGTGAAAAATTAATTTTACTTTAAAACCTTCGAAGATTATAGGAATTTTAATTTTTTTGTGCGTCATGATGACGTCATCATGACGTAAATATGACTTGTACATGGTCATTATACCGTAACTGTTCCTGTCGCTGAGAGTAGTTTTCTAATGTATCAACTGCTTAGATTCCACGGAGCATCGTTGTATGTGCGCACTTCAACCTAATTCCACTCAGTTTTACTCATTTTGTTCTTTCACAGCCCCAACCCTATTCTTTCGAACTCCACTGAAAGAACAAAATGAATAAAACTGAGTGGAATTCAAAAGAACGAGGTTGAAGCTGCACTGCATACAACGATGCTCCGTGGAATCTAAGCAGTTGGTACATCAGAAAACTATCAGTGACAGGATCAGTTACGGTATAATGACCATGTACAAGTCATATCGACGTCAAAAGTAGATGTTAGTAATGATAAATAAGTATCAAATAAAAATATTTTGAATGTTGCAAGACTGCAGAGACTATTGGGTGGTGCTATTTTACAAACAGAATTCCAGAGAGGAACAATTCTGTTAAAGTAGGAGGCTTGGAAAGTACTAGTTTTACAGGATGGTGCTTTAAGCATAAGGGTAGGATTTTTACAGATGCGGGTATGACTATGACTAACAAACGAGACAAAGTTATAAACATTTAGATCAGAGAGTCCATACATAGCCTTATAAATTGACATTATAATATGACATTACCAAACGAAAGAGTTTTGTCCACATGTACTGTACCATATACAGACTGTCTTGATGGATTTTTAAATCTGTGAAATTCTGTGGCAAATTTGTTCATTCCAAGCCCAACGTGGACCTGTTGTCAAAATGCAACATAAAAAACGGAGCATTAAAGACCATTCGTATTCATAGCAAACGTCAGGAAGCTACCACATTCGCCAATACACAATTTATTTACATATTCCATTTCAGAGCAACGAGCGAAGGGAAATAACAACAATGCCAACGCTACTTACTCATGGTCATATGGAAAAGCAGCGAAGCCATCTCTAAATTCTTCTAGTTCTTCATCTCAATCTTCTATTACTCACAATGAAGAGCCTCCACTAACACCAGGGCCTGATCTGATTGTGAATCCATCTAGTCCTATGAAGAGACCTTCCTTGCCATTGGTGAACATCAAGAGAAGCAAGTCTGATGAACTAGGTATAACTGTGGCCTACCAATATATAAAGGGACATTTTTCTAGAACTAAAAGTGTATTTTTAAGAAATTAACAAATTACCTTCCTACTTTTACATCTGAATTATTTGTTATTATGTTTTCCGGTCCGTATTCTTACCATATCCTACTTTCTGATTGGCTAACGAGCGGTCCGTATCACTATGAGCCCATACTGAGCTCGACATAATTTCAGTTTTAAATGCGTTTTATAAGCCGTAAAATATTCTAAAAACATTTGAAAATGAACTCAAACGTGATTGAACATATTGAAAGACATATAAGTGAGTTTTTTTTATCCGAAAAGAGACTTAACTCTCAATTTCCTTTGACTAAGAAAAAGCACAGACTTTTCTTTTTTGTCCACTAGAAATACTGATGACGACCAAAAAAAAACAAGTCAGGATATTAAGGGAAAAAATAAATAAATTATTTACCGTTTTGGTCGGGCTGTATTGAGAAATATTTCCTTTGATCTCAAAAACGTCCCTTGGCCTGCGGCCTCGGGCCGTTTTTGAGACCTCGGGGAATATTTATCCATACGGACCTCCGAGCTGGTAAATAACATTTGTATATTTTCTTTAATATTTCGTTCGAAAGTTATAGTAGGGAAAAGGTAGTGAACTGCCACGATTTTTAGCAACGAAAAACTGACGTTTCGAGCGTAGCACTTCATCAGAGTAAGACGAGATGAAATAAAATAAATAGGGCTTATATATATGCCAAAAGAGTGACGTAAGTTGAAAGTAGCCAATCAAATGCACGGGAGATAAACAAAATTAATGAGATGCGGAAAATGTTAAATTGCCTATGAAACGAAAATTAAGTTCGTCTTATTTAAATGAACTGCGAATTAGGCATGGTAATTTAGAGTTCTTTCATATTTCACAGAGCTCTTTCATATCTCACAGTTACAGAGCTCTTTCATATTTCATGCAAATGATAACCTATGACGTAAAGAGCTTTACACATTTTTAGAAAATCAAGAAATTAGAAATAGTAAATTAATTTGGCATCACTATTTCGATGTAATAATGTTAGGAATCGCGAAGTGTCGTAATGTGCAAAGTTTCAAGTGATTTCGTTGAATAATCTCAAAGATATACTTGATTTTCTAAAAATGTGCAAAGCTCAAAGTCACAGGTTATTTTTTATCATTTATAGACCCGGAGCGAGGGGAATTCGACGTAATATTACCCCGAGGGATGATATATCATCCCGAGGGGTAATATTTCGACGAATTCCCCGAGCGGAGGGTCTATAAATGATATATTATACCGAAACAATCTTGAATGCTGTCTTGAAACGTCTAGAAATGTCTTGAAACGTCTTGTTGTTCCTCCATTAGACATTAGTATTCGTCATCAGCGGGTGATTCGAGATCAAATATCATGCCCCGGAGAATTCGAGTTTAAATTGACTGGTCGCGTGGTACAAATCTAGCTCTTTGATTGGACAATTTATAGTTGAGGTATAATATATTTGTATATCACATAAGTCTAAATATCTGAAGAACGACGTGAGATATGAAAGAGTTTTAAGTTACCATTCCTAATAATTTTCGGAGTTCATTTCAATAAGACAAACTTAATTTTCATAGGCACTTAATTAATTTGCTATTTTTACAGTCGAGCAGCAAACCGACTGAGCGGAAGGGAGAACCAGTCAGAGGTGTAATGGGTTTAATACTGAAGGGACTATCGGTAGGAGTAAATCAGTAGGAAACAAAAACATGTAAAGGAATGAAAGTGCATGAGCTAATAATAAAGTCCCTTAAAGTTAAACATGAGTTAGACTGGTTTTATCCTTATCATGTTGTGTTCCCTTCCAGCTCGTAAACCAAACTTGGAAGCATTGTGTCTTTCTCCCGGGGGTAGCCTTGGCAAAAATAAGGGACGGAATCTGTGGGTTACGATACCGCATAATGGCAGTTTGGATCGTTTGAATGGCGAGAAAACCGACGACGGCATGTCTACAAGCAGTAAGTACACTATAGGGATTCTTTACCAACTATCTTCGTTTCGATGAGTCCAACTGTAACGCGATAGACAAATACAAATACCTTGTGGTATTTGGACAATAGGTTATACCTGTTTAAAACCGGTTTTTCCCGCGCTTTTCTTCTGTGAGCTGAGGCTTTGTTTTGCTTATGTTTGGCTAAAATTGGGAAAATGCACACAAAAAATGACACACAAAGGTATAAATACGACGTTACAGATATTTATTTAACAGTATAACTTGAACTTTTCTCTTTAGGTAACAATTCGAATTCACCAAAGACACCAACGAGAATAAATCTTGGAGATAAACACAAGTAATGCAAAATGGGATCGTCAAAACATTGTACCATGAATAACATCGTGATAATGACACGAACATTAAGTTTGTGTTATTTGAACGAACTCCTTTATTGGAATTGCCTTTCTAAGTTCTCCTGTCTTTTTATCTAGCTTTTCTAATAGACACGTTATGATTGGAAGTCATTGCTTCTTTTGTAAGAAACAAATTTTTCGTGGAATAAAGTGCAAGCAGTGCGGGTAAGTACTGTAGTTCGTTTAGGGTAAAGAAAAGCCTGTTTGCATCTCAAGGGAACATAGTGTTGGTGTTGGTTTGCTCGCGTAAATGGTCCCAATTTTTTTAGACTTAAGTTCCACAAGAATTGTTATAAGAATGGTCCAGCTCTTAATGGATGTGCATTTGTAAGGACGACGATGAGTATGTCGAGAAGTAAGTGGCAACATTTATCTTTCTTTACATTTTTCTTTTTTTACATTTTTCTTTTATTATTTGTACGTCTTTCATCAGTTTAATGGTGAAGATGTAATGGTGGTGATTGTGGCGATGGTGATTGTGGCGATGGTGATTGTGGCGATGGTGATAGTGCTGATGGTGGTGAAGATGTGATGGTGGTAGTGGTGAAAATGTGATAGCAATAGTGATAATGGTGATTGTGGTGATGATGTTGGCGATGGTGATGATGGTGATGATGGTGATGATGGTGATGATGGAGATGATGGTGGTAGTGATGATGGTGATGATGGTGATAGTGATGATGGTGATGGTGATAGTGGTGATGATGGTGATGATGGTGATAATGATGGTGATGGTGATGATGGTGATGATGGTAATAGTGATGGCGATGATGGTGATAGTGATGATGGTGATAGTGATGATGATGATGGTGATGATGGTGATGGTGATAGTGATGATGGTGATAGTGATGATGGTGATAGTGATGATGGTGATGATGGCGATGATAGTGATAGCGATGATGGTGATGGTGATAGTGATGATGGTGATGATGGTGATAATGATGGTGATGATGGTGATGATGGTGATAGTGATGATGGTGATGATGGTGATGATGGTGATAGTGATGATGGTGATAGTGATAGTGATGGTGATGGTGATGATGATGGTGATAGTGATGATGGTGATAGTGATGATGGTGGTGATGATGGTGATAGTGATGATGGTGATAGTGATGATGGTGAAAGTGATGATGGTGATAGTGATGATGTTGATGATGGTGATAGTGATGATGGTGATCTTGATGATGGTGATGATGGTGATAGTGATGATGGCCTTTGTGTTGGTGGCCATGTACATGATCAAGTTCATTTCTGTTTGTAGACAACAAAAACTACTCCACTCTTCCAACTCGGTTTAAACGGACAAACTCGGAGCCCACTAATATAGCAAACCAGTTGAATAATCCAGTTGAAAATGCCAAACTACCATTCAACACCAGCCACGGAGACCTATTTCAAAACACCAACGTCCACCGCCGAAGGGGATATGGTGAACCTCCTGTTAACTTCTCATATGGTCACCACCTTTTCTCAGGTGTCTTTACCGCTGATGCTGGTTCCGTATCGTCGGTCACCTCGACACCGCAGTCATCACCCCCTGGCTCTATCAGTATTCCGGTGCCTGCGTCAGCACCACCGCAAAGTGACCACGATACTTTCGACCGGCGGTTATCAGCCAGTACTCGATCTGTGCGCCGGAGGAAAGGCCTCGGTGTCTTCCTATTCCCAGGTAAGGGGTATAACGCCGCTATGGACAGAGGTTAACGATTATTCAGCCGTCTGAAGTGACCAAATGTTTTCCCCACTGGATTTTGATTTTATAGTATTATTAATATTTTCGATTTATTTTATCACAGATAATGTGGATGTCGATTCGTTAGAAACTGAAAGGTGAGGGTGTAAATGAAGACAATATGAGCGGCCTATGGGATTTACAAGACGAGCTGAAGGCGAGCCGTTGAGCCGGACACAAATATTATTACTAATACCATTTCAATCAATTTTACTCATTCCTGATTGGCTAATGACATCAGTATTGAATTTAAATTTTTTTACTAGGGGTATTTAAAAAAAATACCCCTAGTAAAAAAAATACCCCAAGTGAAAAATCACATCCGGGATATTTGGATTTTAGTATTTACAAACATCAGTTTTCCCGCTTCGTAGTAAAATTTAGGGGTATTTAGGAATGCGTAAAATTGATTGAAAAGGTATTAAAAGGAAATAACACTTGTTCTCGAAGAATTAATGAAAAATCGCACTTGTGTTTGGCGAAATATTCATAATACCACTCGTGCTTCGCACTCGTGGTATTATGAATATTTCGCCAAACACGCGTGCGATTTTTCATTAATTCTTCTCGAACCGTGTTATTTCCTATACTAATTAGTAAAGTAGTAATTAGTTTCGCCCTCGTAAAGAGTGAATGTCAGTCGCCGTGCATTGCGCGTTTGTGTTTATCTTTCCGTACGATAACGAAGTGTTTTGAAGTGCTTCGTTGCCAACTTGACGTGGTAAATACTCCAGAAATTTGCCTAGTCTTCTCAGAATACCCTATAGAGGTTTCTTATTCATCTACAATCCAATAAGTCGACTCGAGACCTGATTTCTTGTTTGAACCTCGTCACTTGGTCTTCCACGCTTCGCATCAGTCAAGGCTGATATAATTCGAAACGAAAGTCAAGAAAACGTCGAGTTTTGTGAAAAATGCAGAAATAATTACTTTCTAAGGTATATCTTCTTTCAATTAAAAGACAAAATGAATAATTTATATCAAGGATTGACAAGATATTTACGGATGAGTTCACCAAGCGAATTTCGTGCTTCAAAAAATGGCCGACCGAGCGTGCAATGCGTCACGGTTGACACTCCCTCTTTAATTAAAGTATAGGTAATCTTATGATAGCGAGTACAATTAAGGATTTACACTACGAGTGATATTTGAAAATTGTGCCAAAATTACAGGAGCCGTTAGGCGAGTGTAATTTGGCACAATTTTCAAATATCACGAGTAGTGTAAATTCTTAATTGTACGAGCAATATCACTTGTTTATTAAATGCTTGACTTTATTTGATCCGCATTTTGTTTGTTTTAGGAAAATCATTAATTGTACTGCACTACAATTAATAAAATAATTGTACTCCTCTCAACCAATCAGAATGCAGTAATTTTGTCATGCATATCATAAATATAGTAATGCGTCTTAATAACCTGGTTTACCAACTATTTTGGTCGAAGGAAAGGTTTATTGAAATCAAGACGATACCATATTCGATTTACAACCACTACGAGTTTAAAAACATTTGTAAAACTTCATGAAAACATATCAACTTTCTTTTTTCTTAGTGACCTTGTCGGTACCGACAGCGCACTTGTTCGTACGGATAGTATTCAGTCAGACCAAAGTACCATTACTACACAGAGTAACGATTCCGTAAGTGTTCCAAAAGTCGCGTGTTTTTGCGACGTAAAAAATAAACGAACAATGGGATTATCCTCAGCGGTTCGTACTCTAAAATTCAGGACCACTCATTAGCCAAAGAGAAAGAGTAATTTTTTAGGATTGTGGAGAAATAAGGTGTGGTATCTCTTGTTATGTTCTTTTAGACGATATCCGGTGACGATACTCCCACAGTGGATTCTCTGGAAAGTCAAATATCAGATTACGATTCTTCAACCCACACATGGTCGTCGAAAAGATGGGTTAGTATACATCAAGCTATCGTGATGGAATAGACCTTATTCAAAAGTGGCCCCCGAATTCTTTTATTTAAGAAATAGAAAACATTTTCCGTGTTTCCATACAGTTATAGAAACACGAGTGGAAGTTTGGGAGAACGAGAAATGGCAGTGTGAACACGAGCTCACAGGGCGAGTGTTTCCACGCTATTTCGAGTTTTCCCAAACTTCCACGAGTGTTTCTATAACGTATGGGAACACGGAAAGATGTTTTCTATTTCTTTTGTAAAATAACACTGAGGAAATAAGTAATAAGACTCTTTTATTAAAATGATGAAAATATACATTCTCCTTACTCACGCTAGACAGCGTCGTCGGCTGCTCAAATGAACATAAACGCTCTTAACTGTGAAGAAAACCATCCAATCTTCTCGTTTTTCTTCTTGTTGGCTGTCACAGAACATATTTATCGACATATTAGTTGTTTGTGAGCAAAGGTTCGTCTTACAGTCCATTTTATAAAAATGGCGGGGAAAATCCATATTTTCCATCGAGTTATAGAAACACGGCTTTCAGCCAATCAGCGCGTGTGTTTTTAATTTGTTATTTTATAAATGCATATATATAAATTGGCTCTTATGAACTCGTTTTCGTGTACGAAATTGAAAAGGATTCTTACATTAAAACTAGGTCACAAGGGCGAACGCAATAACCCCTCGCTCGCCTGTCCTATTAGACAACATTTTTATATTAATTATTTCAAAGTTTAAATTAACATTTGTTATCGTGTTTCCCAATTAGAAGCGGGTTTATATTAAAACTATATTATAATGGTCGTTGTCATGCAATTCTCGAAATGCTCTCATTAGGAAAGAGACAGCCATCTATCCGAGTGGACGATTCCTTTCAACGACATTGAACTACATGAAAGAATTGGTGTTGGGAGAATTGGCGAAGTTTACCGGTAAAGTTTGTTGCATTTCGTTTGCTTACTTTACATACAATATCATTAGCTATGTGTTCAATCTAGTTAATACCAGATATGAGCGACGTCCTGCTTTTATATGTAAAACGAATAAAAGTCAAATTATAAACGAGAAAAAAGTAACGGCGCCGTCAGCGGCAAATGTAACAGTTATCGTTACTTTTAATTTTGAAAGTATGTAACTATCTACAGTTACCTTCTCTTTATATTGCTGAATTTGTTATGGGTTTTCCCGTCTTTTCAAAGGGGTAATTGGCACGGTAAAGTCGCTGTGAAAGTAATTGACATACAACAACCAACTGTTACCCAATTACAAGCGTTTAAAATACAGGTTTGTTTTTTACAGTAGTTCTAACGCTTTTGAAATAGGAATGGTGGCATTTCTGCCATTTCCATTTACCTAGTTGTAAATATCGCGAATATCAGGAATGCTGATGACTCGATGATTATATCATGATGACTTTTCTTTTCTTATTTTTTATTTCCCATTTTTTGTTTAACTTTCTTGACCAATTCTCTCGTTTCTTCAAGGTTCAAACCTTTCGAAAAACCCGACATGAGAACCTTGTTCTTTTCATGGGTGCTTGTATGGAACCTCCAAAGTTAGCAATAATCACGAGGTTGGTCAATAAAAAAATAATAATTTTAGTTAATTAATATTATATATTTTAATTATTATTTTTAATTAATTATTTAAATAATTTTAAACTAATTAATTAATTAATTTTTAATTAATTTTTAATTTATTAGTTTTTAATTGATTAATTTTTAATTAATTTTTTAAAAACTTTAAGTACCTTCATTTCTTGAATTTGTAGTTTGTGTAAGGATTCCCACCTTTACAAGAGAATTCATGTGTTCAAAGAAACGCTGCCGGTCATCAAGGTCATGCTTATACTCAAGCAAATCGCACAGGTAAGAAAATGTCACACTACAGTTCGTTGACACCATGGTTGTTTAAAATGAACTATGAAATATGATCAGCACCAGCTATGGGATTAACATACTTACTAGACCGATATTCACCTTTAACTTGAGCATCTCGTATAGAAAAAGAACAGATCTCTCGCATAATTAAAATAAAATAAAATGTTTGTGAAAAGAATCGATGGCTGCTGTGGAGACAGCATGTGACAAATGAGGATCTCTATGGACACCAATCCGAATTCGTGATCGGTGTACACATTAGGGTCACTTTAATATCTACAACGCGGCAAGCTCGACGACGTGGCCCTCAAAACGTTAACAAGCAGTGTGAATTTAAGCATTTGAAAGAAGCCATGGTAAATTGACACCGTATTTGAGGTCTGAAGCTTGTTTTATGACCTACAAAACGCTCCAGTTCTGCTAAAATGATTGTAGTGTTTGAGTTGAAGTCAACATTAAGGAACAGCTCTCATCTCTCAGTGAGTTCACGTCGTCCTGAAGACGTGAAAATGCTCAGAGTTGCGTTGTAAACAGAACGAGGACGGTGTTGAGAATACTCTTGGGACTATAAATTATTCATTCTCTTTGTTTCGCATAAATAATTCTTTGTTTTGAAGGCCGCGTTGTCGAGGTTGCTGCGTCGTAGATCTTAAAGTCCGTATTTTTAGGAATAAGAAGGTTGCTCATCTAGAATTACTTTGAAACAAGGAACAAGATTCGCCAAAACGAGATGATTACATACATTCACCAAACTACGGGACGATTGCAATCTTGAAAAGCCAGAATTGAAAAACGTGATGAACGATAATAATAAAGAGTGAAAAGGACTAGTTAGAAATGCCCGAGTTTGCTCAAACAGATGATGATGAAATATAATACATAAAAAGTTATATATATACTCTTTTAAAATTCACATGAAAAAGTTCCTCAAATCCATTTCCTTTTTTGTTGCTGTAGGGCATGAGTTATCTTCACTCTCGTGGTATCATCCACGCTGATCTAAAAAGCAAGAATATATTTTTTGAAAACGAGAGTAAAGTAGTAATTACAGACTTTGGACATCTAAGACTTGCAGCAGGACTTAGTGTGGAAAAAACAAGGTATGTATAAGTGTTCTCTCAACTTCCCAAGTGTTCTCCCAACTTTCCAAGTGTTCTCCCAACTTCCCAAGTGTTCTCCCAACTTTCCAAGTGTTCTCCAAACTTCCCAAGTGTCTCTCAACTTCCCAGGTGTTCTCCCAACTTCCCAAGTGTTCTCTCAATTTCCCAGGTGCTCACTCAACTTCCCAGGTGCTCACTCTACTTCCCAAGTGTTCTCCCAACTTCCCAAGTGATCTCTCAACTTCCCAAGTGTTCTCACAACTTCCCAAGTGTTCTCCCAACTTCCCAAGTATTCTCCAAACTTCCCAAGTGTTCTCTCAACTTCCCAAGTGTTCTCCCATCTTTCCAAGTGTTCTCCCAACTTCCCAAGTGTTCTCCCAACTTCCCAAGTGGCATTATATTAAATATGTTATAATTAATTCTAACTAATTAACTTAATTATGTCTTTAATTTTAGACCAGGGATGGTGAAAATCCCATTTGGATGGCTGAATTATCTCGCGCCTGAAATCATCATGTCATTATCCCCGCACCAAAAATTAGTTAAGAGAATGTTCACAAAAGAATCTGATGTGTATGCATTTGGGTAAGTTGAGGGAAACGTGTGGTAGAATGACTACTTGAATGAAAGGTCTTAAGCTTCTTATGCAGTCCTCGCAAGAAAGTGTTAGTCAAGAGTAAGCACTAGAGCCCATCCCTCTCCGCTCCACTGAACTGCCTCGACATCGCGTTGTTTCATTGGCCTCACTGATCTTCCCTGTGAATACTAAAAATGTCGACAATTTTTCAAACATTTATTTGTTTCGCGTTCGTTCCTTCCCTCTTTCCTTTTTCCTTCCTTCCTCCCTTCTCTTCCCTTCCCTTCCTTCCTTCTTTTTTCCCTTCCTTTCTTCCTTCCTTCCTTCCTTCCTTCCTTCCTTCCTTCCTTCCTTCCTTCCTTCCTTCCTTCCTTCCCTTCCCTTCCCTTCCCTTCCCTTCTTCCTTCCTTCCTTCCTTCCTTTCCTTCCTTCCTTCCTTCCTTCCTTCCTTCCTTTCCTTCCTTCCTTCCTTCTCTTCCTTCCTTCCTTCTTCTTCCCTTCCTTCCTTCCTTCTTTCCTTCCTTCCTTCCTTCCTTCCTTCCTTCCTTCCTTCCTTCCTTCCTTCCTTCCTTCCTTCCTTCCTTCCTTCCTTCCTTCCTTCCTTCCTTCCTTCCTTCCTTCCCTTCCTTCCCTTCCCTTCCCTTCCCTTCCCTTCCCTTCCCTTCCTTTCCTTATCCTTCCTTCCTCCCTTCTCTTCCCTTCCCTTCCTTCCTTCTTCTTCCCTTCCTTCCTTCCTTCCTTCCTTCCTTCCCTTCCCTTCCCTTCCCTTCCCTTCCTTCCTTCCTCCCTTTCTCCCTTCTCTTCCCTTCCTTCCTTCCTTCCTTCCTTTCCTTTTCCCTTCCTTCCTTCCCTTCCCTTCTTTTCTCTTCCCTATTGTTTCTCAACTCCATTTCTTAAACTATAGAACTCTCTGTTACGAGCTCTTATCCGGGTCTTGGCCGTTCATTGACTATCCCTTGGAGACAATCATTTACCAAGTTGGTAAAGGCGCTAAACAATCACTTAGCAAACTCGATGTTGTTCGTGAAATGAAGGTGAGACAATATCATTTGATATATGGTTGAATAGAATTCACATAAACGCATTTTAAGTTACCATGAAGCAATATTCAATAGAAAATCTATAATGTTGGTATTGTCTTTTGTCCTCCGAGTGTTGGCAAGTGTTTATGGTTTTTCAAATTTAGTGGAAAGTTTGCTGGTCATAAAAAAACATCTGCTACAGTGGGGCGGCCAGATAAATGTTCAAAATATTATAAAAACTCTATATGTTAGTTGTTAGTTGTTAGTTGTTAGTAGTAATACTTAGGTAGGTTTAACATACGCCCCTCCTGGAATTCAATATTATTAAGAATGTTGATGCAGTACTCTCTCTGATGCAGTACTCAAGAAATAGGTTTCCGTGTTTGGATACTGTGATCCAAACACGCGGGAAGTTGCGAGACTGGAGAAAAGCGTTAAAAAACACGAGCCGCTAGGCGAGTGTTTTTTAGCTTTTCGAAAGTCGAGCAACTTCCCAAGTGTTTGGATAACAGTTTCCAAACACGGGAAAAGCCTTAGGTATTTATTTTATAAAATAATACAAGAGAACGAGCAACAAAACTTAAGGAAAGTTTTGCCAGGAAATGTCCGTGTTTGGATGGCCTGATCCAAACACGGGTATTGACCAATCAGTGCCTGTGTAGCATACATGTTATTTTATAAAGCACTTCTCCTCTCTGGCGGAGTTTCTGTGAAAGTAAATTGGTTAATTCTGACGCTTATTTCCCTTTATTTCCCTTTATTTCAGGACCTAATAAATCTGTTTTGGGATTATCATCCTGGCAAAAGACCGCCTTTTAATAATATAGCAAAAATTCTCGACAAGATTCCAGTGACGAAGGGCCGGTTGTATCGCAGCCCCTCGCAGCCAGTCACTCACATGCTACGAACATTCGAGGTGAATTCTTTCTAAGTGTTCGCGCGTTATCTTAGTGGGGTATAACTCTTCCACGGACGTTGAGGGAGGCCGAGTCAGCGATATATCGGCGGTTTCACATAAAAATGTTCATCAGATACTCCAACAGGACAGCTCCCCCTCACGTTATAAGCCACAAATTACTTGACATTGTAAGCAGTAAATTATTGGATTGTAACCGACCCCAAAACAACAAAGATCCTAACCCCCTCCTAACGAGTTTTCTAACCCTACTTTCCCGCCTATTTACTATTAAGGACTCCAATTATGGGAGAAGAGCGTGGTGGATCAGTTGGGTCGTGTCTTAAAACTCCTTTGCAGGTTAGGATTACAAAACTCGTTAGGCGAGTTTAGGGTTAGGATCTTTGTTGCTTTGGGGTCGGTTACAATCCAATAATTTACTGCTTACAATGCCTTAACAAGTCCAGTATTTAAGTTGTGGCTTTCAACGTGAGGGACGGCTGGGTTATCATATGTAAGTCTAAACATCATCAACGATCCTTTATAGTTCCAGTTATCGTACTAAATTTGTAGTTATACAGCAATTTAAAATTTTTTTTAAATCTATCCCATCTTGGCAAGCAATTTTCTCCTCCTGGAGTATCTGATTTTGTTTTCAAGAACTTTTTATGCGAAACCGCTGATATGTCGCTGACTAGGCCTCCCTCAACGTCCGTGGAAGAGTTATACCCTATCTAGTGACAGGATATAGGAAGGTTTACATGCAGGACGAGTACGGGTTTCTCTGCGACGTAGCCTGGATCGAGCTAACCTCGTAACGAGGTGAATCCTTTCTAAGTGTTTGCTTGTCATCTAGTGACAGGATAGAGGGAGGTTTATATCCACTACGAGTTCGCGTTTCTCTGTAGATCTATAAACCTCTCTAATAATTAGACGTTAGCGGCAGGGTTTTAACATGTCTGAGGAATAGTGTTGTGTTCTGGTCACATTGCGAACCACTAGAACACTTTTGGTACTTGTAGGCAGGGCTTATTTATTACACTGTACAAAGGAATGAATTGTAAAAGATTTTTTTAAGGATTGTAAGTAAATTTTGGAGTGGATTTTGAGTGTCGATGGAAGTGTATTCTCAGAAATTATTTATTGGGGTATGGAGCATGCGCAACGCTAACTATTGCCTCCATTGTTGATCACACGCTCGTCTTGGTTTACACGCGTGTTATTTGGTTTTTGCGCGTGGTATTTATTTTCGCGCGTGGTACTCAAGTACTCACAGAGAGGAATACACTATTATTTTATTTTGGGGTTTGATTTGTGGCCTACTAATCCGTATGCTATACGTCAAGAACTTGCTATTTTCGTCAAGAAGCAACCTCATAGCCAGGCTTCTCGCCCGCCTGGTCAAGAACTTGCGCTGTCATCGTGTAAAAACAGAATTATTACGGTATGATCATTGGGCAAACAATTACTCGCATATGATTGGAGCGGCTTTGTTCAAAGCATTCCTTGCGGTCGAAATCACCAGGACAAAAATGAGAGAAAAATCAACTAGCATCAAAAAGCAGCTTCCTAGCTGCCTATCATCTCAGGCTGCGTTTACACTAGAGCAAAAGTATCCGGATTCATATTGTTTTGCATCCTCATGGGAATATAAAACAATAAGTATATATATATATATATATATATTGACAAATATAAGTAAGAGATGAGTTACAAATATGACTATGGATATGAGAGCGCTCAATACCATTGTAGAGCGAAATATATATATATATATATATATATATATATATATATATATATATATATAATATATAATATATATATATATATATATATATATATATATATATATATATATATATATATATATATATATATATATATATATATATATATATATATATATATATATATATATATATATATATATATATATATACTGCCAATAATTTAGTAACGAGATACTGACGTTTCGAGCGGAGCCCTTCATCAGAGTAAGACCTAACACACTTAACACTGTCTACGCAGCACTCTACTTTATATATATATATATAGATTTTTCGCTTACCTCAAAACTGGTCTGCTACAACTTGTTTCATCTGTAAAAGAATCTTCAGGCAGTGACTGTTATTTGCTCTAACTATATGTTGTTGAGCACTCTTTGCATTTCGTAGACCAAAACCTATACACGTATATATATATATATATATATATATATATATATATATATATATATATATATATATATATATATATATATATATATATATATATATATATATATATATATATAATATATATATATATATATATATATATATATATATATATATATATATATATTCCAAGTAGTGAGTATAACGAAAAAGTTATAGCATTGGTATAATATAAAAGAGCGCTCAATACCATTATAGGTAGAGCGAGGTAATATATTTAAAATGAAAAGTTTCGGTTGCTACTCCGAGTTTCACGCGGTTAAGCGATCGTCAGGCAACCTGATTCACGATCGCTTAACCGCGTGAAACTCGGAGTAGCAACCGAAACTTTTCATTTTAAATATATTATATATATATATATATATATATATATATATATATATATATATATATATATATATATATATATATATATATATATATATATATATATATATATATATATATATATATATATATATATATATATATATATATATATATATATATATATATATATATATATATATATATATATATATATATATATATAAAGTTCGTTGTGGAAACGATGAAGATGGAATAAAGGATATCAGTAAATAACACTCATTCTGCACAAACGTTTTCGCTTTTATTATAAGCTCTTCAGGTGAAAGTGTTTGGATATCCTATATTTACAATGTGTAGTATTTCACCACCACGTCACTACACGTGTGGTGTTAGGTTACTTACTGCTAATTATTTACATAAAAATTTAACACAAACCTCTAGTTATATAAAATATATATCTTACAAGAAGTTGGTATTTAGCAGGAATTTAAGTTCGGTTGGAGTATAGAAATAATGTCTCTTTCCTTCGACTCTCTTATTAAGCGGCTTGAATGACTGTCACATTGATAAATGGGCATGATCTGGAAGATGCCATTGCTGCACTTCCTTATGTGCTCGCTAACTGCTAAGTGGCTATACTCTTCGTGATTGACTTGTTGTCGGTGTAGTGTGACTCGTGGTGTCGGAGGTTTTCTGTTTGACCAACATAAAAACTTCTGCATTTTGTGCAAACGAGAATGTAAATAATATTACGCGATTTGCAGTTCATTTGGCATTTTACATACCAAGTCTTTCCGTTTTTCAGTTTATATTATTTACATTCTCGTTTGCACAAAATGCAGAAGTTTTTATGTTGGTCAAACAGAAAACCTCCGACACCGAGTCACACTACACCGACAACAAGTCAATCACGAAGAGTATAGCCACTTAGCAGTTAGCGAGCACATAAGGAAGTGCAGCAATGGCATCTTCCAGATCATGCCCATTTATCAATGTGACAGTCATTCAAGCCGCTTAATAAGAGAGTCGAAGGAAAGAGACATTATTTCTATACTCCAACCGAACTTAAATTCCTGCTAAATACCAACTTCTTGTAAGATATATATTTTATATAACTAGAGGTTTGTGTTAAATTTTTATGTAAATAATTAGCAGTAAGTAACCTAACACCACACGTGTAGTGACGTGGTGGTGAAATACTACACATTGTAAATATAGGATATCCAAACACTTTTACCAAGTACTCAGCACCTGAAGAGCTTATAATAAAAGCGAAAACGTTTGTGCAGAATGAGTGTTATTTACTGATATCCTTTATTCCATCTTCATCGTTTCCACAACGAACTTTTTCTATATATATATATATATATATATTCTACGGCCATGATATATCTGTATAATGTAGGTGTGTAAAGATGTATTATACGGACATGTATTATACATATATGTATATCCTGAATTACATAAACTTCGTGTCCGTGTTCCATCGGATGTATACAATCTCTCGCCTTCATCTCGAGCTTGTACGTACATCCGATACAACGCAGCCACTCATAAACAGTAGCTGTTTAATGTTGAATATGGAACC
Organism: Chrysogorgia sp. JL179-B06; assembly: GCA_035772405.1. Classification (NCBI taxonomy): domain Eukaryota; kingdom Metazoa; phylum Cnidaria; class Anthozoa; order Scleralcyonacea; family Chrysogorgiidae; genus Chrysogorgia; species Chrysogorgia sp. JL179-B06. Next base: position 1,549,729 of record JAYKKM010000076.1, on the reverse strand, counting down.
ACTACACCGAATAACATTCGCTTGCCATTTATAGCCTGCGTCTCTCTCCTCAGAGGCTTCCACAGATGTCATACGAGTCGCCCTCAATGGTTAAGCCGATTTTCCATTACGCGAATTTGTTCGCGCGAATTAAGTGGGAAACCGGCTTTAGAGCGGCGCACCGGGTATGCGAGCGGAGATGAGACCCTGGGTACGAGGTTGACCGGGTATCAGCCTTATTAGCCTTACAAAGCAAAGATTATTTGTAATAACATAACCTCTTTCATAGGATACATGGACGATCGTCTATGTATAGTCTGTCTACTCCAAGCTCTCCCACATTGTATATTAACATATCCAAACCTTACAGATATATAGTGATTGCCGCATTGGCAGTACATATATCAATCGAAATAATGAAAGAGAGATCTATCGCGAAGTAACATAATCGCCTTGTTAAGGATTAAGGAACCTTGCCCATGCTGGTGTTAGCCAATGAGGAAACCCTTGTTCATACACGACATCGATCAGTAAACCTTGTAATTAGTATTGTATTACAATATACTCGTGTATGTGGAATGGATGGAATTTCGTAATTTTATAATTTGGCTGAATCGCTATTTGGTACACGTGTAAACCATAGTAAGTCTTCATTTATGATGTGTTTAATCTTGAAATATGTAGTTAGTTCGCGGGGCTGGTGTTCGTACTTATAGTTCGAGCAGCAGTGCGGAGCTTGAATATGCGGCACTTGAACATGCGGCACTTGAAGATGCGGTCGTAGATCGATTCGAACAACATTTACTCGAAACGAGCAAGCCTCACGAAGTTATAAGTTCTCCATTCAAGCGACACTTGTTGCCAAATCGAACTTCACGTTTGTCCAGTATCTTTTATAACTTTGATCATGATGCTCAGTTGAATTTAACAGTCACTGTTAATTCACAGTCGTCGATACCGAGGTCGATACAATATTTTTGTATATCCCAAGAGCCTTCGTTATATCCTAATAACCTGACCCGGTTATTAATTTCATACTTTAGAATATTTGTTATCACATTAATTATATCACCATTGCCATTGGTTCAGTTTCCTTTATTCTCTAGTGGCCATTATCTCTGATATCAACCTCAAAGTTTAAATTCATGATGTTGATAAGTAGTTATCAACCTCATAAATCGACCTGCTGCTCTAGCTAAACTTGAGTTATGTATTACGGACATCACCAACTGGTGTACTATGAATGGTCTTATATGCAATCCGAGTAAAACCGAGATTGTCCATCTATCATCACGTTTTATGCATTGTGAACCAATGCCAGAAATATGTGTCAATGATGTGAAAATCCAACCGGCTCCGGTTGCACGTGATCTCGGTGTTGCTGTAGATAGACATCTAAAATTAAATACTCATGTAAATAACATCTGTAAATCGGCCACTTTTGCTATCAGAAATATCGGCAAGATCAGGAAATATTTGAGTAAAAAGGACTGTGAGAAGTTGGTGCATGCGTTCATAACATCAAAACTTGACAGCTGTAATAGCATCCTATATGGCTTACCAGAAGCTGAATTGAGCAAGTTACAACAGGGGTTAAGAAATCGGAGCATATCTCCCCTGTGCTTCGTAATCTTCACTGGTTGCCGGTGAGATCAAGGATTGTATTTAAAATACTAATAATTACTTTCAAGGCTTTGCATGGCCAGGCGCCTGTTTATATTACTGATTTGCTAAATAAATATATACCTACTCGTGCTTTGAGATCATCAGACCGTAATCTGCTAATTGAGCTAAAATCCAAAACGCTGCCACCAAAACTGTGGAATTCATTACCACAGGAAATTAGAAGCTTTGATATGTTGGGTAATTTTAAGTCAGCAGTTGAGACTTTTCTTTTTTAAAATTAATAGTTTTTTTGTTTATAGTGGTAATATATGTAGTAGGCTTTATCTTATAATGAAACTGTAATAAGTTTTTATCAGTATATTTAAGAATATATTGTTGTAAGAGCATTGAGACTATTGTATAATGCTCCTAATACGTCTATTATTATTATTATTATTATAAATACTAAACCAATGGTGATAATGTGATTTAAGGTATTCTGCGAATGCTGAGTTATTAGATCAAACCCGGTTTTGATCTAATTGCTGAGATCTTAATTAATAATTCATTTTTTGGAGAACGAAACGACCTGCCTCCGTCTTCGCTCATCCTCAACTGAACAGAGTCCGTTAATTTTCTGAATAAATTTTACACACCCTCGTGAGTTCCGTAGTAAACATCCAATTAAATCCGTGTTCGATTGAGAAGCCATATAAACAACTCGTTTATCGTGTTTCATCAGGGGATACACTCGAAAACAATAAAAACACATGCGCTTCGCGCTCGTGTTTTCATCATGTTAATTTTCTCGTGTTTGGATCCCCAGCCGCGTTTATAACGCAAACCTAATAAAAAATAAAAACTGCGAAAAAGCTGGGGAGAGCATATTGGGATTGGATGCTGCGAAAATATGAAGTAGCTCGTGGTGGCCATCTTGTTGGGAATAACCCCATCGCGCGCTTTTTCTCCCCCCCCCCCCTAGAGTTTCGTTTCCCCAACCAGGGCCCAGACCGCGTACGCCGTGTATTTATTTTATTGTCCGCATGGGATGATTGGGTCTGGGTACGAGATTGTGTCTGCAGATAACAAATCGCACTTAGATTTTGAACGTTATCTCGATCAATATTTAACCGTTTTCAATTCTGAAAACAGATTTAGAATTACCGAGTCTAAATACGTAACACACGTGCCTATTATATTACGCAAACGTGTATACCCTTCGTAAAAACCTCTTTATGAAGTTCGTCAGATCACAAATCGCCAATGGCCGCTCGTGTTCTCTTACCAAATATTGTCCGATTCAAACGGATCGCCCAAAACGACTCTTTACTTCCTTATAAGGAGTTGGACCTACCATTTTTTTGCGACTTCACTTGCGAGGGGATCAAGCTTAAAGTAATTTTATAGCCATTCAAAGTGTGCGATTTGAGAGGTCTCCATGCGAATTTTACCTTTGAGCGAATGCTGTTGCGTGACGTCACAAGTAGGACACGGTTGTTCCAGGGACAAATCCCGTCGTATGCACCGTGCGAAATCTTGTTGCGGGGACAAAATTTTAATAAACCAATCAAAGAACGTTATTGTATTTTCCTTCTCTGACATGTCCCCTCGTGTGTTCTCAACAGGGGAAATGTCCACGCCCCCTCGATTTGTCGCCTCGTGTGTCATGAATATGCTGACTCCAAACCAAATCCCCTTGTGCACCGGAAATGATCTGCTTTTATATACAATTCTGTTTTGGAGATACACTAAAGGTTTCAAAAAATAAAGCGGCGTGATTTGTGAAGTTTGTCTTATTTTAATGAACTCCGAAAATGATGAGGAATGGTAATTTAGAGTTCTTTCGTATCTCAGGTCGTTCTTGAGATATTTAGACTTGTGTGATATGCAAATTTATGGTAGCCTATGACGTCAAGACGTTTCTACATTTTTCGAAAATCAAGTTCGAATATATCATCGGTCAGTTCCTGTTTACTTATTCAAGTGGAACCGACGTAAAGATCATTACCGGTCTCGGTTGGCAATGAGGTAGAACTGTCGAGGATGACTTCGTTTGATGGGTAAGCAAAGTTTACCGACTTTTCTCTTCGACCCGACGATAAGCCTTGAAAATTCAAAGCAAACTACTCCAAAGGTACGGTAGTTAAGTTTTAATTCAGCACACAAGAAAGATAAACTATATTAATTACGAGTCGTTTGCTCTTTAGCTAAGAAATATTACCATGCTTTAATTACACACAAGAAAGATAAGCTTTTAAACGAGTGTTGGTAATATTTCTCTCGCGAACGAACTAGGCGAACGAGTGTTTATCAAATGTTATCGAAATGAAGGTGTATTAAATCGAAATAAGCTGAAGGTTTCAAGCAATATGGGGCGAAGATTGTTAGCTTTATATATCCTAGGGCAGATCTTATTGGCTATAGCTATCAAAATAAGTAAATAACCTGGTGTCCAGAACACTGAATGCATGAATAGCACAGTATAATGTTTTTAAACCCTTCTATAACTCATTCAGTTATATACCCTCCAATAGTTCGTCGGTTTACGTTGAGGCCCCACCGAGTGAACATAATGAACATAAATTCATTCATTATTAAACGTTGAGGAGAAATCCGAATAATATATACGTTGAAGATGGCGCTATAGCTGCGGAAACAGACTCAAGAATGCTCCATTCAAAAGAGATTGGTATATTGCTTTCATCAAATACATTGGCGACAGACGGCGCTCGAATTTGGCAACGATATTGAACGTTCAACAAAGTTTGAATGTAGTGTGTTTTCATTTTCTGGAAGTTTTTTAAATATGACAATGCATAAAATCATAAAATTGTTGAAAATGTCATCGTACATAATGATTTCAATATCATCGTCGTCTTTCACGAGGGAGCCCCGGGCTATCTTAGGGAATGCAATTGCAAGGGAATGCAAAACCTTGGGGTGTTAACGGTTGGTAGCATTACTTCCCCGGGGTCAAAATACCACCAGAAACGATCAGTAGAATCACCAGTCATCATGTATCTCTTCAGACATAATATTTTTAAGAAAAATTGAAACAATGTTTTAATACAATATGCATTTAAAGTGGGTTTGGCGATTTTACATATTCGTATAATCTTTGGGTTCTATCAAGAAGAAATGTAATATATCTTGTCGTTCGAAAATTTCATCTTCATGCCTTTTCCCCTGCTAAACGTCAACGCAGGGACAGGCGAAGTCATTGCACACTAATTCGTTGAATCAGTGCATGTGTAACGTTTTTGAATGTCGCTGCTTTGACGTCATTTACTGTGAATAGTACATCACTTTAGCAGGGGTAAAAGTATGAAGATGAAATTTTCGCACGACAAGATATTTTACAATTCTTCAGCCCTCTTGAGTGCGTTTACATAGAAAATTTCCAGCCCTCGTAGGCGAGATCCCGGGCAGTCTATAACGAGATCTCGCCTGGGAGGGCTGGCCCTCCTCTCATATTAACGAATACAAATTTTACATATGGTTTTACTGAGAGGCGGGATCTCGGTAAAGGGGGCACACCCCCGAAGATTCCTAGCAGTTGATCAACGTGAAAATGCCCTCAGTGACGTCTTTGTTTTTAGGACTTTAAATAATTCATTGTCTTTGTTTTTGTTTTGTATAAAAATCTATTAAAAAACACGACGTCCGTGGCTCTAGAACGCGACTTGCTTAAGCTCTCATTAGTGTATAAAATATTTACAGTCTATATATATATATATATATATATATATATATAAGAAGGTGGATGATCTCACCAAGTATATACAAGCCTATTTACATAACTACAAGCTGTGATATTGCCGTACAGTGCTTATATAGTAAACAAGGGAGATAACATGTGCAGCGAAATTGTACTATTCACTTTCGCGGACTTTCAATATCTCCGCCGGACGACCAGTGAAAACGGAAAAAAGGCTAGGCTAGCAGGGAGCGTGTAGAAGTTGAAAATGGCCTTAGAAATGGTATGTTAAACGAGGCAGTTATTATTGCAACTCGTAATTAATGCACGTTTTGTTGAAAACAAATGTATCGCAGGTTACTGCATGTGGGATGTCAGACGGAAGCAAGTTGTTTTGTTACATGCAATGCAAAGCCCCATGAACTAATTACGCGATCTAATCCAAAATTGCGCAGCAGCTGGGAATTCTAGTGAAAAATTGTGCGATACGATCTTTCCAGTTTGGAAATCTCAAGGTTGTAGCGAAACGACTTTGTAGCGAAACGAACCGGATAACAAAACTATGCATATTCAGGTGAGAAATGGTTTGAAGATTAGATGCTAAACAATGATTGTGACATTCTTGCTTGCAATGTTGTTTCCTAAATGGAACCTGTAGTAATTCTATGGACCGACAAGTGATGTACTTTACTTTTGTTTTGTCCAATGTGTATGGCGCCATACGCATATTGTCCAGATTATTGGCATCGATCGACAACAAATGGTCATTCATTTTATTTGTGAACGGTAAACAATGAGTTTTAATACAAGATTATTTCGTGCTAGAACGTGGCGGCTTTTGTGACGGATGCCGATTTTCTTGTGTTTTGTTTTTTCACACAACATGAGATTTACGATTACGTTTAGGTTTTGGACGATACATGGACGATCGTCAAGCTCATATAGAAGCCAATGTCGAGCCTTCATGGGGCCCTAGACCCAAGACATGTATACAAGGCTTTGTCATCCTCAGAAAAGACAGGAATCGAACCTGTAACCTTCTGATTGTTGGTGAGACGCTCTAACCATTGAGCTACCGAGACTCAAATGGAGAGCGAAGGTTACAATGATGTGCTGGTTCGATTGATATATATATATATGTACTGCTTATGTATAGCAATCACTATATATCAGTAATGCGTGGGTGTGTTGTATATGTATACACTGGTGCAGTGATTGTGGGAGAGCTTGGAGTAGACAGACGACACATAGACGATAGTCAAGCTCACTGAATCATCAAAAAATTTTCGAACAGGAATCGGACCTGTATTACTCAAACATATTGCGTCATTTGATCCACTCAGTAGTGATTCCTCATGCGAGTCTGACTGAGACGGACTGACAATAGATCGAGCAGTGCCTGGGCTATATATTTGTAAACTGCGGACAGCTGTTTCGCCCTCATCCGGCCCACATCCCGTCTTGAAGACTGTGATGAATATATATATATATATATATTATATACCTTTGGATGTGCTGGGCTATAGGCTTCACCGCGCTGACGAGCGCCAATGAGGGCGAGACAGCTGTCCGCAGGACCGCAGTTGCCAAATAGCCCAGGCACTGCTCGATCTATTGTCAGTCCGTCTCAGTCAGACTCGCATGAGGAATCACTACTGAGTGGATCAAATGACGCAATATGTTTGAGTACCCACATCCCGTCTTGAAGACTGTGATGAATATATATATAGCAAAGTGAAAAGGTGGTAAACTGCCAAGATTTTTACTTTTTTTGCTATATATCCAAAACACTGTCTACGCAGCACTCTACTTTTTTACTATACTATCTATATCGCTAGGTTCTTATTCTTGCTAACACCAGATAATTAAACATTTTCTTCTTGTATTCCATAGATTTTCCAATGCATATGAGTTATGAAATCCGAGAAATGGATCGGCAAAGTAGCAGAGAAATCCTATCACTATCTGTATGTTTTACTAAGCTCACCGGGGATATACTGCTGCAGCATTCGACGAGTCCTGTTATTTCTTATTCTACTCAGTTCCTGTCTCATCATTGCATTCATTCAGTTTCGTCCAAGGATCAATCACATTAAAATAATACCCCACACAACGTCTCGCCATGAGCCACCGTTATGTCCTAAAATGACCATCCACACAAACAATACACCCGATGTGGTCTTCAGCGGCAGCGCCTGTCGACCGCATGCCACCCCTGATGACATTTGCCGCTACACGGCCAAGAAGTTTGCCCAAGTACCGTCCATAGAAGTCTGCAAGGACCAGACTGAACCGTACGAATTATGTCACGTGAAAGAACAGCTGGTCAACTCCACCTACTCGTCTCTCGCTGTCCAGTGTAACTTTTCCCTGTGTGACCGAGACCAGGAGATTTTCATCGAAGATCTGCACCCTACTAGTGGTGCTCTCAGGAAGCATAATTTACCCGGAAACGCAAGCGATGATGTGTTAGGAAGGTTAGTGAAAGACAAGGCCCTTAGCACCCGCGATGTAGGTGGCTTTGGATTCGTATTTTTGAATTGCATCGGTCGGAAGAAGGAGAAAATTTCCCAGTTACTGAGCCTGTTGCCACCGCAGAGTGTCTTTGCGCGGCAAGCGACGGAATCGACTCGCGAGAAATTATCGACTCGCGACAAATTTAACGTGAATGTCATCCTCCTCGACTCTATTTCACGAGCGCATTTCTACCGCTCTCTTCCGAACACCGTAGACTTCCTGCGCAAGAAACAAAGCGATGGGCATACCGGGGGTCGCGTGTTTGAGTTCGAGCTCTATCAGGCAGTCCATGGGCACACGCACGAGAATGAGCATGCGCTGTTCAGCGGTTCTCTCTTTCCCGCGTATTTCACGAAAAAGCAGATAGAGCAAGCGCCGACTGGCGTCGAAGCGTTATTCGGGATTTTCAGTCGTGCCGGTTATCAGACGTTATTCCAGGAGGAATTGTGTTGGAAGGGACTTTATGGACTTATTAACAGTGTGAAAGCTGGTGGCCGGTGGAAAACGTATCGCAAGAAAGTGAAAGCAGCTCATGTAAATTCCACAGGTATGAGCCCTATAGTGTACGCGATAAGTAGTGTATAATTTAAGACTTGGTGATTTGTATAGTTATACTTTTGAAAATCTAATTCCCGTTTTCCCGTTACTACTTTTAGGGATATCAGAGGCTGTTTGTAAACTTCTTGCCCGCTACGGCGGCTCGCCATTCTACGACAAAGGGCAACATCAGCTATGCTTCAACGGTCGGCGGACGCATCACTATCTCTTGGAATACATCACACACTACGTGAGGGAAGTGGGCCGGCGACCTCGTACCAAGCCGTTGTTCGCGTACACGGCCATAAAGGTCGCGCATGACGACGTAGGCGTGCGAGTGCAAACGCTTGACAAGGATATAGTGGAGGTAATCAAGAACTTTTTGAAAGAAGAGAACACTATAACTATCATTTATGCAGACCACGGAAACACGTATACCAGTTATCAATCCAAGGCTGAAGGCAGACGAGAAATGTACCATCCTATGTTCCTAGTTGTTTTACCTCGAAAGATGGAAGACACACTGGGTGAGAATATCGTATCAAACCTGAAGACGAACCAGTTTCGCTTGTTCAACGCACTCGACATGCGAGCTGGATTGGTCGCGTTGGCGAACTTCAACCGAACCTCACGGATGGCGCCCGAGGGTATATTCGGGTTTATTCCGAAGAATCGAACCTGTGACGACATCGAGATGACGAGGGCTAGCATTTGCCTTTGCGAGGACTGGTACCAGGACGTTAAGAATTCCACGTCGCAATTAACAATAGCCGAGTTCGCTATTGGCCAGTTGAACAACAACATTCAGGAGTCGCTGTTGAGTTCACGGAAAACCGGTCCTATACGCGCAGGCTCCCCGCACATTTTCGGCGCATGCCAAAGATTGCGCGTCGAGGGCATCGGGAACGTGCAGCAGCGTACGACACGCCGGGGTAGCGTGGTGACGACCATGGACGTCAGGGTACAGACAGGGAACGTTGTGAAACAGGAGGAGCGTTTTGCGATACGCGTGGAAAGGAAGCGAGATACGATAAGCGCTTCGCAAGAGATGACACTTCTGGCGTTCGACAGGTCATCGACTTATGGTCATCACAAGGTGTGCGCTGATGCTTCCGTTGATCTACCAATGTGCGTTTGCAATAAAAGAGGAGGAAATCAAACGAAAAAGCAGTCCATGGACCATGTGATCCGCACGTTGTCCAACGTGATCAAGTTGAACTCGTGTCTATTGGTGCTGCATCGCTGTATTGGTCAGAAAACTCGAGGAAAACTTCGCGATACAGATAAAGTCAACGTGTACGATGTCGTAAACATTTGCAACGACCGTCACTTCACGGTGACGTTTCTAAATCTCGCGAAAAGCCTGAACACTAGTGCGGTTCCGATCGTGCTGAAACCGAGGACAATGTATTTTGTCGGCAGTGTTAAGTCGGAACTAAATTCGTCTGAGAAAACGTTCGTGTTGCGCATGCGCATTGCTACCAAGAAGGAGAAGGCAGACAAATGGGGTGACGTGGAATTTCAGAACAGGACAATCACAGAAAGCTTCGTCGCAAGCGCAAAACCAGGGGGGATTTTTTCCTGGTGGTAAATTTTCTCGGATTCTCTTGGATTTTGCTTGGATTTCCTCGGATTTTCCCCTGTCATTTCCTTTCAAACGGAAGTTGATTGTTGGAATGTGAATGTTACCGCATGTCGAAATGCGTGCTTCGCTCATAAAAGGATTCGAAAGGCACTTGTCCCACACACTGATCTCAAAAATAGGACTGGATTGAGCTTTCTATTGTATCTGATGAGCTGATTTTGAAGCCTTCATGCATATTTGCATAATGTAAATTGACGAGAGATCATTAGAAGCTCCGAGTTTGCAAGCAAATCAAACTGTGACGCTCGCGAAATAGGTTTAGTGTCTGGCCAATATAGTTTCTTTGTTAACATTAAATGCATAAAAATCTTGAACCTAATTTGACGTCTCATATTAGGCTTCTCTCGCTGGATAATTAGAGCCAACGGTGGCCATTACTAAGGGACCAAATCGTTTTACCCAGTAATTTGAAAAATGTCTTCTGGTCCTCTTTATAGTAAAATTATTTTATTTTGTCGATGGTAAGAGCACATAATCCAACCAAAAACCTCATAGGATCCTCAGTTGGTCCCTTAGTAATGGCGGACTTCCGGCTTCATTTTCTGAACAATATTTGCTCGATCCAGTCTTCTTTCGAGATCAGTGATCCCACCACTTCCTTCCCGTGTGTGCGCTCTTAGCCACACATGCAACCTCCATGCTTTTCCCAAATGTCATACTAATAAATGAGTAAAACGTGTTAGAAGACGTGATTTTGAGTGCTAATAACTGGGAGGTTGGGAACATAATCATATGAGCGTTTTTACTCTGGCTACTGTGGTGCCGAGTAGATTACGGTGGCTTCCGATCCTGATTATTTTTCTGGTCGACAATATACACTTAATGTCTGCTCCTGAGGGAAATAGTTAGTTTTGTTTTCCCGAGAGGATTGATGTTAAAACATCAAGACTCGAGGGAAAACAAAAGTAAGTATTTCCCTCGGGAGCAGACATTAAGTGTTTTGTTATACAGTGTGTATCAAAAAAACCGCTACCCTTAGAAAATGAATTAGCATTCTTAAAGAGACCTATTGTAATTTAAAAAAAAATTATACACCTGGGAAATTAAGATGGTCCAAGCGCTGCGTTAATCAAGAAGAGAGAAAGCAGTTTTCAATACGAATGCAATCCGAGTTATTTTTTACGCATTCGTTGCTCAGAGGTGTCTAAGCCTTCAAACTATTACAATGGGTTCTTTGAAAAAAATGCTAATTCACAGTTGCTTCCGGTAGCGGTTTTTTTGATACACACTGTATAGCGATGGAGAAAAACTAAACATACATGGCTATTTCAAAACAATTTCAAAATTATTGCCCATGTGGGCAATAATTAACAACTTATTGCCCGCTCGGTAGACATTTGAATTTATCTAAGCCCACGTGACCACAAATCAACCGATGACAGTCTGTATTATATCTAGGGAAACCACAGCTATATAACAAATTGCAATTATTGCATCATCTCAATAGGCTTTGCGAAACCATGATTTCAGATTACAATTACAAATCTGGTGCGAATTCTGGTGCGAAATCTGGTGCGTAAGTTCCTTCAACCGAATTTCGTTCGGGAGGGCATTCCACGTCCTACATGTTCGTGTGAAGAATGATCGCTGGAAAGTTAGTGTTCTACATTTTCGTGGACGAAATTGTAGAAGATCTGGGATCGAGCAGATTCTAGTTGTCCTCTTTGGTATGTATGGAGTAGGTACGATTTCAGGGTTGATTTTAGCCAAGCCATTCACAGTTTTGAAAAAGAAGATCAAATCGAGGTATTCGTGCCAGTATGTTTCCGGAAGTAGATTTTGTGATTGCAAGCGTTGTTTATAAGTTGTCAAAGTGCGAAACGGGAGGTATTATCTTTGGCAAAGTGAAAAGGTGGTAAACTGCCAAGAATTTAGTGACGAGATACTGACGTTTCGAGCGGAGCCCTTCATCAGAGTAAGAGGAGATGAAATAAAATAAATAGGGTTTATATATATTAATATATATATGCCAAAAGGGTGTCACAAGTAGAAAGTAGCCAATCAAATGCACGGGAGATAAACAAACGGATATTAATGAGATGCGAAAAGTTAAATCATTTGCTATTTTTATACAGTCGATCAGAAGTAAATCACAATGAGGGTCATCCCACTGATATTTAAAAATCGAGCAACTATTGTTTGGATGCTGCGAAAAAAATATTTTTGGCAGCCATATTGGAGTGTGATAATTCCAGCTTCATAGTTACTGTTATAGAGCCGTAGTTCGTGTTCTATATTATGGGAAAACCTTGGATAACTGATTCATTTTAGCAGCTTAAAAGATCAGACACAGATAGTCTCTGTTGCCTATATAGTAAAACTATATAACGTGGTCCCAACAAGATGGCCGCCACGAGCTACTTCCGGCTTCATTTTCTGAAAAATAGTTGCTCGATCCAGTCTTTATAGATCAGTGGGGTCATTCACAATAGATCAGAGCATAGCTCCCACTAATCTTAGGGTTAACATGAAAAATAAAGTAAGAATAACCTGTGGTAGAATAACCTGTGGTAGAATAACCTGTGGTAAAAATAACCTGTGGTAAAATAACCTGTGGTAGAATAACCTGTGGTATATGTATACAAAATCATCATTAAAACAAAAATGGTTATATCTTGACCTAACATCCTAACAGCAACATTGTCTAAATTTGAGTATGTTTCTAGCCTTAGAACATTTTGGACATACTGCCTTCCAAGTGTATACATTGTCCTCGTCAAATGTTATCTTCAGCGTACGCACTGCGTACCTACTTTTACTAAAGGATCTTACAAATTTCCATTTCGTCACATTAATCCATCAGTGTTACTAGCTATAGTGATCATCGGGAAATGTTTACACAATATGGAGCACCTTGGTATAGATAACGTAGACACATGGCACACATGCATGACATCTTATTCATTTGATTGAATGAATTTCTTGGAACAACACTACCAGCGCTGTATAGCAGTCACATGCCGTTGGACGATATTCTCGATTCGAATCCCAACATCTTTGCATGATGCCTTGTAATTTTGGCAAACTTACCACTGCTGTTGGCGTGTATGGACGATAACCATCTTGAATCATATCTATTAAACTTTGCATCTCGATAGGCCTCGTGATTTCATTGTACACTTTCTCACCATACCACATCTCCCAAAGTATTATACCAAAACTGTAAAGATCTGCTGAGAAATTGTAAGACTTCAATTTTATCACTTCCGGTGCGTAATAGACAATAATGCTCTCTGTCGCGAAAGTGCTTGTTCGAATTCCAATGTCGGAAATCTTCAACGTTCCATCGTGTGTTACCTTCAAAGGTAAATAGGTTCAATCAATACAAACTTAGGTGCAACGCAATGCAACGCAACGCAATGGAACGCAATGCAACGCAACGTAACGCAACGCAATACAATACAATGCAATGTAATGCAACGCAACAACGCAATGCAACGCAATGTAATGCAACGCAATGCAATGCGCTGCAACGCAACATAACGCAACACAACGTAACGCAACGCAATACAATACAATGCAATGTAATGCAACGCAACAACGCAATGTAATGCAACGCAATGCAACACAATGCAACGCAACACAATGTAATGTAACACAACGCAACGCAACGCAACGCAATGCAACGCAACGCAACGCAACGCAATGTAATGCAACGCAACGCAACGCAACGCAATGCAATGCAATGCAACGTAATGCAATGAAACACAATGCAACGCAATGTAATGCAATGCAGCGCAATGAATGTAATACATAATGAATTTTCTGGAGAGACTATAGTCTGTGAAAAAAGAAAGAGGATTTTACCAGAATATTTTCCAGATTGAGGTGTCTGTGGTAGAGTCTTTGACTGTGGATGTACTTTAAACCATCTACAATCTGCGTTGCCCATTTAAAAACTCTCTCAAGTGCTTGTGGAGTATAGTTGTGTGCAGGAGCATTGGTTGTCTCTTTGAAAATAGCATTCTTTAGACTCTCTTGGCATAGCTCCATCACAAAAACCATGTGTTCGTTGCGCAATAAAGTGGTCACTGATGCAGTTCCGTAAAACTTCACTACATGCTCGTGTTTTAATTTCCTAAAACAAAGTTCAAGTTTTAGTTAATTTCAGAAACGCATACTATGTTAGAAAACTCGGCTGTGAAGGCAGTATCGATTCAATTTAAAATGTTTGTCCCCATTCCGCAGTATATTGTGACAACTTAACACGAAACTATCTTCTAGTTCAGCACCCGTTGATAATAATAATAATAATAATAATAATATTTTGACAGGAAGCCCATGTCACCGGAGTGTTTTTCGATGAGGCCCTGTGTAACATAAAAGAAATAAGTAAATATATGACAATAAGCTATAGATATATGATTACAGATTAGTAGTTAAGAGGATAATTTGCCTAATTTAAGTTTGAACAATGACAATGACTTAGTGCTACAGAGTTCAGTAGTTAAATTGTTATAATCGTTCAAAGCTTGGTAAGTTATTTTATGTTTTCCCCAGTTAGTCTTCACTCTTGGCAGGTGGAATTTGGCTTTGTTTCTGGTGTGGTATTTGTGGAAATGGCTATTTGGCAGTAGTTCAAAGTTTGAGTCGAAAAAGTTGTTCAAACATTTGAAAATAAAAATACAGCGATGGTCGTGACGTCTACCATCCAGACGTTTCCAATTTAGGGTTTCCAAGGCTTGAGTAGCAGAAGAACGCATGGGTTCATTAATGATTAGTTTGGCTGACTTGTTTTGTTGGATTTGCATGTGGAGAATTCATTAGATTTATCACCCCATATAAGTTATAACATCTGCATAATCAAAAAGAGGGAGAATAAGTGCGTTGAATAAAGTGAGGCGGGCATCAGATGGTAGTAAATGCTTAACCCTTCTCATGATGGCAAGGCGTTTCTTTATCTTTGATGTTAGGTTATGAATATGGTCTTTCCAAAGATTTTGATTTAACACAATTAAGGGTGAGTAAGTTGCATCTAAGCCAATGAGAAACAGCTTCTAAATCGTATTCAGGTTGGATTCAATTCGTTCTTATACTGTAGCCTCGGACATACACACAAAGAACGGACACAAGCCAATTTGAGGGGGGTCATAATTTTTTAACAATAAGTTTTAGGGGGGCTCTCGAAAATCACCCAAAACATAAAACAGAGTGCAAGGGTGGGTCATCAAAAAAGTTTCAGACATTCTGTTGAAAAAAAATGTTTTTCATAATTAATTGTAGTTTATATTTTTTACAATTTACTCAATACAAATGAAGCAGCAAGTGCAATAAAATGTAAAATAATTAAACATGAAAAGACATTGCAAGATATGCACATAAAATTACCTTAAATAAAACAACAATAAAATTCAGTACAGTAATTTTTGTATAAAGTATGGGAAGATTATTTGTATTGGAAACCATGCAATTATCATTAATGGTACTTTTTAATTTGTTGTGAAGGGTTTCTGTTTGTGAAAATAAAGTTTAGTTATAAATGATGGAAATACTGACGTGTAAAATACTCAGATGCAAAATGACTGTACACTTATCACTCATTTTAGAGGACGTCAGATCGATCAACATTAGTAGGGGAGGTCACAAAAAATTACCTTTTCATGGATGGTATCACATTAGAGGGGGCTTCCAAGAAATGTAGGGAAAACATTTAAAATAACCATAGCCCCCCACTAAGTAAATTATAATTACTTATCTCACATGTACGCGTTGCGTACCTGTTTTTCTCCGAGTCGGGAGCGAGCAAAGATAAGACCCTGGGCACGAGTTGGCCGGTATTTCTCTCCCGGAGAAGTAGACGTCAAAGAATAATAATGTAGCATGCTTGCAACATACAAGTGTCTACACACAGGCTAGGTTAAAAGTAAAAGACAAAGGTCTGATAGTCATGGTATCATCAATGGAGTAAATGGACCAATGGTTGCTGAGTCTGTTCCAAAGTAGTTAGATGGTCATCAGAGGTCAGTCGAATTTTCAGTAATTTCTAGATAAGTAATTAACTAATAGGGCTGTTGCTATAGAATTAATAACTTGATCTGAAAAGTTCCTGGAAACATCAAATATGATTTCTGATTTAAACACAGGATCACATCACTAGATCAGCAAAAGCTGTTCCCGCTCCTGTAACCATGTCAACATAATTGGGAAATTTTTATAGCTGTACCAAATATACCAGCTGAGATGTACGGTCAGGGCCGCACAAGAACCAAGATAGGCCCAGGGAAAGGTGGGGTTATGGTCTTTCATGGGCCCCTAAATGCCCTGGGGTGCTACAAGTTTTTCATTCTGTATTGAGAGTGCGTTATTAACATAGGACTAATTTACCATTTCACCAGCTGACCATTGTCATTTTAGTAGGCACCCAAGTGAAAGACAATATTTTGACCATTAATCTTCGATCGATAGGATGTAGTCAGTACAAGCTCGTGCGTCAGTTGGTTGAAGTGAGCTTAAACCCCCCTGTAAAATTTTCCTGGTCCTGGCTGCAATTTAACCCCCAATTGAATTTTTGGAAAGTAATTTTAGGCATTTTTTCAGCCATTTTCTGGCAATTTCAAGAAAACTTGTTTTGTTTATTTGTCCTTTATTTTTTGGGCAAAAATCCTTCGTCTCCCCAAAATCAATAAATTTTATTTAAAATTTAAACAATATACCTGTATAATATATATATATATATATATATATATAGTACAAATCTACAGACACGTGTTTCGCTGTTCCACAGCTCATCAGTGTAAGCTTGGTACATTCTAGATATGGGCATGAGAACTAATTATACACAAGCGATTGCCGGTGACAACCGCTTGTGGTACAAACGGCGGTCATGTGCACATCCAGAGTGCGTGAAGCGGTATAGGGCCAGAGTGCTCAAACTACCACAAGGGTATAGTGGGCATTGCATTATCGCTAAAGGACACCTACACCAACTTCACAGAGTGCTCAACAACACCGAAGTGAAGGAGCGTAATATATAATACCGTAACCGTATATATAATAATATATAATAATATATATATATATAATAATATATATATATATATATATATATATATATATATATATATATATATATATATATATATATATATATATATATATATATATATATATATATATACGAAAGTATACAATGTGCCCTACCGGCTATCACCATATGGCTTTATGGTAACTGTGGACTTGGGACCCACTATATATATATATATATATATATATATATAGCGTAATATATAATACCGTAACCGTATATATAATAATATATAATAATATATATATATATAATAATATATATATATATATATATATATATATATATATATATATATATATATATATATATATATATATATATATATATATATATATATATATATATATATATATATATACGAAAGTATACAATGTGCCCTACCGGCTATCACCATATGGCTTTATGGTAACTGTGGACTTGGGACCCACTATATATATATATATATATATATATATATATATATATATATATATATAAATTGTTTTTGGTGATTCCCAATTTTATATTTTACATGACTGGTCTGATTTGTTCAGGGTATCTAAGACTATAGATTTCTTACAGTAGGATCAAGAAAGGTCATTTTGGGTTATCTCTTTTAGTCATGACCAAACGTATTGAACAGTGGTTCTAAGTCGATCTCACAATAAAATCATCATGTCTGCATGTTCTTGACAAAAATTAGTAACGATCAAACCTACACAATAGCTAAAATAAACAGCAGCTAACAGAAATCAAGAAACATTAGAAAGGGGGAAACCTGTAAGTTGTTGTTTGAGGAAAATATTTTGCTTAGGCCGTCCATACGAAAAGTGGCTGTCCAAAAATCTGATTTTTCAGAAGTTAGCCATCCATAGGATGGCCGCCTGACTAAAAGCCTGCTCACCTGTACATTACATCGTTGCTCTTGTACCCCACCATTTGTTAAGCATGTTCTGAAAGACCACTAGGGATGTAAGAGTCCTAATATGTTATGATAAGCTCACTTGCTCATGGCCACGCCCACCCACATTTTTCGTGGTCATGCCCACCAAAATTTTTCGACAGCCAGTTTTGAAATTGTGACAAATATTTCAACAAGTTCATGTCTTTGTCTTGTCACTCAGATGAAATTTCATTATTTTACACAGTTTTATTATTTTATTTTTTGTTTAGTTTCAATCAGTACTCAGGGGTCAAAACATTTTAGTCTTGTTTAGTTTTAGTCTAGTATTTAGTATTAAAATTAATTTAGTTTTTGTACACTTTTAGTTAACTAATTGTTCTAGGAGTAATTGCTACTTGTGACACCCTTTTGGCATATTATAAGCCCTATAATTTATTTTATTTCATCTTGTCTTACTCTGATGAAGGGCTCCGCTCAAAACGTCAGTATTTGGTTCTTGAAACCTTGCCAGTTCACCACCTAGTTCTAGTTGCAGTGGCGGTTCCGGGGGTTCCCCTTTCTGAAGCCAAGCATGTTCTTTACGCTCATTTCAGAACTTTATATTTTCCTCAAAAGTGCTCTCGAAATGCAGGAAATGCTGTTTTAGAGACCCAAAATTCAAAACGTACTTTGGACTCCAGACGCGAAATGATCAGTGGTGGATCCAGCAAGGTTTTTTTAGGGGGTGCTGACTGAGCAGCCGAGCACACCGAACCCAGCAGCGTGCTGTCGTGACAGTGCACCGTATTATAAGTATTATCGAATACTTATAATGTTAGACGTTTACAGCAAAATTTAGAATTTTAGAAATTTATTCAATCAATCAAAGTATCAAACTAAACTAATATTGGGTATTTTGAACTAGTGCTGCCTTGAATTCCAAAACTTGAGACTAAGACTGATGACAAGTTTTGAATACCTCAAACATTTAATTTTTTGCACCCCCCTTGCACCCCTGTTGACCAAGGCCACCCCCTATAAATCCACCACTGGAAACGAAGTGTACGTCGCCCATACGTCACCATCAAATCATTATTAGAAAAGGACACTGGTCTCTCAGGAAAATATTTAATAAATGCAATTCAAGACCGCAAGTACGCCAGTACTAACTTCGCGTATGCCTCACCAACACCTGAAGGAATTGGATGACTCAAGAAGAAGAAGAAGAAGAAGAAGAAGAAGAAGAAGAGAACAACAACACGAAAGATGAGTTAGGAGGATATTTTAACTTCGTGAATGCCTCACCGACACCTGAAGGAATCGGATGACTCAAGAAGAAGACAACAAGAAGAAAACAACACTACATTGGCTCAGACCTGAAGAAGGACACATCGTCCGAAACGACATCTATGAAAATATGTAATTAAGTAACTTAGAAAGTATTTTTCGATATATTCAAGTTCACTTATTTATCTTTTTCATATTACATGTATATCCACTTCTTTTGAGAACTTAGCATTTATTGAGAATTTATTCTTATAAGTACTTTACTGATTTCGGCACATATAATTCGGAAACGAGAATTAAAATAATGAAACAAATTTTTGTACAACATCTTGACATTTTCTGCCCAGCAATCATTTCATTATTTTATTTTGTTTGGTTTATGAGAGCAAAACCTGACATGATAATTTGTTGAAGTGTAATGTACGAATTTCTTGAAAACTATCGTGAAATATTGAACTTTAGAATTAAATTTAAATTCTATTACCTTAGCATTTGCTCGTCTGCGCAGAAAATGCGCACATTCGTTATATCCAACGAGTTCTTCAGTAATTTAATTGCCACGGGTATGGTTTTCTTCAATGTACCCCTATAGACGGCGGAACATTCCCCATCTCCTAAACATGACGCCATGTTGTCCTTCCAATCCAGTTCAATGCAATCAATCGTCGGATGATGGATGTCGAATGTGAATACATTCAACGTTTGCCTTATTTTGGAAATGTCCGTGAGAATCGGGCGATAGATACGTTGGACGTTCACATTTGAGCGGCTTTCGCATTTGAGTTGTATAGCCAGTTTTCTATCTGCCTCGATAAGCTTGGGGATGCGGTCGATGTACTCTCGCAAAACACTTTCTGTTTCTTCCATCTGCTTCTTGACGTACTCATCGACTCCGATTTGCGAGAATAAAGCTAGATATTTCTCAGATTCCTTCTGAAGATATTTACACTTATCTCGACGGTATTTGCCAAGACGAATCGAGCCCTTGATGCTTTTACCAGTACAAATGACACCAATCACTGGAATGCTAACTAGAAGGCCAACCACGCCCAATGGAATCCACAATGGACCCGTGACTCCGGCGAGAACCTTTGCACCTGTGGAGATTTCCTTTTTGTCACCCATCGGCTGTGAACTGGCTTCGCGGTTATCGCCGACGATGGCTTCTTCCAGCTTCTGAATTTCTTCCTCGATCACATTCAACTTGTTTAGGAAATTCTGAACAAGCGAATTGTGAGCGTCTGTGAGCGTGTGGCAATCGTTCTCCCACTTCTGCAGCAGCATCTGAAATCTGCTTTCGATAGCTTTCTTGATCTCGCTTTTAGTGAGATCCCAAGTCTTCTGTTCGGTTGGAGCATCGCTTGTTGTCCACGTGGTGAACATCTCTCTAAATTGAGGGCTCATGAGATATTGAGACAAACATGAAGTCACCTTTTTGAATTCGTCGTGCATTTGTATTTTGAGATCGCTTTCCACCTGCTCTTGTTTATCTTTAATTTCTGTTATTCGCCTGGTAATTGAATCCATTCTCTCCAGGACGACTTGGCGGTCGTTTTCAGTGTTGGAAATAAAGGCTGTGGTTTGATAAGATATGCGATACAAAACCCTCTCTAGCCAACTGAAATAAAAAATATTAAAAGTTTGTGTGTAGTGTAGTGTAGTGTAGTGTAGTGTAGTGTAGTGCAATGCAATGCAATGCAATGCAATGCATATTCGTAATATTTGGGTCTTCCTGAGCAAAATCATAATATATCTTGTCAGTCGAAAATTTCATCTTCATGGTGTTTTTTGCTGTTAAATTTACCGGATGTGATGTCACAAGAGGCATTTTGTGGCAAGTAATAAAAGAAAACTGATTTGTCTTAAGTCAAGTCTTTGAGAACATGTGATTTTGTCATACGCTTTTGAGAATGACTCTCAAGCTAAGTTTCAGTTGAGTGAGCAGAAGGCTCAAGTATTTGACCACAAGTCTCATGTCAGGTTTTGAGTGGTCCGTGTCACGTTTTGAGTCTAATTATATAGTGTCTCAAGACTAAAATACTTACACCGAGTGATTGTTTAATCTGGCATTAATGGCTTTCAGGACCATTGACTCGGTACACTTCAGCATGGTAACAAAGTCTGGAAGAGCTAATCCATACTTGCTCACTTTAATAGCATCTGTCGTCGATAAATACACGATCTGGGAATCTGGGTCGACGTCTGGCCAACATTGCTTCAGCTGTTCCGTCACATGTTTCTTAACGCTATCTTGTTCTTTTGCCTTCACTTGATCCCACTTGTTGCAGATAAAAAGTGCACATTCGGCCAAGCATTTCTTTTCCTCAGCCGTCCCTCGTTTTCGCACTTCGTCAAATATTCTGATTATCTGCAAGTTATATACAGAACTTGTGAACAAAATATTTTATTTGACTCATCTCTGCTGGACATGGAACAGTATGTAACTAATGTCTGTAAATCTGGCTTTTATCATCTGAGGAATATTAGTCGCATAACTGAGGAAACATCTTAGTCAACAAACTGCTGAAACTTTAATTCATGCATTTATTTATTCTTGGTTGGATTTTTGTAACTCCTTGCTGTACGGTCTACCAAAATACCTTATTGTTCGCATTCAGAATGTGCAGAATGCCGCAGCTCGCATAGTATTATTATCTCGAAAGTGTGATCATATCACACCTATTCTGTTTAACCTACACTGGCTGCCAGTACAAGACAGGATTGTATTCAAAGTGTTACTTATTACATACAAAGCTCTACATGGCACCACTATATATTACAGATTTAATAAATAAATATATGCCAAAACGTAACCTTAGATCATCTACCAGCAATCAGCTTGAAGTACATTACAATCTCAATTGTTATGGCTATAAGGCATTTTCGTGCGCCAATTTTATGGAACTCACTTCTGGATAATTTGAGACATTGTGATGTTTATTAAGTTTTAAAAGACAACTCAAAACGTATTTATTTCAGAAAAAATTTGTTGAAATTTGAATTTGGAAATACGAAGGTAGAAATTAGGAAATGTCGCAATTGAAATTTTAATATACTAATTACCCTGTCTTTCTGCACCCCACCAGCATTTGTAGTATTTAGGACATACATAAAGGCGAATGCTTTAGGTAGATGTTCCATCACAATTTTGTCCATTACGTCCGATTCGCCAATACCAGGAGTATCGATGATAACTATGCCATTCTATAAAGGAAATAAGAGGTGGGAAAACAATAACTACGTCGCGTTATTTTGATGGTGAAAGAAAAATAGATACGCCTAAACGAGCATTCGTCGTCACAACAGAAAAGTGGCGTCATTTTGAACATGGTCAATCGATTTTATCAGCTTCGTTGACTATATTACGACCAATAATTTAGAAAAGGAAGAATTTCTTTAAATGTTAGGTACAAGACTGCGTACGAGACTGAAGCTGTTCATTCATTATCCATGCATTTGGTTCACATTTTTCAGCCGGACAGGTGAAAGAGTTAAGCAGTAATAACAGGTAAACTGAAAATAATCGAAGAAAAAGCGTCAACGGAAAAGCAGTTTATTAAATGTTGAATTGAAAATAATCAATGTAATAACAGTTTAATAAAGTAAAAATGGTCAGTAAGAAAAAATGAATCCCCTTCTCTGCTCCCCCCTACCCCCCTCAACGAGAGGTTACGGTATAAGGGTTAGCTTGAGCAGATACTCTGCAGAGATCCCACCCGCACGGGAGCTCATACTTTAAAATATATACGCAAGCTATTTGTACACCACAAACACAATACTTTCTATGCATGTGGGTCAAAAAGGTCAAAAATCACCGTGTTTAGAAATGTAGGAAATAATATAAAATTGATCGATGCGAAAAAATATCGGCCATTGTATATTAACTCTTTCCTGTCCGGCCCAGTCAAAAGGGGTCAGAAGACCCCCGAGAGAAGTGGCGCCATCTTGCACGCCCGCGTATCATCATGAAAATTCAAAATGCCACCAATCGCAGAGTTGTTTATGAAATCAAATAAAATTTGGCATGTGAATGGATCTCATGTGCCTGGCCGGAGATTAGAAGGCAGCGGGTTCCAGTGGCGTGCTGGCAGCCCCCCCCCCCCCCCCCGCGCTGTGAAGATTTTTAGAGGGCGCCAAAAGCTTGAAGAGGGTGCCAAAAACGGCACGTAATTACGCAAAAACGTTTATCAGAATTTGAAGAGAGAAACAATAGTTAAAATAAGGTTTTGGATTGTATAAAAGAGTCTCAGAGACAATGAACTCATTTTGGCCTCAAAATGCAGGAAATGCCGTTTCAGAAACCCAAAATTCAAATATTTTCTAGGGAGGCATACCCCGGACCCACCTAAAAATGTGTCCACAATACCGTCTCGTGAAAAGTTGAAATCCGTTGAGAAACTTGTGGGGGGATGTTTGTTTCATGATCAAGTGAGTTTCATGATCAAATTAATCGCAGAAAGATGTGCAATTTTCTTCACTTTTTTCATGTCGCCATTGCACTTCCGTTTGAAAGAACGTCGACTTCATCGACTGTCCTCACTTACCACCTTTTCACGGTCATTTTAATATCGATATGACACTTTTAATTATCTGAAAACTCGCCTCAAAATGTATTAAAATAGTGTTTCAGAGACCCTAGGAATCCAAAATTTTCCGCGGGAGCATGCCCCGAACCCCCCGTTCAGAGTCTGACATCACTTCCTTACGCTGGTCAGGAAAATGATCGATTAATGGCGGATATAACAAGTCCAGATTCGGAGTCAGAAAAGAATACTTGCCATCGTCGAATCGCAAAACGGTTTGACCGAATAATATTTAGCAGTGCCAGCTCTGCTTTATAAATACGTAAAAATATCGATAGGTAAAGATTTGATCGTAGTACCACTTTAAATTAACCAGTTCAATCATCAATGGAGCTCACCTGCAGTAGTTTATGAGGCCACAATATCTCCACCTTTGCATATTGTGATCCACTTTCACGATCTTCTGTCATGTGCACATAGGGAGCGATTTGATCCCGGTAACTCTCACCGTCGCAATCTTCTGGGTTTTTAAGTGGAATTCTCATTTTTACTGCTCCCGTTACTGGGTCTTTTGTTTTGAAGTGGACCACCATGCTTCGTTCACGTGCGTACCTCAGCTCACATATTGTAGATGTCGTATTAAGGACAGTGCAAGGGAGGACGTCTTCGCCGAGAATAAGATTCAGTAAGCTGCTCTTTCCTGCACAACTCTCGCCTGAATTGTACAGAAGTTGATACAAAAATAAACATTTGCATGATACAGTATCGTGTTGCTAAAACTGCATTGGTTTGAGTCAAGGGACACCCTTGGCCGTTCTGACCGCTCCCAACACTTTTGTACAGAAGTCCGCCATTACTAAGGAACCAACTGAGGATCTTATGAGGTTTTTTGTTGGATTATGTGCTCTTTCCATCGACAAAATAAAATAATTTTGCTATAAAGAGGACCAGAAGACATTTTTCAAATTACTGGGTAAAACGATTCATGGCCTACCTACCGATTTACTGCGACTTTGGTCCCTTAGTAATGGCCGCCGTTGGTTGTAATTATCCAGTGAGAGAAGCCAAATATGAGACGTCAAATTAGGTTCAAGATTTTATGCATTTAATGTTAACAAAGAAACTATATTGGCCAGACACTAAACCTATTTCGCGAGCGTCACAGTTTGATTTGCTTGCAAACTCGGAACTTCTAATGATCTCTCGTCAATTTACATTATGCAAATATGCAAGCTTCAAAATCAGCTTATCAGATACAATAGAAAGCTCAATCCAGTCCTATTTTTGAGATCACTGCGAGTATTACATCGAGTCTTGACCTTTCATTTTTTGCCGCGCGCGAACAAGTCCTATTGTCCTATTTTAGAGGTCAGCTGGCGAATGTAGTATTTTTGGTGAACATGTTTGCACTCACCTGATACGAGAACATAATATTCTCGTGAAAGGAGAAGTCTTTGACGTTCCACGATTGTTTCTTTGATGTTCGGTATTTCACTGCTTAACACCGAGAGTACTTTCTCATCCAATTTCTCAACACAGGACGCGGTCTTTGAATAAATTTGATTTAACAATTCCCTTTTTCTTTTGTCTTCATCTTTTGCTTTCGAAATTACTGAAAAACCCTGAAATGAATTGTTCAGTTTAGTTTAGTTTAGTTTAGTTTAGTTTGGTGTTTAGTTTAGTTCAGTGTTTAGTTTAGTGTTTAGTTTAGTTTAGTGTTTAGTTTAGTTTAGTTTAGTTTAGTTTAGTGTTTAGTTTAGTTTAGTTTAATTTAGTTTAGTGTTTAGTTTAGTTTAGTGTTTAGTTTAGTTTAGTGTTTAGTTTAGTGTTTAGTTTAGTTTAGTTTAGTTTAGTTTAGTGTTTAGTTTAGTTTAGTTTAGTTTAGTTTAGTTTAGTTTAGTGTTTAGTTTAGTTTAGTTTAGTTTAGTGTTTAGTTTAGTTTAGTTTAGTTTAGTTTAGTGTTTAGTTTAGTGTTTAGTTTAGTTTAGTTTAGTTTAGTTTAGTGTTTAGTTTAGTTTAGTGTTTAGTTTAGTTTAGTGTTTAGTTTAGTTTAGTTTAGTGTTTAGTTTAGTTTAGTTTAGTTTAGTGTTTAGTTTAGTTTAGTTTAGTTTAGTTTAGTTTAGTTTAGTGTTTAGTTTAGTTTAGTTTAGTGTTTAGTTTAGTTTAGTTTAGTGTTTAGTTTAGTTTAGTTTAGTTTAGTTTAGTGTTTAGTTTAGTTTAGTTTAGTTTAGTTTAGTTTAGTTTAGTTTAGTGTTTAGTTTAGTTTAGTGTTTAGTTTAGTTTAGTGTTTAGTTTAGTTTAGTTTAGTGTTTAGTTTAGTTTAGTTTAGTGTTTAGTTTAGTTTAGTTTAGTGTTTAGTTTAGTTTAGTTTAGTTTAGTTTAGTGTTTAGTTTAGTTTAGTTTAGTGTTTAGTTTAGTTTAGTTTAGTTTAGTTTAGTTTAGTTTAGTTTAGTGTTTAGTTTAGTTTAGTTTAGTTTAGTTTAGTTTAGTGTTTAGTTTAGTTTAGTTTAGTGTTTAGTTTAGTTTAGTTTAGTTTAGTTTAGTTTAGTGTTTAGTTTAGTTTAGTTTAGTGTTTAGTTTAGTTTAGTGTTTAGTTTAGTTTAGTTTAGTGTTTAGTTTAGTTTAGTGTTTAGTTTAGTTTAGTTTAGTTTAGTTTAGTGTTTAGTTTAGTTTAGTTTAGTTTAGTGTTTAGTTTAGTTTAGTTTAGTTTAGTTTAGTTTAGTGTTTAGTTTAGTTTAGTTTAGTTTAGTGTTTAGTTTAGTTTAGTTTAGTTTAGTGTTTAGTTTAGTTTAGTTTAGTGTTTAGTTTAGTTTAGTTTAGTTTAGTTTAGTTTAGTTTAGTTTAGTTTAGTTTAGTGTTTAGTTTAGTTTAGTTTAGTTTAGTGTTTAGTTTAGTTTAGTTTAGTTTAGTTTAGTTTAGTGTTTAGTTTAGTTTAGTTTAGTTTAGTTTAGTTTAGTGTTTAGTTTAGTTTAGTTTAGTTTAGTTTAGTTTAGTGTTTAGTTTAGTTTAGTTTAGTGTTTAGTTTAGTTTAGTGTTTAGTTTAGTTTAGTTTAGTGTTTAGTTTAGTTTAGTGTTTAGTTTAGTTTAGTTTAGTTTAGTTTAGTGTTTAGTTTAGTTTAGTTTAGTTTAGTTTAGTGTTTAGTTTAGTTTAGTTTAGTGTTTAGTTTAGTTTAGTTTAGTTTAGTTTAGTTTAGTGTTTAGTTTAGTTTAGTTTAGTTTAGTGTTTAGTTTAGTTTAGTTTAGTTTAGTGTTTAGTTTAGTTTAGTTTAGTTTAGTGTTTAGTTTAGTTTAGTTTAGTTTAGTGTTTAGTTTAGTTTAGTTTAGTTTAGTTTAGTTTAGTGTTTAGTTTAGTTTAGTTTAGTTTAGTTTAGTGTTTAGTTTAGTTTAGTGTTTAGTTTAGTTTAGTGTTTAGTTTAGTTTAGTTTAGTGTTTAGTTTAGTTTAGTTTAGTTTAGTTTAGTGTTTAGTTTAGTTTAGTTTAGTTTAGTTTAGTTTAGTTTAGTGTTTAGTTTAGTTTAGTTTAGTGTTTAGTTTAGTTTAGTGTTTAGTTTAGTTTAGTTTAGTGTTTAGTTTAGTTTAGTGTTTAGTTTAGTTTAGTTTAGTTTAGTGTTTAGTTTAGTTTAGTTTAGTTTAGTTTAGTGTTTAGTTTAGTTTAGTTTAGTGTTTAGTTTAGTTTAGTTTAGTTTAGTTTAGTTTAGTTTAGTGTTTAGTTTAGTTTAGTTTAGTTTAGTTTAGTTTAGTTTAGTGTTTAGTTTAGTTTAGTTTAGTTTAGTTTAGTTTAGTGTTTAGTTTAGTTTAGTTTAGTTTAGTGTTTAGTTTAGTTTAGTTTAGTTTAGTGTTTAGTTTAGTTTAGTTTAGTTTAGTTTAGTTTAGTGTTTAGTTTAGTTTAGTTTAGTTTAGTTTAGTTTAGTTTAGTTTAGTTTAGTTTAGTTTAGTTTAGTTTAGTGTTTAGTTTAGTTTAGTTTAGTGTTTAGTTTAGTTTAGTGTTTAGTTCAGTTTAGTGTTTAGTTTAGTTTAGTTTAGTTTAGTTTAGTGTTTAGTTTAGTTTAGTTTAGTGTTTAGTTTAGTTTAGTTTAGTTTAGTTTAGTGTTTAGTTTAGTTTAGTTTAGTGTTTAGTTTAGTTTAGTTTAGTTTAGTGTTTAGTTTAGTTTAGTTTAGTTTAGTGTTTAGTTTAGTGTTTAGTTTAGTTTAGTTTAGTTTAGTTTAGTTTAGTTTAGTTTAATGTTTAGTTTAGTTTAGTTTAGTTTAGTGTTTAGTTTAGTTTAGTTTAGTTTAGTGTTTAGTTTAGTTTAGTGTTTAGTTTAGTTTAGTGTTTAGTTTAGTGTTTAGTTTAGTTTAGTTTAGTTTAGTTTAGTGTTTAGTTTAGTTTAGTTTAGTTTAGTTTAGTGTTTAGTTTAGTTTAGTGTTTAGTTTAGTTTAGTTTAGTTTAGTTTAGTTTAATGTTTAGTTTAGTTTAGTTTAGTTTAGTGTTTAGTTTAGTTTAGTTTAGTGTTTAGTTTAGTTTAGTGTTTAGTTTAGTGTTTAGTTTAGTTCAGTGTTTAGTTTAGTTTAGTGTTTAGTTTAGTGTTTAGTTTAGTTTAGTGTTTAGTTTAGTGTTTAGTTTAGTTTAGTTTAGTTTAGTTTAGTTTAGTTTAGTTTAGTTTAGTGTTTAGTTTAGTTTAGTGTTTAGTTTAGTGTTTAGTTTAGTTTAGAGTTGAGTTGAGTTTCAGTGTATCAGGTGAAACACCAACATTGCTTAATTTATGTAATAAATTGGATGACTGGCACTATCGAAAGCCTTAGACAAATCCAACAATATAAGCGCAGTTAGCATCTTTTTATCCATGACTTCCAGCATAATGTCGCTGACCAAAATATTCAGCGTCTCCGTGGAATGATGTTTTTTATTTCCACTTTGATGAGCGGACAGACGATTATGTTTGGAAAGATATGAACTAAACTGATTGAGAACAACTCTTTCACAGATTGTTGAAGCGACGACAAGAAGTGAAAGAGGTCGATTGTTTGATGCCACTTCGTAATCGCGCTCTTTCTGTAACGGTATTACCTCAACATCTTTCCATACGTCAGGGAACGTAGATGTAACAAGGGAGAAATTTATGATGTCTGTAAGGGGACCCAAAATAACAGGAAGGCAATCTTTTATGACGCGCAAAGGCAGCACTTTCTCCTCAATAGCGTAGCGTCTGGCTGATATTAATAGCTCAAAATGCGGACAAACAAACCAAATTTGACTCACAAATGATTGCAAATGAACTATTTTTTTTTTGTTATGGCCGCAAGAATTATGGGTTAAATGCGGACAAACATGGATGGATACTCACGTCATCTCGACGAAAAGTACCAGGTGCGCCAACAATCAGTTGGGTCTTCTGTTGCTCTGTTCATTTCCTCAATAATAAGTATACTAGTACTAACTAATCTATAATTTACAATGTGGGAAAGAACCATTAAAAAACTACGACTAAAAAGAAATGTAGGATCTTATGTGTCCATAATTTAGCCGCTGCAGCAACCGAGAATGGAGGCATATGTTTTGGTGGTCAACTGAATTTGGAACTGATAACAACTAATTACGAGGACCTTAATAAATTACGAGTTGATCTGTAATGGTTAAGTAATCTAGTTATATTAGCGTGAGCTTCGGCATGGAGCTTTGAAAGCAATCAGAAGCATCATAAAAGTTATCCCCCTCTAACAGGAAGCCAGCTGTGTAGTTTACGCAGAACTGGTGGGGAGATATTTGCAGCCATATTTTGTAGATGTATATATGCGTGATCAGGACTCAGGAGATCTTACCGTTGTCCCGCAGTTGGTCTGTGGAAATTTCTCTTTTATCTTTTCTTTCATATCTTCTAACGTTTTAATTCCGTCTTCAGGAATACCTAGTGCTTTTACGATTGCCATCATCTCGAACACGCCATCAATATCGTCAATTGTTTTCCTCCCACCATCTTCGGCCATATCTAGTGGTTTCTGAGTGTCTACTCGTTGTTAGACGAATTTCAGACAAACCGTAACTGAGAAATAACTACTTAAAATATACTGTCGAACAGATGAAAACGAAGCACATCTTCCCTGTAGCGTTTGATCAACACTGCTCTTCTGCTCAATGAGCAAGTGAAAGTGAAACTGATTCTATGAAACCATTGAGGTGTATTATGTATGTGTATGTTAAGCATGCTTGTCGTGCTGGGCCACACAAAGCTTGGATATAATACACGTATAGTACTAGATAAAGTAAATTTCTTCAGTCAAAACAGAAGCATCAATACGAGCCTTCTATTATCATGACTCTTGTATTGAACCACAAATTTCAATGCATAGCTAATCTACACAACATCATCATGTAATACATAACTCCAAATCGTGTAATTACCTCCTAAATCTAACCATAGTGCTTAAAGAATGGCATTGTCTTTGGATTGAACTGCATAAGCATTGACAACGGTACTTAAATATTATGCCATTAAAACGACCACCTGTCATTTATGACCACTTTTGCCTGGCAGTTTGGGTTGTTATAAGCCCCATTCACACCACGCTCGATTTTTGGTACGGCCCAGATAGTGGCTAGTGCATTCAAGAAACTCGTCATTCATATTCTGTAATTTTACCGCAAGTGACACTGGCCGTAAAACAAATCTAGATTACTTCACGAAAAGTGCGTACGGTTTTTGCATGTGTCTACTGCACCGTAGACACTATGCCATACTGTAAAGGAATATTATTTACTTATTTTTTCCCTTAAAGGGACACTCCGGCCCAAATACAAATGCAGTTCATATGAAAGATCTTACTGACTTTAGTTTATTTCCAAAGTTTCAGCATTCCTATCAATTTAGTTGAGAAGATATTGCTAGTTGAAGTTGAAAATTTGTGGATTTTGACGCCATATTGGTTTTGAAAATATGACGTCATTGAGTGATTCTTTATCGTCAGTGGAGTTGTTTTGATGGCGATCACATAGTGATAGTTATTGTGAATGGTCTTTGGACGAAAATTAGTCGAAATAAACTATTTAGTTCCTCATGCAGGAAAGTAGAGGAGCTTCTTAGGCATAATACGAGATCCACGTCACTCAGTGACGTCATATTTGAGAAACAAAATGGCGTCGAAATTGGACAAACTCTCCAACTTCAACTAGCCACATCTTCTTAACTAAATTGATAGGAATGCTGAAACTTTGGACATAATCTAAAGTCAGTAAGATCTTTCATATGAACTACATTTGTATTTGGGCCGGAGTGTCCCTTTAATATCCTGGCTTGTTTTTTTTGGTCGTCATCATTATTTCTAGTCATTGGACAAAGTCTGTGCTTTTACCTTCGTGAAAGGAAATTGAGAGTCAAGTCTCTTTTCGGATAAAAAAACTCACTTATGTTCAATAAAGTAAATGGTTTGAACCATAGGAGTATCATTGTCTTATTGTCACCAACAACAGCCAACTTCACACATCTAATATACCTTTAATCTCGTTTCAATTCATTTTCAAGTGTTTTTAGAATATTTTACGGCTTATAAAACGCATTTAAAATTGAAATTATGTCCGAGCGGTCCGTACGAGCGGACCGCTCGATTGAAAAGGGTAGTTACACTGGCAGTTGAGGTGACCGTGAGGTGCTAGGTCTGAGTGGTCTTCTGGACGATCCTTTTATTAGTATTAAGAGTAGTATTAGAAAACCATTAGGCGGGGGGTTAGAAAACCCATTAGACGGAGTATTAGGGTTAGGATCTAAGTTGTTTCGGGGTTACCAGTTCCATGATCTATTTCAACCAACATACAGGCATGTCCGATCATAACAATCTCTCATTTCGTTCAACCTCACGCGGATACTAAAAAAGATCGTCCAGAAGACGATTCAGATCTAGTACCTCACGGTCAGCTCAACTGCGAGTGTACGGGGAAGGCTAAAAGGGATGACTCAAAAGGACCTTTCTGTTTTTTTCTGTTTTTTTCTGTTTTTTATTTTTCGTTAGGTTATCGATAGCTACGGTTAAGGCTAGGTTTAAGGTTAGGATCAAGGTTATGATCAAGATTAGGGTTAGGGTTAGGATTGAGATTAGGGTTAGGATTAGTAGTTCTAAAAAATGTGAAGGTCCTTTTGAGTCATCCCTTTTAGCCTTCACCCGAGTGTACGGCTGACGTTTCATATAAATATCCCGAATTTAAAACATAGCCCTAACCCCAACATAACCGTAATCCTAACCCTAACCCTTCTAATACAATGCTAACTCTTACGATAATGCTTTATTTTAGAAATAACAGCTGATTTTAAATTCGAATTTTACTACCGATAGTCTATGTGACGTCATTTCGGGATTTATATGAAACTTCACCCGAGTGTACCATCTAGCCACGGACGAGGCAAAAACAAAGAGGGGTTAACCCAAAACACGATAAGTTAGACCACATACATAGACCCTTCTTATTTCGCAAAGTTTATTAATTTCATATTCTTCTTATTTTCAATAGGTAAAAATATGACTACGCTTGTATTTGATTGTTCGAGACAGTGCTGGAATTTCTTTCTTCCTTTGACTCTTTTAACCAGAGGTAAATAGGCAAAGCGAAAAGTAGCAGACATATTACCAAAAGGCCAACGTTGATCTAGGAATGAGTAGGAAGAAAAAGTCAGAAAAGAATTGGCTACTAACGTAATGATATACAGCAAAGTGAAAAGGTGGTAAACTGCCAAGAACTGAGTGACGAGATACTGACGTTTCGAGCGGAGCCCTTCATCAGAGTAGTCGTTTCGAGCGGAGCCCTTCATCAGAGGGTCTTACTCAGTATCTCGTCACTCAGTTCTTGGCAGTTTACCACCTTTTCACTTTGCTATATATTCAAAACACTGTCTACGCAGCACTCTACTTTTTTACTACTAATGATATACAGTTATACATCGAATTCACTTCAAGGTAATTCAGGTTCATTATTCATCATAATGTTGGCGAGTTCTTTCCTTATCTGTTCATGTTGTCCTAGTGGCTTGCTGGCTTCTGTTCAAGGGAGACGAACAGTACTAAGTTGTTAAGTGATTCTATCTCGTATTATGCCTAAGAAGCTCTTCTTCTTTCACTCAATAGTTTATTTCGACTATAATTCTCCTCCAAAGAGCATTCACAACAGCTATCACTATGTGATCGCCATCAAAACAATTCCACTGCCGATAGAGTCACTCAATGACGTCACATTTTCAAAATCAATATGACGTCAAAATCCTCAAATTTTCAAATTCGACTATAGCCATATCTTCTTAACGAAATTGATAGGAATGCGGAAACTTTGGAAATAAACTAAAGTCAGTAAGATCTTTCATATGAACTACATTTGTATTTTGGCTGCAGTATCCCTACATGTTGTTGCTCGACTCCCATAGCCCGTTCTGTTGTGTTGTCCTTTGTCCTGACCTTATGCAGCTTAGGCCATTTCACTTTTACGTCGCACAAACGCGTTTTTAATGCAGAGGGATTGAATTCAATGAATTAAATGCGACAACTAAACGAATTAAATTCGCCTGAAGATTTCGATTCTTCAAAGTTGCAGTAAATACGTACCTAAAACGAACAGGTTTTGTGATTGGCTATATGGAGCAAAGGTGGTTAGGGTTAGGACATTGGTTTCTTTGTGGTTGATTCTATTGTTTTATTGTTTTAATCAACCAATCACAAAACTTGATCGCAAAGCCGCTGTGGGGCCGCTGTGTCGCGGGCGCCGAAACACCCTCGGCTGGAATCTGGGAGTCAGGAATATTATCGTAGCGTCAATCTATAGCTAGCTTACCCAAAATGGATTTTTCTTTAATGCGCCTTCGTTGGTTATAAACAGCGGGTATTGTAGACATCCGAATATACCTGATATAACGTGCCCAATGCCATAGAGTTTGCCGTAATGAACCATGGGAAATCTGTCAAGAAGAAATTGAATAATCCGGAATTAGCACGGTCTGTGGCATCACTCGTATATTAGCATAATAGCCATACATTGCGTACGCTGAAAAACCAAGTTGGAGAAATGTGTATATCTCTTTCATTCTCGAACGAAATCCTTTAAAATCAAGATGTTTGGTGCTGTGGGAGAAACGCACACACGTGTTATTCACACTTTAGTGTTTTTATTTCATGAACGCAAAGATATATAACATTCTCTGATAACTCATTATGCATGTGTGACGAAATTCCAGATATTTGCATATCAAACAAACTGATATATCTCAAAAAGAAAGCGAAGAAGTGAAAATCTTCAAAAGAAGTTACTTTATCATTTTAAAAGTTCTTCCAAATAAGACAATAAAAAGGTTTGAGGTTAGGGGCACTTTAAATAATATTTTAGATAGACATATTTTCGTGTTTATAAACATCAACACAAACTTTAACTTCCTTAGAATATTGTAATGATCTTGTACTCTATGAACTAATATTAATAACCATAAATATCCTCTAAATATCTAAAAGTGATGATAAATCTAGATAAGAGCAACGACGGGACAGTAGGGAAAGGGCGTATAATAATAATAATAATAATAAAGACGTATTAGGAGCATTATACAATAGTCTCAATGCTCTTACAACAATATATTCTTAATGTTACTTATAAAACTAATTTCAGTTTCATTATAAGATAAATCCTATACTACATATATTACCACTATGAACAAAAAACTATTAATTAATTATTGTTAATTATTACTGTATATACATATATGATATACATGTATGCAGTATAACATGATATATGGTTGGGTATATGTTTCAGTGTTTGAAAGATTGAGTAAAACCTTTTTTGTTTCAACTTGAACGCGCCCTTAGGGCACAGTTTAACCCGGCTCTGTGTTGATAACACTTACTTGTGGAGAATGAATGAAGCATACGTAGCGTAAATGAAAGCTCTTAAAACAACTTCAATGACGAACGAGACATACTAAAGAAATGAGAGAAGGAATTTGGTCTGAACTATTGAATGATGATGCTAATTAATTAGCAAGCTTCAGCAAACAAAAGGGACGAACGAGACACAAAGAAATGCTAGAAGGATTGATCTGAACGGTTCAGACCAATCCTAGCATTTCCTAAATTAATGATCTTCAACAAGCAAGAATCCTACAGAGACAGACTCGTTTCTACAAAACTACAACCACTTTCCTACTGGCACGAGTATCTTGACAATACTGTTCTTCTTTAAGGCCATCAATGGCATTGTACCTATATCAAGCGATATCCTACCCGAACGTCTTGTTACCTTAAGGCTTACTATAGAATATAGATCCTCCGCAAATGTCAATGCAATCTCATTCCGTCAACGTAAATGTGAAACAACTACTTTCAATCGCTCATTTCTTATTAGAACAACTAAGACTTGGAACTCTCTCCCTGAACACTTAAGGCTAGATCATTTACACTTTAAAAATTTTAAGAAGTACTATTAGACTATTATAATAATGCTCTATTATCCTGTTACAATGTTGACGATCCTCGAACTTGAAAAACTGTCTGCCTAAAGTGCAACACATCGCGAAGCCTCACTGAACCCATAACTTTCTGTTATTAGTTATTGCTGCCGTAGGCAGCACACTAATCTTGACCTGGGTTATCTATGTCTCGTGCCCAGACCTCTTTCCGCACCTATGTATAGTCAACGAGATCTCGATATATGTGAAAATTTCCTAGGTGGATGTTCAGTTTTATGACGTTTTGTGACGTATTTAGTTTGCTCTGGAACGAGATTGTTCACATACTCCAGAGGGTTATTCGTTTTCACGGAAGTTGTACGGAATTAATGTTCGGAACTTGTCAACGCCACCACGAACATGGTATTTTCTGATCACGCAACGAACGATCTGTCCTGCCTTTGGTCATATTTCAAATCATTTCAGTTTTTCAAGGTAAG
Source organism: Chrysogorgia sp. JL179-B06 (assembly GCA_035772405.1). NCBI lineage: Eukaryota > Metazoa > Cnidaria > Anthozoa > Scleralcyonacea > Chrysogorgiidae > Chrysogorgia > Chrysogorgia sp. JL179-B06. Next base: position 1,514,164 of record JAYKKM010000076.1, on the reverse strand, counting down.
ACGACTAAGATAGTTCTGTGTACTTAGTTTTTCTTGTTTGTCTCGTGTGTACACGCAACTCAAATCAAACGAAGTCATTCCAAAGACAATACTCAATATTTACAAACGAAGGTTTGTGCCTGTTGCTCAACAAACTTACATCTGTGCAGAGAAAAACCTTGTCATTACTTTACCTGAAATGGGAGTGACAATCGATCAATATCGTGCCCGAATTGGTGGACACAACAACGTAAGAATCAAACAGGATTCAAGACCACTCGAAGAATAGAAACAGGATTCAAGACCACTCGAAGAATAGATATAATCTTTTCTGGAACAACATTGATGTTGTTTGTAACAACCAGTATGCAAATTTTTAAACGATTTACGTATTCAGTCTAACATTACCAGTTGCTACGGCCAGTTTCGCTACTGGTAACAACTATGGTATTACTAATATTGATGCAAATATTTTACTTCAGTGTATATTTATATTTTCCAACCGCAAGTGATAGCGAATATCATGTTACAATGTGTATGTTATTGTTGCTCTGTTGTTGAGAATGGCAAATGATGTCGAAGAAAATCCTGGTCTCACAATATATGATGTTGTTCAACCTCGTACCCTGGGCATTTTGCCTCCACGGTGGAAGGTCGGCGAAAATGTCCCTAAGATCGGCTGGTCCATTCTATAATGCGATTGGCTTGTCATAAAACTCCAATTAATTCAGCGAGTATAATTTATTCATCTAAATCTGAATGCTGTCTTTAAATTGTACAGCAAATTAGAAGTGATAACTTTCACTAAATTGGATATATGCTTCTTCATACCTTTTGTAAGAGATAACCATGGATGTATGGTAAATTATTAATCTTGTTAGCTGCTTTTATGCCGACAAATGCTGACATGAACAACTCTGATTATTTTTCAATTGTTCAGGTCAATAAAGTAGACAAAGGCAATGGAACAAAGACCACAAAAATTATCATATCTAAACACCCAGAAATTATGGGTGTCATGTGACCAGCCGATCCCAGGGCCATTTTCGCAGACCTTCCACCGTGGAAGCAAAATGCCCGGTTGGATGTTGTTGACCCAAGTAAAACGATTTGTGCTGATTTTAGACAAGGCAATACAAAACAATTTAAACAAAATGTGCAATAATACATCAAATAACAAACATTAATGCATGGGATTCATCATTCCTAAATGTCACATTGTGTGTTGGAAATAACCTTTATACTAACTTGTATAAGAAATTATGTTAATAAAACCTTTTTGCTCTGATAAAATTCTTTGCAATATAGTGACCCATTTGCCGGTGATTGGTTTATGGCAACTAACAATCCACCTTATTTTTTTGAAAATGCACTCAATATTCTATTTTTGGAGTCTCGGTTGCTTGCTAACTGTTGATTGCAACACTGTTGCAATTTTTAAGACATCTGAAGGGAACATCTGAAGGGATGTGTGCTAATAACTGTCGAAGGTAATAAATAACCTGGTATTTCTCGATTTTGTTTTTTGGTTTATCAAGCTTTGGTAATTAATTATTGATGATTGAAAAAAATTTGTGACCATAAATGCGATAACAAAGCAGTTTCCCCTACGGTTCTACCCGCGCCTCTTTACGTCGCCAATCTGTCTTGTAAAATATTGGAATTTCTTTGAAATGAGGCAGCACTTCACTTGCGATAGTAATTTCTAGTTATTTTATTTTTGTAAGGGCCCACTGTAATTGGTGTTTAACTGTTGTGGTGACCCTGCTTCTTCTATGTATTTTTAAGAGGCGAAGCTAAATAAATAAATAAAAGAACGGCGACAGTCTCAGATAACTATCTTCAAATTAGTCTGGCTCGGATAGTAACCAGCACCAAGGACTACATGAAACTAATACAGTTTTTTACAATTTACCTGTACGCGTAAATTTGGAATAAGTACAAGGATATTCAACAACAATGAAATGAAATTGGTGAGAGAAAAGCCAACTACAAATCCAATATCGCTGTCTTTGTTTTTCTTCGACTTAGGTTTCCAATCCATCACAAAGCCCACAACAGGAGCGAAAAAGAACCCAGCAAACTGGATCATTCCAAACCAGTTTGTGTATTGGTTTACTGTTTAATAAAAGAAAAAGATAAACCAGTAAGGAGTAAAATACTTCACCAACTATTTTAACTGAACTGTAAAAGATTTTCATGAAATATAACCTGAAGGCTCACCGGATTATTACGTTGGGAGAGCAAAAGCAATTCATTCGACATGAAATACGTGAATGTTGTCTTAAAAGGATACTACAGCCAAAATACGGTAGTTAATATGAAAGATCTTACTGACTTTAGTTTATTTCCAACGTCATATTGGTTTTGAAAATATGACGTCACTGAGTGATTCTTTATCGACAGTGGAGTTGTTTTGATGGCGATCACATAGTGATAGCTGTTCTGAATGCTCTTTGGACGAAAATTAGTCGAAATAAACTATTTAGTTCCTCATGCAGGAAAGTAGAGGAGCTTCTTAGGCATAATACTTAGTTAATTCTTAGGCATATTCTTAGTTATGTATTAAGAACATCACCAACTGGGGTACTATGAATGGTCTTATATGCAATCCAAGTAAAACCGAGATTGTCCATCTATCATCACGTTTTATGTATTGTGAACCATTGCCAGAAATATGTGTCAATGATGTGATAATCCAACCGGCTCCGGTTAAAGGTGTTGCTGTTGATAGACATACATTTGTAAATCGGCCACTTTGGCTATCAGAAATATCGGCAAGATCAGGAAATATTTGAGTAAGTAGTTTTAAGTCAGCACTTAAGACTTTTCTTTTTTTAAATTAATATTTTTTTGTTCATAGTGGTAATATATGTAGTAGGCTTTATCTTATAATGAAACTGTAATTAGTTTTATAAGTACAATTAAGAATATATTGTTGTAAGAGCATTGAGACTATTGAATAATCATGCTCCTAATACGTCTTTATTATTATTATTATTATTATTATTATTATTATTATTAATACGAGATAGAAGAACTCAATGATGTCATATTTGAGAAACAAGTATGGCGTCGAAATTGGACAAACTCTCCAACTTCAACTGGCCATATCTTCTTAACTAAATTGATAGGAATGCTGAAACTTTGGAAATAAACTAAAGTCAGCAAGATCTTTCATACGAACTACATTTATATTTTGGCTGGAGTATCCCTTTAAAACCACCATGTGAATTTCGTTTTTTTTATCCGATCTTTCAAAGCTCAAATAGCCAACTCAAGATACATAATTACCTGTGTCAATATCGTTGTGAGACATGTAAACGAGATACGAATTGAGACTACCAACATAAAACCAGAGGCGAACTGTATACACGGCAAGACAAAACACAAGTAAAATATATTCTGGACTTTTCATTATTTTTAATAATCTGATTGGTGCAGCATCTGGGAAGAAAAGAAAAATGATATAGGGTCGGTCAAAACACTATTTTCGTTTATCTTTTTAACTTATATTATTGCCAGGAATTGAATGGTATATGGCGCCAGGTACAGGTACTTTTTCATTTGGTAGACTTGCAGCTTGCTTAACTCTTTCCTGTCCGGCTGAAAAACATGCAAAATTGAACTACCTCTTTGTTCTATTGATATCTCGGGAAATATCCATAACTGTTGCGAAACCTATACATTTTCTGAAAGCCCAATAAACTGACTGTTACCAATGCTTTTGAATTTTCCGAACAAGACACATTATGTTAATATAAATTAGCATTAATTATCATAAATCAGGTTGAAAAACTTCCATTTTTCTAGAAAAGGCCATCTTGCACGCCGGCGTAGCATCATGAAAATTCAAAATGCCACCAATCGCAGAGTTGTTTATGAAATCAAATCAAATTTGGCGTGTGAGTGGATCTCGTGTGATACTGGTTAATATTTAACAATTAAACAACAGGCAGAGCCGAGTTGACTATCTGCTCATAGAAAACAAGGGCGAGTTATCTAATTGTTTTAGTATAAATTTACAAGTTTCTATAACCCAAGAAATAACTTTTATTTCACATTTTTCATAAAAAATGTAAATATTTTTATCTTATTGTAATTAAATATTTTTATCTTATTATTTATATCTTTATATATTATTTTAAATATTTTTATCGACTTTTATCCCAGAGGTTTCTATTTAACAATTAGACAACGAGTCCGAGTTGTCTATGAGCGAATAGTCGACGAAGGCGAAGCCTGAGTTGACTATTCGCTCATAGACAATGAGGACGAGTTGTCTAATTGTTTTAGTAGAAACAAATTAGTGAACTATTACAAATCATGCATTCTCCAAACAATTATCCAAAAACTCATCTGAAACCTCCCCAAAACGACAGTTTTCTGTCATTGTTTTGAGCGCGTTTCGCCATCATATGATCTTTTCTTCGATATTTTATACATGTTTATGATTTTAAAATGCTAATGAGTGTGACATCAATGAAGAAGGACACATCATCCGAAATGTCAACCCTTGTTGACACTTACTTAAAACCTTGGGATCTCTATACACGTTGTCTTCAAGATCAATCACAGGATTATCGTCTTCTACGGACTTTTTTACAGTCTCGCGAGGTTTTGTTAAGACCGTTTCTTTCTGGAGCAACTCTAGTCTTTCCGTGGTTATTGTGTATGGTGGAAGAACAAAAGTGAAGGCAAATATGAACGTGATGGCAACGAGAAAGAAGAAAATAAATATCCACTTTAGTGGTACTCCTCCTTCGTACACCAACTATTTAACGAGAATTTTAAAAATAACTCATTAGTAATTCATAAAGAAAAATCAAAGAAAATTAATAGTTAATCACTATTTGTAAATCGGTAAGAGAATCCGTCCTATATATATCACTGATCTCGAAAGAAGACTGGATCGAGCAACTCTATTGTTCAGAAAATGAAGCCGGAAGTCCGCCATTACTGAGGGACCAACTGAGGGTTTTTTTGTTGGATGATGTGGTCTTACCATCGACAAAAACTATAAAGAGGACCCATACATTTTTCAAATTACTGGATAAAGCGAAAATGTTATCTCGCCCATCGTCGTGTCTTTATCATTTTGAAACTCGATTTTTATGAATGTGTTCCTTTTCCACCGGGTAAAACGATTCATGGCCTACCTACAGATTTACTGCGACTTTGGTCCCTTAGTAATGACCGCCGTTGGCTCTAATTATCCAGTGAGAGACGCCTAATATGAGACGTCAAATTAGGTTCAAGATTTTATGCATTTAATGTTAACAAAGAAACTATATCGGCCAGATACTAAACTTATTTCGCGAGCGTCACAGTTTGATTTGCTTGCAAACTGGGAGCTTCTAATGATCTCTCGTCAATTTACATTATGCAAATATGCAAGCTTCAAAATCAGCTCATCAGATAGAAAGCTCAATCCAGTCCTATTTTTGAGATCAGTGTCCTATATATTGTAGTAAGTTGTTTGCTACTCAAGCTTTAACACAAACTCAGAAAAATGTTTCTGAGCCCAGCTAGATGGGAATCGAACCCGCAACCTTCTGATAACAGGTGAGACGCTCTAACCATTGAGCTACCAGAACTCAGATGGCAGAAACGAACGTTAAATCGATCTCGCAATCAATCATCATGTCTGCATGTTCTTGATAAAAATTAGTAACAAAACCTACATAATAGCTAAAATAAACAGCAGCTAACAGAAATCAAGAAACATTAGAAAGGGGGAAACCTATAAGTTGTTGTTTGAGGAAAATATTTTGCTTAGGCCGTTCATACGAAAAGTGCCCATCCATTTTCAAAAGTGTAGGACAGCTGGATGGCTGCCTGGGTAAAAGCCTGCTGGGAAATCGACACGGAATGAGGCCGAGTTTAGGGCGGCCGCACCCGCTATAAATAACTTACAGGAGAAACCCTATATATACACCTGAACTAAAATCAGCCCGACCACCCTAAATCTACTTTTTTTCTTGCCTTAAATAACAGTAGCACGATGGCAGAAGAATCCAAAGCTCCATTGAACAAACTTATTACAGAGGACTTCCATTTAGTAAACATGTTGGCAACCTAAAAACAGTGAGAAGAATATGATTTTCAATAATAATCACTAAACCACATCATGTTTAGTTTAGTTTATTAGATTTATCACTCTTTTATATGAACGGAATAGGCTAGAAGCCCAATTACAGGGGTTCCGAGGGCCTATGATTTAAAAGACATTGGCAACATGTAAAATGATAGAGTAACACCTTTTACAACTTTTCCGTATTTTACTTCGTTTTTGAAATATTTCAGTTTGTTTGATATGTAAATGAGATGGTCTCTGACGTCAGGTGCAGGGTAGAGAATTTTCACTTATTAAAATATTTGTTCCATCTTCAAGTTTGTTGCACAAATTTGTTTGAAAATGTGCGTATAATAACTCCTCATGATAATGAACGTTGTAAACTTAGCAATCACTGAATTAAGACCTTTTTAATGAGTGAAAATTCTCTACCCAACACCTGACGTCAGAGACCATCTCATTTACATATCAAACAAACTGAAATATCTCAAAAACGAAGTAAAATACGGAAAAGTTGTAAAAGGTGTTACTCTATCATTTCACGAGTTCTTTCATATTAGACAAACTTAATTTTTGTTGCCAATGTCCTTTAAGGTCGTTATCCGAGAAGACCTGAAATTCTTACTATTTGCTGATATTATTGCAAAGGCAGCACTTAATCCTCAATTATTTTTAAGACCCTGAGTGGTGGTCTGACCCAGGATTTGAACCTATGTCTCCCAGCTCATAGAATGCATGTGTGGTAACCAATAGACCACAACAGCTGATTGAAAGACAAGTTGCGTAAATCTGAAGACGTCCGAACACTTACCTGAATAACAGTTAAAAACATTGCAAGACCAGCTGACGCAAGAGTAATCATCCCAGGAAAAATCAAATTTGGTCTATCTACTCGGAAATAAGGGGAAAAAACGGTTGTTATTTATAGGTCCAGAGGCGGATCAAGGGTATGTTTGGCTTGGAGCTAGCGGAGACATTAGGGCCTATAGAGATCATTTTCGATCGTTATAATATATATAAAGCTGTCTTTATCAGTTTATGTTTCACAGATCAGTGTTGTAAACCTCTATCGTAAATTTCAATCGATACAAGACGTTTATGAAAGTACGCTTACTCGCTAAAACCTTATCTTTTAAGTCTGGTGACAAAAGGGCCTTGTTTTTCTCCAGGGCCTCGAGCTGCCGTCGGTTAATGTGTACGTCGATTGATGAAAGTTGAAGTCATCGTAGAGCATACACTGCTTGCAGTTGCAGGTAGAGGAGATAGAGTAAAGGTATAACCACTTTAAATATAAAATTCGGAAAAGGAATCCTTACCTTTGTCTGAGAGACCAAAAAACAAACCACTTAACACAAAGAGAAAGCTAGAAATGAAAAAGAACACTACACTAAAGTCGTTATTCAATAAATGAAAACAATTACCAACATTATTATACTTGGACATTAAATTGTTGAATGAGGCGAAGGTTGAGGCGGATAACATTGACCGAGGTCTGGATAACTCTGGAAATCATGCGTAAGCCGAATCCAATAATTGTTTTATTATATATTCAAAATACAATATGGCACAAAGAGAGCTCTTAGTCGAGTAGAGGAAGACATCTCATTTTCTTGCCTCGGCATAAAAACCTTTAAGATTCTTGCCAATGCTGCTAGTGTTTTGGATATATAGCAAAGGGGAAAGATGGTGAACTGACGATATTTTTAGGAACGAGATACTGACTTTCGAACTAGCGGAGCTCTTCGTCAGAGTAAGACGAGATGAAATAAGGTAAATAGAGCGCTCGAATTATTACAATCGTCGTCATAATCGATGAAATCAAACAGAGTTGTCCCCGTAGTCGTGTTTATTCAAACAAGTTGTTGGAAACCGTTTTCCCAGAATTTCACGAGCAATTGTCATTGTTTCGTCATCGAAAACCAGATGTTTTAGTCATTGATCCGGTGATAAAGTCATGTATTGTGGTGGAAGTGACCGTTTGCTACGATCTTTATTTTGGTTACGCCTTTGATGGAAAATGTGAGAGATACGGTATCTCTCACATTTTCCATCAAAGGCGTAACCAAAATAAAGATCGTAGCAAACGCATTACGAACCTGTTTGTAATTTCTGCGTAGAAGGAATTTTTGTGTTTTGGATCCCTCGGGTGTATTAAAAAGGATGTTTGGCGTGGAATGAGAGCTTTGTCAATCGATAGAGATGATGCAAAGAGACTGCTGAGTTGGTGCTCGCTATCAAACTTAATTGTGGCAAATTATATATGGAGACACGGAGTAAAGAAACTAGTCTCATGACTATACTATACCTTATCCTTTTCAATGTCAATTTGAATGACTGCATATACTGTATAATTGCTTTGTTGATATACTGTGTTGTAGGTTTGATACAATTTTATGTGACTGTCGCATGCCTAGCATATATATATATATTTATTGTATTAGAACTGAGCAGAGTGTTCAGCTGTTAGGGCAGAAAGGAAAATATCAATTAGAATTATTATTATTAGTTTAGTTCAGTTTATTAGTTTCGCCATAACATAAGAATACAATTAAAATATACTTTACTTAACATATTGACAACATAAATGGCTGGGTGACCGCAACAGCACGTGCCAATCACTGCGGGCCCAATTTATTATGGCCCTATTATTATGGCCCTATTATTATGCTGTAAAGAAGACTGTTTTGTGAACTTCATTTTATTGATAATTAATTTACAATGACTTAGTAGTTTACCAATGTCTACTTGAACTGATTTTATATGATAATAACAAATTAGATGTTCATTAGTTCTGGGTTATTCCATTCTTTGTCGCGTTTACAGAAAACATGGTACGTGCTCCTTATGCACACGTTCATTATTTTATTTAAAATATACTTCCTACAACGTGCGTCATGCATATTCAAGCTCTTTTAACATTTCAACAAAATCTAGTGATGCCGACTGTCTGAAAACTCCAAGTGTACTGATTGATAAATTAACAAACTTAACTTTTTTATAGTTTTTGCGCTGATCGTTAATTAAATTTAAGTACTTAATTGCATTTCTTACGGGTAGCGTTGTTCTGAAGATTAGACTCAAATCCGACAGTAAGTCGAGAATGTAAATAATTTTTGGATCTCCAGTAAGAACAGATGGGCTGATAAAGCGAGGAATATCAGCGTAAAGCTCAGAATGTTGTACCGATTTAAATGTGGATGCGATGAAATTTAAAACAGAGTCGTGTCGCCAAGTAAAGCGGCCCTCGTCCAGGTATGTTTTGCATCCAGCTACAACATGCAAAACATAATAAATAATAAGAAGAAGAAGAAGAAGGAGTACAAGCTAACCAAGATCAAAGCAGGTATCAAGTTGTATGGGAGTTTGAAGAATGAGCAGTTGATCAAGGCCATCAATCGTTGGTAAAGAAGGTGTTAAAATATGCTAACGAGATTGGAATCACTGTAAACTTAAGTCACCCACACCCCACGTCCAGTAACAACAAAGGGGAAATCATGGAAATGGCATCTGGAGAGAAGCTTAAGAAACAACTGAAGACAGCAGTTGAGGAACAGCTTCGAGATATAAAATCCGAGGTGATAAGTGGCAAGGGAAATTTCTAAAATCCAGATGGGATGATGAAAAACTGAACCAAACAGGATGCTTTGCATGGCTGAAGGAGTGGAAACATATGCACCCTCGCACACCATAGCTGGGATCATCCTCACAGGACGGAATGATGATTATTCAATCCTTGACAGCAACATAGGTTACGTACTTGTGCCCTATGTTACTTTTTATGGAATTAGCATTCATACGTGTTATACTGCTATAAAATAATTAAATTTCATAATTAAAAAGCTATACATATGAACTTGAGGAAGTGCTGCGAGGGCTTCGCTCTACTTCGTCGAAGATGAAATGTCTTCCTGTAGAGATTTGAGAGTCGGGGCGATGTATAAATATGTATATGATGTTTGACTGTTCTGACCGTGTCTCAATAGCTCAGTGGTTAGAGCGCCGATGCGTTGATTCAGTCAAATTTTCATATACATATATTTGGCAATAATATCAAAGACTGTTGCATAACCAGATAACCTCTTGTCATTAAATCGCTCACATTAAAATGATTAATTGATATCGGCACACTAGTGTAAATGCAACATAATACAAGCAAATGCTGCAATATTGCAATCATTATTCGCAATCAAATGCTGTAATGATTATTCAGTTCAATGTCGTCGACGTGTATCTTGTATGCAAACAGCCTTCACGTTCAGTTAGAACGCCAACGAATCGACTATTTAACGGCTGACTTACTCCACATGGATATTAAAACTACTCACCACGACAACAAACGTGTTTTTCTGGGGCCAAGATAATCAAGAAAAGTGCCAACAAAAATACCACACGACGAAAACGTAAACACGCTAACAGTAAACACCAGGTTTAATCTTTCATCTTGCTCGACACACGAGCTATCCAATGGTGATGTTGTTGTATTCGTCTCTTCTGTGTCGCACAAGTGATGAAAAAAGCTCTCGTGTTTAAGAACCACAACAAGTGAAGCCCAACCGAAAATAATCGCCGACAACAACAAAGATTCGGCGACACACCATAACAGAACGAAATATCTGTGCTCATAGACGTTTCGTAGCGATGCCATGATAGCCAAATAAGTGTATACACCAAAAAGGTTATAATTAACAATGCAAATTGTTTGTATCAGGAAATGCAAATTGACTTAAGAAATGTAAAACATAACGACTGCTTACAAGTTATATTTAATATGTTTTATTTACCACCAGCTATATTGTTGTCTGGTGGTTATCTACTATCGGTTACCACATATGTCTATGAACTGTGAGACCCGGTTCTTGGGTGACCCGGGTTCTTAGAAGTGTACAAACTCCTGTTTTTCAGCTCCGGTTCCGGCTCCGGCCGCGTCTGATATCCGGCTCGGCCACAGGGAGCCCAACTCTGACGCCTGTGATGTGTTTCTCTGTTTCTCTATTTTAATGAGGTTATGCATTAACCAAAGTTAGCAATAAAGGAACGAGCAGGGCCTGAGGAGAGTAAGCTAGGGCAGGTATAAAACAGGTACCTCCCTTCAAGCGGGGGTCATATAGCTGCGAGAGCTGGCGAGAGAGCAAATCCAAGTTGGCAAGGATTTAAAATTGCACCCACCGTCCCACCCTATGAACAACGGCTTCAGCAAGTAATTTCCACCGACACAGTCGGTGTGATAGGTGCAGACAAAGGTGGACAGGTCAGGGCTCAAAGCTGGAGACCAAAACATGGCCTTTGACCTGAATCCAAGTAACAATTAAGATCAGGGTCCATGTCTGCACCTTACCATCCACAGCGGTAAGTATAGTGAGTGTAAGTGTTAATTCTATATTATGGAAATTCTGATGTGCTTATGAGACCGCGGCGCTTATGTGAATAGTGCACGGCTACACGCGCGGTACGGCGGTAATTTGAAACTCAAAACAGCTGTCATTGGGTGCCACTTGAATACGCGTGACGAACACTGAAATCTGAGACGATACAACACTCGTGTGCGGGATAACACGCAGTGCGGGTGTTTTATCACACAGCGGGGCACGCGTATTCACGTGGCACCCAGTGACAGCTGTTTCGAGTTTCAAAATACCGCGCGTGCAATTGTCGTCTCAGCTTTCAGTGATCGTCACGCGTATCACGTGGCACCAGTGAGAGCTGTTTCGAGTTTCAAATTACCGCCGTACCGCACGTGCAGCCGTGCACTACTCACATAAGCGCCGCGGTCTCATAAGCGTCGCTTTCTTTCAATATTAAATATTAAACATCAGAATTTCCACCATATAGAATAAAACAGAGAAACACATCACAGGCGTCAGAGTTGGGCTCCCTGTGGCTCGGCCGCTTTACAGCTCTGATATCTGGCTCCGGCTTGCTGGGGGGGATAAAGTCCAACCGCCGGATATTATTCGCCTCAAATTTGTTCCTAGGGTCTTCTCCCGGTGAAACCTGTAAAACTGTCAAGCGACTCGACTCAAGCAAATGCAATACTACAACTAGGTAGGAATACTTTATAGAACCGAATAAGTTATGCTACTACAAAATACAAAAAAAGAAATACAAGTGTAAATTGCCAAGGGTTTTTGAAACTTCTTATAATTAAATTTAATGAACGCTAAGCGACCGATGTTGCCTGGAAGCCATCGATTCCACTATGGCCTGGTAGGAGTGCGCAACGCTTCTTTGAAACGATGTTCCCCGTCAACGAAAATATCGCTAAGAAGTGACAGAGGACGGTGGACAAGAAAGATACGAAAGATACGAGAGACCGGTGATACATTTTGACCGGTGATACATTTTGACCGGTGATACATTCTGACCGGTGATACATTCTGACCGGTGATACATTGACCGGTGATACATTCTGACCGGTGATACATTCTGACCGGTGATACATTCTGACCGGTGATACATTCTGACCGGTGATACATTTTGACCGGTGATACATCCTGACCGGTGATACATCCTGACCGGTGATACATTCTGACCGGTGATACATTCTGACCGGTGATACATTCTGACCGGTGATACATTCTGACCGGTGATACATTCTGACCGGTGATACATTTTGACCGGTGATACATTCTGACCGGTGATACATTGACCGGTGATACATTCTGACCGGTGATACATTCTGACCGGTGATACATTCTGACCGGTGATACATTCTGACCGGTGATACATCCTGACCGGTGATACATCCTGACCGGTGATACATCCTGACCGGTGATACATTCTGACCGGTGATACATTCTGACCGGTGATACATTCTGACCGGTGATACATTCTGACCGGTGATACATTTTGACCGGTGATACATTCTGACCGGTGATACATTCTGACCGGTGATACATTTTGACCGGTGATACATTTTGACCGGTGATACATTCTGACCGGTGATACATTCTGACCGGTGATACATTCTGACCGGTGATACATTGACCGGTGATACATTCTGACCGGTGATACATTTTGACCGGTGATACATTCTGACCGGTGATACATTCTGACCGGTGATACATTCTGACCGGTGATACATTCTGACCGGTGATACATTTTGACCGGTGATACATTCTGACCGGTGATACATTCTGACCGGTGATACATTCTGACCGGTGATACATTCTGACCGGTGATACATTCTGACCGGTGATACATTTTGACCGGTGATACATTCTGACCGGTGATACATTCTGACCGGTGATACATTGACCGGTGATACATTCTGACCGGTGATACATTCTGACCGGTGATACATTCTGACCGGTGATACATTCTGACCGGTGATACATCCTGACCGGTGATACATCCTGACCGGTGATACATCCTGACCGGTGATACATTCTGACCGGTGATACATTCTGACCGGTGATACATTCTGACCGGTGATACATTCTGACCGGTGATACATTTTGACCGGTGATACATTCTGACCGGTGATACATTCTGACCGGTGATACATTTTGACCGGTGATACATTTTGACCGGTGATACATTCTGACCGGTGATACATTCTGACCGGTGATACATTTTGACCGGTGATACATTGACCGGTGATACATTCTGACCGGTGATACATTTTGACCGGTGATACATTCTGACCGGTGATACATTCTGACCGGTGATACATTCTGACCGGTGATACATTTTGACCGGTGATACATTTTGACCGGTGATACATTCTGACCGGTGATACATTCTGACCGGTGATACATTTTGACCGGTGATACATTCTGACCGGTGATACATTGACCGGTGATACATTCTGACCGGTGATACATTCTGACCGGTGATACATTCTGACCGGTGATACATTCTGACCGGTGATACATTTTGACCGGTGATACATCCTGACCGGTGATACATCCTGACCGGTGATACATTCTGACCGGTGATACATTCTGACCGGTGATACATTCTGACCGGTGATACATTCTGACCGGTGATACATTCTGACCGGTGATACATTTTGACCGGTGATACATTCTGACCGGTGATACATTGACCGGTGATACATTCTGACCGGTGATACATTCTGACCGGTGATACATTCTGACCGGTGATACATTCTGACCGGTGATACATCCTGACCGGTGATACATCCTGACCGGTGATACATCCTGACCGGTGATACATTCTGACCGGTGATACATTCTGACCGGTGATACATTCTGACCGGTGATACATTCTGACCGGTGATACATTTTGACCGGTGATACATTCTGACCGGTGATACATTCTGACCGGTGATACATTTTGACCGGTGATACATTTTGACCGGTGATACATTCTGACCGGTGATACATTCTGACCGGTGATACATTCTGACCGGTGATACATTGACCGGTGATACATTCTGACCGGTGATACATTTTGACCGGTGATACATTCTGACCGGTGATACATTCTGACCGGTGATACATTCTGACCGGTGATACATTCTGACCGGTGATACATTTTGACCGGTGATACATCCTGACCGGTGATACATCCTGACCGGTGATACATTCTGACCGGTGATACATTCTGACCGGTGATACATTTTGACCGGTGATACATTCTGACCGGTGATACATTCTGACCGGTGATACATTGACCGGTGATACATTCTGACCGGTGATACATTCTGACCGGTGATACATTCTGACCGGTGATACATTCTGACCGGTGATACATCCTGACCGGTGATACATCCTGACCGGTGATACATCCTGACCGGTGATACATTCTGACCGGTGATACATTCTGACCGGTGATACATTCTGACCGGTGATACATTCTGACCGGTGATACATTTTGACCGGTGATACATTCTGACCGGTGATACATTCTGACCGGTGATACATTTTGACCGGTGATACATTTTGACCGGTGATACATTCTGACCGGTGATACATTCTGACCGGTGATACATTTTGACCGGTGATACATTCTGACCGGTGATACATTTTGACCGGTGATACATTCTGACCGGTGATACATTTTGACCGGTGATACATTCTGACCGGTGATACATTTTGACCGGTGATACATTGACCGGTGATACATTCTGACCGGTGATACATTCTGACCGGTGATACATTCTGACCGGTGATACATTCTGACCGGTGATACATCCTGACCGGTGATACATCCTGACCGGTGATACATCCTGACCGGTGATACATTCTGACCGGTGATACATTCTGACCGGTGATACATTCTGACCGGTGATACATTCTGACCGGTGATACATTTTGACCGGTGATACATTCTGACCGGTGATACATTCTGACCGGTGATACATTTTGACCGGTGATACGTTTTGACCGGTGATACATTTTGACCGGTGATACATTCTGACCGGTGATACATTCTGACCGGTGATACATTCTGACCGGTGATACATTCTGACCGGTGATACATTTTGACCGGTGATACATTTTGACCGGTGATACATTCTGACCGGTGATACATTCTGACCGGTGATACATTTTGACCGGTGATACATTCTGACCGGTGATACATTCTGACCGGTGATACATTTTGACCGGTGATACATTCTGACCGGTGATACATTCTGACCGGTGATACATTTTGACCGGTGATACGTTTTGACCGGTGATACATTTTGACCGGTGATACATTCTGACCGGTGATACATTCTGACCGGTGATACATTCTGACCGGTGATACATTCTGACCGGTGATACATTTTGACCGGTGATACATTTTGACCGGTGATACATTTTGACCGGTGATACATTCTGACCGGTGATACATTCTGATACGGTGATACATTTTGATCGGTGATACATTCTGACCGGTGATACATTCTGACCGGGTGATACATTAGACCGGGTGATACACCAAACTTAGCGCAATGTCTCAAAACTTAGCGTAATGTCTCTCATTGAGATTGTACAACACAAAATCTAAAGCAGAGTCCATTCAACACAAAATGTTTAACTTTCACAAAAGTCTTCGGACAAGATGAGCATCGGACAAAATGACAGACACAATTAATCTTGTAACTGTCAAATCTCCATGGAAGTACGCTGTAGCGTATATATCGACAATCAAATTGCAGCATTTCATAATTAATAAAAATGTCTTTATTCATTCAATAAAAATACATATCGAACGTTGCAAATGTAAAGATTAAAAATATTTTAAATAACATGACAACAATAAATTATATTTTCATATCTACATATATCATGCAGCATATAGCAAGTAATTTGTTCCCCTTGTGACTGAATAAATGTCCCGAGAATAACAGATATTGCCAGTAATTTGTTCTCCTTGTGACTGAATAAATGTCCTGAGAAGCCAGCAATTTGTTCTCCTTGTGACAAAATGTCTTTACAAGATAACTTTGAACTTTCAAAATGAAGTAAAATACGACAATTTACACCACATATAACCCTTCCTTTTTATCGCAATATATATATCTCGTATTCTTCTTATTTTCAATAGATAAACATATGGCTACGCTTGTATTTGATTGTTCGAGACAGTGCTGGAATTTCTTTCTTCCTTTGATTCTTTTAACCAGAGGTAAATAGGTAAAGAAAAAAGCAGCAGACATAATAGCGAAAGGCCAATGTTGATCTAGGAAAGGAAGAGAAAGTCAGAATTGGCTACTAACGTAATGTGAATAAATATGAAAGCTGCTAAGTTCTCAAAAGAACTGGATATAATATGAAAAGGAGAAATAAGAGAACTTCAATGTGTCGAAAAATACTTACGTTAGAGCTCTGACCTGAAGATCGACACATCGTGCGAAAAGTTCGTCCATCAATGTACGTACAGTATTCAAGTATTTTTCGACACAATGAAGTTCTCTTATTTCTCCTTTTCATACTAACGTAATGTTACACATTAGGGGTTAGGATCTTTGTTGTTTTGGGGTTAGTGGTTATTTACATGGTTAAGTGACACAATTCTGACGATTATATAGCTCCCATTTATGATTATATAGCTCCCATCTGTCTGTCTGTCTGTCTGTCTATCTGTCTGTCTGTCTGTCTGTCTGTCTGTCTGTCTGTCTGTCTGTGTCTGTCTGTATACTTGTTTCTGTCTTCTTTTCATTCTACTCATTTCTTTTTCCTGTTCAGTTTTTTGTACCTCATTCAAAATAATAATAATAATAATATATAATTTCTTATATGCGCATCTAAAAATCTCGATGCGCTTACAGACATATTCTAAGAGTAATAACATGTGATTTAAAAAAAAAAATACGGTAATATAATATAGTTACATGTGATTTTAAAAAGGAAGATTAACAGTTGTAGGCTATTTTAAAATAGTGAGTCTTAAGAGCAGATTTAAATTTAGTAATAGATTCAGATGACTTAATAATGTCAGGGATCGAGTTCCAAAGTTCTGGGGCAGCATATGAAAAGGCACGTCGACCATATGTTACACCATTTACTTTAGGAATGTGGAGTAGCGAGCGATGCGAAGATCTAAGTGCTCGAGCAGGACGATATACTTTAATGAGGCCAGCCAAATAATCTGGGGCTAATCCATTGAGCGATTTATATACCAACAGAAGAATCTTAAAATAAATACGATACTGTATTGGTAGCCAGTGTAAGGCTGTAAGCCCATTAATGCGCTGGTTATATGCTCAAACTTCTTAATTCCGGTGATTAATCGACCTGCAGCATTCTGGACGCGTTGTAATTTTTCAAGTTGGTACTTCGGAACTCCATATAATGTACTGTTCGCATAGTCTAGGCGAGAAATAACCAATGCATTTACCAGTCTCTTTAAGTCATCCAGAGATAGATACTTCCTCATGCGACCAATTGCTTTAATGGCCAGTCGTGCTTTTTGACATGTTCTATTAATCTGAGCCGACATGGTTAGGTTCTTATCTAGGATTATCCCAAGGTTAAGCACCTTTTCGGAAACGTTAATGGAGGTACTATCCAGTGAAAATTCCGTTAACAAGTTGTGGTTCTTATTATAACGAGAGGTAAAATGAATGACCTCTGTTTTCCCAGGGTTACACAATAGCATGTTATCTGTATTCCACAACATGACATCAGCTATGCAACGGCGTAGCGTTTCTTCAGCAGTACACAGATTTTTAGGGTTTACCGCAATATATAATTGGGTATCATCGGCGTAAAGCATACAGTTTAAGTCATATTTAGATATGACATTTTGTAGAGGGGCCATATATAGCGTAAAAAGCAAGGGGTCGAGTATCGATCCCTGTGGTACTCCAAATTCGAGCGGTCGTGACGAAGACACAGAGTCACCAATCACAACTGACTGAGCACGTCCCGTGAGATATGATTTGAACCATTGTAGAACATTCCCAGAAAAACCAAAGTACGTTTCGAGTCTTCTTAGTAGTATATCGTGATCCAGGGTGTCAAAAGCTGCTGATAAATCGAGTAATACAAGTATAACGTCCTGGTTACTATCAAGAGATCTTAGGATGTCATTAGTCACTTTCAGTAAAGCGGTTTCAGTGGAATAGAACTGACGGTACGCCGATTGTAAAGACGGAAACAAGTTGGTGGTATTCAAGTATCCATGCACTTGATGTGTAACTATCTTCTCTAACACTTTACTTAGGAAGGCAATATTGGCAACTGGTCTGAAGCTTGGGAATTGCTCTCTGTCAAGGTCATACTTTTTCAGTCGAGGACCAACGTGCGAAATCTTCAGCTGATTTGGAAACAAACCGTCAGAAAGTGATGACCTTATTATAGTCCCTATTACAGGAGTCAAGAATTCCAAATGATTCTTGACCACATGTGTTGGTATGGGATCTAGAGAGCAAGTCTTTGCCGGCATAGACTTGATAATATCTTGTATAGCTTTATCGCCCGGTAGATGGAATTCTTTAAACTCACTGGCTGGTCGGCTCGATTCTTGTAGTGCGACCGATTTTGTTGTTTGAGCTTTTTGTACTTCAAGTTCACTCCTAATATGCCGAATCTTGTTAATGAAAAAATTATTAAACTCGTCAGCAAGGACTTTCTGAGATGTATGACACGGTAAAACTTTGTTGTTCTTCTGGAACAGATTTTTAACTAACCGGAAAAGTTTATTACTATCAGCCTGCTTAATCTTGTCCTTATAATAATCGATCTTATACTTTTCCAGCATTCTGTTGTACCTCTCACATGCTTCTGTAAACAACTGCTTGTCCACAGTCAGGTGTGACTTTCTGTATTTTCGTTCTATGCGGCGCTTGTCACGTTTGGCTTCGCGTAGAGCATCGTTGTACCAGGGGGCCCAAGGACGGTGATTCACCAACCTGGTTTGTATAGGAGCTATATCATCATAAATGCTTTTTAGCGTGCTATTATAGGTATCAATTAAGCCATTTGCATCAACTATGGTAGTATGATTATGAGAAAATGACTCACTGATGGTATTTGTGAGATCATCTGAGTTCAATTTCTTAGTGGACCTGTAGGACACTAGCACCTTCGACACAGGTGGTTTTGGACAGTTCAGCTTACATGTGACCACTCGGTGATCGGAATAAATGTCCGGCAATATTTCTACATCGCTAATCAAGTTATCATCACGTTGTGTTATAATTAGGTCTAAAGTGTGGCCTTTGCGATGGGTAGTTCCAGAAACATTCTGAACTAGATCGGCAGAATCCAGAAGATCCATAAATTTCATCGTATCAAGGTTAGTTGTATTGTCAAGGTGAAAATTAAAATCGCCTGAGATAAGCAGTGGTTGATTGCTGTTAGTTAATGTTTCAATAAGTTCAGAGAAATCTGTATAGAACATTGGTGTTGTTAGCTTGTTTTTCTTTGATGGTGGTGGTCTATATACGACAATAAGTCGAGCGTTAAAATTGCCATAAACAACTGATAGATCCATGTGTTCGAACGATTTAAACACAACAGTCGAGTTTATTGTAATTTTTAAATGTTTGCGGTAGAACAAAGCCACTCCACCACCTTTGCCTGTTTCCCTTGGGATATGCAAAAATGCAAAATCCTTAAGTATATTCAGGATTTCGGTGACAGTTGAGTTATTATTATTAATTTAGGTAGCCAGCTTTCCGTTATTGCCAAAATTTCTAATTTGTTTGATTGAATAATATCACATTCGATCGCTACTTTCTTATTGATGGATTGAGCGTAATATACTGTCGAACAGATGAAAACGAAGCACATCTAATTCCCTGTAGCGTTTGATCAACACTGCTCTTCTGCTCAATGAGCAAGTGCATGAAAGTGAAACTGATTCTATGAAACCATTGAGGTGTATTATGCATGTGTATGTTAGGCATGCTAGTCGTGCTGGGCCACACAAAGTTTGGATATAATACGTATAGTACTAGATAAAGTAAATTTCTTCAGTCAAAACAGAAGCATCAATACGAGCCTTCTATTATCATGACTCTTGTATTGAACCACAAATTTCAAAATACATAACTACAAATCGTGTAATTACCTCCTAAATCTAACCATAGTGCTTAAAGAATGGCATTGTCTTTGGATTGAACTGCATATATACATGGCAATTCCCGAAATACTAAGCATTGACAACGATACTTAAATATTATGCCATTAAAACGACCACCTGTCATTTATGACCACTTTTGCCTGGCAGTTTGGGTTGTTATAAGCCCCATTCACACTGCGCTCGATTTTTGGTACGGCCCAGATAGTGGCTAGTGCATTCAAGAAACTCGTCATATGACAATATCCGGACCCTGGCGTTGACCTATCATATTCTGTAATTTTACCGCAAGTGACACTGGCCGTAAAACAAATCTAGATTACTTCACGAAAAGTGCGTACGGTTTTTGCATGTGTCTACTGCACCGTAGACACTATGCCATACTGTAAAGGAATATTATTTAACTGGCTTGTTTTTTTTTGGTCGTCATCATTATTTCTAGTCAGTGGACAAAGTCTGTGCTTTTACCTTCGTGAAAGGAAATTGAGAGTCGAGTCTCTTTTCGGATAAAAAAAACTCAGTTATGTCTTTCAATATGTTCAATAAAGTAAATGGTTTGCACCATAGGAGTATCATTAGATGTGTGAAGTTGATCGTCCAGGTTGTTGTAGTCTTGAGAAATACTATATTGTTGTCTTATTGTCACCAACAACAGTCTTTCTCAAGACTACAACAACCTGGACGACCAACTTCACACATCTAATATACGTTCAATCTCGTTTCAAAATTCATTTTCAAGTGTTTTTAGGATATTTTACGGCTTATAAAACGCATTTAAAATTGAAATTATGTACGAGCGGTCCGTACGAGCGGACCGCTCGATTGGAAAGCAGGATTTGCTAGGATACGGACCAGGAAAAAACTAAGAGGGGTTAACCCAAAACACGATAAGTTAGACCACATACATAGACCCTTCTTATTTCGCAAAGTTTATTAATTTCATATTCTTCTTATTTTCAATAGGTAAAAATATGGCTACGCTTGTATTTGATTGTTCGAGACAGTGCTGGAATTTATTTCTTCCTTTGACTCTTTTAACCAGAGGTAAATAGGCAAAGCGAAAAGTAGCAGACATATTACCAAAAGGCCAACGTTGATCTAGGAATGAGTAGGAAGAAAAAGTCAGAAAAGAATTGGCTACTAACGTAATGTTATACAGTTATATATCGAATTCACTTCAAGGTAATTCAGGTTCATTATTCATCATAATGTTGGCGAGTTCTTTCCTTATCTGTTCATGTTGTCCTAGTTCTGTTGTCCATGTTCATGTTGTCCTAGTGGCTTCTGTTCAAGGGAGACGAACAGTAAGTTGTCGCCCCGTCGTTCTGAAAAATCACACGTCATTGACTAAGTGATTCTATCTCGTATTATGCCTAAGATGCTATTCTACTTTCCTGCATGAGGAACTCAATAGTTTATTTCGACTAATTCTCCTCCAAAGAGCATTCACAACAGCTATCACTATGTGATCGCCATGAAAACAATTCCACTGCCAATAGAGTCACTCAATGACGTCACATTTTCAAAATCAATATGACGTCAAAATCCTCAAATTTTCAAATTCGACTAGCCATATCTTCTTAACTAAATTGATAGGAGTGCTGAAACTGTGGAAATAAACTAAAGTCAGTAAGATCTTTCATATGAACTACATTTATATTTTGGCTGGTATCCCTTTACATGTTGTTGCTCGACTCCCATAGCCCGTTCTGTTGTTTTGTCCTTTGTCCTGACCTTATGCAGCTTAGGCCATTTCACTTTTACGTCGCACAAACGCGTTTTTAATGTAGAGGGATTGAATTCAATGAATTAAATGCGACAACTAAACGAATTAAATTCGCCTGAAGATTTCGATTCTTCAAAGTTGCAGTAAATACGTACCTAAAATGAACAGGTTTTGTGATTGGCTATATGGAACAAAGGTGGTTAGGGTTAGGACATTGGTTTCTTTGTTTTAAATCAACCATTCACAAAACTTGATCGCAAAGCCGCTGTGGGGCCGCTGTGTCGCGGGCGCCGAAACACCCTCGGCTGGAATCTGGGAGTCAGGAATATTATCGTAGCGTCAATCTATAGCTAGCTTACCCAAAATGGATTTTTCTTTAATGCGCCTTCGTTGGTTATAAACAGCGGGTATTGTAGACATCCGAATATACCTGATATAACATGCCCAGTGCCATAGAGTTTGCCGTAATGAACCATGGGAAATCTGTCAAGAAGAAATTGAATAATCCAGAATTAGCACGGTCTGTGGCATCACTTGTATATTAGCATAATAGCCATACATTGCGTACGCTGAAAAACCAAGGGTAACCAGGTTCTTATCTCCGCTCCATGTCCCCCCAGAAAAATGTCCCCCTGGGTACGAGATTGGCTGAAAACCAAGGGTGAACATCATCATATCATCGTCAAATTCGCCGATAACAAAACGAGCGGGAAACTGGGAACGAACTATGACTGCAAAGGCTCCTGGGATTGTTTGGCGGGACTGGATTTCAAGATGGCCGCCAGCGAGTGTTTACAGTGGATAGGGACTTTACATTCATTGCCTTGACGAGCAATTACATTGCCCTCGTACCAGCCAGCTCCTAGTTAATTGGATTGTAACCGACCCCAAAACAACAAAGGTCCTAACCAACCCTAACCCCCCGCCTAACAAGTTTTATAACCCTAACCCCCCGGCTGTGTTTATGGGTTGGGTAAGCCAAATTTGTGGCGGTAAAAGGTTCGGTAAGAAATTTTTTGTTGCATTATAAATATTGGGTAACAAATTTTAAAACAAAATAAATCAGTGTTTAATGTCTATATATAGTTATAATAATACAGTGATACAATATAAAACACAGAGATTATTTGTTCAAAGACATCGTCTGGTAAAACCTCTTGTTAAAGTGCCCATAACCTCAAACATTATTATTGTCTTATTTGGAAGAACTTTTAAAATGATAAAGTAACTTCTTTTGAAGATTTTCACTTCTTTGCTTTCTTTGTGAGATATATTAGTTTGTTTGATATGCAAATATCTGGAATTTCGTCACACATGTTATCAGAGAATGTTATATATCTTTGCGTTCACGTGTGCGTGTTTCTCCCACAACACCAAACTTCTTGATTTTAAAGGATTTCGTTCGAGAATGAAAGAGATATACACATTTCTCCAATAAGTCATGCATGTGTGACGAAATTCCAGACATTTGTATATCAAACAAACTGATATATCTCAAAAAGAAAGCAAAGAAACGAAAATCTTCAAAAGAAGTTACTTTATCATTTTAAAAGTTCTTCCAAATAAGACAATAAAAAAGTTTGCGGTTAGGGGCATTTTAAATAATATTTTAGAGACATATTTTCGTGTTTATAAACGTCAACACAAACTTTAACTTCCTTAGAATATTGTAATGATCTTGTAACTCTATGAACTAATATTAATAACCATAAATATCCGCTAAATATCTAAAAGTGATGATAAATCTAGATAAGAGCAACGACGGGACAGTAGGGAAAGGGCGTATAATAATAATAATAATAATAAAGACGTATTAGGAGCATTATACAATAGTCTCAATGCTCTTACAACAATATATTCTTAATGTTACTTATAAAACTAATTTCAGTTTCATTATAAGATAAATCCTATACTACATATATTACCACTATGAACAAAAAACTATTAATTAATTATTGTTAATTATTACTGTATATGCATATATGATATACATGTATGCAGTATAACATGATATATGGTTGGGTATATGTTTCAGTGTTTGAAAGATTGGGCAAAACCTTTTTTGTTTCAACTTGAACGCGCCCCACAGTTTAACTCGGCTCTGTGTTGATAACACTTACTTGTGGAGAATGAATGAAGCATACGAAGCGTAAATGAAAGCTCTTAAAACAACTTCAATGACGAACGAGACATACTAAAGAAATAAGAGAAGGAATTTGGTCTGAAACTATTGAATGATGATGCTAAATTAGCAAGCTTCAGCAAACAAAAGGGACGAACGAGACATACTATAAAGAAATACTAGAAGGATTGGTCTGAACAATGGTTCTACAAAACTACAACCACTTTCCTACTGGCACGAGTATCTTGACTATACTGTTCTTCTTTAAGGCCATCAATGGCATTGTACCTATATCAAGCGATATCCTACCCGAACGTCTTGTTCCCTTAGGGCTTACTAGATCCTCCGCAAATGTCAATGCAATCTAATTCCGTCAACGTAAATGTAAAACAACTCCTTTCAATCGCTCATTTCTTATTAGAACAACTATAGGACTTGGAACTCTCTCCCTGAACACTTAAGGCTAGATCGTTTACACTTTAAAAATTTTAAGAAGTACTATTAGACTATTATAATAATGCTCTATTATCCTGTTACAATGTTGACGATCCTCGAACTTGGAAAACTGTCTGCCTAAAGTGCAACACATCGCGAAGTCTCATTGAACCCATAACTTGCTGTTATTAGTTATTATTTTATTTTTGTAAGGGCCCACTGTAATTGGTGTTTAACTGTTGTGGTGACCCTGCTTCTTCTATGTATTTTTAAGAGGCGAAAATAAATAAATAAATAAAAGAACGGCGACAGTCTCAGATAACTATCTTCAAATTAGTCTGGCTCGGATAGTAACCAGCACCAAGGACTACATGAAACTAATACAGTTTTTACAATTTACCTGTACGCGTAAATTTGGAATAAGTACAAGGATATTCAACAACAATGAAATGAAATTGGTGAGAGAAAAGCCAACTACAAATCCAATATCGCTGTCTTTGTTTTTCTTCGACTTAGGTTTCCAATCCATCACAAAGCCCACAACAGGAGCGAAAAAGAACCCAGCAAACTGGATGATCCCAAACCAGTTTGTGTATTGGTTTACTGTTTAATAAAAGAAAAAGATAACCAGTAAGGAGTAAAATACTTCACCAACTATTTTAACTAAACTGTAAAAGATTTTCATGAAATATAACGAAATTGGACAAACTCTCTAACTTCAACTAGCCATATCTTCTTAACTAAATTGATAGGAATGCTGAAACTTTGGAAATAAACTAAAGTCAGCAAGATCTTTCATACGAACTACATTTATATTTTGGCTGGAGTATCCCTTTAAAACCACCATGTGAATTTCGTTTTTTTTATCCGATCTTTCAAAGCTCAAATAGCCAACTCAAGATACATAATTACCTGTGTCAATATCGTTGTGAGACATGTAAACGAGATACGAATTGAGACTACCAACATAAAACCAGAGGCGAACTGTATACACGGCAAGACAAAACACAAGTAAAATATATTCTGGACTTTTCATTATTTTTAATAATCTGATTGGTGCAGCATCTGGGAAGAAAAGAAAAATGATATAGGGTCGGTCAAAACACTATTTTCGTTTATCTTTTTAACTTATATTATTGCCAGGAATTGAATGGTATATGGCGCCAGGTACTTTTTCATTTGGTAGACTTGCAGCTTGCTTAACTCTTTCCTGTCCGGCTGAAAAACATGCAAAATTGAACTACCTCTTTGTTCTATTGATATCTCTGGAAATATCCATAACTGTTGCGAAACCTATACATTTTCTGAAAGCCCAATAAACCGACTGTTACCAATGCTTTTGAATTTTCCGAACAAGACACATTATGTTAATATAAATTAGCATTAATTATCATAAATCAGGTTAAAAAACTTCCATTTTTCTAGAAAAGGCCATCTTGCACGCCGGCGTAGCATCATGAAAATTCAAAATGCCACCAATCGCAGAGTTGTTTATGAAATCAAATCAAATTTGGCGTGTGAGTGGATCTCGTGTGATACTGGTTAATATTTAACAATTAAACAACAGGCAGAGCCGAGTTGACTATCTGCTCATAGAAAACAAGGGCGAGTTATCTAATTGTTTTAGTATAAATTTACAAGTTTCTATAACCCAAGAAATAACTTTTATTTCACATTTTTCATAAAAAATGTAAATATTTTTATCTTATTGTAATTAAATATTTTTATCTTATTATTTATATCTTTATATATTATTTTAAATATTTTTATCGACTTTTATCCCAGAGGTTTCTATTTAACAATTAGACAACGAGTCCGAGTTGTCTATGAGCGAATAGTCGACGAAGGCGAAGCCTGAGTTGACTATTCGCTCATAGACAATGAGGACGAGTTGTCTAATTGTTTTAGTAGAAACAAATTAGTGAACTATTACAAATCATGCATTCTCCAAACAATTATCCAAAAACTCATCTGAAACCTCCCCAAAACGACAGTTTTCTGTCATTGTTTTGAGCGCGTTTCGCCATCATATGATCTTTTCTTCGATATTTTATACATGTTTATGATTTTAAAATGCTAATGAGTGTGACATCAATGAAGAAGGACACATCATCCGAAATGTCAACCCTTGTTGACACTTACTTAAAACCTTGGGATCTCTATACACGTTGTCTTCAAGATCAATCACAGGATTATCGTCTTCTACGGACTTTTTTACAGTCTCGCGAGGTTTTGTTAAGACCGTTTCTTTCTGGAGCAACTCTAGTCTTTCCGTGGTTATTGTGTATGGTGGAAGAACAAAAGTGAAGGCAAATATGAACGTGATGGCAACGAGAAAGAAGAAAATAAATATCCACTTTAGTGGTACTCCTCCTTCGTACACCAACTATTTAACGAGAATTTTAAAAATAACTCATTAGTAATTCATAAAGAAAAATCAAAGAAAATTAATAGTTAATCACTATTTGTAAATCGGTAAGAGAATCCGTCCTATATATATCACTGATCTCGAAAGAAGACTGGATCGAGCAACTCTATTGTTCAGAAAATGAAGCCGGAAGTCCGCCATTACTGAGGGACCAACTGAGGGTTTTTTTGTTGGATGATGTGGTCTTACCATCGACAAAAACTATAAAGAGGACCCATACATTTTTCAAATTACTGGATAAAGCGAAAATGTTATCTCGCCCATCGTCGTGTCTTTATCATTTTGAAACTCGATTTTTATGAATGTGTTCCTTTTCCACCGGGTAAAACGATTCATGGCCTACCTACAGATTTACTGCGACTTTGGTCCCTTAGTAATGACCGCCGTTGGCTCTAATTATCCAGTGAGAGACGCCTAATATGAGACGTCAAATTAGGTTCAAGATTTTATGCATTTAATGTTAACAAAGAAACTATATCGGCCAGATACTAAACTTATTTCGCGAGCGTCACAGTTTGATTTGCTTGCAAACTGGGAGCTTCTAATGATCTCTCGTCAATTTACATTATGCAAATATGCAAGCTTCAAAATCAGCTCATCAGATAGAAAGCTCAATCCAGTCCTATTTTTGAGATCAGTGTCCTATATATTGTAGTAAGTTGTTTGCTACTCAAGCTTTAACACAAACTCAGAAAAATGTTTCTGAGCCCAGCTAGATGGGAATCGAACCCGCAACCTTCTGATAACAGGTGAGACGCTCTAACCATTGAGCTACCAGAACTCAGATGGCAGAACGAACGTTAAATCGATCTCGCAATCAATCATCATGTCTGCATGTTCTTGATAAAAATTAGTAACAAAACCTACATAATAGCTAAAATAAACAGCAGCTAACAGAAATCAAGAAACATTAGAAAGGGGGAAACCTATAAGTTGTTGTTTGAGGAAAATATTTTGCTTAGGCCGTTCATACGAAAAGTGCCCATCCATTTTCAAAAGTGTAGGACAGCTGGATGGCTGCCTGGGTAAAAGCCTGCTGGGAAATCGACACGGAATGAGGCCGAGTTTAGGGCGGCCGCACCCGCTATAAATAACTTACAGGAGAAACCCTATATATACACCTGAACTAAAATCAGCCCGACCACCCTAAATCTACTTTTTTTCTTGCCTTAAATAACAGTAGCACGATGGCAGAAGAATCCAAAGCTCCATTGAACAAACTTATTACAGAGGACTTCCATTTAGTAAACATGTTGGCAACCTAAAACAGTGAGAAGAATATGATTTTCAATAATAATCACTAAACCACATCATGTTTAGTTTAGTTTATTAGATTTATCACTCTTTTATATGAACGGAATAGGCTAGAAGCCCAATTACAGGGGTTCCGAGGGCCTATGATTTAAAAGACATTGGCAACATGTAAAATGATAGAGTAACACCTTTTACAACTTTTCCGTATTTTACTTCGTTTTTGAAATATTTCAGTTTGTTTGATATGTAAATGAGATGGTCTCTGACGTCAGGTGCAGGGTAGAGAATTTTCACTTATTAAAATATTTGTTCCATCTTCAAGTTTGTTGCACAAATTTGTTTGAAAATGTGCGTATAATAACTCCTCATGATAATGAACGTTGTAAACTTAGCAATCACTGAATTAAGACCTTTTTAATGAGTGAAAATTCTCTACCCAACACCTGACGTCAGAGACCATCTCATTTACATATCAAACAAACTGAAATATCTCAAAAACGAAGTAAAATACGGAAAAGTTGTAAAATGTGTTATTCTATCATTTCACGAGTTCTTTCATATTAGACAAACTTAATTTTTGTTGCCAATGTCCTTTAAGGTCGTTATCCGAGAAGACCTGAAATTCTTACTATTTGCTGATATTATTGCAAAGGCAGCACTTAATCCTCAATTATTTTTAAGACCCTGAGTGGTGGTCTGACCCAGGATTTGAACCTATGTCTCCCAGCTCATAGAATGCATGTGTGGTAACCAATAGACCACAACAGCTGATTGAAAGACAAGTTGCGTAAATCTGAAGACGTCCGAACACTTACCTGAATAACAGTTAAAAACATTGCAAGACCAGCTGACGCAAGAGTAATCATCCCAGGAAAAATCAAATTTGGTCTATCTACTCGGAAATAAGGGGAAAAAACGGTTGTTATTTATAGGTCCAGAGGCGGATCAAGGGTATGTTTGGCTTGGAGCTAGCGGAGACATTAGGGCCTATAGAGATCATTTTCGATCGTTATAATATATATAAAGCTGTCTTTATCAGTTTATGTTTCACAGATCAGTGTTGTAAACCTCTATCGTAAATTTCAATCGATACAAGACGTTTATGAAAGTACGCTTACTCGCTAAAACCTTATCTTTTAAGTCTGGTGACAAAAGGGCCTTGTTTTTCTCCAGGGCCTCGAGCTGCCGTCGGTTAATGTGTACGTCGATTGATGAAAGTTGAAGTCATCGTAGAGCATACACTGCTTGCAGTTGCAGGTAGAGGAGATAGAGTAAAGGTATAACCACTTTAAATATAAAATTCGGAAAAGGAATCCTTACCTTTGTCTGAGAGACCAAAAAACAAACCACTTAACACAAAGAGAAAGCTAGAAATGAAAAAGAACACTACACTAAAGTCGTTATTCAATAAATGAAAACAATTACCAACATTATTATACTTGGACATTAAATTGTTGAATGAGGCGAAGGTTGAGGCGGATAACATTGACCGAGGTCTGGATAACTCTGGAAATCATGCGTAAGCCGAATCCAATAATTGTTTTATTATATATTCAAAATACAATATGGCACAAAGAGAGCTCTTAGTCGAGTAGAGGAAGACATCTCATTTTCTTGCCTCGGCATAAAAACCTTTAAGATTCTTGCCAATGCTGCTAGTGTTTTGGATATATAGCAAAGGGGAAAGATGGTGAACTGACGATATTTCTAGGAACGAGATACTGACTTTCGAACTAGCGGAGCTCTTCGTCAGAGTAAGACGAGATGAAATAAGGTAAATAGAGCGCTCGAATTATTACAATCGTCGTCATAATCGATGAAATCAAACAGAGTTGTCCCCGTAGTCGTGTTTATTCAAACAAGTTGTTGGAAACCGTTTTCCCAGAATTTCACGAGCAGTTGTCATTGTTTCGTCATCGAAAACCAGATGTTTTAGTCATTGATCCGGTGATAAAGTCATGTATTGTGGTGGAAGTGACCGTTTGCTACGATCTTTATTTTGGTTACGCCTTTGATGGAAAATGTGAGAGATACGGTATCTCTCACATTTTCCATCAAAGGCGTAACCAAAATAAAGATCGTAGCAAACGCATTACGAACCTGTTTGTAATTTCTGCGTAGAAGGAATTTTTGTGTTTTGGATCCCTCGGGTGTATTAAAAAGGATGTTTGGCGTGGAATGAGAGCTTTGTCAATCGATAGAGATGATGCAAAGAGACTGCTGAGTTGGTGCTCGCTATCAAACTTAATTGTGGCAAATTATATATGGAGACACGGAGTAAAGAAACTAGTCTCATGACTATACTATACCTTATCCTTTTCAATGTCAATTTGAATGACTGCATATACTGTATAATTGCTTTGTTGATATACTGTGTTGTAGGTTTGATACAATTTTATGTGACTGTCGCATGCCTAGCATATATATATATATTTATTGTATTAGAACTGAGCAGAGTGTTCAGCTGTTAGGGCAGAAAGGAAAATATCAATTAGAATTATTATTATTAGTTTAGTTCAGTTTATTAGTTTCGCCATAACATAAGAATACAATTAAAATATACTTTACTTAACATATTGACAACATAAATGGCTGGGTGACCGCAACAGCACGTGCCAATCACTGCGGGCCCAATTTATTATGGCCCTATTATTATGGCCCTATTATTATGCTGTAAAGAAGACTGTTTTGTGAACTTCATTTTATTGATAATTAATTTACAATGACTTAGTAGTTTACCAATGTCTACTTGAACTGATTTTATATGATAATAACAAATTAGATGTTCATTAGTTCTGGGTTATTCCATTCTTTGTCGCGTTTACAGAAAACATGGTACGTGCTCCTTATGCACACGTTCATTATTTTATTTAAAATATACTTCCTACAACGTGCGTCATGCATATTCAAGCTCTTTTAACATTTCAACAAAATCTAGTGATGCCGACTGTCTGAAAACTCCAAGTGTACTGATTGATAAATTAACAAACTTAACTTTTTTATAGTTTTTGCGCTGATCGTTAATTAAATTTAAGTACTTAATTGCATTTCTTACGGGTAGCGTTGATCTGAAGATTAGACTCAAATCCGACAGTAAGTCGAGAATGTAAATAATTTTTGGATCTCCAGTAAGAACAGATGGACTGATAAAGCCGGCAGGAATATCAGCGTAAAGCTCAGAATGTTGTACCGATTTAAATGTGGATGCGATGAAATTTAAAACAGAGTCGTGTCGCCAAGTAAAGCGGCCCTCGTCCAGGTATGTTTTGCATCCAGCTACAACATGCAAAACATAATAAATAATAAGAAGAAGAAGAAGAAGGAGTACAAGCTAACCAAGATCAAAGCAGGTATCAAGTTGTATGGGAGTTTGAAGAATGAGCAGTTGATCAAGGCCATCAATCGTTGGTAAAGAAGGTGTTAAAATATGCTAACGAGATTGGAATCACTGTAAACTTAAGTCACCCACACCCCACGTCCAGTAACAACAAAGGGGAAATCTGGAGAGAAGGTTAAGAAACAACTGAAGACAGCAGTTGAGGAACAGCTTCGAGATATAAAATCCGAGGTGATAAGTGGCAAGGTAAATTTCTAAAATCCAGATGGGATGATGAAAAACTGAACCAAACAGGATGCTTTGCATGGCTGAAGGAGTGGAAACATATGCACCCTCGCACACCATAGCTGGGATCATCCTCACAGGACGGAATGATGATTATTCAATCCTTGACAGCAACATAGGTTACGTACTTGTGCCCTATGTTACTTTTTATGGAATTAGCATTCATACGTGTTATACTGCTATAAAATAATTAAATTTCTTAATTAAAAAGCTATACATATGAACTTGAGGAAGTGCTGCGAGGGCTTCGCTCTACTTCGTCGAAGATGAAATGTCTTCATGTAGAGATTTGAGAGTCGGGGCGATGTATAAATATGTATATGATGTTTGACTGTTCTGACCGTGTCTCAATAGCTCAGTGGTTAGAGCGCCGATGCGTTGATTCAGTCAAATTTTCATATACATATATTTGGCAATAATATCAAAGACTGTTGCATAACCAGATAACCTCTTGTC
Source organism: Chrysogorgia sp. JL179-B06 (assembly GCA_035772405.1). Classification (NCBI taxonomy): domain Eukaryota; kingdom Metazoa; phylum Cnidaria; class Anthozoa; order Scleralcyonacea; family Chrysogorgiidae; genus Chrysogorgia; species Chrysogorgia sp. JL179-B06. Next base: position 1,481,585 of record JAYKKM010000076.1, on the reverse strand, counting down.
ATTAAATCGCTCACATTAAAATGATTAATTGATATCGGCACACTAGTGTAAATGCAACATAATACAAGCAAATGTTGCAATATTGCAATCATTATTCGCAATCAAATGCTGTAATGATTATTCAGTTCAATGTCGTCGACGTGTATCTTGTATGCAAACAGCCTTCACGTTCAGTTAGAACGCCAACGAATCGACTATTTAACGGCTGACTTACTCCACATGGATATTAAAACTACTCACCACGACAACAAACGTGTTTTTCTGGGGCCAAGATAATCAAGAAAAGTGCCAACAAAAATACCACACGACGAAAACGTAAACACGCTAACAGTAAACACCAGGTTTAATCTTTCATCTTGCTCGACACACGAGCTATCCAATGGTGATGTTGTTGTATTCGTCTCTTCTGTGTCGCACAAGTGATGAAAAAAGCTCTCGTGTTTAAGAACCACAACAAGTGAAGCCCAACCGAAAATAATCGCCGACAACAACAAAGATTCGGCGACACACCATAACAGAACGAAATATCTGTGCTCATAGACGTTTCGTAGCGATGCCATGATAGCCAAATAAGTGTATACACCAAAAAGGTTATAATTAACAATGCAAATTGTTTGTATCAGGAAATGCAAATTGACTTAAGAAATGTAAAACATAACGACTGCTTACAAGTTATATTTAATATGTTTTATTTACCACCAGCTATTGTTGTCTGGTGGTTATCTACTATCGGTTACCACATATGTCTATGAACTGGGAGACCCGGGTTCTTAGAAGTGTACAAACTCCTGTTTTTCAGCTCCGGTTCCGGCTCCGGCCGGCCACAGCGAGCCCAACTCTGACGCCTGTGATGTGTTTCTCTGTTTCTCTATTTTAATGAGGTTATGCATTAACCAAAGTTAGCAATAAAGGAACGAGCAGGGCCTGAGGAGAGTAAGCTAGGGCAGGTATAAAACAGGTACCTCCCTTCAAGCGCGGCGTCATTATAGCTGCGAGAGCTGGCGAGAGAGCAAATCCAAGTTGGCAAGGATATAAAATTGCACCCACCGTCCCACCCTATGAACAACGGCTTCAGCAAGTAATTTCCACCGACACAGTCGGTGTGATAGGTGCAGACAAAGGTGGACAGGACAGGGCTCAAAGCTGGAGACCAAAACATGGCCTTTGACCTGAATCCAAGTAACAATTAAGATCAGGGTCCATGTCTGCACCTTACCATCCACAGCGGTAAGTATAGTGAGTGTAAGTGTTAATTCTATATTATGGAAATTCTGATGTGCTTATGAGACCGCGGCGCTTATGTGAATAGTGCACGGCTACACGCGCGGTACGGCGGTAATTTGAAACTCAAAACAGCTGTCACTGGGTGCCACTTGAATACGCGTGACGAACACTGAAATCTGAGACGATACAACACTCATGTGCGGGATAACACGCAGTGCGGGTGTTTTATCACACAGCGGGACACGCGTATTCACGTGGCACCCAGTGACAGCTGTTTCGAGTTTCAAAATACCGCGCGTGCAATTGTCGTCTCAGCTTTCAGTGATCGTCCGACGCGTATCACGTGGCACCAGTGAGAGCTGTTTCGAGTTTCAAATTACCGCCGTACCGCACGTGCAGCCGTGCACTACTCACATAAGCGCCGCGGTCTCATAAGCGCCGCTTTCTTTCAATATTAAATATTAAACATCAGAATTTCCACCATATAGAATAAAACAGAGAAACACATCACAGGCGTCAGAGTTGGGCTCCCTGTGGCTCGGCCGCTTTACAGCTCTGATATCTGGCTCCGGCGCAAAAAACGCCGTAGCTCCAGCAGCATTCGGCAGCGCTCCGGCAGCACTCCGACAGCACTCCGGCAGCGCTCCGGCAGCACTCCGGCAGCGCTCCGGCAGCACTCCGGCAGCGCTCCGGCAGCACTGACCGGTGATACATTCTGACCGGTGATACATTTTGACCGGTGATACATTCTGACCGGTGATACATTTTGACCGGTGATACATTTTGACCAGTGATACATTCTGACCGGTGATACATTTTGACCGGTGATACATTATGACCGGTGATACATTCTGACCGGTGATACATTTTGACCGGTGATACATTCTGACCGGTGATACATTCTGACCGGTGATACATTTTGACCGGTGATACATTTTGACCGGTGATACATTCTGACCGGTGATACATTCTGACCGGTGATACATTTTGACCGGTGATACATTTTGACCGGTGATACATTTTGACCGGTGATACATTTTGACCGGTGATACATTCTGACCGGTGATACATTCTGACCGGTGATACATTCTGACCGGTGATACATTCTGACCGGTGATACATTTTGACCGGTGATACATTTTGACCGGTGATACATTTTGACCGGTGATACATTTTGACCGGTGATACATTCTGACCGGTGATACATTCTGACCGGTGATACATTCTGGCCGGTGATACATTTTGACCGGTGATACATTTTGACCGGTGATACATTCTGACCGGTGATACATTCTGACCGGTGATACATTTTGACCGGTGATACATTTTGACCGGTGATACATTTTGACCGGTGATACATTTTGACCGGTGATACATTCTGACCGGTGATACATTCTGACCGGTGATACATTCTGACCGGTGATACATTCTGACCGGTGATACATTTTGACCGGTGATACATTTTGACCGGTGATACATTTTGACCGGTGATACATTTTGACCGGTGATACATTCTGACCGGTGATACATTCTGACCGGTGATACATTCTGGCCGGTGATACATTTTGACCGGTGATACATTTTGACCGGTGATACATTCTGACCGGTGATACATTCTGACCGGTGATACATTTTGACCGGTGATACATTTTGACCGGTGATACATTCTGACCGGTGATACATTTTGACCGGTGATACATTCTGACCGGTGATACATTCTGACCGGTGATACATTCTGACCGGTGATACATTCTGACCGGTGATACATTCTGACCGGTGATACATTTCTGACCGGTGATACATTCTGACCGGTGATACATATACCGGTGATACATTCTGACCGGTGATACATTTTGACCGGTGATACATTTTGACCGGTGATACATTTTGACCGGTGATACATTTTGACCGGTGATACATTCTGACCGGTGATACATTCTGACCGGTGATACATTTTGACCGGTGATACATTCTGACCGGTGATACATTCTGACCGGTGATACATTCTGACCGGTGATACATTCTGACCGGTGATACATTTTGACCGGTGATACATTTTGACCGGTGATACATTTTGACCGGTGATACATTCTGACCGGTGATACATTCTGACCGGTGATACATTTTGACCGGTGATACATTCTGACCGGTGATACATTCTGACCGGTGATACATTCTGACCGGTGATACATTCTGACCGGTGATACATTCTGACCGGTGATACATTCTGACCGGTGATACATTTTGACCGGTGATACATTTTGACCGGTGATACATTTTGACCGGTGATACATTCTGACCGGTGATACATTTTGACCGGTGATACATTCTGACCGGTGATACATTCTGACCGGTGATACATTCTGACCGGTGATATATTTCTGACCGGTGATACATATACCGGTGATACATTCTGACCGGTGATACATTTTGACCGGTGATACATTTTGACCGGTGATACATTTTGACCGGTGATACATTCTGACCGGTGATACATTTTGACCGGTGATACATTTTGACCGGTGATACATTTTGATCGGTGATACATTTTGACCGGTGATATATTTTGACCGGTGATACATTTTGACCGGTGATACATTTTGACCGGTGATACATTCTGATACGGTGATACATTAGACCGGGTGATACATTAGACCGGTGATACATTAGACCGGTGATACACCAAACTTAGCGCAATGTCTCAAAACTTAGCGTAATGTCTCTCATTGAGATTGTACAACACAAAATCTAAAGCAGAGTCCATTCAACACAAAATGTTTAACTTCCACAAAAGTCTTCGGACAAGATGAGCATCGGACAAAATGACAGACACAATTAATCTTGTAACTGTCAAATCTCCGTGGAAGTACGCTGTAGCGTATATATCGACAATCAAATTGCAGCATTTCATAATTAATAAAAATGTCTTTATTCATTCAATAAAAATACATGTCGAACGTTGCAAATGTCAAGATTAAAAATATTTTAAATAACATGACAACAATAAATTATATTTTCATATCTACATATATCATGCAGGATATAGCAAGTAATTTGTTCCCCTTGTGACTGAATAAATGTCCCGAGAATAACAGATATTGCCAGTAATGTGTTCTCCTTGTGACTGAATAAATGTCCTGAGAAGCCAGCAATTTGTTCTCCTTGTGACAAAATGTCTTTACAAGATAACTTTGAACTTTCAAAATGAAGTAAAATACGACAATTTACACCACATATAACCTTTGCTTATATCGTAATATATATTTCGTATTCTTCTTATTTTCAATAGATAAACATATGGCTACGCTTGTATCTGATTGTTCGAGACAGTGCTGGAATTTCTTTCTTCCTTTGATTCTTTCAACCAGAGGTAAATAGGTAAAGAAAAAAGTAGCAGACATAATAGCGAAAGGCCAATGTTGATCTAGGAAAGGAAGAGAAAGTCAGAATTGGCTACCAACGTAATGTGAATAACTATGAAAGCTGCTAAGTTCTCAAAAGAACTGGATATAATATGAAAAGGAGAAATAAGAGAACTTCAATGTGTCGAAAAATACTTACGTTAGTGTACGTATACTGTACGTATATTAATGAACGACGTTTCGGACGATGTGTCCTTCTTTAGCTCTGACCTGAAGATCGACACATCGTGCGAAACGTTCGTCCATGATCAATGTACGTACAGTATTCAAGTATTTTTCGACACAATGAAGTTCTGTTATTTCTCCTTTTCATACTAACGTAATGTTACACATTAGGGGTTAGGATCTTTGTTGTTTTGGGGTTAGTGGTTATTTACATGGTTAAGTGACACAATTCTGACGATTATATAGCTCCCATTTATGATTATATAGCTCCCATCTGTCTGTCTGTCTGTCTGTCTGTCTGTCTGTCTGTCTGTCTGTCTGTCTGTCTGTGTCTGTCTGTCTGTGTCTGTCTGTCTGTCTGTCTGTCTGTATACTTGTTTCTGTCTTCTTTTCATTCTACTCATTTCTTTTTCCTGTTCAGTTTTTTGTACCTCATTCAAAATATAGTAATAATGAATCCGCAGTAATTGGCCTTCAGCTGTTGCGGTTTTCCCGCCTTCTAACTTGTATTTGTATGAATGTATTGACATATTATTGTAATCATGTAAGGCAAAGCTTAATAAAATAAAATAAAATTTTAGCTAATACTGGCGGCCATTTTGAATAAGGCCTGGTTACACAGGAAATTTCAAAAAACGAGCCATATAACCTAGGGTCCGGGGCCATATGCCCCCGCGGAAAATTTCCTGCATTTTAAAGGACGTTTTAACAGAAAAATTAAGATCATAAACTATGAGAAACCATATTTTTTTGTTCATCTCATCATTGAATTTAATATATTAACCAAACCTTTGAATTTAGTAACGACGCGATTCTACGGCAAGGTTAGCTGTCCCGCAGCCTATTCCCAGGCCTCTTTTTCTCAAAACTGCCCCCAAAATTGACCCCAAATCAGACTAGTTCCTAGTCCTCTTTCTCTCGATCTTTCATTCTGGTGACGTCACAGAGTAGGGATCGTGAGAGAGGACTGGCGGAAAATGCAGCCCCGCGCGATTTTTAGAAAAAGAGGCCTGAGAACCAGGCTGCATTTTCCGCTAGTCCTTTCCCACGATCGCTACTCTGTGACGTCACCAGAATGAAAGATCGAGAGAAAGAGGACTAGGAACTAGTCTGGTTGTCACGCAACCTCGTACACAGGGTCGTACCTTTTTAATTTAAAGATCTGGAAAAAAGTGAGGGGGAGCCCCCAGCTGCTTCCCCCTGGACACGTGACCTCCCTGGACACATGACCTACCTACCTACAGTCCCTGGACACGTCATCAGCTTTATGCTACTGTATATGTTTGTGTATGTACCTATGTTGTTACCAGCCAACTTACCCAAAATGGATCTTTGTTTAGTGCGCCCTCGTTCAATATAAACAGCGGGTATTGCAGACATCCGACTAGACCTGAAAAGATATGGCCAATGCCAAAGAGTTTGCCGTAATGAACCATGGGAAATCTGTCAAGAAGAAATTGAATAATGCAGAATTAGTGCGGTATCGCTTGTACATAATAGCCATACTTTACGCACACTGAAAATCAACGCGCACCAGTAGACGATTTTTTTGGCATGACAGTTTAACGCGGCCCTGTGTTAATATCACTTACCTCTGGAGAAGGAATGCACCAAACGTGGCGTAAGCGAAAGCTCTCAAAACAACTTGCAAGACGAACGACACATACTAAAGAAATAACAGAAGATTTAGTCTGAACTCTTGAATTTTAATTACCTATCTGACCTATTTGAATTACATCAAAATAGGAACGCTCAGGCGTACATATATCTGCGCTAATAAGTTTAAAACAGGAAGTGTATGTATATAATATAAAAATAGAGTACTGCGTAGACAGTGTTCTGCGTAGGCCTGCGTAGACATGTAGTAGGCATTTATTCGTACACACTTCAATTACTGTGCAGATACATGGCACTTTTGTAGTAAGGGTGCAACAGAAAAATTAGAGAAAGTGAACGAACGAGCCTTACGTTTTGTGCTGCACGATAAACATTCAACTTATGATGTATTATTAGAGAAGTTGGGTCAAACAACACTGTTAAACCAAAGGTTCCATAAAATTATCTGCACTGTTTTTAAATCAATACACGCCAACACTGCACCAAATTGTATAAACGATTTACTAAATCTAAGAAAGTCGAAATACAACCTTAGAGGAAAAGACATATTAAGTATCCCTAAAGCTAATTCGACAACTTATGGTCTGAAATCGTGAACGGATATGTTGCTGCAAAACTATGGAACGCGCTACCGAACACTCTAAGAACAATCACAAGTTTTAACGAATTTAAAAATTGTATCTGTCATCTTTAATTTTGTAAAAATATTTTTTATTTTTGTAAAATAATTTTTAATGTTAACTAATTTTATTGTTACTTTTAACATGTATGTATATATTTTTAGTTTATTTCTGTGGCCTACCTGGAAATTAGCTTCTTTTAGCTAAGTGTAGTGACCACGTTAAATAAAGTTATTATTATTTATTATTATTATTATTATTAGACAAGTGAAAAAACTGCCAATATTTTAGTGACGAAATACTGACGTCTTACTCTGATGAAGGACTCCGCTCGAAACGTCAGTATTTCGTCACTAAACATCTTGGTAGTTTACCACCATTTCACTTTGCTGCATATAATATAGCCCGCTTGAAAAAATGATGCAGTTAAAAACAATTTACCTGTACGCGTAAATCTGGAATAAGTACAAGGATATTAAACACCAATGAAATGAAATCGGTGAGAAAAAAGCCAATTATAAATCCAATATCGCTATTTTTGTTTTTCTTCGACTTAGGTTTCCAATCCATCACCAATCCCACAACAGGAGCGAAAAAGAACCCAGCAAACTGAATAATCCCAAACCAGTTTGTGTAGTGGTTTACTATTTAATAAAAGAAAAAGAAAAACAGGTAAGGAGTACAATATTTGGGTATATTACAAGTAATATTTGGCATTTCACTCGATTAAACTACATGTTCTAAGTATTTATGGTGAAGGAAAATTTCGAGTGTTGGAATATATATACCCAAAAATCTTATCCTGGCATTACCACCACTATGGGCTCTCGGCAACGGTCTCCGTAGCTCAGTGGTCAGAGCACTGCACTAGCATCGCAGAGTCGCGGGTTCAATTCCAGCCGGAAGGCCTTGGAGTTGCATTTTTCGCAACTGGTTCCACTCGAAATTTTCCTTTACCATAAATCCTTAGAATAAGGAGTATAATACTCCACCAACTATTTTAACTAAACTGTAAAATATTTTCATGAAATATAACCTGAAGTCTCACCGGATTATTACGTTGTGAGAGCACAAGCAATCCGTTCGACATGAAATACATGAATGTCGTCTGAAAAGACCAGCATTTAACATTTTGTGAACGTTTTGAAAAAGTTAGCAACCATTCATTTAACTTTAAGAATGGCGGGAGAATTTCGGGTTTTTTATCCTGAAATCTCAGAGCTCAGTGACAATACCCAGAACCTGCGTTTATTATTACCTGTGTCAATATCGTTGTGAGACATGTAATTTAGATACGAATTGAGACTACCAACATAAAACCAGAAGCGAAGTGTATACACGGTATGATGAAGCGAAAGTAAAATGTATTCTGGACTTCTCATTATTTTTAACAATGATGGTTTTACTGCATCTGGGAAGAAAAGAAAAAATGTAGGAATCGGTTAAAACTATATTCGATTAAAACTATTAGTTGTTCCATAATCAATTTCTAAGAATTATGGTGACAGAGCATTCATGGTGATAGCTCCAAAACTTTGGAATGTTCTCAATGCGGAAACTTTTAGTAAATTTAAGTCTTTACTTATAACATATCTGTTTAGTATATATTTTACATGATGTTAAAGGTGGCCATCAAGTCCGTTCTGCGCATGTATGATATTTCAAACGTTGGGGACCCCACATGTCAACAAACTTTAACGGAATAGATTTGCGACAGTTCGAAAGCGAGTATTCGTTAAATGTGGCAAAGGCACGAGTGGTAGTTTGATATATTATCCACATTTAGGAACCAAACAGCTTCTTATAACACGCTTTTTAGGCGGAAAAGCTCAAGTGTGTTTTTAAAAAATCCGCAATACTTCATGTTCAATGCTTATATAACGCAATGTAAACAAACGATGTAAACAGAAACGTGGACTGCGCAGAACGGACTGGACGGCACCTTCAATAATTTTTTACATTGATTTTGTTTTACCTTATTCTATGTAAGAGAGACTTAGTGTAGTGCTCCTCAAGCTATTATTATTATTATTATTATTATTATTATTATTATTATTATTATTATTATTACACTTACTTAAAACCTTGGAGTCTCCAAACACGACCTCCTCCTCTTCAAGTTCAACTACTTCTCTTCCGCAAAATGGCGCTTCGTGCAAGTTCCTATGCAACCTTTCTTTTCCTTTTCCATTTTCTACGCAGTCTTTTCTTATTCCATTTACACTCTCGGTCTCCAAGAGAGGATTATCGTCTTTTACGGACGACTTGTTTCCAGTCTCACGCAGTTTCTCTAAGACCATATCTTTCTGGAGTAATTCCAGTCTTTCCGTGGTTATTGTATATGGTGGGAGAAAGAAAGTGAAGGCAAACGTGAAAGTAATGGCAAGGATAAAGAAGGAAATGAATATCCAGTTTATTGGTACTCCACCTTCATACACCAACTATTAACAAGAATTAAAAAAACACTCATTAATTATTATTAATTCATTATATAATTACCTTTAATTATATAATGGTAGCTGGTGGGGGTGGAGTAGCTGGTGGGTGGAAGGTAGCTTGGTGGAGGTGGAAGGTAGCTGTTGGGTAGAAGGTAGCTGATGGGATGGAAGGTAGCTGATGGGGTGGAAGGTAGCTGGTGGGGTGGAAGGTAGCTGGAAGGTAGCCGGTGGGGTGGAAGGTAGCTGGTGGAGGTGGAAGGTAGCTGTTGGGGTGGAAGGTAGCTGATGGGGTGGAAGGTAGCTGGTGGGGTAGAAGGTAGCTGATGGGGTGGAAGGTAGCTGATGGGGTGGAAGGTAGCTGGTGGGGTGGAAGGTAGCTGGTGGGGTGGAAGGTAGATGGTGGGGTGGAAGGTAGCTGGTGGGGTGGAAGGTAGCTGTTGGGGTGGAAGGTAGCTGTTGGGGTGGAAGGTAGCTGGTGGGGTAGAAGGTAGCTGGTGGGGTGGAAGGTAGCTGATGGGGTGGAAGGTAGCTGATGGGGTGGAAGGTAGCTGTTGGGGTGGAAGGTAGCTGATGGGGTGGAAGGTAGCTGTTGGGGTGGAAGGTAGCTGGTGGGGTGGAAGGTAGCTGATGGGGTGGAAGGTAGCTGGTGGGGTGGAAGGTAGCTGGTGGGGTGGAAGGTAGTTGGTGGGGTGGAAGGTAGCTGTTGGGGTGGAAGGTAGCTGTTGGGGTGGAAGGTAGCTGGTGGGGTGGAAGGTAGCTGATGGGGTGAAAGGTAGCTGATGGGGTGAAAGGTAGCTGTTGGAGTGGAAGGTAGATGGTGGGGTGGAAGGTAGCTGATGGGGTGGAAGGTAGCTGATGGGGTGGAAGGTAGATGGTGGGGTGGAAGGTAGATGGTGGGGTGGAAGGTAGCTAGGTAAGGTAGAAGGTAGCTGATGGGGTGGAAGGTAGCTGATGGGGTGGAAGGTAGATGGTGGGGTGGAAGGTAGATGGTGGGGTGGAAGGTAGCTAGGTAAGGTAGAAGGTAACCGAGTACTTAAAAATGATTTAGTAATGTTCTGTGACCTGCTAGTGACATCAGTCGTCTGAAAATATGGGGAAACAGTATAAAGAAATCGTTCGTTGACCTACTTTTCTTACGAATTTTTTGAGGGCTTCTTTCGTCGTTTCAATTTTTGGTTCTAGCTTACACATTGTGATTTAGATATTGTGCTAGACTAAGGCGGGGGGGGGGGGGGTTACATGAGGCCGACATAAACCATTCGCTAAGACCAGGCCCCGCCGGAGCTGTATAACAAATCGCTAGCTATATTTTCCTGATGTACAAAACGCTCAGTGTAATTCATACAGTGAATGCCAGGGGACAGGTCGTTGATAATATAGTTGAATTTGCTACCTATGAATTATTTCTCTAAATGCTGAAAATTATATTCCTAAGATTCACGTTTTGTATGTGTAGTATAGAACGCACCCCCTGGCCCTCTATGGACCAGAATGTCCTTTTGGTGGCCATGTCCCACACTGACGGGTACTTTATTGCGACAGTCACTTGCTTCAGAACTAAGCAAAAGCCCTGTTAATCTCAGACCAGCCTATACACTTTATTTCAGATTCAGATCGACTTCACTGGTTTACATGGGAAATCGGCGCGGAGTCCACCTGAAGTGTTCAGGTCAGTCTAGCGACCCGAGTTTAGGGCGGTGTGAACTGAATCTCAGCCTGCACCCCCTGTAAATAACCTACAGGGAAACACTACACCTGAACTGAAGTCTACCTAAAGCTAGTTGTTTTTCTTGCCTTAAATAACAGTAGCACGATGGCAGAAGAATCCAAAGCTCCATTGAACAAACTTATTACAGAGGACTTCCATTTAGTAAACATGTTGGCAACCTAAAACAGTGAGAAGAATATGATTTTCAAGCTAAAATCCTCAGAAAGGAATCGAACCTGTAACCTTCTAATTGCTGGATAGGTAGTACATATATATCAATGAAACCAGTACATCATTGTAATCTTCCCTCTCCATCTGAGTATCGGTAGCTCAATGGTTAGAGCATCTCACTGGCAATCACTATGATATCAAGAGTTATCCAGAAGGAGGTCAATGTTATCTGCCGAAGCAGAAGGCTGTGGAATAAAACATTGACCGAGGTCTGGAGAACTCTTGTTATTATGCATTCTCTACTTTATAATAATAATAATACTAATAATAATAATAAAAGACGTATTAGGATCATTATACAATAGTCTCAATGCTCTTACAACAATATATTCTTAAATTTACTTATAAAAATAATTTAATAATTAATTATTAATTATTATTAATAATTAATAATTATTAATAATTATTATTAACAATTAATAATTAATTCATTAATTAATAATTAATTATTAATAATTTAATAATTTACTTATTTTCTTATTTACTTTATCTCGATTTTGATTGGCTCTTGGCACCAGCTGACATCAGCTTCATGTGACGTCAATGTTCCAATATTATGGTTCAAAAAGTGTAGCTATGACATCATTATTCCAATATCTTGTTACTAGCTTGCTGTTGCCAGCTTGTTTACGGCAAAAGAAAATGGCGGGTTCTTCGCAAAGATTAGTCACAGTTTTGTTTATATTATTTGAACTTTCTTTTCCCAAGACCTTTGAATGTTCTGGATATTGTAAAACCTTAATTTTAGCGTCATTAAAGTTGTTTACAAAGTAACGTGTCTTTGCGTGGCTTCTTTTAACCTTGTACCACTATAACTTTTTTAAATATATTTCGCCAACGCATTGCTTGCTACTTCTTATGCATAATAAAACAATTATTGGATTCGGTTTTCGCATGATATCGAGAATTATCAAGGCCTCGGTTTGTGTTATCCTCCTCAGCCTTTGCCTTCGGCAGATAACACAAACCTCCTCATTCAATAATTGTTAAATATCAGGCGTAAGCGGCGAATCCAATAATTGTTTTATCATATATTCAAAATACAATATGGCAAAAAAACTCTTCGAGTAGAGGCGGCCATCTTGTTTTCTTGCCTCGGCATAAACCTTTTAAATTGTCGCCAATGCTGCGGTGTTTTGTGGATTCTTCAGTTGCTTCTGCCAGAGATTTTTAACCAGCATAAGTATTGCACTATACTTGTTTTATTTATCGAAACCATCGTGTTTGCACTGGCCAACATTTTGGTCAGGTTCTATTTACACGTGTAAGTGTCACGTATCAAGAATATAAACGGAACCATTGCGTTCGCACTGACCAACATATTTTCGGTCAGGTTTTATTTCATTGAAATAATCGTCTGACTAGGATTCAGCACAATACGCATTATACAAAAGATGTTTTGCGATGGCTGAGTCGCAACTAACTGTTGATTTGTCACGACACTTCCGCGTGTTGATTGTTGGGAATATCTTCAATGTCACCTGACACATGCACGCATTGTGAACCTTTTTTTATCGCTCCGCGCAAATTTTTCGTATTCTGTTGAAATGACACATTGAACATGAACTGAAGAATGCTGACCAATGAAAAACGAGTATGAAGTTTCAATATATAATACTACAATATTAGTCACTGAATGACATGCTGACAGCGAAGTTTCATAAATCTGAAGACGTCCGAACACTTACCTGAATAACAGTTAAAAACATTGTAATACCAGCTACTGCAAGAGTAATCATCCCAGGAAAAAGCAAATTTGGTCTATCTACTCAGAAATAGAGGGGAAAAAACGATTATTATTTATAGGTCAATGTACGTTGATTGATGAAAATTGAAATCATCTCAGACCATGCACTGCTTGCAGGTAGAGGAGATAGAAAAGTGCCAGAGACGGTAAAGTATAAAGAAACTGTGTGAAGAAATAATTATTAATCATATGAAAGATCTTACTGACTTTAGTTTATTTCTAACGTTTCAGCATTCTTATCAATTAAGTTAAGAAGATATGGCTAGTTGAAGTTGGAGAGTTTGTCCAATTTCGACGCCATATTTCTTTCTCTAATATGACGTCACTGAGTGATTCTATCTCGTATGCCTAAGAAGCTCCTCTACTTTCCTGCATGAGGAACTAAATAGTTTATTTCGACTAATTTTCGTCCAAAGAGCAGTCACAACAGCTATCACTATGTGATCGCCATCAAAACAACTCCACTGCCGATAAAGAGTCACTCAAGACAACATATTTTTAAGACCAATATGGCGTCAAAATCCTGTGTGCCTCAACTTTTACTGCACGAGGAAACGTGTAACCACTTTAAATATAAAATTGAAAAGGAATCCTTACCTTTGTCTGAGAGACCAAAAAACAAAGCACTTAATGCAAAGAAGGAACTAGGAAAAAAAGAACATCAGTCACAGCTAACTTGTCTGTTTGCTGATCGACTGTAAAAATAGCAAATGATTTAATTTTTCGCATCTCATCAATTATTAGTTTGTTTATCTCCCGTGCATTTGATTGGCTACTTTCTACTTGTGACACCCTTTTGGTATATATATAAGCCCTATTTATTTTATTTCATCTTGTCTTACTCTGATGAAGGGCTCCGCTCGAAACGTCAGTATTTCGTCACTAAATTCTTGGCAGTTTACCACCTTTTCAATTTGCTAACTTGTATATACTTGGACATACGGTGGCTCAGAAGGGACATGATCCTGTCATTTTTTTTTGCCGCGTTGCGGGTTTCTACTTACGTTGATAGCCAATCAGATGGCTTCCCCTGGAAAGTGATCCCAAAAACATTTTATGCTCAGGGTGTGGGGGTTAGGATTAGGTTATAAAAGTTGTTTCGGGTTAGCCAATTAGATGGCTTCCCATGGAAAGTGATCCCAAAACATTTTCTGCTCTCTCGCTTCGTCGCCAACTTTATTCTTACGCTTTATTATCGCATAATCCTCTTGAGTATTGGACCTATCATTGCACCCTTGAGTGACTAGTTCTCCCTCCCCCTCAGTCTGTTTGCTGATCGACTGTAAAATTAGCAAACGATTTAACATTTCCGCATCTCATTAATTATTAGTTTGTTTATCTCCCTTGTATTTGATTGGCAAGAGTGCTGTATATATAGGTTATAGCACCGATTTTCGGGATATTCGTGAAGGGGACCGGTCAAAAAGTAACTGCTAGGGTGGGCCGGATGGAATTTTTTTCATCAATTTAGGTGGGCCATTAAAGGACATTGGCAACAAAAATTAAGTTTGTCTAATATGAAAGAACTCGTAAAATGATAGAGTAACACCTTTTACAACTTTTCCGTATTTTACTTCGTTTTTTAAATATCTCAGTTTGTTTTATATGTAAATGAGATGGTCTCTGACGTCAGGTGGGTAGACACCATCTCATTTACATATCAAATAAACTAAAATATTTCAAAAACGAAGTAAAATACGGAAAAGTTGTAAAAGGTGTTACTCTCATTTTACGAGTTCTTTCATATTAGACAAACTTAATTTTTGTTGCCAGTGTCCTTTAAGTATTTCTTGTGCAAATGGATGGGCCAATTTGCACTCATAAAAGTAACATTTAAAATAAAAATAAATTCAAAATAAGAAACAAAGTTTATAAAAATTTATAAATCCTGTTATTGTTAATAGTTTTCATGATTATCTTACACTGCCGAAGACTGTCACCAAAAATTTTAAAATATTTTTAAATAAAAAAACTTTGGCAGTGTGACATAATCATGAAATAAATGCATAAATTTCGATTCAATTCTGCTTTACGTGCTCGAGTTTGTAGTAATTAGACAGTTATGCCCCTATACGATTACAAGCTATTTTAAATTCCTAGGGGCGAAAATCTTTTTTGTTTAAGAACACAGTGGATTTCTTGGGAAATTCCGAGGTTGCGCTTTTTTTGATACACCCTGTATAGTAGCGCGAGCGACTATATATACTTATTAGTCTTATGCGCCCTCGTGTGCAACCAAGTGGGAAACCATTCAATTCGGTACAATAGAGAGTCATATCCGCGGCGCGACTATATTCGCTTCACGAAATCCAGCTTAACTCTGACGAAGGGCTCCTCAGCATTTTGTTCCTAAACATTTCGGCAGTTCACCACCTTTTCATTTCGATTTGCTTAATAGCGACTTTACACAACGACTACGGCAACGTGTTTGAACAATAGAATTTTATGTCGTATACAAAGAGCTTTTGCAAATGACTGTCCCAAGAGTAATTATTCTGTAAAGACAATGAGAAACCTGAGTCACTACAGAAGCCATGGAAAAGATTAACCTTATTCATTGAGTCGGTTTCCTTTGATGTACCGCGGGATGTATGCGCCATACATTCCCATGAATACTAATTAGATAAGAAACGAAGAAAAAACGAAGAAAATCTTTGAAGAAAATCGACAAACCTTTGTTGGAAACCTCCTCAATGTAATAATAAGTCAGATAAACACCTCGAACGTCGGGATGTATGCGACGCGGGCTGTAGTATGTAAATTATTTTCTTAATTGTATTGTGTATAATTGTATGGTTGAATCTGATAATATGATCACGCATTATCCTTTCTGTTGTCGCCTGCTGGTGGCTGTTGGCGACGAGCTGGTGGCTTATAAAGCGTCAACATCGACGTCTCAGGTTCCACGACCACAGTTAGATATTAAGATGAAACTACGAGTGACAACCATTTGAAAACGGTACGCGACTGTGGGAGAAAGAGAATAAGGAATTACTAACGAGATTTCGATATCCCGTGTATTGATGGCGTGAATGAAGACCGAATTAACGAGAGTGTTGACACATTATATGGTGAATAAGAGCTAGGTTGGCTGACAGATTACAGATTACACCGAAACCAGAGGGAGTAGAGTTGAACATAATTTTGGGAAGATTATTGCTAACTGGATAATAATTTCATGGCAGCAAATTCCCTCAGAATATCCCTCAGGCAGCGAACAAAGCAGACAAAGACAGACCAGCGAAATCTAAAGAAGGTCGATACCGTTGACTTGAATCGACAATAATCAACGGAGTATACGAGAAGAAATCACGTTATATATTAAGCCCAGAACAAGCCAAAGAAGACGAAATGAACCAAACAGCCAACAGCAGCGAAAACAAAAGGTAATGCGTAATCATTTTAAAATGGAAACCAGCATGAAGTCAAGTAAGAATTAATGGTATAAAAGGGCAAGCAAGTGCATGGAGGCATGCAAGGGAGAGCGACGCGAAATGGTCGTCAATTTATCCCCGTAAGCAATTGTCTAATTCTGGACGATCTTTTTTAGTATCCACGAGAGGTGAGACGAAATATCTGCTATCATACGATCGGATATGCATTGCCTGTATGATGAAATACATCGTAGAACGGCTAACCCCAAAACAACTTAGATCCTAACCCTGAAATAAAGGAATACTAACCCTACTTTTAAACTAAATATTTCAATGATGTAATATTCTGTGTCGGTACACGAAGTAGCAGCCCTGTGCGCCCAGGATAAATTGACTACGCATCTTATGGGATATAGTAATCCGTAGTTATGATTAGGGTTAGGATTAGGTTTATCCATAAGATGAAGACCCTAACTTTTCATGCTCATCTATGTTTGTGAATAACTTAAATAAATCTGTGTTCTGTATTTGATTGATTTGATAACAATCGGCCACTTGACGCGCATCTCAGAGTTGAGGGCACTGGGAACGAGAATGGCATTACGTCACCTGTAAACATTAGACCCACTCTCCCGGAACTCGGTCATTGTTCAAAATGGCCAACGCTTTAATCCCAATTCTTCGTAATTCAACACGGCATAAAAACTCGAGGATTTAACCAAATCGAAAGAAATTGACGCACATATACTCAAGAGAAACACGGTAATTGATTTACTGGAGAAAAACGTTCGCTAAAAATGCCAATAAGTGGAATATTTAACGGCAGAGTCGCAGACTATCGCCATATACTCACCACGATAACCAACGTGTTTTTCTGGGGCCGAAATAATCGTAAAAAGTGCCAACAAAAATACCACACGTCGCAAACGTAAACAGGGCAACCGTAATCACCAGGTTTAACCTTTCATCTTGCTCGACACACGAACTATCCGATGGTGGTGTTGTTCCATTCGAGGTTGCATTCGTCTCTTCTAGTGTGTTGCACAAGTGATGAAAAAAGCTCTCCTCCTTAAATACCACAACAAGTGAAGCCCAGCCGTAAATAATCGCCGACAACAACAAAGATTCGGCGACGCACCATATCAGAACGAAATATCTGTGCTCATAGACTTTTCGTAGTGATGCCATGATAGACAAATAAGTGTGTGTGTGATTGCTCACGACAGACGTCCCCTTCGGCGCATCTTACGCAGCGCCTGGGAACGAGATTGTTGTTGTGTTGTATGCATTGTTGTGTTGTGTTGTGTTGTGTTGTGTTGTGTTGTGTTGTGTTGTGTTGTGTTGTATTGTATTGTATTGCATTGCATTTTGTTTCATGTTACATTACCCCACTGAAAAACACTAAGGTGACGTTGGTATCCTGAATAAATATTATTATCACCGTAAGATTCTCCACCAATGGAGCAAGATTGAAGACAAAGATACACATCGTTTGTGTCCACCTGACACCTGACAAACAGCTTTCCCCACAGCCCCAGGGCAATTCGTGGAATAACGATCTATTGTCTAGGATCTAAGCCATTTATATTACACAGTAGATACGTTGCAACTCGTCACTCCGCGATGAGAATCATATTTGGCAGTAACCGCCAGTGTTGAGCAGAAAAACAGCTTTTTTGACATTTGTTTGTATTTGACAATGAGATCGACTTTCTTTATGTGTTGGCTGGCTTCTTTAGGATCATATTTCCATATTAATGCGACTAATTAGCAAGCCGGTTGCTTATACTTATCAGTGATTTGTTTGAGTTTCTCTGCGCCTAATTTTTGAGCTCATCGTTTGATAGCGATGTTTGCTAATTTATCCCCAACGTTCAGTCCTAATTGTTCGTCTTCGTTGAACTGGGTTTGCAGGTCGTGAGGCAAGTCATTGAGAGTGGTCCTATCTTAGATGTTTACTAATAAAGTCTACCACATCTTCATCGTCTTCATCGCTAGCTGCCAGGCAGCTGAGCAGGTTCCCATCCTTGGCTTAATTATTTATTAATAACAACGTCAAGATTGTTCAACAATGGAGCTAGATTGAAGACGAAGATGCACATCGTTGTCCACCTGAGAAACAGCTGGCCCACCAGCCCAAGGGCAATCCATATTGTTAACAGCCTGTTAATAACAGGAACAGCGAGGTCCATGGAGACCAAATAACACTTACTGAAAGCAACATGGCTGAAATATTAAGCCAAGTATGGGAGCGTGTCGACTCTAGCGTGGACTTTAACTCCATGTTGCTTTCGGTAAGCGTTGTTTGGTCAACATGGACCTCGCTGTTCCTGTTAACAATGTTAAGACAGAAGACAATATAAGGTGGAGTTTCCGCAGCCTCGTGTTTCCGGACAGCAGTTGGAGCGTGGATCGCGAGGGTCGCATGTAAGGTCTAGTAAAACGGTATAATGTTAGTTTTAAAAGCTATCTCGAGACGTTACATATTAAGACCCCGTTCACACGATGCCGGTACGAAATGAAACCGTAACGAAATCGTTACGGTTAAGCCTTACGACACCGGCATGAAATTACATGAAACCGTAATGCTAACCGGAACGATTTGAACCCGTAACGAAATTATTCCTTACCGGCATCGTGTGAACACCTAACCGTAATGATTTCATCACGGTTTTACGAAACTTTTTTCTCTGCTAAAAAATACGGGGTAAAAGAAGCGCGGTGGCGGGCATTTTAATAAAAATGGAGTTAATGAAGCTGATAGTTGGGTTTTCCATATTGGCGATCCTAACAGGCTTGTGTTATGGCAGTATCGACTGCGATCAAAACGGTCAGCACCTGTTATCGTGTGAACGCAACACCGTAACGGCATGAAATGATACCGGTACCTTGTGAACAGTTTGATACCGTGATGATTTGATGCCGGTACGATTTCGTTTTTTTACAACCTAATAATTCCCGTAGGAACCATCATTACCCCTCATTACCCATCATTATACATCCGTATACATTAGTATACATCAACATTCAACACACATCAGTATACATCAGTATATATCAATACACATCATAATTATATATCATTACATCATCCACCGTCATTAGACATCATCCACCGTCATTAGACATCATCCACCGTCATTAGACATCATCCACCGTCATTAGACTAGACATCATCCACCGTCATTAGACATCATCCACCGTCATTGACCATCACCCACCGTCATTACACATCATCCACCGTCATTAACCATCACCCACCGTCATTAGACATCATCCACCGTCATTGACCATCATCCACCGTCATTGACCATCATCCACCGTCATTAGACATCATCCACCGTCATTGACCATCATCCACCGTCATTGACCATCATCCACCGTCATTAGGCATCATCCACCGTCATTGACCATCATCCACCGTCATTAGGCATCATCCACCGTCATTGACCATCATCCACCGTCATTAACCATCATCCACCGTCATGGACAGTCATCCACCGTCATTAGACATCATCCACCGTCATGGACAGTCATCCACCGTCATGGACAGTCATCCACCGTCATTGACCATCATCCACCGTCATGGACAGTCATCCACCGTCATTGACCATCATCCACCGTCATGGACAGTCATCCACCGTCATTGACCATCATCCACCGTCATGGACAGTCATCCACCGTCATTGACCATCATCCACCGTCATGGACAGTCATCCACCGTCATTGACCATCATCCACCGTCATGGACAGTCATCCACCGTCATTGACCATCATCCACCGTCATGGACAGTCATCCACCGTCATTGACCATCATCCACCGTCATGGACAGTCATCCACCGTCATTGACCATCATCCACCGTCATGGACAGTCATCCACCGTCATTGACCATCATCCACCGTCATGGACAGTCATCCACCGTCATTGACCATCATCCACCGTCATGGACAGTCATCCACCGTCATTGACCATCATCCACCGTCATGGACAGTCATCCACCGTCATCGACCATCATCCACCGTCATGGACAGTCATCCACCGTCATTGACCATCATCCACCGTCATGGACAGTCATCCACCGTCATTGACCATCATCCACCGTCATGGACAGTCATCCACCGTCATTGACCATCATCCACCGTCATGGACAGTCATCCACCGTCATTGACCATCATCCACCGTCATGGACAGTCATCCATGCACCGTCATTGACCATCATCCACCGTGATTATTCGCTCAAGAAAAGTCGAAAATGCCACAAAATACTGGTTTTTTAGCACGTTAACCTTACGCATAAATGTCCTTCATATGTTTTTTTGAGAACTTTCTAACGACATAGGTAATATTTGGTAAAAGTGAACTTTAAATTTCACTTTTTTTAAAGGATAGTGCTTTTTGTAGTTAAATTGTTAGAAAACCCGGATTTTCTGAACTTTCCACTAGCTTGATTTATACTGGGGGACATTTGGTATATGATTTATGCCATGTATGAAGGTACCGTGAAAGCTAAAACCATTTCTGTTGCAATTTGTTTAAAGTTGAACCTTTATTTCAGGTAAATTGACTGGACTAAAAAGGACGACGGGGGTCTGAGAGTGTGCGTGATCTTTCTCCTCCTCAATGCAAAAACAGTGCGAGACTCGTACCCTATTCCATGGATAACAGAAACGTTGGAATCTCTCCAAGGTGTGAAGTGGTTTTGTTCCCTAGATTTGCAGAGTGGTTATTTGCAGGTTGAAATGGCAGAAGATGACAAGCCATAAACGACAATGACAACGCCCTTCGGATTGTTTGAATACAATCGAATTTGGTCTTACGAAGGATGCCTAAGTGGTTTGAATCTCAAGATATGCTTGGAGTACATAAAGTTCGTCATCAGCATTCCAGTGGTCCGACGCTTGCCAGAAGGCTTTTGAAGTAATATATCATACACGAGGCGTTTATTATCTGATTTGAAAACACCGAGAAGTGTGTTGAAAAACGAGGAGATAGCGGAGTTTTTTAACCAACTTCGAGGTGTTTTCAAATCAGATAATAAACGCCTTTCCAGTGTATGATATAGCTTCTCAAACTAACCAGTATTTTAAGAGAAATTTTAAGGAAAAGTTGGCTTAATTTATGTAATAGATAAACACCGAGAACGAGGGATTTATGCGGCATACAGCCCCGAGGATGCGTAACTCGTCCGAGGGCTGTATATCGCATACATCTCGACGTTCGAGGTAATTAACTGACTTATTTCATGATTGAGGAGGTTTTCTAACAAAGTTTTGTCTATTTTATCCACCCTTGGACAACGATTTTCTTAGTTTTTTCTTTTCTTCATTTCTTATCTAATTGGTATTGGTATTCATAGGGTTGTATCCTATATACATCCCGCGGTACATCAAAGAAAACCGCCTCAATCATATCTAGGGGAAGAAAGTTTTTGTAGAAATTTAAGAGCAGTGAGCAGGACAAGGCTGAGCAATTGAATTGAATAGATAATTTAATAATTCATGAGGAAAACACAAAGGAAAATCATAACCAAGACATTGTTTGAAAATATGTAGTAATAGACGTGCTTATTATTACATTGAGTCGGTTTCCTTTGATGTACCGCGGGATGTATGCGCCATACATCCCTATGAATACTAATAAGATATGATAATTTATGAAAATTTAGGTCATTTGTCTTTGTTTACTCTGTTGATGTGATAATGATGAGAAATATGCAACGCTCTGCATACTTGTTCATGTAAAATGACGTTTTTTGTTGGATTATGTGCTCTTACCATCGACAAAATAAAATAATTTTACTATAAGAGGACCAGAAGACATTTTTCAAGTTACTGGGTAAAACGATTCATGGCCTACCTACAGATTTACTGCGACTTTGGTCCCTTATAAATGGCCGCTGTTGGCTCTAATTATCCAGTGAGAGAAGCCTAATATGAGACGTCAAATTAGGTTCAAGATTTTATGCATTTAATGTTAACAAAGAAACTATATTTGTAAGACACTAAACCTATTTCGTGATCGTCACAGTTTGATTTGCTTGCAAACTCGGAGCTTATAATGATCTCTCGAGCTTCAAAATCAGCTCATCATGAGATACAATGGAAAGCTCAATTAATCCAGTCCTATTTTGAGATCAGTGGTATGAATGCCTCAGAGAAGCGGTACTGTCTCTCCTTACCTTATTCGTCAAGCGCGGGGTTTCCACGGAGCGGTTAATTTAAATTTTAAAAGTACAGGATAACAAGGGGTTACAGGGGCTTACAGGATTTCAGGAGGGTATAATACAGGGGGTATTGGGTTGCTTAGGTATAGAATTTTGATATCTGAATTTGGTGGCCGCTGACATTATTACATTGAATCGCGGCCTCGTGAGTCTGTCACGTCCACAAGTCCAAGAATTTCGTAAACTATCCAATATTAATACAACTATATAATCTGTAGATTTCGAAATTGAATGTAATCTTCGGAACTGTGGACATGGACGGAGTTGTTTTGGTGGAAAACGAAGCGACTCAGATATTCTATGCCAAGTACAAACCAAAGGAAAAGCTTGGAGCGTATGTATAAATAATTGCTGCAGTAATTGTATATTTCTTGGAATATTTGTGAATGCGTGTTGATGTATCCAAAAATCAAAGTGAAACTTGAATATATAGTTGCTGTAGGGAGTTGGTTTTATACTTTTAGCGTCTAGTTTATACAGTAGCTGTATATAGTGCAAATAGGCCTCTAGTTAGCCAGTTAATTAAATATACAGTGTAGGAGGGAAAATATTGATGATTTATGACACTTTTGGATTGAAGTTTAATCCAAAATTAAACAGATTATTTACTTGTACTTCATAGATAGTGTAGAAATACAAATTAAAAATTCTAAAGGCCACTCCAAATAAGACTTTAGTTTCCTGTCCACCGCCCGCGTCTCCTGGAACTGGCCGCATGATTTGTCCATTATTGTGCTCTTGTAATTCCATTATTTGCCCTTCTGTAATCAAGAATAACAAAATACACTGTTTCCGAACAATCTACCTTTGAAGCGATTATATATCACTTTGATATCACATTGATTCCCGCGGAAATTCGGCAATGTCTTTCACTGTCATTAGGAATTTTCTTCGTTTTAAATAGAAAGATGACTGAATATTAGAAAGATAGAATTTGGTTAGGAAAGATGCAACACAAGATTTAGGGTATACAGGTATGTTCATTCATATTAACCATAATGGATCATGGTAATGGACTGCCTGCCGCGTGCAATTCTCTGAAAGGAGTGGACGGGAGACTAAAGTCTAATTTGCAGTGTCCAAAAGGTTGGTTGGTGTACTGCCGAAATAGTGTGCAAGAGGTGATTTTGGCAATTTGGGTGGGTGGATGATGAGCAGTGCTGTCATTACAGTATGAAATGTGGCTGTATGTAATACAAAAGTAAAGTGCTGCGTAGACAGTGTTTTGAATATATAGCAAAGTGAAAAGGTGGTAAACTGCCAAGAATTTAGTGACGAAATACTGACATTTCGAGCAGAGCCCTTCATCAGAGTAAGACCTTTTCATCAGAGTAAGACCTTCATCAGAGTAAGGGCTCCGCTCGAAACGTCAGTATCTCGTCACTAAATTCTTGGCAGTTTACCACCTTTTCACTTTGCTTTATGTAATACAGTTGCTTTGAAAAATGTCCCTGGGATCCCAGGGATCGACCTGACAATTTTAGGGATATTTAGGCTTAGGAATAGGGATATTTAGGGTTAGGGTTAGAATTTAGGGGTTTTTAGGGTTATCTTGTCACCATTATGTTTTTATTTTTTAAAAAGTGATGGCGGACCAGGAGCATTTAGCCTAAGGGGTCCGGTATACTAGTAGTGTATACGCAAATATATACTGAGTGCATAGGACCTTGCCAGCAAACCAGATAGCTAACCAACTCCTGACCAAGTGACACCACAGACCCTGTGTATTGTTGACTTTTATTATTATCATTAATAAAATTAATATATTGCCAGGGAGATTGCATTCACTTATTGTTATTGGTTTTTAAACTTTTGTCTATTTTTACATTTTTACTGGTAGTGGTTTGTCCAGCGTGGTCAGGCGATGTATACATAAGGCCTCGGGGAGGGAGTATGCCGTTAAAATAGTTGATAAGTTGGGAGATCATGGTGGATGTGACATTGGAGAAATTACTCAAAACGAGGTCAAAATCTTGGGAATGTTGTCAGGCCATAGGAACATTAGTGAGTTTTTGTGAATTTCTGCTGTATTTTGTAACCCTTATTTATGTGTTATGTT
Source organism: Chrysogorgia sp. JL179-B06 (assembly GCA_035772405.1). Classification (NCBI taxonomy): domain Eukaryota; kingdom Metazoa; phylum Cnidaria; class Anthozoa; order Scleralcyonacea; family Chrysogorgiidae; genus Chrysogorgia; species Chrysogorgia sp. JL179-B06. The sequence continues at coordinate 1,456,755 of JAYKKM010000076.1, read as the reverse complement.
TTCCACTTATTTTTCCATTTGTATTAAATTATGTCTTAAAATTAATGTTTATAGTTTCACTGGTAGACTTCTTTGAATCACCTACTTTCTTCTTTCTGATTTTTGAACTGTAAGTACAAAGCTGTTCTTGGTCAAATCTGAAGTTCATGCTATAGGGTTAATTGATTATATACATGGAGAAGAGCAGTGGCATAACTATAGGGGGGGGGGGGCAGTTGCTTCCCCACACAACATCTTTTGAAAAATTCTTATTCCTTGTCGGACATTTCCAGGCGAAAAAAGCTCACAGCTCAATTTGAATTAATATTACGACATTGCTCAGACTTGCTCTAGCTTTGCCTGTTTCCTCAGCTCATGATGAGAGGGCATTCAGTTGCCTTAAGCGCGTCAAAACTTATTTACGGAGTACAATGACAGAACACCGTCTTTCTAATCTTGCATGCATTGCTATAAATTGTGAGCATGTCTCATTCATTGCTGTAAGGGATCTCCAAAAGCCATTTTTAAACAAGAACAAGGAAAATTTTTAATCCATAAACTATAATCTCAACTATATGTTTATATATATAACTATATGTTATATACAGTATATATAACTTTTCATATTGTACATATTTTTTGGCTTAGCAACCAGATCAGAATAGTACCAATATTGACTTTCTAACTGTTTACAGTTTTTTGTTTGCTAACATAATATGGAAAGACTGCATAATTTTATGTGTAATTTTATGTATATAAGACATGAGTAAAATTACTTAAAAATTCCCCACTTAAAAATTCATAGTTACATCACTGGAGAAGAGTACTTTTCAGCAACTAAAACACATATAGAATCCATAATACCATTTCATCTGGGAAACAGAGTGGCATATTTTTGTATGTATGTATGTGCTTGCAAGTGACTTGTTCTTCATTTTATTTTGTTTCTAGGGCTGTAGGTGGTGAGTTATTTGACCAGCTCACACAAGTTGTGACCTTTTCAGAAAAAAGAGCTAGGTTAGCAGTGTTCAGCGAAATACTGATATTTTCTGCTTAAGTAAAAGTAAAAAGTAACTTCAGTATACTTAAGTAAAAGTAGTATGGCCTGAAAATGTTACTTAAGTAAAAGTAAAAGAATGGCCTGAAAATCTTACTTAAGTGAAAGTATGGTCTGCAAATCTTACTTAAGTAAAAGTAAAAGTATAACCAGAAAAGTTTACTTAAGTAAAAGTGTTGCCAGAAAATCTTACTCAAGTAAAAGTAAAAGTACAGGTATGGCCTGAAAATCTTACTTAAGTAAAAGTAAAATTATCGCCTGAAAATCTTACTTAAGTAAAAGTAAAGTATGGCCTGAAAATATTACTTTAGTAAAAGTAAAAGTATGGCATGAAAATCTTACTTAAGTAAAAGTAAAGTATGGCCTGAAAATCTTACTTATTTATTGCCTTCCCAAGTAAAAGTAAAGTATGGCCTGAAAATCTTACTTAAGTAAAAGTAAAGTATGGCATGAAAATCTTACTTAAGTAAAAGTAAAGTATGGCATGAAAATGTTACTTAAGTAAAAGTAAAGTATGGCCTGAAAATCTTACTTAAGTAAAAGTAAAGTATGGCATGAAAATCTTACTTAAGTAAAAGTAAAAGTGTGTCCTGAAAATATTTCAGAAAAGTATATACTTCTGAAACAAACAATTAAAATTAAATACAATCAATCAATATTTTGTTGTAGGAAAGTCATGTATGAAATCTTGACGGCTGTTAAACACATGCACTCGAAAAATATTATCCATAGAGATTTAAAGGTAGTACATGACCATCTTGCAATATTCACTATAATTGTAGTTAACTATTTGTGATATCATCTTGTTTGTCAGACGTGCTAGAAATCTCATACCAGACTGGCAGACTTGTTCTAAGATGTGTTTGCTCATTGCAATTAAACTCAACGTAACTTAATCCAAATTGTCAGGTTTAAATGTAAGACTAAACATTTCTGCATTGCGTTGCTGTTGTGGAAAACTGTATAAAGGAATATGTTGTAAAAAATGTTATTCTACATATTAGGCAATGTAGACATACAAATTGAAAACTTTAAATTTATTGTAGTACTATAGTTGGGAGATAAAACGTGTTGTGCTGCGTAGGCAGTGTAGAAATTTGTCTAACGCCCCTTCGAAAGAGAGTGAAATGTGTCACTCTCTGACGAAGGGCCTTCGCTCGAAACGTTAGACTACTTACACGCTATTTCGGCAGTGCACCAACCTTTTTAGATATTTGATTTATAGTTGGGAGAATTTGTTTTAAAACATGCAGTAGTTCGTCTTTCGTGATCCAAGACCCGAAAGTCTTTTTGAAAATCATTTGCTGATATTATTGCAAAGGCAGCACTTTCTCCTCAATTATTTTTAAGACCCTGAGTGGTGGTCCGACCCAGGATTTGAACCTGTGTCTCCCAGCTCATAGACATATCGTGTGGTAACCACTAGACCACAACAGCTGGTTAAATAGGTGGTCTCTCTAACGAAGAAAGGAGTGTGGTCTTTGATTTTGGATACTTTTATGCATATACATATCCTTCAAATGACTGTGGATATTAGCTACAAACGAGATGAACTTCTGATTATTTTTTAGCCTGAAAACATTCTTCTTAACGATGACCAGACGATCAAATTATCAGATTTTGGATTCGCGAAAGTACTTGAAGATGGTGAAACACTTGCAGGTGATTGGCCCTATGCTCTCTTTATGGGTTAAAGTATTGTGGAATATTCCTTTTATATTATTAATATTCCAACTAATTGTTGAATATTCCTGGTGAATTTCATAGATTTGTGTGGCACGCTGGGTTATTTATCACCGGAGGTTTTGAGAGCTAGCATGTATGACGATCAAGCAGGCTATGGATTCAAGGTGGACTTGTGAGTGTCATGCTGAAAAGAAAATTTTATGAACCTACAGATCGTTGCAGTGACTCTTCTGATTTCTGGTTTCCAACCTGTATCCCTAACGTAGTTTTCTCTGTGTCAACACAAAGTGCAACGCAGCTCAAAGCAGCGGCAAATACTGTGATCTGTTGCATTCATAGGAAATCACAATACTTTGATCTACAGTACGATACATGAACGATTGTCTAGATCAAACCTCAGGCATTGTTTCGATCTCATGAGTTCCGATCATACACCGACACAGTGAATGCAGTGGGAGAGCGTGCAGTAGACAGACGATACATGGATGATCGTTAAGCTCAAATCCTCAGAAAATATTTCTCGGACAGGAAGGATTTTTTTGTCGATCGTCCATTAGTCAATCTGTCGAAGGCTACGTTGTGTACTAGTTCGTACATGCAACATATATACTGCTAAATCAGCAGTCTCGATATGTCTGTATATCGCGAATTATTTCGTATTTCATTTTTTCCTGTACGATTTTGAACGGGATACTTCTCAAAGTGGTCGGTAAAGTGTTCTATTGGAATCTGAGAAACTCCAAGTATCCTTTTCGCCATCTAAATAACATTTAGTGAAATACCGGATTGTCTATACAGAGATTTTTAACGTTTGTTTTTCAAGCTCGCGCAAAAACGGTTGGTCTTCACACGCAAGCAAACGAAGCACGCTACGTATGCTGACGACAGTACGCGTGCTTCAATTTGATCTGTGCGCGTGTGTGCAGTAATTAACTTGGAATAAAACTCATCGAACTGTACTCGCTGTAATAATAATAATAATAGACGTATTCGGAGCATTATACAATAGTCTCAATGCTCTTACAACAATATATTCTTAAATTTACTGATAAAACTTATTACAGTTTCATTATAAGATAAAGCCTACTACATATATTACCACTATGAACAAAAAAACTATTAATTTAAAAAAATAAAAGTCTTAACTGCTGACTTAAAATTACCCAACATATCAAAACTTCTAATTTCCTGTGGTAATGAATTCCACAGTTCTGTAGACACGAACAATCCACGTTATCCTTTTTGTTTGGTTGATTCTTCGCAGGATTCGTCATACTGAGAACCTAGTGCAGGCCTTGTTACGTACCGCAACGGATCAACTTCGACTACCTTAATTATTTTTCTCAAACACGTCGTTTGATATTTGAGCATTGATATTTTAAGTAGTTTTAAGTCAGCACTTAAGACTTTTCTTTTATAAAATTAATAGTTTTTTGTTCATAGTGGTAATATATGTAGTAGACTTTATCTTATGAATGAAACTGTAATTAGTTCTATAAGTAACATTAAGAATATGTTGTTGTAAGAGCATTGAGACTATTGTATAATGCTCCTAATACGTCTTTATTATTATTATTATTATTATATCTTTTATCATGATATAAATGTTAAATGGAGATCAGAAGGTTGTGGGTTCGATTCCCATCTGGGACCCAGAAACATTTTTCTGAGTTTGTGTTAAAGTTTGAGTAGCAAACAACTTACTCTATCTTTCTAATTCTTGCACATTTCTCGCTAAGTTACTTTAATTTTTCTTCTTTAGGTGGGCGTGTGGAGTTATTATGTTTACCTTGTAAGTAGTTGTAACTAATGCATTAACATCGCATAACTTTGCTCCTGTGGTGGTCCGGCCCCTTGGACTATCACTTGTTATGTGGTTCCTGTGACACCCCTTACGATTTTTCCTGAGTTATTCACAGTAAATATTCACAGTGAATATTCTTACTAATTCTTTCATCTGTTTAGGTTGGCTGGGTGTCCACCATTTTGGCACAGACGACAGGCGGTCCTGATACGTTCGATCATGGAATGCCGATACCAATTCAGTGGCCCCGAATGGGCTGACATTTCTACCTCTGCTAAAGACTTGGTAATGTATATATATCACCTTATGAGTGATATAAAAGGGTTGTGCTATGTAGGAAGTGAAGAAATATATACCAACGAACAATAGACCTACCGATAAACAATACACCCACGCATAACGCATGACTCACATTGATTATGACACAAACAACCGATGATGAACAATATTGGCCCACGCATGACGCAACACCCACTCACACTAATTATGACACAAACAAACTATGACGTAATGAACCAGACGTATATTTAAGCAAACTCTACCAAACACGTTTTACTTGACTCTGAAGCGCCGCTGAGGCCGTCGAAACGTCAGTCACCAACAATAATCTTTCTCAAGACTACAACAACCTGGACGATCAACTTCACACATCTAATGATACTCCTAGGTTCAAACCATTTACTTTAAAGTGATTATGTTAGAAATTTGACCCGTAATTTGTTATTGAGCTCGTTGTTATCTCATAGATCTCGAAACTCCTTGTTTTGGACCCAGAGGGAAGATATTCTGCAGATGACTGTTTAAAACACCCGTGGTTGGAAGGTGTTCAGGTTAGGCGAAAAGTTTTCGAGTAACATAGATTTCATTCCTTGAATGTTTATAAAAACGTTGCCATGGTTTGACGCTACTTTGGCTTTAAAAAGTTTTTTGAACGTAACTTTAAAAGTTACTGTCCATGACCCAACGTTTCGATACTCCAATCTAGTGTCTTCACCAGAAGCTTATTTGCATCTTGATTAGACACTACATGTAGATTGGAATATCGAAACGTTGGGTTATGGACAGTAACTTTTAAAGTTACTTTCAAAAAACTTTTTAAAGCCAGAGTAGCGTCAAACTATGTCTGATTTATCACCTGGTTGCGTTGGGAAATTATTTTTTGCCTTTTTATTTTTTCACTGTAAGATTTCGAGAGTACAAAAATTCGTTGGAAGGATCAAATTCAAGGTAACAATTATTATTATTTCCGTTATTTTTTTACCACATGACCAGCATGATTCTCTGTTGAAATAACAGCAAAATTGACACTGAAAGCTGCTAAGTTTTCAAAAGAACTAGATACAATATGAAAATGAGAAATAAGCGAACTTCAATGTGTCGAAAATACTTAAGTAAGAGTACTTACATATGAGCTACGGAGGACGTTACCAAGAGCCTTCTTCTGTATATATAATGGTGGTAATGCCTGGAGGAGAATTGGGTATCTTACAAGTAATATTTGGCATTTCACTCGATTAAACTGCATATTCTAAGCATTTATGGTAAAGATAGCAACGTTAATACATGACTGACAAACCGAAATACTAAATTTCGCACTACCTTCGAACATTACTGTACTTTGAAGTATATAAAACCCCTTGCTTTAAAGCTAATTTCAGTTTATGTGTTTTTTTCATGCAGGGAGCGATAATTGCCGTTCGAACTTGTCTGGCCTTCCGCCAGATGATTCAAGATAAACAAGAAATCACGATGGAGATGGCAACCCATGCTCCATACCAAGTGAAGACATTTAGGAAACTAATCGATGGCTGTGCATTTCGGATTTATGGCCACTGGGTGCAAAGAAAAAGAGACGATATTCAAAACAGGGGGGCATTATTTGAGAATCATCCGAAGAAAGAGATACTCAATGGTAATTATTCGTCGAATTCGACCGCTGATCTTATGGATGGATTTGATTATAACGTCACCAGTGTCAGATGACATGAGGGGATTTGTATCATAGTGAACAGTTCGTTATTTATTATTCAATAGGGGAGCGCACAGATGTTGTTTATTGTTGATGTTTGTCCGCATTTCCCGTTAAATCTAAGTCCTAAACTATAGGAAATGGTTCATTTAGGAATTCATCAAAGTCAATTTCAGTTACAAGTAATATTTGGCATTTCACTCGATTAAACTACATGTTCGAAGGACCACCTTCACGGCCTTCCAGCTGGAATTGAATCCGCGACCCTGCGATGCTAAGTTTGCCAGCATTTTGGGTTTAAAATAGAACCTGTGCGCTCCGCTGTTATTAAAAAGTGCCTATCTCACGTTTGGGGATTTTACATATTCGTAATATTTGGGTCTTCCTGAGCAAAATCATAAATCATAATATATATTGTCAGCCGAAAATTTCATCTTTATGGACTTTTTTGCTGTTAAAGTTATCGGACGTGATGTCACAAGAGGCATTTTTGTGGTAATTAACTAAAAAAAAACTGGTTTGGAATGCCTCTTGGCCCTCTTGTGACATCAACTCCGGTGACAGAGAAAACCTCCACACAGTAGTCTTCGTGAAGATGAAATTTTCGGCTGACAAGATATATTATGATTTTGCTCAGGAAGACCCAAATATGGGTTTCGGTGGTCTAGTGGTCAGTGCCACTGCCTCCCACCTCTGAGGTCAAGAGTTCGAATCCTGTGTTCGGACATTTGATCGCACGTGGAAAGAGTTGGCCAACACTGTGCCGAAAGTCGTGGGTTTTCTCCGGGTTCTCCGGTTTCCTCCCATAGGGAAGTTGACAGGGCGGGTTAGGATAAATAGTTAGGAAAACTAATGATGATAAAAAGTGTAAAAATAAATAGTTAAGGTTAATTGATTGGGGTACTGGGTGCTAGGTACTGGATATAATAGAATAAATTATCGATGTTGTAAAGCGCATTTGATCATATACATATGCTAATTTGCGCTATATAAATAGTAAACATTATTATTATCATTATATTACGCATATATATAAAATCCCCAAACGTGAGATAAGCACTTTAAACAAGTAATTGTTTAATGCGGAAGACTGAAGTAATATATTAATCAGTTAGGTACATTGTGCTAAAGTTTCCATGGTAAGACTGAAAAATATTGCAAAATAATAATGCGTCGCGTGTAATTAATGTTACTAGAAATTGGAGTTTGGTGTTTTGTCAACAAAAATGGCGGCCTTTTATTTACAAAAAACGATAAACAAAACCAAATTTCTCTAAAACTAAAGCGATTAGAAGAAAACTAATAACCATTCTCACGTAAGGCGACACGTAACTCTCATTTAAGCAACACTTGTTGTTTTTTTTTTGGGGGGGGGTGGAGTGGATACAGTTCCCTTTAACGAGTTGTGTACTACTTTTCTGATTGGTGCAAGATTTTTTTTCATTTGAGATTTTTATGTACTATTCTTCTGCGCGGTAGTTTTTTAATCATTTCGTAGGTGTTTTGGGTCGAAAAACAGTATGTAAAAAGTAGGTATTTTTGTGTAGTTATTTTGTATGTGTTTTCGTGCATGTATTTTAATTTGTAATGCATTTTTCAGACTGAATATCAATTTAATTGATGAATATAAAAAACAAATTCTAAAAATAAAAGGGGTGAAACTTTATTTGTTGTCAAACTGACGTCTTCATTACTGCCATATACGTACACTTTCTAAATTCAAAATATAATTCTATGGTTGTTTAAATCAATGAAATCAAGATCTAAATTATTAAAATTAACATAAGAGCTTCAGTCTTCATACTAAATGGCATTATCCATAATATATATTTTTATCAAAGTTGTTCAATGTTGTTGTCCAATTGGTTGTACCATATTAACAATAAGTAAGCCAAGCCTTGGGGTTTGATATCAGTATCTTGTCAATGTTATCTTGGGAAATGCCTTTCAACAGCATCTTGGGGACAGCGTAATCAAAGATATGAGCGAAACCATGGCCACCATACTTGGTTAGACGATGAATTGTGTGAATGTCGTGTGCCACAACAACTCTGTCACCGTAGCCTTCGCAGATGAGGCGATTGATCTTGTTGATACGCTGTGCATCGCTCAGCATATCCACATGAGGGGCAAGTGTGTAATAAGACACTTCCATTCCAAAAAGATCAAATTCAAGATAGGTTCCTTGTTTTGCAAACTCAAGCAAGTCTTCATCCTCCAATAAAGTGCGGTCAAGATGTGCCATCACTGTGCGTTTGGCATCTCCACCGGCTTCTTGGAAGATTCTCATTATTTCAAAAGGTGCCTTTGGATCTCGTCCTGGGTGAATCATCGCTGGTGTCTGGGTGTGTACCTGTGCAATGGCACTGGCTTGAAGACTTCTCTTTTCAACTTCCGCTAGAGGCCATGAACAACCAACTTCGCCAATAATGCCAGGTTTTATGTTGGTGTTGTCAATGCCATTGTTGATATCTGACAAGATATTCTGAAGAGAAATTAAGGTTTGAGAAGGTTGATATAAATTGACTAAGATTTTTTCTTTGTATTTGGTCATTGATATTTGATTTGGGTAGCATGCTGATAAAACACTTATGTTTTATGTTTATTTGTGTTTATACTGTATGTGGTTAAATGAATTTAGGCAAAGTATCGCTGCGGATGTAGTTGGCCAGCAGACTTCCTAACCTCTTGGGGGAGTCCCAAAGCCAAGGGGCTAGCACGTTCGGCATCTCAATGCAGCATGTACCTCAGCATTGCTGCCTGTTCCGCGATCTTTGCTTGCATGCCATTGAGCAGTCCCTGTTGCCCTGTAATCTTTGCTTGCTTCACCCTGGCTTACCCCACCCAATCTCAGGTGAATAGATGATAATATATAGACAAGAGCTAATATACCTCTTTTACATATTCCACTGATTTCTTAGTGTGACAGGTGCCGGGAGGTCTGCCTCGGTATAGTTGTCATGGTGACCTCTTATTGCATCCCTCAACTGCTTACTCTATTACCGAGACTGCGATGGCTCCATTGCTTGCTCTATTGCTTACTCTATACTCTATTGCTCAGCTCAATTGCCAATGGCTAGATTGCTTAGCCTTGGCTGCCTATGTCACCAGTACCTCCAACACAACAGATATCTATAGCAGTTAATACTTAATTGTTTCTAAACTATAATTGCACTATAAAGGCAGAACATGCACAGAAAAACTTTACTTCCCCCTTTGAACATTTACGCTGGCTCCTAAGTCCTACTTCCAAGCATAATAGACCACAATCAGTACCTGAGTCATCTGTTCAACTGAATAACCAATTACGTGGTTATCTAATTGTTTCTCCACATAATATCCAGTCCCACACACAATATTCACTCCCGATGCTTCTGAAACTTCTTTAATCATTTTAACATCTCGTCCAAGTCCGACACTTGTGTTCTCCACAATGCTCGAGCCTCCAGCTTGTTTGAAGATCTTCAGATCATCAATGACAGCATTTGTTTCATTTTCAAGAAACAAATTGGGGTAGTGACTGTAAGGATTCTGTCTTATCCAATTCACATTCTGCAAAGTGAAGGGGCACTTGGTCTTTTCTTGATCAGCTTTCTTTTCAGGTTGAAGGTAGTGTTGCGCAAAATTAAGTGCTATATGCTCGTGAGTCAATGTTTTCTTCAATTTGTCAGCATCAATAGGTCCCAAGACAGTCTCCACTGTGGTTCTCACCATTATAGTATAGTATGCTACTATGCTGGATACTGTAGGACCAGCTACTTTGTGATTCTACACACAACATAAGAATCTTATTACATCTGTTTCGTTTGCGTGAATTCTGAAATATAATATTTCCTATTTATCAGGAGAAAAATTTATATTTTAAAAATCTTTCTAAATTAATTATGCTAATTATTATTATTGAGCGGCATAATTATTTACAAATTTGGTTCCCAATTCCAAGATGGCGTCTGAAAAAGCCAACTATTACATAACTAGTTTGGTTCGTAAATTAGACAGTAGTTCTTCTTCTAGCGTACAAAAATCACTTATTTCGCTTACACGGGCGACCAAAAAGTCTGAAAATGTGGTCAAATTTAGAGAGGAAGGAGGTATTAAAACGTTATTGCAATTTATTCAAACATCAAACAAGAAAACAGTGGACTTGTCCGTTAGCGTATTAGCCAACTGTGCTTTGGAGAAAGAATGCAGAATAGAGGTAATTTTAAGTTATTTCTAAATTATCGTTGGCTTTATAGTTTCTTGTGCGCAATTGTCACTGAATTTCGTTGTAGAAGATTTCTGTATTTTAATTTTCAAAGCGAGTACGATTTTAATTTTTAGAAGTACGTATAATTAATTTTGGTTACATGATATGTAAAAAGATTTATGTATTTGTTATTTTATTTGTTGTGTGATTGACAGAATTATCAGTTATCGTGCTTTCAATCCTAATAACAAAATTTACGAAATCCCAAAATTTATAATTAATTCACAATATCATTATTAAAAATATCATTATTATCAATATAATATATTAATTATCATATAGTAAATATATGATAATTAATATATGATATATTAATATATTATACCATTATAATATTATATTATATATTTATTATCATATATTTATATATATATTTATTATATTTATCACATTTATTATAATAATATATATTTATTATCAATATTATTATTATTTTTATCATCTCAAATTAGGAAATTAAGACCTGTTTCAAACGTCACACAATCGTCACATTTAGTTCAAACAAATTTAATTGAATGCGACGTCTAAAACAAATTAAATTTATCTAGATAGTTAAATTGTTCTGACAAGGTGAATACAATAACCAAATATGAATTAAATTTGTCCGAATTAAATGTAATTATTATTTTATTTTATTAGCTTCACCATTGTGCAAAAAAACCCACAAAAAAAAGAAACCTAACATAGATTACACTATACAGTAATAAAACAATGGCAGTGTGTCACCACAACAGCATAGCCAATTACTGCGGACCCAGAATTTAAAAGTATATTTACAAATAATGGGTAAATTTAATAATAATTTAATAATACACAACAACTGTACATAGTTCCGGAGGGCCACAACACTCCATTACTACACCCCACCAAGATTAGTCATGATCAATAACTCATCAGAAATGGTAAAGGATCAAGATAACCAAAGCCCAACCCAAATGCAGAAACACACAATTGCCGCTACCCGAAGACACTAATTATTACATAATGGTGTGATAATATTCAATATAATTTGTTTTGTAGATCAAACATCTGGATGGCTTGAAATATTTGAGTGAGTTTTGGGCCTTGTTTGACTTATTGTCAAATATTTAATTATTCTATTACACAATAAAATACCTTCGATGGAATTCTCATCTTCAGCTTTTATATTTGTTTTTATTTTAATTAAATATAAACATCCTCAATCACCTCTTTAATACACTTGCTTCAAAAGCACTTAAAGCGCCTATCTCACGTTTAGGGATTTTACATATTCGTAATATTAGGGTCTTCCTGAAACAAAATTACACATCTTGTCAGCCGAAAATTTCATCTTCATGGACTTTTTGCTGTTAAAGTTATCGGATGTGATGTCACAAGGGGCATTTTTGTGGCAAATAACAAAAGAATGTCTCTTGTGACATCACATCCGGTAACGTTGACAGCGAAAAACTCCATGAAGATGAAATTTTCGGCTGACAATATATATTATGATTTTGCTCAGGAAGACCCAAATATTACGAATATGTAAAATCCCCAAACGTGAGATAGGCACTTTAAATACTCCTAGTTGTATTAATCAATGTGTTCCCCGTTGTGTTATCTAGAAAACATATTAACTTCATTGAACGAGACGAGCATCCTAAGCCGTGTCACTCGATGTATTGCGAACCTCTCCCTGGACCACGCCACGGTGCAGCAGGTCGTCGACCTCGATGTCGTTCCAATATTTGTCAAACTCCTTCGCGAAACCACGGACTTGCACCTCAAGCAAAACATCATTCGTGCATTGCGAATCATTGGAAAAACAGACGATGGCAAGAAGGAAGTAGTGGATTGTAACGGTCTGCAACTTATCATGGAACTCCTCCGTAGCGAGAACAAGGACATCAGAACGGCTTGTGTGCAGAATTTGCAAGAGTTGAGCAAGACTGGGGATCGAGTGGTTGCCGAACAAATTCAAGAGCACTGTGCGATCGAACCTATCATTGAGATGACTCACTCCGATGACAAGAACTTAAGAACAAATGCCATCCTGATTTTATCTAAAATCACTGCGAATGCATCCGTGAGAGTATCTGTCGGCACGATTGGCGGTATCGAGGCGTTTATCAATCAAATTCAAAAACGCAGCGCCCAGGATTTGGTTATGGCATCTATCGAGGGTGTTTGCATGTGCTGTCGTGAAGCGGTTAACAGGAATAAGGTTCGATCGTGCGGAGGACTGGAGGTACTGATGGGGATTTTCCGCTGTGCGGAATATTTACAGGCTTACGACAGGATCCTGAGTGCTTTTGTTTGCTTTGTCTACGATGAACTGGCTTTGAATCGTCTTCTCGCAAACGGAATCATTCCCGCTTTGATAGCCTACCTCCAGCAGCTGCTAGGCACGTTGGCTGGAAGAGGCGCCGAAGATATAGTTATTTCTGGTCAGCGTGAAACTCAAACGACGACGACAGCGACATCTTGCGTTTCTCCTGTGAAACCGACAGTTATTCCCAAGAAATCCTCTATGACATCTGAAGTTCTTTTCAAATCTGAGCTAGAACCAAGTTGCCGTGAGTCTAGAAGTGAGACAATGTTTCGTGAGTCGATTACTGATTATCCCACCTTGGTGACTGTTAATGTTGGTCAGACCAGTGCGTTGTCACCCGCATCAAGTTTGTCCCCAAGTTGCAGCCCCGAACATCACTTGTCCTATATATCCCCCATTCACCTCCAATCTGCTGGGGATGGCGCTTTTAGTCCAATGGTTTACTCGCCATGCGGTTCCGAAGTTGACAACGATTCCGAGGAGAGTCCAGGAAACGAGGAAGAGCTTTTCCAGGAACAGGATCGTTCAAATGCGGACGGGAGTAACGAGTTTAATCAGAACTTCGTATCATTTTGTGAAAACAAGGATTCTCAGAGTGCAGTATCGGCTTCTGGAAACGATGATTCTCAGAATGCAGTATCGGCTTCTGGAAACGATGATTCTCACAACGAGTCCGTAAGATTTAGTCAAGATACAACGGAGGGTTCACGAGAAACCCAAACACGAGACCAGCAGGATTGCGTCAACGTAAATGCAGCTGTCAAACCTTTCGAAATCTCAACTCCTCATTCTGTAACACCACTCCTTCCCGGTGCGTCGGTTAGCGACCATTTCCACATGTTTTTACCAAAAGAAAATCTATTTTCCGCCGACCTACCGTCACCGAAGAAAAGCGAAAGCCCAGTTGTGGCTAAAACGAGCCGTGTGCGCCGCAACTTATCTCAGGATACACCAAGTACTGCAAGGCCTGGCCATACCCCTTGCTCGCCCGTGAGATCTTCGTCTGGACAACGTGATAGCCCAGAGAAGAACATCCTGTTTTTGCTCTCTCGTTTTGCCCAAATGCCTAACCCTCCTGAAGAACTGATCGCGTTATCCTGCATGCAGACCTTAATGGATTATCTGTCTTACAGCTTGAACCCAGATCCAAGGTGTGCAAGGTTACTGAATAGCTTGACGTGGAACGTGAATTGTTTTGAAGTACTGGTACTCAACATGCTCCCCGGAGCTTTCTACAGACAGCTCGGTTGTGGATTCGGCCCCGGGTATCACCTTGGAAGCACTCAAGAGGCTAACCTGGAGTTATCAGTTGGGGATGATCAAGAATCAAGGAGGATGTCGACATCTGAACGATGTATCAACGAGGTTGCCCTGCAAGAAGACGAAAAGGCTGATGGTGGCAGATGTTCGCCAAGTCGAATAAAAAAAATCGAGCAGTTGTTGCTATCTAACATGAGCACCCAGGCATGCACCTCGTTCGGCAAGGGGCAACTTGCTCATCTTTTGCTGAGAGGTTCTTCAAAGCAAAAACGAGCGTGTGCTTTGTCTCTGCCTTACCTTTGCCGGTAAGTTGATGGATCACTATGCTGTCTAAAATTCTAGTGTTCTTGAGATTCAAGTGTTGTAGACAAGCAGAGGTAAACTAGCTGGTAGCGGTGTGTGTAGATTCTGTACTATTGCGCCAGGCTGTAACTTTCTGATCTCTAGTGAGATGGTCTAACGAGTACCGATTGAGCTATATGGCATCAGATAATAAATTAAGGTTATATATGTAGAGCGAACTTTACGTATATTTAGGGCGAAGGTTATATCTAGAACGAATGAAGCTTGCGTATGTAGAGCGGATAAAATCTGTTGTAACTAACACAGTGCAGATGAGGATGTCGTGTGTTCGATTACAGTTACATCACTAGAAAATTCAATAATTATCGACTTCGAAGAGCGATGGGACATACATTTTATTTTATTTAATTTATATAACTCTTTCCTGTCCGGCTGAAAAACATCCAAAATTGAACCACCTCTTTGTTCTATTGATATCTCTCGAAATAACCATAACTGTTGCGAAATCTATACATTTTCTGAAATCCCAATAAATCACAAGGCAGCAATAATTATCATAAATTAGGTTGAAAACTATCATTTTTCTAGAAAAGCCCAACTTGCACGCCCGTGTAGCATCATAAAAATTCAAAATGCCACCAATCGCTGAGTTTTTTAAGAAATCAAACCAAACTTGGCGTGTGAGTGGATCTCGTGTGTCTGGTGCTTGTCGATTTTCAATTTTTAATCTTGCGTTACCGTGTGCCGTGTTTTTCTATTCACGACTTCATCAGTCTTGAACGACCCATTTTGACTGGGCCAGACAGGAAAGATTTAAACTTATTTATTCGTAGATTGATTCTCGCAATTTCTTGATTGCCATTGTTTTGTTCTCCTTTTTTCAGAGTCATGTCACTGAAGAGGAAACTTCTACTGGAGTACAATGGAATATTGATGATTCTTTCCGCCTTGAGTGATCCTGAAGAAGAAAGCGACGTTGTTCGAGCCGTTGAATCCTTAACTTACCTCATTTCAAATTCCTGTTTGAGGCTTCCAGAGCCGATTCCTTTGTGTCTACTTTTCATCGGGAAAACTGAAGATAATTCCAGTAAACCTGTGGCAGATCAGGTGGACGCTATGCATGAGGTTCCAAGAAAAAGACGGAAAATGGAGGTATCTTACAGTGACCTGGCGAATACCTCCACAAGTTGTGACCCGACGACGAATACCTCCACAGGTTGGCATAACCCGGCGAATACCTCCACCGGTTGTCAGAACCCGGCGACTACCTCCACCGGTTGTCAGAACCCGGCGAATACCTCCACCGATTGTCAGAACCCGGCGAATACCTCCACCAGTTGTCGTGACCCGGCGAATACCTCCATCGGTTCTCATAACCCGGCGAATATCTCTATCGGTTGTCGCTACAGCGAAAGCAGAACTACTCCATTTGATGTTTTATTCAAACTCGATAGCGGGGAATCCATCGAAGCACATCGCTCTGTTCTCTCTGCTTTCTCCGAGGTATTCTCAGCGATGTTATCAAATGATTACATAGAAGCGAAGCAGCTGGAAGTCATTGTGAAAGACATTAACTACGGCATCCTCCTCTTTCTAGTTCATTATGCTTACGGCTGTCAGCGGCCGTATCTTCACGAGGACTCCAACGCCAACCCTACTCTGTGTGCACTGCTCGAGAAGAGTGTTCCGAGCGACCATTCCTTGGCTAACTTCGACTTTCTTTTCGATTTACTTGTCTGCGCTGATCGCTTTCTTCTTGATGGTCTGAAATATCAATGCCAACAGCTTCTCATGCATTGCGTGAACAAAGAGCGTGCGGTGGATGCGTATTTGTGTGGTGCGTGCTACAACGCATCAGAATTGCGCGATTTTAGCTTGACGTATATCTTTTTCGGGAACTTGGATTTGCGTTGCGTGTATAATTGCACGAGAAGATTGTTGGCATCAGAGGAACGTTCTTGTGTCTTGGAGGATCTTAAGAGCATTGCGTTTTCTTGTATTGATGAAAGATGATTGTGAATTTATTTATATATTGTTAAAGGTGAATAATAGTTAGCCTGCGTGGCAGGCGTTACGTTTAATAATAGTCTGCACTACGTATGTGCGGTATTTGTTGTTATGTAAGCCTCACACAAAAGAATACTTGGAATGTAATTAATATATCTATAGTATATCTATAGTATATATATATATATATATATATATATATATATATATATATATATATATATATATATATATATATATATATATATATATATATATATATATATATATATATAAATCTGGTCAATTGAGTTTATACTGTCGGTAGAGTGTTCAATGCATTAATTTGCAGAGCGTAATAAATTGTAGATAAATTAAAGACAAGACATCACTTTGCTGTTACTCCGAGTTGCACGCTTACGAGGGGGATTATATATATATATATATATATATATTAATTAATTATAATTATATATAATTAATATATATATATATATATATATATATATATATATATATATATATATATATATATATATATATATATATATATATATATATAATACTCATTAATAATTCCCGAAGAAAAGACAAAAGAAATCAGTGGCATGACGGAGATTGTATATCTGATACAACATTCTGCTGATTTACATAATCTTTTTGTTTGATTTTTTCAGCCGATATCGTTTAATATCTTTAGGATTTTCGATGAATATGAATGTTTACATGCATTCGAATCAAGCCCTTTCAGCGGTTGCTATTAGTAGCTCAAAATGCGGACAAACAAACCAAATTTGACTCACAAATGATTGAAAATGAGCTATTTTCTTTTGTTATGGCCGCAATAATTATGGATAAATGCGGACAAACATGGGCACTGACGTTATCTCGACAAAGTGCTATTTACTCGGATATGCAATTTCTCGCCTTCGGCTTGGCTTGTATTTATTTATTTATTTATTTATTAAAATATCTTTAAAGCCAGGAGGCCTTCTCACTCGAAAGTGGTTTTCGGAAGGGTCCATACAACACTTCCATTCACGTTGTAAATAGTGCATATAAAGAGAGACAAGTTTATTTAAATACAGTAATTTCATCAATTTACATTGCTTTTCATGAAAGCCGTAAGTCAATACAAAAACAAAAATTTAAAACTTTTAGTGGTTGTGGAATTTTGACGTTTACACCCAAGGATCTCGGATTAGACCTGTGTGGTGAAGTAGTATATGGACTACTATTGTGAACATGTCTCCAGCTCACTTCCGCTAGCGCAAAGTTTTACTAGTACCCAGTTTTTCAAAACTTTGCTCGCTATTTACTGCCTGCAGGAGAAGATGGCGTCTAGTCACAAAGATATTTCGCAAATGCCAATATCGAGCTACAATATTGAAAATACGAGTGTAAAAGAAGAGAAACGCCAAAAGAAGACAAGCAGGTAATATATAATATGATCAATCGTTAATAGCACCTCGTTCAAGCAATAAAAATGAATTTCAACATGGTTGTACCGGGGGGAGGAGATATGTCTATTACGTTTCAATTGCAAAGTCGACAGATGGGGAAATGCAAAGTGATATATCCTATTCACTATTTTGATAGTACACCAACCTTTTAGAGTTTTTAATTTGTATTCAACACTACCTACACAGCACAACATTTTAACATATTTGTACCTAACTTAATAAATATAACTGTAATTCGTTTATTATTGACTGCAAGTATGACTGAGATTCATAATTCTTCCGTGCTTTCACCGTTTTGTACTGATGTGATAAAGTTGTAGTTAGCATTTAAGTACATCATAAGATTTCCCTTGAAACTCATAATGAGATGGAAGGCAAATCATGATTCAGCACAAAATGGAGAAAGAATATGGCATATGTAAAACGACAAATACATGTATTGTAATCATATAGACTACTGAGATAGGTGTACTGCCGAAATAATGTGTACGAACTCTGTTAGAAAATTGGTATACCAACTTGGAACATAAACCACGTAACAGATCACAACAATTACTGACACTTTACAAAAGATTTCTTCACACGCACCAACGAGCAATAGACCCACCAACAAATACACCCACTCGTACTAATTTTGACCCAAATGTAATGAATCAGATGTATATATAGGCAAACCTGACAAGTTTTACTTGACTCTAAAGATGATCGCCAAGTGTCTCTCTTTGTTGTCCGTGTTGGCCAGCCAACTCTCTTTGGTCACCCATAGACTTTGAGAAAGTCTAATGAAAGAGGAGCTGTTTACTTGTACAGCTGTACCACTGTAAAATAATAACAATGAGGTTGTATTTTTAGGGAGGTTGAGATCCAAACTGATGTGTCAACAGTAAGTATTATATTGGTTTGTTTTAGAGGGAATTCCCACAACTATAATTTCTAACAGTTTTTTCTAAAATTTGCAGCTAGCTAACCCGTTCAACATGACTGCAAGAAATTTTCCAAAAAGACACAAGTAAGGTGTTTCATAGAAAACCTTGAACGTTGTGTTTAAGTATTTCGATTAAACTGACTTTTTCCCTTTTAGGAATTATCTTCGTACCAGTTCTTCTAATAGAACAAGGTTGGATTAACTCATTAAAAATTATATTTGATATAATTTCAAGCTTAATTCTTTCTAGCTGGCCCTAGGATTGATCAGCCTATAACTTCTCCTAATAATGTCAATGGTTAACCAAGCATAGAAGTAATGAGAATAAAGAAAATGATCACTGCCAAACGTGTCCCAACAAATACTAATAAAGTAATGCTTATATACTGGGATTAAAAGTTTATCACTTAAATTTCTTACAGTACTACGGTAGTTGGGAGAAGTTGTTTTAAAAACATCAGAAATGGATTTTCATATTTATTACTAGGGGGGTGCCAGAAATTTTAGGGGGTAAGCTGGTGAGGTAACACAAGGCGTCATCAAATGTTGTGCTGCAGGGCTCAGCCCGCAGTGAGGTCCAGGGGTGGAGCCGCTGGTGGGAGGCTAGAAAGCAAAGCACCCCTGGAAAACTTTGAGAGAGTTAAATGACCCTGTAAACCCGAAATAGGGTTCTATCAAATTACTGTGTTGTTTGAATCCGTGTGCAATTTATGACATGCTACTAAAGACCTTCAAAAGGTTTTTCAGAAGATCAAGAGGTTAATCAAGGTTTGATTCTTTAGAGGGGTGAACGTTTCGTTTGGGGGGTGAAAACAAATATTTGGGGGGTAGCCCACCCCCCCCAGAAAATCCGTCTATAAAAAACATGTCAGTTTATCTTTTCATTTCCTTATTCTCATTACCTCAGGGAGGTATTTATATTAAGTATATTACCTCTATGCATGCTTAACCCTTGATATTATTAGAATAAGTAAAGTGCTGATCATCTAAATGGAAATTCAGATGATTACTGTTTTCTTTAGGGGCAATTCATTTAGTCCTGGTAAAGCTCTTGATTTAGTGAGAGCTGCTTTGCAACCATCTCTTAATGCAGAATTGGATAGTGTTTTAAAAAGTTACCAGGAGGTATACATGTAACCATTATATATTAAACATTTTAATTTGCATTTTAATACCACATAATTATTTTCATACTGAGCTTTTGACTTGTTGACTAATGGCATGATCTCCCTTCATCATATCAAATGATGGTTATTTGCTAAGTACATCAACTGGAGTAGTGCTTTTTCTCTTCAAGCTTTTTAAATTGGCAGCGGGAAACATCAAGGAAAATACTGGAGAACTTGTTTCAGACGAACAAGTAAACACCACAATAAGAAAAGCTTTGGAAGAGGTATTAATTGTATGCTTCAAGGAAAACATAAACTAAAATCATGTCTGCAGATAAAGATTCGTCCTGATTTACATAAACTTTTCCTTTGATTTTCTTGGTGAAAATGGCTTTAAAGTGCATATAACGTCTGTGGGGATTTAACATATTTGTAATCTATGGATTCTCCTGATATGAATTGTAATATATCTTGTCAGCTGAAAATTTCATCTTCATAGACTTTTTTGCTGTTAAAGTTGACGGAAGTGATGTCATAGCGGGCATCTGTAAAGAGGTTTTCATGGAGACAGATGCCCGCTATGACATCACTTCCGTCAACTTTGACAGCAAAAAAGTCTATGAAGATGAAATTTTCATCTGACAAGATATATTACAATTTATTTCAGGAGAATCCATAGATTACAAACATGTTAAATCCCCCATAGACGTTATAGGCACTTTAATCACTGAAATAGTTGGTAAACATGGTAATATTTAGATGCAGTCGTTTTGGAAGCCGTAAAAACACAGCCATCGCCATTTAAACTATACATCATAAACATGTAGATAGACTTCTGACTTATTGAATGGATTATTGTTAATAGGCCCCAAATTTGAGGAGTTTGTTTTGCATAGATTCAATTATTATAATTTTAAGTTTTCTTATATTAACTGCCTTGTAATTATGTCAAACATTTTAGATATTTGTCTTATTTCATCTAGGCCAAGCTATTATTCAAAACTGACAGTAGGCCAACTATTGAAAAGGTAGGTCATGCCATTGTATTGTAAGTGTAATATTTACAAAAATGTTGTGCTGAATGCACTCAAAATGTACTTTACTGTCGCTCATGAAGATATTACAAAATGATAGAGGGAAGAGGTTGAAGTTGCAGCCAGAATATTAACTCTTTCCTTACAATTACTTAAGCTTCTAAATTTTGTCAATAAATTATAGCCTGAGAAAGAAACAAGAACTGGTTCACCAATTGTGCACAAGGTTAGTTTTTTCAATGTGTAAAGTTCTGCATATAATGCTTTTTTAATAAATTATTCTCTTCCCTCAACATGACTGCTGTGTAGAAGAGACGTCAGAGAAATATTGTAAAAGACGACGGGTAAGAAATGTGTTGTGAACTACAAGCGTGTTTTTATCACATTTATATGGATTTCATTTTCATTTGTTTTTACTTCAGGGTTTCCATACCAAAATCTGCTCGTCAAGAAAAGAACGTTCATTATGAGGTGATCTGAAGAAGGTTTCTTCTGCACATGTTTAGTCATTCTTCAATGAAAGACTGGATTATATATTTTGTTCTTTTATGATTTATTTTATAGTGGGACCCAGATTGCGTAAATTATGAGACAGAATTTGTTATGGGAGTGAAAGCGAACAAGTAATTGTCTTTCAACTTGACTCTCAATGATTGAAGTGACGTGTGAGAAATATGTTCTGCAATTTGACTAACTTTCTTTTATAGAGCTCTTGGTTTTGCGGCCACTAGAGGAAAGTTGTATTACCGCCATCCAGATTTGTTCAGAGTGAGTGTCAAGAATTTCATTTGAGTATTATTATGTTGTCACCTTGGCTCAATTCTGGTGTGTCTTTCATTGGTTTTGTAGTATGTTGGTGACCAAGAAGATAAACAGTGGTTGTTTGAGAATGGCCATCTTCCAATAACAGGTGGTAAGGTGAGTTCTTGCACAGGTTTTTGGTTACAGGTAGGTGTGTTGTTGTTGTTGTTGTTGTTGTTGTTGTTGTTGTTGTTGTTGTTGTTGTTGCTGTTGCTGTTGCTGTTGTTGCTGTTGTTGTTGCTGTTGCTTCTGTTGTTGTTGTTGCTGTTGTTGCTTCTGTTGTTGTTGTTGTTGTTGTTGTTGTTGTTGTTGCTTCTTCTGTTGATGTTGTTGTTGCTTCTGTTGTTGTTGTTGTTGCTTCTGTTGTTGTTGTTGTTGCTTCTGTTGTTATTGTTGTTGCTTCTGTTGTTGTTGTTGTTGCTTCTGTTGTTGTTGTTGTTGCTTCTGTTGTTGTTGTTGCTTCTGTTGTTGTTGTGCCATGGTTGTTGTTATGCCATGGTTGTTGTTGTGCCATGGTTGTTGTTGTGCCATGGTTGTTGTTGTGCCATGGTTGTTCTTGTTGATGATAAGTTTGCATCACAATACTCAGGTTGAGTTTTAATTAGAACGAGTTTAATTTTTTATAGGCTTTCCTCATGATCAACGATAACATTCAAAATTTGGCCTGTAATCACGTCGACTACAAGTAAGTTCTGGTTTTAAAAATACATTGTTCAGTTCAGTTCAGTTCAGTTCAGTTCAGTTCAGTTAGTTGTTACGTTTTAACAGTCTTTTCCCCATGCTTGTTTTAGGGATAATGAGAACACAAATTTAAATGAAATACAGAGTTTTAAAGTGAGCAAGAGAATGGTCGAAAAAATGAAGGCTGTCATGAGAAGTATGTATACTGGAAATAAACATTACTGGCAGAAATGGCCACGGTCGCATGAAGGTTTTTCGATCTGTCTCGACTGTCAATCATCTTCATGTAACCAAGGCCCTTATTGTTTGTATATGATGATATACACTAATATGATGTTGTCATTTGTTTTAGGAACCCAACTTCATCGGGATAAAGATTTCAAAAGAGATCCCACCATTGCCGATCAAGTTATCAAAGTGGCAAAGCCTGGTGATGTACAAGCAAGTTCAACAGTAGTTGCCCCCATTGCAACCACCATGTTGCCTGCTGCCATGATTGCCAACATTGTCAAAACGGAAAATCGCTGAACAATTTCCTCGTTATCAAGAATCAGATTATACATTTGTTTGATCGTGATTGTTTTTTGTAATCCTCTTGGTTCATGATTCAGAACCATTCAAATGTAAAGCATAAAGTGGTTTCAACGAACTTCATACGATATAGACAGATCCAGTTATCGGCCGATATATCGGTGGTTACCTATATTGGTCAGCAGGAATTCTTAACGGATTCTTAACAGAATTATTAACACTTGAATTTAAGGCGAAATTAGGAATTAAGTGTATTTGAATTGAATTGAGGGAATAAGTGTGAGTATAGATGTAGATCAGCGATTCGTCGTATACGATTTTCATTCTGGCGTTCATTGTCGTATACGATTGTCGTACTGGCGTAAGCAATTGTTTTTTTACACAACATAATTGTTGTTTGTGATTCGATGGCGAATGTCGACACGCATGCACAGTTTGATCACATACACCAAGATCACAATCGTATACGACAAATCGTATCGTGTAGATGGGCCTTAACAGAAATGTATTTACATAGACGAATATTGAATTTAGTATAATAAATCTATTTTGAAAATGGCTGATGTTTAACTTAATATATGATTAAACGCTGATGTGATATCAATAAAAAGTTTTTCTACACTGGTACTCTTGACACGTTTTTTTTGCTCGTGGATAAAGCCACGCGATCAAGCAGTGCATGATGGTTGATGGGAATTCAAACTCTCGCTCCTGTTGGACAACGCGTTATCACGCACTATCATCGATGATATTTATGTGATACATGGACGATTGTCAAGCTCAATATATTGATATATACTAGCAGTCCCCGTGGTACTTTTACGTTGGAAGTGAGCCTAGGAAGAGCGTTACAGACAGACAGACAGACAGAGACAGACAGATCAATCGAACCATTACATCATTGTAACCTTCGCACTCCATCTGAGTCTCGGTAGCTCCCTCCACTTTCGCTATTTGCGTCTGTTGACAGTTAGTAAAAGGGTCAAATTACGGAAAGTTCATCATATACAATTGCTTCGTTCTATTTTAAAACCCCATTTAATTTGATAACTATCAACAAGTACACACAATATAAACCTTCGATATTATATTTAAAGATATTTTAGAGCAACCTGGTTTCTATTTCTGCCTTTAAATGCGGTTTCAAAAGTGGACGGGTATTCTATAATTGCTCCTTACAGATAAATTAACAGACACAACATACGTGCGACTTTACAAATTATTTAGCTCGAACGTGGCCGAGTCAAAGGTATGTCAAAGGTGCCGCAGGCTACCACCATACGACCCGTGTCTGACCACGGAGCACAGCTACGAGGAAAACCCTCGAAGCACGGGAGAGAATTGGTAATATTTTGGTAAAATTGATAAAAAAAATGGTAAAATTTTGCTGCGCAAACCAGCAAAAGAAAAGGAGAAATGCATAGTGTGTCCTATGGGGTCTCAAGGATTGTGAAAACCATTATTTCATAAGCTCGTCAGCATAGATCCGCGCCACAAACTATTGCTTATGCAGGATTTTTATAGCTCCCCGGGAGAGCTCACGAAACAAAGAAATACGCTAAAGCCCGTTTTCCATTTCAACCGTATCGTAGCCATCGATGATCGTCCTGTGACTGGTCATGCGATCCGTTCATTACGTCATCGTTTGTGTTTATAAATAATGTAATTATTTTTAAAGGGCCTGCACGAAGTTCAATGGTCACGGAAATAAAGTTGCCTGGAAATGCATAGAAAGCGTTTATTTTTGTCGATCAGGATCTGGATTTTCGTCTAGATAAGTAAAGATGACCTCTATCTTGCTAGCTAGACTTTCTTGCAACAGAAGTTTTGTGCATAGAAGTGGTATTGCGCACGGAAAATTTTCAAAATACACTGTCTTGTTACATGGCTACCGAAGTTATAGTATTAATAGACCTGCAGTAAAAGCAGTGATCTTTGACATGGGTGGCGTGATATTACCTTCACCATTGCCAACTATTGCTAAAGTCGAGCAAGAATATGGATTACCGGTTGGGACCATTAATGATCAACTACTCAAAAAAAACTACAGCAATGATGATGGTAAGAAATAAGAATTGTAAATTAATTCTAATTTATATACATGTATTATTATAATGTCTCAGTTGACTTGACTGATGGGGTGTTCAATTATGTGGGAGGTGGTATAGGAATATAAGTTGCAAACAGCAGTGTATAATCAAGGCCATAGGCGTAAGAACCGGGGCGGCTGGGGGCGGGGGGGGGGGGGGGGGGGGGGGCTTCAGCTTCCCAACCCAAATTTTAAATAGGGGGCTGAGCCCCCCAAAAAATGGCTGAGCACCAGGCAGTTGCCCCGGCTATCGCCTCTCGGCAGTCATGTATAGTAATGCTAATGAAAAGGTATTAACTCATATTTATTTTGTTTTCTTTGTAGGGTTATGGGGTGCCTTAGAAGTGGGAAAACTTACAGTGCAAGAATTCCAAGAAAAAATAAGTGTTCCTGCTCTACTTCCAGATGTAATAAAAGCTTTATTTGCCAATTTTCAAACTTCATTTGCTCAACCATTGCCAGAAATGATCGATGTCATTAAATGCCTTAAATCTGAAGGAATATTGGTTGGTTTGTTAACAAATAACTGGTTTCTGGATGAGAATAACACCTTTTTACCAGTTGACCAGACATTGTTTGATGGGGTAGGTAGTCTGCAGGTTAGTGAGGTTGAACCATGAAATGATTCATGAAATGAATAACCATTCATTCTATTAAATGGTGAAACTGTATTAGTACCAGAGAATATTTAATGTTTTATTGTAGCATGGCAACTAACAATTTGTTGTATAGAGATAATAATACCATTACCAATCATATATCAGTATTACTTAAATGCCAAATATTACTTGTAATATACCAAAATCTTATCCTGGCATTACCACCACTATATATACAGAACTTGTGACTATAGGCTCTTGGCAATGGCCTCCATAGCTCAGCTGTCAGAGCACTGCAGTAGCAGTCTAGCATTGCAGGGTTGCAGGTTCAATTCCAGCTGGAAAGCCTTATTGCATTTGCCAAACCAATAGGATTATATGACTAAAAAACCAATGAAATGCAAGAAGGAACTGATATTTATCATTAAATTATGTTTTCCATCTGGTAAACCTCTAGGCAATGTTCTGATTATGTACATTTAGGTTTCAATGTTCCATGATTTCATGTGTTTGAATTTGGAATTTTTTACTTGTTATAAGATTGTGGAATCTGCAAGGGTTGGTTGTCGTAAGCCTGGTGAGAAGATTTTTAGAGTAATGCTTGAATCTCTTGGGATAGAGGCTGCAGAAGCAGTTTTTTTGGATGATTTTCGTGTTAATGTAGAGACGGCAAGATCATTAGGATTGCAAGCAATTAAGGTTTGTTAATTAAGACAGACAGACAGACAGACAGACAGACAGACAGACAGACAGACAGACAGACAGACAGACAGACAGACAGACAGACAGACAGACAGACAGACAGACAGACAGACATGCACTGTACTGTACTGTACTAAACAGACAGACAGACATGTACTGTATTAGACAGGCATCTACTGTACTAGACCGACAGACATGTACTGCAATAGACAGACAGACAGACAGACAGACAGACAGACAGACAGACAGACAGACAGACAGACAGACAGACAGACAGACAGACAGACAGACAGACAGACAGACATACATGTACTGCACTGTACTGTACTAGAGAGACATACATGTCTTACTAGACAGACAGGCATATATTGTACTAGACAGACAGACAGACATGTACTGTACCAGACAGACACTGACATTTCTAACAAAAGTCTTTCTTCATTAGAGACAAGTAGAACTTACAAAATGCTTATTTCTAAAATACTTTTCAAGGTTGATAATTCAAAACAAGCCATTAGTGAACTGGAATCCATCTTAGACTTTTCTGTTCAAGGTACAAATTGTAATTCTCTCTCTTTCTCTCTTCATTCTATGCCACAACTAACCTCTTTTCCTTGCCAAACTGCATCCACCGTTTGGAAGCTTCAACTCTTACGCGTTGAGTTTTCTGTGGAGGAGGAAATTGCGTTGTTTATTTGATGGTTTGTTTTTAGGTTATGTTCCAGGATCAATTGCAGTTAAAAAGAAGTTACAACTCGACATGGAGTCTCTTGCAGAATATTTAAAGAAGCATTTAGATATTCATTCTGATGGTAAAACTTAGTTTATGATCATTGCAAATTAAATATATTAGAATAAATATAAAGAAAGCTGCTAAATTCTCAAAAGAACTGGATATAATATGAAAAGGAGAAATAAGAGAACTTCAATGTGTGTGTCGAAAAATAATGAAAGGACATTGGCAACAAAAACTAAGTTTGTCTAATATGAAAGAACTCGTAAAATGATAGAGTAACAGCTTTTACAACTTTTCCGTATTTTACTTCGTTTTTGAAATATTACAGTTTGTTTGATATGTAAATGAGATGGTCTCTGACGTCAGATGCAGGGTAAAGAATTTTCACTCATTAAAAATGTCTTATATCTCAGTGATTGCTAAGTTTACAACGTTCATTATCATGAGGAGTTATTATACGCACATTTTCAAGTAAATATGTGGAACAAACTTGAAGATTGAACTAATATTTTAATGAGTGAAAATTCTCTACCCTGCATCTGACGTCAGAGACCATCTCATTTACATATCAAACAAACTGAAATATTTCAAAAACGAAGTAAAATACGGAAAAGTTGTAAAAGGTGTTACTCTATCATTTTACGAGTTCTTTCATATTAGACAAACTTAATTTTTGTTGCCAATGTCCTTTAAGTAAAAGTATTAATAATAATAATAATAACATGACATTTATTTATTTAAACATGATACAAATTTTACAGCATAGCTGACGTATTTTCATTGGCGATCGACGTTTCGGACGATGTGTGGTTCTTCCGCTAATTATGGGTTAAAATTTAATCAGTCCTTTTGTTTGACAAATTAAGCCCAAACTACCTAGAGCAATATCTTCTGAAGCTACCATTTATGTGCGAAGTATCCTACAGAGACAGACTCGTTTCTACAAAACTACAACCACTTTCCTACTGGCACGAGTATATCTCGACTTACTGTTCTTCTTTAAGGCCATCAATGACATTGTACCTATATCAAGCGATATCCTATCCGAACGTCTTGTTCCCTCAAGGCTTACTAGATCCTCCGCAAATGTTAATGCAATCTCATTCCGTCAACGTAAATGTAAAACAACTACTTTCAATCGCTCATTTCTTATTAGAACAACTAGG
The DNA here is from genome assembly GCA_035772405.1 of Chrysogorgia sp. JL179-B06. Taxonomy (NCBI): domain Eukaryota; kingdom Metazoa; phylum Cnidaria; class Anthozoa; order Scleralcyonacea; family Chrysogorgiidae; genus Chrysogorgia; species Chrysogorgia sp. JL179-B06. Next base: position 1,428,333 of record JAYKKM010000076.1, on the reverse strand, counting down.
ACTTGGAACTCTCTCCCTGACACTTAAGGCTAGATCATTTAAACTTTAAAAATTTTAAGAAGTCACTATTAGACTATTATAATAATGCTCTATTATCCTGTTACAATGTTGATGATCCTCGAACTTGGAAAACTGTCTGCCTAAAGTGCAGCACATCGCGAAGCCTCACTGAACCAATAACTTGCTGTTATTAATTATTATTTTATTTTTGTTAGGGCCCACTGTAATTGGTGTTTAACTGTTGTGGTGACCCTTGTATTTTTAATAGGAGAAGCTAAATAAATAAATAAATAAATAAATATAAAAGAGTTTTGGAAACACAAGTGTAGTCGTGATATAGTGTTATTTTGCTCGCTCTAGGCAACTTGATAATTCGCCAGTTCAAACATGGACAGTCCAATCCAACTTATTACATTAAATGTGATGGTGCAGAATTTGTCCTGAGGAAAAAACCAGTAGGTGCAGAACTATTTTATTCATTAATTATTATCTTAAACATACAGTGTGAATATCAGTTTTTTAGTTTTTCAATTTCATGATTCACAGTTTGTGAAGAGTAATCCGAAGCCGTAACTTTTCGACTCAAAAATTGTTACGCTGTTTGTAATCACTTTTACAAATTATCATTTTTAGCCCGGAAAGTTACTGCCCTCAGCTCATGCCGTGGAACGGGAATACAGGTGCCGTGTTTTTGTTTCGTTTTATTTACTTAAAGGGATATGGCAATATAAATTAACTTTGTTTCATTTGAAAGAACTCGTGAAATGGTATAGCAAGACTTTTACAATTTCCCTTATCTTTTTTGGTTTTCCAAATGATTTGCCGAAAGACAGCGTGCTGTCCGCCATCTTGGAATTATTTTTGATATGCATGTGACGTCATAAGTAGGGTAAAGTGAAATTTTTATCTTGCCAACCTTACGACATTATGAGCCAGAAACTCGATTATGTTGCACTATTTCCATTTTCAATTGGCCCACAACATTTTAAAAAGCCTTCCGCGGAAATTCGGTCACCTATGGAGTAGTTTCATCAGGTTTACCCTGCTTGTGACGTCACCAATTTTCTAGTTAATTAGGTCAAATATTACAACAAGATGGCGGATTGTAGACTGTCTTTTGTCATAATTATCTGAAATATTTCAAAAACCAAGAAAGATACAGAAAAATTGTAAAAGGTCTTCTTATACCATTTTACGAGTTCTTTCGAATGAGACAAAGTTAATTTATATTGCCATATCCCTTTAAGAAAGACGGTTCATGCGGCAAGCTCATATCCTCAGTAAAATGTTTGACTATTTCCTCTAACCATTAAGTTACCGAGACTCAGATGGAGAGTGAAGGTTACGATGATATATCTATATACTGTGTCTGTTTTATTTGAAATAGAACACCATAAGATAGACAAAGAAATGACTAAATTAACAGAAGTGAAAGACCGAATGTTTTAAATGTTTAGAGTCATGAAAGCAATGCATGAAAATGGAGTGCCTGTGCCAAAACCTTTGGTGTTATGTGAAGATGTGAGGTGATGTAATGCTTATATTAACATATGTATGTTGTATGTAAAGAAAGTAAGGTAGCCAGCTGCGTGCAGACGCTTGTATCCGGAAATACAAGCGTCTGCACGCAGGCTAAAAGAAAGGTAACTTAAACGAGATTGAGAATCACATAAATAGAGATTATGTCTGGTTTATAGTCTGATTTACGTGGTCAATCTGAGTATCGTAAACAGTTCTCTTCGGCTGGTCAGTTATGGTTTATTGGTTAATTAACCTTTAGCTAAGAAATCTAATACAAGCTTGGGATAGCACCGCAGGTTTCCCCAATTACGGTGGACCCTTACCATAGACAAACATTCCTCATTTTCTCCGTTAATTCTGTACATTTTCTCTTGAAACTTTGCTTATTATTACGTCCTATCAATCCTATAACGTTTGGTTTTGAAGCTATAGTCATTTTTATACGTCGACTTTTCATACGAATTTCCTCACTAGTGAAAAAAATCGTATCACCAATAACAACGCTGATATGATATTTTTCACTGAGATCTCAGTACTTCTCTAATAATCCTGAGTTGCTGCATATATCCATTAAATTTAATAGTGTGCTTGGTACTCCATTTTATATCATGGAATATGTACGTGGACGAATTTTGAAGGACCCTTCATTGCCTGGATTGACCAGTGAAGAAAGGAAGGTGATTGGATGTTGTTGTTGTTGTTGTTGTTGCTGTTGCTGTTGTTGTTGTTGTTGTTGTTGTTGTTGTTGTTGTTGTTGTTGTTGTTGTTGTTGCTGCTGCTGCTGTTGTCGCTGTTGTCACTGCTGTTGTTGTTGTTGCTGTTGTTGTTGCTTTTATTGTTGTCGTTGTATAGTAGTTACTATAAACTTCATTTTCAGGAAATCTACCACGAAATGAACAGAGTACTTGCAAAAATACATCAAGTCAACATTCAAGAGTCCGGACTGGAAGATTTTGGAAAACGCGGTAAATTATTTATATGAATAATTTCTTTTCGCCATCATGCTTTTTCCCATTTATTTCACTTCTTATCACTGTTTATTTAGGTAACTATGTTAAGAGACAAACAGAGACATGGACGAAGCAATATAAAGCTAGTAAGACACATGAAATTAAAGAAATGGATAATTTAATATCATGGCTACGTCAGCATGTTCCAACAACCGATAAAACAACCGTTGTTCATGGAGATTTCAGGTCAGCGGTTTATTGGAAATTAAACACTTTCTGGCACAGACGCGTCGTCCGTCCGTCCGTCTGTCTGTCTCTGTCTGTCTGTCTGTCTGTCTGTCTGTCTGTCTATCTGTCTGTCTGTCTGTCTGTCTGTCTGTCTGTCTGTCTGTCTGTCTGTCTGTCCGTCTGTCTGTCTGTCTGTCCGTCCGTCCGTTCGTACGTCGGTTTGTTTATATATATAGCCGTCCTTTCTGTTCATCGTTCTGTCTGTTTGTCTGTGTGTTTGTCTATCTGTCTGTCTGTCTGTCTGTCTGTGTGTTTGTCTGTGTGTTTGTCTGTAAGTTTCAGTGTATTTGTACGTTTGTCTCTCTACCAGTGTAGAAAATATCTTCTGTAATCTGTTCACTTTCTTCGTTTTTATTTTCTGAAACATTTCATTCTAGATTAGATAACTTAATATTCGACCCCGACCATCCCAAGGTGAAAGCTGTTCTTGATTGGGAATTATCCACCTTAGGAGACCCTATCTCAGACTTGGCTTACAGTTGCCTTCCGTATTATTTACCCCCGAAATTTCCAATTTTAAAAGGTAAATCCAGCCAGAAATGGGCGAATCAGAGCGCTTGTTCTGTACATATTATTTTATAACTAATTCTACTTCTGTTGTATAGCATGTAATTTTTTCTGAATGGTTTTAAAAGGTTTTTTGGATGTTGACATTGAATCTCTTGGTATTCCATCATACGAGGATTATGTGCGTGAATATTGTGACAGAACGAACATGCCGCTAATTGACAACTGGAATGTGTACATGGCTTTCTCATTTTTTCGCGTTGCTGCTATTTTACAAGGAGTTTACAAACGCTCTTTGAAAGGTGTTGTACTTAATTGGAACTTCTATTTATGTTTTTAAACTTGAGCGTCGGCTAGAAGCTGAGGAGAGTTACAACTGACGAGTTGCGAGTCTGAAGTGAACACATTTTGCGACAGGACCGTTAGATCTTGGACAGTGTAGCTTATGAGTGTCTTACTTGCTGAATGATTCTTTAGGACAGGAAAGCTCTGATAATGCCCAAACAGTTGGCTTGCTTGCGGAAAACATGGCAAAAACTGGTTGGTCTTTCGCCAAGCCTTACCTAGATGGCAGTCGGAGCAGTTCACCTCGTTCAGATAATACTAAGAGAAACTACAGCACAAGTGCTTCATGTTATTCACCATGCAATGGAAAAGGTAAGTTAATGGGTGAGTCGCGCTGTGTTTGGAAATTTAGTTGCTCGGTGGATATAAACACTAATTGTTAAGACCTTAACGTTAAACTGAGTAACTATATAACCATTGCCCAACATTGTTTGTTTAGTAGGATACCATTTTACCGGATTTAACCGGATAGCTATTTACCGGATAGCTATTTACCGGATATACCGGATAGTAGCAAGATAGTAGAGCAAGAGAAAGAAAAGGGAGAAGTATTTATAGTCAGAGTGTAGTGTGCACTTGAAATTTAAACAAAACATGTATGTGTTTTTATTCAGATACAAACAACTGGGGAAAAAACTGGAACAAGTCTAGTTATGTCATGTGTCACCTCTTTCTGTTTCTACCAAGGCCATGTCATACAGTTCATTTTAAGAACAGTCAGTTGTTCTAGGTGGTCACTGGTCAGTCTTGCTCTATTAGGAGTGTCAATAAGGCCAGCACTAATTTTGTTTACAATAATTTCACATAATATTATCCGGTAAATATCCGGTAAAACACTAAAATTTACCGGATACCATCGGATAGCGGAATTTTACCGGATACCAGATACTGGTGTCCGGATCCGGCACATCCCTATTGTTTAGACAAATGCAGATAACCTGTGTGGCATATAGGAGACATTAGGGACATTTAGCATCACGTTAATCCCAGGAAACGGCAAACTGCAATTAGCGAGCCGTTTGCCGTAACAACCATAATCAACTTTAGTATGATGGTCCACTTTAATCCACTAATTTAGAGCCGCCATATTTGTTTACCCTTCGCTCACACTACTGTATGTAAACATTTACATAATTCAATCTTAAACGTTAAAAACTTAATATTTAACAAGCATAAAAATACAAGAACCTAAATTTTAGCCTTAAACGCGAGTGTGTTTTGTTTAAGTTGCTAAAAACCCTTGCCGTAAGTCACCTACCTCTAGAAGGTCTTCCAGACGTTGGAACGTGAACCGCGAACGCTATGCTAAAACCTGTTTAAAACCTGTTTTTCCCGCGCTTTTTTCTTGAAGAGGATTTCTGAAATTACAAGAACTAATTAGATATCATATATTGAATAATAAAAAACCCTATTCGACTTGGTATTTCGACTCGTGAAATCCAACATATAGTCACTCTGTACACCAAACTCTTCAATAATATTGGTATGTGTATGTTGTATACTTACTACTAAATAGCCTATATCTTGTCTCGTATAGGGTTAATGCCGATTTCGGTGACTGCTTTGCCTGATCATGTTCAGAAAATACGACAGAAATTGCGAGACTTCATGGAGAGTTACGTTTATCCAAATGAGAAAACGCTAACTGAGCATCAGAGTTCGCAAGATTGTTGGAATCCTCATCCTCTCATTGAAGACCTGAAGGTATGATAAGAATCTTAGTTTGTGTTCCAGGGCGCGAAATAACGGCCGGGCAACGGACAATGTCCGGCCAAATTGAGGCGCTGTCCGGTTACACTCTCGCCTTGCCGTTTCACCGGTCATGACATTAAGCAAAAGAACAAACTAATTGCTCAAAAGACGAAGTGGAAATAAATTCAATTGCGAGCGGCTGCAACTGTCAAAACCAGCACTGTTATGTTATGTTATGTTATGTTTGTTTACTATATCAATTAAATGAGGCGATCTCCCGCACGCAAAGAACTTATTTGAATTTATTGACGACAGACGGATTTCATTAATTAACAAGCGTCGCATAATTCCGAAACTTTCCAGAGAGGAGTCGACAAAGAACATCTACTTTATAGAATAAAATGAATCTGGATTGCTATAATTAAATAAATTAAAGCTGAAAAGTATCGGCATTTCATTTGTGTTGACACGATACCAAGGCTGAGCGTGCCGTTTTCATCTCGCACCACCGCTCCAGACACTTAAGTGACGGTTTCGCACATTTTCAGTCTTGTATCGCGTGTAAACGCAACAGCTAAGCGCAATGCATTTTACGTGAAGGAGTTTACCGATGGCGATTACGGAAGTTTAACTGAATAATTTGTCCGGTCATAAAAGCGGCATGTCCGAGCTAAAATTGACTTGGCCGATCGTCTTGACCATTTGGAAATTGTTTGTCTATCAATTTGTATGGCATTTTTTTCTCATGTAGGCAAAAGCCAAGGACGATGGGCTGTGGAATCTGTTTATTCCACTAGAGTGTGACCCAGATGTGAAATATGGCGCAGGCCTAACCAACGTTGAATATGCATTCTTGTGTGAGGATATCGGAAGATCTCTCTTCGCACCTGAGGTGAGTTCAAATAAGATTAAATATGAAAGCTGCTAAGTTCTCAAAGAACTGGATATAATATGAAAAGGAGAAACAAGAGAACTTCTTTATTTTTCATGTGTTGAAAAATACTTACGAAAACAATACTTACGTATATTTCTTCATTGCGACGTTTCGGACGATGTGTATTTCAACATATTGAAGTTCTCTAATTTCTTGTTTTATACTATTTCCTGAGTAGCGTTGAAGTTTTGTTCAGTTTAGTTTATTAGATTTATCACTCTTAGGTGAACGGAATACCCCAACAGGCTGGAAGCCCAATTATAGGGGTTCCGAGGGCCTACGATTTAAGGTCGTTATCCGAGAAGACCCGAAAGTCTTACCATGATTTGCTGATATTATTTCAAAGGCAGCACTTTCTCCTCGATTATTTTTAAGACCCTGAGTGGAGGTCCGACCCAGGATTTGAACCTGTGTCAGCTCAGGAAAAAGATATTTTCCCAACGAAGAATTATTCGTTTTTTCCCATTTTTTGTTTTCCCGCTATTTTTTGTCCGTCGCGGATTGGTTGAAAGCGAGAGGTTTTTTTCTTCTTTTTTTAGATTTTTAATTGTTCTGCTCCGGATACAGGGAATATGGAGGTTCTTATAAAGTATGGTTCACGGGAGCAGAAGGTGCAGTAATGGCAGAAGTTTAGGTTTTTCTGAATAATTTTTATAGTTTTCCGTTTTAGGTAATGTGCTATTTCATTTAATATGTGTACTCCCCTATGAGGATTGAGTCTTAATCCCCTGCTTAGGATAAACATATCTTTTATATCCTTTTTGGATAGATTTATCTTATGATTAGGCTGTTTTTCTCCGCCTTCCTTATCCCCGTGGATATCACTAAAATATATGGGTCAATTATAGTATAGGAGATCCCTTTGGCTACCCCCTATAGGATAAATGGAGATGAGCAAATTCCCCTCCCTGGGATATCCAGGACCCACAATAGTGGGTATCAACATATTAAATGGCCTAATATATAGTCTTCAAGTGCTATCTTGTTATTCATGGCGATCTCAGTAAAGGCGATGTGACACCTGCCTCGTACCCAGACGTCTCAATCCTTTTACGAGCGCGCTTGTAAGGCGGTAGTGTAACACCCCCTTTCATGCAACTACAACGTAATAGATTAAGCCATTGAGAGACAAGTTGCACGAAACATAGTACAGTGTAACAGCGACTTAAGTTCTTTTTTTGGTTTTTAAATATAGGAAATGTGGCTTGAGCCTTTATTGGAGGGCAATATTCGTTCATGCTTTGCAATGACGGAACCCGACGTAAGTTACCTGTTAGCATGATTACAGAGCAATTTTGAAATATAGTATAAATACTAGGCTCTGTCAAGCCGCGGTAGTTTCGTGCGCCCACGATACTCTCCCACTCACGGCTGGGCGTGTGAGGTAGACCATTGTTGGATATAGCCAATTACGAACGTGCAGCTGGAATCTAGATGGCGTCGGGATTGTTCGATAACTGTTCGGCAACGTTCGATAATATTCGTAAGACTTTTTTCAACATATATTTTCGTTTCACACAGGTTGCTTCGTCAGACGCTACGAACATCCGATCAAAGATCGAACTGGACGGTGATTCTTACGTCATCAATGGACGAAAATGGTGGACATCCGGTATGATTCAACTTTGGCCCCATTTTTAATAATCCGTTTTCTTTTAAAAATGCAACTTTATTTTTCCGTTTTTGTATTCCGCCGACACTAAACGGCGTTTTCGGTCATCCCGTTGAAGACACGATGATCATATGATCGCTGGCTCAAGTCAACTGCGCTGGGAAAGACTAACTGGAAATATTCTCTTTAAAGGTGCCCTCGATCCTCGATGCAAGCTCGCAATATTTATGGGTAAAACTGATTCCAGTGCAGCTCGACACAAGCAGCAAGTAAGTTAATGTGCTCCACTTTTAGAAATTCAAGGCTTGGTGCAATTGATTACAAAACATCGAATCCTGCATTCAGATATTTGATTGCGCGTAGGCAGAGTTGTTCTTCAACTCTCTTTCGAAAATCGTTGGTAATTCTAATGAATGAAAATAAATTTATTACATTTTTTATTAAATTTATAATTAATTATAATTAATTAATTATGATTTATTTATAATTAATTGTAATTAATTATAATTAATTATAACTTATTTATAATTTATTATATTAATACATGGTAATATAATACATGAAAATCGTAGGTAATTTCCATCTTTTAAAGTATTCCATATATATTATATTATTCCATATATTAGCTGTACAACTGAAGTTATGCATCAATGCAAATATGAAATCTCTCCTTTGTTTTTCCGTTGTTAGTCCATGATTCTCGTTCCTTTCGAAGCACCAGGTGTCAAGGTTGTTCGACCACTTCATATGTTTGGATATCTTGACCCACCTTGTAAGTATGAAATACTGACGTTTCGAGCGGAGCCCTTCATCAGAGTAAGATGAGATGCGTCCGCTCGAAACGTCAGTTCGTTACTAAAAATATTGGTAGTTCACCACCTTTTCACTTTGCTATATATCCAAAACACTGCCTACGCAGCACTCTTTAAATAATTAAGAGGAAAAAGATAACGAATTGTTTTTCCGACAAACATTACTAAAAATATTGGCAGTTTACCACCTTTTCATTTTGCTATAACTTTCTGAATGTTTGCAGGTGGTCATGGCGAAGTTGAATTCAACAATGTTCGCGTACCCAAGTCAAATATGATTCTCGGTCCAGGACGAGGGTTTGAGATTGCGCAGGTTGGTACAGGTCACAAAATATTGCAGGGAGAATGTTTAGATTATGTTTATAGATCCTAGAACTGCTTTTCAAACCTTGACCACTATTTAATTGCCTCGCATTCTGATACTTGTGTTTAGGGACGTTTAGGACCTGGACGAATCCATCACTGTATGAGACTGATTGGACATGCTGAACGATCTTTGGAGTTGATGATTCAAAGAGTAAGTTGTGCACTTACAGACAGACAGACAGACAGACAGACAGACAGACAGACAGACAGACAGACAAACATACAAACCAGACAGACAGACAGACAGACATACAGACAGACAGACAGACAGACAGACAGACAGACAGACAGACACACAGAGGGACAGACAGACAGACACACAGAGGGACATTCATTTTATCATGTCCCATGATTATGTTTATAGGTGAAGTCTAGAGTTACTTTTGGGAAAGTTTTAATTGAGCAGGGCAAGATCATTGAAGACATCGCGAAGTCTCGTATTGAAATTGAACAAGCAAGGTACAGCCAACAGAAAAAAATGCATTATTAGTGTCAATATTGTCGGAATCTAACAGTTTCTTTTCACACATTATTAGACTTCTCACTCTTAAAGCGGCGTATCTCATGGACACTGTCGGCAACAAGGTTCGTTTCTCTTGCCAATTACTGCGGCCCCAAAACAAGTACGATTTAACAGTCACTTTAAAGATACATAGCGATATACAACACACATTAAATACATCAAATTTACTACGATATATACTAAAAACAACACGATGGTGGGTTCATAAGGCTTCGAGTCTTTTCCATGTTCGTGGGTCGCCTATGTCATATGTGTTGTTTGTGATGTTTTTTGTTGTAATAGTTTTTGGTAGTATGTTCCATGTTCTTGTTGTCCGAATTGTGTATGATTTTTGGTATGTCGAAGTATTAGATTTTTTGGTTTGATATTTATCGCAGTCAGGGTTGGATGAGGTTGTCTTGTTGAGGATGTTGATGCCGTGGTTAGTTTTATAGAAAAATACAATATCTAGGTATTCATGCCAGTACGTTAAAGGAAGGTATATGATTTAACAATGCTCTGTAGGTTGCTTCTCCTGAAATTGCAATGATCAAGGTTGTTGCCCCAATGATGGCCCAGAACGTGATTGACAGAGCCATCCAAGTAAGTGAGAAAAAATTATCAAAAAAGAATAAATACATATACTTTCACTCTCTGATGAAGGGACTTCACTCGAAAGTTAGACTTTCTCCAACACATTGGCAGTACACCAACATTGTAAAGTGTCTCACGTTTGGGGATTTTACATATTCGTAATATTTGGGTCTTCGTGAGCAAAATCATAATATATCTTGTGATGAACTTTTGTGCTGTTAAAGTTATCGGATGTGATGTCACAGGAGGCATTTTTTGTGGCAAGTAACAAAAGAAAACTGGTTTGGAATGCCTCTTGTGACATCACATCTGGTAACTTTGACAGCGAAAAACTCCATGAAGATGAAATTTTCGGCTGACAATATGTATTATGATTTTGCTCACGAAGACCCAAATATTACGAGTGTGTAAAATTCCCAAACGTGAGATAAGCACTTTAAAGAGATAATTATCCAAAAACTTTTTGATTTCCCTAAAATCAAATTTTTGGTGTTAAGTGACATCAAAGACTAAAAGCTAAAAACCACAAATTGAAAAATAACATTTTCAGAAAAATTAAAATTTTAGAAAATAAAAATTTCAGAAAAACTAAGTTGTCAGAAAAACAAAATTTTCAGAAATTTATACGTGGTGTATTCACAAAATAGATATGTTATAAAAACGACTTATTAAATCCGTTGAAGAGAACTTTCCTTCTTATTCTAAGGCTTTTGGTGGCGCAGGAGTCTCTTCTGATTTTCCACTCGCCCATTTTTGGGCGTACGCGAGGATTTTACGTTTGGCGGACGGACCTGATGAAATACATCGACAAGCGATCACTAAAATGGAACTGAGAAGAGAGAAGAAATGAGAAAATAATCAGTATGTATATTTTTGAATGACAATGGAGTGATAATGACTGACAATGAATGTCTATGTAAATGTTCACTAAAAATATAATGACTTAGTTAAAAAATCTTTCTGATTATCACGAACACCTGCACTTTAAGTGTGCGTAAGTGCATTGCGTCACGCACACCCGCACACTTACACTATAAGTGTGCGTCACGCACATGTGCTATTCGGGGGGTAATTCTCGCCAATCATGATCAGAGTTTCAGAAGTTTACTACAATTTAAATACCCAAACAGCAGTAAAACTGTATAGTTAAGAGACAACTGGGCCCAGTTTAGCTGAACAATTTTAACCGAAAACTTCTGACAACTGACAAATTTGGCGAAAAAGATATATATATATATATATATATACATACAGTATCCCACGCTGCCAGCGAAAAAAGTAGCCCGAGTTAACGCCTAGCGGGCGTCTTGTTACGTACTCAAAGTACTCCCATGACAAGACAAGTTTATTTCTATTTCTGTATTCCTACAATTTCGTCCAAGCATTAGTAGTAACACTTTACGGCAGATCTTAAACATCTATAAGAATAAATATGAATGCTGCTAAGTTCTCAAAAGAACTGGATATAATATGAAAAGGAGAAATAAGGGAACTTCAATGTGTCGAATAATACTCTATGGCCAGCCTTAATGCAACGAAATTTGTTTTTCTACGCAGCAGTTTGGCTGGTCGTTAATTGATTCACAAATTATCAGTTTAAAATTCAGTTCTTATTTATATTTTACAAAGACAAATATTTAAAACCCGAGTTAAATAAATATTTAAAACTATAGTCCCATACACAAACAGACAAGCGAGAAGTTAAATAATCACCTGGAAAGATGATAACAACGAAAAACCTGGAAAAAACAAACAACCGCAACTCTGTTTTTACTGGCATTAGAGTTTTTCTAAGTAAAATATTTGATGGTTACACCATGTTTTTTATTTTTATTCTGAGCTTTCGATCAGGGATTATTCAAGTGGGGTACTCAGGATTGTGGCGCCACTCATGTGCAGTCTTCTGATGTGTATTCTGTATTCTGTCCACCGTGCAGTCTTCTGATGTGTATTCTGTATTCTGTCCACTGTGCAGTCTTCTGATGTGTATATTCTGTGTATATTCTAGAATACAACCTGGGAGGGACGCAATGTCTAGGAAGACGTTTCTCAAAGTTCTCTTTGAGGACGTATACCACCTGAACATTAGAATAAAGCAAATTTTCTGCATGCTTCTCCCATCAGAAAGGGCCCCTTCCATGGAACCCACGGGACCCCTTCTAGATCCGTCATTTTTTTTCTTATAATATCAATGGTTAAACCAACCATATAGAATTAATCATGGAATAAAGGAAATGATCCCCAAAGATAAACAGCTGTTATATTTTTAAAACAACTTCTGCCAAATAATACTATAAGAAATGTTTGCAGGAAACCAATAAAGAGGATTTCACTCTGGGGCTTAATTACAGATATGCGCACGCCATAGGTTACGCAATACTATTGCGTCTAATAACCGTTTGAAATATTGACGAGAGGAAATATTCAGAAGTCTCTTTATTTGAAGACGACCCTGCAGGTTCAAAGCTCGGAATAAATGATAAAAAACATGGTGTACCCATGAAATGTTTTAAAGAAATATAATCTTCGTCTAATGCAGATGTTGGAGTGACCGTGCCAAGGCCACCTGAATACCACAGGGTATCGTTTATCAAGTTGGTTCCCCGTATCCCCCTGCTAACCTTCCTCTTTGCGCTGTTCTGCTATGGATCAAAGCAAAACCTCGCAGCTTGACAACACCAGGCTTCTGTCCACGGTACCAACTTACTTTGAATAAGAATGACATGCACAACAATGAAGCTGGCAAGAAGGTCCAGCTGAATTAATCCATTACGGTCATACTGAGATCCCTTTGTCAACTTACCTCTTTGAACTTCAATGCACGCAGGAGACAAGGACATCGCGACCCTGCCGTGTCTGCGACGGCGGCTCCTCCGAGTTGAACTTCGCGTAGATTTCCTCTTTAGCCTACCCCTTCGTAGCTCTTAGGGTTCATGAAGTGGCCTGCGTCATGCAGACTAGTCTAGAAGAACAATCGCTGTCCATGAACCAGGTTGACTACATGTAATCTTGTTATAAATATGAAGGCCCTGGCAATGATTGTATAAACATCAGTACATTGAGACACGAGAGTTAAGTTATATGTATAATATATTAAGACCAAACGTTTTGACATTCGCTCATGTGTACTGTAGAATGATAGTAAACATTTTTCTTAACACGAGAACTCATTTTCTGAGGATTTTGATTTGACCATGTAACTCTGTAGTGTACTCCAATTCCCACATTCACTACATCGATATAACATAATTTACGTTTTGTTGAGTTTGACTGAAAAGTGTCATATAACTATAATTTTTACTACTCGATTTCACCTCAGTGTTAACTGGATGATTCTTGAGATATTATATTATCTCTTATGCTAAGCAGACCATGATTGTCAAAGTTACCTTAAACGATGTCTTGCAGACCGTTTCTCTATTCACCTATATACTATTGTACAAGACAACTAGTTTCTTTAGTCGAGAAAAAGGCAATAGGAAACGATCAACCAGACTATCCTATATTAGAACAGAAATCCTAAATAACCTTGGAATTTCATTGAAGTAGAGAACTCTTGAAACAGAGACACTCGTTTAGCAAGTTTTTTCTGTTTAGTTTAACGAGGGTCGCAGCCACAAGTGGCACATTTCTCAATTATGAACATCCTAAATATAAACTCTAATATTAACCCTAATACTAACATTAATACTAACCCTAATACTAACCCTAATACTAACCCTAATACTAACCCTAATACTAACCCTAATACTATTAACCCCCACATTAATATTAACATTAATACTAACCCTAATACTAACCCCAATACTAACCCCAATACTAACCCCAATACTAACCCAATACTAACCCTAATACTAATCTTAATACTAACATTAATACTAATCTTAATACTAACATTAATACTAATCTTAATACTAACCCTAATACTAACGTTACCCTATAGTACTAACCTTAATACAAACATTAATATTAACCTACTAACATTACTGACTTATATACGTTTCTATTTTGGTTCAGTTCACATATCGATAAAGTACCCATAAGTACGGCGGTACATAGCTATCCCGCTGGCTTTACGTGCAGTCGAACTGCAACTCAAACAAGGAACTAAACCCTTAAGACGTAAGTACATGTAGTGTGAAAACGAAGGCCCTCTTAAAGCACTCCCGTGTTACCACTGCGTATGTTGAACTATCTAAAAGGCTGTAATCACGAACACAATGATTTCCACCGTCATATATCATCTTCGTTGTGCGTGTCATATACATCACTCTCGAACTTTGGCGCAGCTAACTGCCGGGGCTTTTTATTAGCGCCCAGCATGCACAGCGATCGTCGCTTCCGTCGTTTGTCCCACGTGAAAATAGTCCCTCTGGGAATTCACAGTTTGAATTCCGTCAAACCGTTTCCCTTTCACTACTGAAGCCCGCGACTGGAAACATCTGAACATGCATCGTGAGGCGAATGACTGCATGCCTGTTAGCTTGTAGCGATATCGCGAGCTGCGGAAACCTTGTAGAAGAACTCTGCATGACTTTGGCTATATTAAATTCTATAGTCTATAGAAGAATTTTCATAGCTTCAGTGGCTGAAAATGTATCAGGCACGACACCGGTGTATTCCAGCAATCCTTTTTATTTTGCCGCGCTCGTTAGGACCGACAAAAAGCAACACGAAAAACACTTTAAGTTAGTTTTAATTTGAAGAGTATTTGACATATGGAATAGTGAATTTATAAATAATCGATATTTCTTTTGACTGATAATACAGTGATGTGATATTGACAGCGGCGTCTGGTCTGCGTGTTATCTCATGGATTCTTGTTTTTTTTCGCCTTGAATTATCTCGAGAACTGAGCAGGAAAACGTCTACATGTTACAATGATATGCTTCTTGTGAGTTTGTTCGAGTTTGTTCCAGAAACTTGGATACACGGAGATAATAGTCTTAAAGGAGGCCCCCCCCGCCCACCTCTATCTTATAAACAGCTCTTAGGGCTGCCTCATGCAGTACAGGATGTGAAACCTCTATGGGTAACCTCTGCTTAGTTTCCAAAAGCGAAAACTCTCTTTTTTTCAAACGAAGCTACACTATAAAGCCACCCACACGATGTTTTCGTACACGATTGTCATTCTGGCGTATCCATTTGTGTTTCTCTGGAATATATGTCGTAAATCACATACATTACAATGACAATCGTAAGGGAAACTCATATCGTGTAGATAGGCTTTGTATATAGACGCCATCCTTACTGTAGACTTTGATTTATACTTTCCTATATACACTTAGACGCGACGATATATCTATATGTTCTGTAATTGGTTGTGACATCGTCTGTGGCATTGACATTCACGCTCCTACCACATGCTAGACACTGTGTTCATATGTAAATTATTTGACGAGGGACAGGAGTACGCATTTCCGCCGAAGACGTGCGCCTCCTGCGTGGCGTTCTGCATTGGGTTGTGGTGGAGGGTCGTGTGTTGGCCCATTTTCATGTAGTTTGGGTTGGCGATGTGATCTCGTAGCAGTCCGGTGTTGTAGCTATTCTCGGACGATATGAAGTTGCCGTTGTGGTGCAAACCGTCCATTCTCGGCACGTCGAATTGTCCGTTTCCGTAATAGTCTCCATTGTTGTGAATATCTGCAATGGGTTAAAAGGATAAAAATCAAACTAAGTATAAAATATAACGAGTTTTGGTCACGCTAAAAACTATCTACATGCAGAACCTCTCATAAACCCACACAGTATATATAGTAGGTTAAAAACATGAGTCAGCGTACTTGATTTCAAAAAATAGAAAAATTAACGTGCTTGCCTAGACGTTAATGATTATTCTTACGAACTGCGATAAGGATAACTAGGAACACTTCTGATACGATCTCAGAGTACTTACAGCGTGCCACTCGTCGACAATTGAGGGCGCAAAAGACGGCGCATTGCCGAAAATACGTGTACAGAACGCAATTCATGTCGCGCAACTTGATATAGTGCTTGAATTCCTAGCCCGAAGTCGCGATTGCGTTCTTATATTTTATGTTTTAACTGTTGCTTTGTTTTGCCTTTGTTGAATATTTGAATTTAAGAGCGAAACAAAAAACGATATCTTAGCATTTGCAATTGGCATCGAGTAAACAGCTGCCTCGGGGACAGATGGCCCTGTATCATCGCCTACTATAGTTTTTGTCTTGACAGAGTGGTCAAATCGACATCTGCTTCACGCCGTTTATATCGCTATCTCCGAGCTTCTATGCATGCCTTGTCTTCTTGGTGCCTTTGTAGTTTCCATTATCAGTTATGTTGAAACGTTTACAGCGCGCGGTGTACATAAATGTAACTAAATTCAGATTAAATATTTCATATTGCACGTCTTTTTAATTTTAAAAACAAACTTTAATTACGACTTTTTGAATGAGATAGCCATGGAGAAAAGATACTTATCTACTTAACACTTTGGTAGCCAAATATTTTGGATTAGAGGTTTTCTGCGTGTTTACTCTTGCGATTATCGCACATTCAACCGTTACCAAAAATATACTTAAAAATATAACGCGACCTGAAACTTAGGATGAGTACATGTATGTACGAAGTGTTCTACACACCTCTTATATAACCCATTCGTTGTCTTCACTTTGATGATATTGTTTGTTATTTCATGAAAAGGTTATTCCTCCTTTTGTAATGCTAGGATTTCCCGAGGATGTGCGACTTTTTGCATGAGTTTTAGTGTTTATCGCGAACACGATAAATAGATAGCTTTGCCGCTAAACGACATCCGCAGTTAAATGGCTAAAATAACCGATGTTGGCCATGCTAAGTGAACGGCTATATCCATGAGTGGCGCGCTAAACGAGCGAACATTGAGAATCAGTGGAAAACTAATGCGGTTTACCACGAATGATTTCAAGATTGTAAACTGCATTTGCTATGAGTGTATCACGTATTTAATTGCAGGACTGAATGAATTGCGTCCGTTTTACACAAACGTATGGGATTGTCTTGGACTGAAATCAGTTTTCTGAGTTAAGTTACGGGCGGAGCGAACGTCGAGGTTGTGATTCTCTTTGTGAAACACCATATACTTTTATGTAAAGCTTACTTTGGTTTAATCAGCTGAATTTGCCTTAGTTTGAAGTAATATTCGTCTCCACTTCTACTGTAAGGTTTATGTAATCATAGTAGGCAGACCGTGTGACTTCGTGCAGGTGTTTGCAGTTTCTTGACATTTCCTTATTCAAATTTTCATTCGGTTTAAACGAAAAACAACTCGAATTTTTATTGAAGACGAGAGAGAAGGTATTCCTGATTTGAACTTGCACAACGTGCTGAGTCAATCGTTATAGCTCAAAAGCAATATTATTACTCTTTCCAATGTTGTAGTCTCTTTGTGCAGAGCATGAGATCTCGCGATACTATCGTTTGTTGTGGTAAAAACTAAAGATGTTTTATGCTGTAGACGTTTTACAACCTCTTAGTCACTCGAAATAAAACGAGAAAGAATAAAGATTAGTCTTTGATCGAAAGCAATGTCGACATAAATTCACCGATGATGACTCTCAATCTAACACCGCGCGGATATAATCTTTTAAATTTATAATGTAAGTTGTTTTGAATTATTAAAAAAACCGCGATGCCTTTGGAGTGACAGACTTGTCCGTATGAATTTTTATGAATTTCCATGCAAACTTGAGTGTCTCGAACATTTCGCCATGTTCAATTGCCGATCAAATCGCATGAAACACGGACATCAAATGACATGTGTATGAAGATGTTCGTATATGTTTTGGAAATCCATCGCGATGTCTAATTAATCATTATAGGAAAGAAAGAAAGACTGGGAGGGACAGTAAACAAGGCTGTTAACGAACCTTTTCATGAAAAACAAACATTACTGTATAGTATGTGTTAATGGAGGAAGTGCTTGTATAACCTCTCTGGAACAGCCTCTTTCTCAAAATTGTTTAAAACTAGACACGTCGTTAGTCACACGAACCTTGCGTCTGATAGCCACACTGTGCAGGGCCCAACAGTGCGCCTACCATTCCTTCCAGGATGTCTTGACTTTCTGACCCTTTCCTTGCAGTCCTTCGCGATTTCCCTCTATTCTGACAACTATTTAGCCCGCTGTTGTTCAATCGTCTTTCCTTAGATCGTCGATTTTGAAACCACACTTGTATGACCCTCATGGACAGACCCGTCTCCTGCGCCAGCTTCTCTCTCATGTGTCGCGTCGGCTTCGGCGTCGCTGCGAACGCTGCTTTCAGGATCTCGAGTTGCTTCGCCTTGATGGTCGTCCTTGGACCTCTTCTCTTTCCGTTTGCTTCGTTCTCGCCATCTTCTTCTGATCCCTTCTCTTCTTCCTCTTTCACTGCCTGCTTGCAGCCTACGTCAGTCCTCTTGGGAGACTCAATACCTGGGAACATAAGTTAGTGTCTCTTTTGTGAAAAGCTAATAATAATTACAGCGGATTATAGATACCTAGATTCTCACATAATATACACAGGTATATATATATATATATATATATATATGATAACTATATATATATATATATAATATATAATATATATATAACATATATATCTTGACAAACTCACTTTCAATCTCATGTAGTTGCAAGTCATAGTCTTCTTTACACACAAATTTGTTGTCTCCAATATGATACAGTTCATCACCAGTAGATATTTCCTTCATACACATTGAGCAGCAAAAGCACTCGACGTGAAATACCATGTCCTTCACGCGACGGACTAAATTCGTCGGTAAGATACCCTCATCGCATCCTGAACACTTCGTACCGTATCGCCTGAAAAGAAAAAGGGAACATTGTGGTGTCTTGTTCACTCAGTGCATCTCCGGTTTGGCACAGAACGCGTAACACACGAGGACGCGGAGCTACTGTGGGAGACAGTCACTATTTAGATGAAACGACGATATTTCCTTTTTATATAGAGAATCAATCACAGCAAACGGCCGAGTTTAGTTATCAAAATCTCAACATACCTATAAAAATCCTTCGCACAGTATAGTTGCCCGTCTCTCGAGTAGCATTTGTCCGTCAAGAGATGCTTGCACTCATAGCATTGGAGACATTTCGTGTGCCACATACAATCCAGAACCTTGAGCAAGTATTTATCCACAATTGGAAGATTACACCCGGAACATTGGACCATATTCGGATAGGGTCAGCCGTCGACTACACTTCGCGTTGATTCCCTCGCTTTGCCCTCTCCCGTTCTCCGTATCTCTGAGCACATTGAATCTTAGTCAGTTTATTTTTACAAATTTATGCCTGAAGAACGCTTAATTCCTTTATTTCACACTATAGGTGGTATCTCCGCCTCTTTCCAGCTGTCGGGGTCATAAAAATTCTGAATAAATCAAGCAGCATGACTAACAATATTTGAATAACCTGTAATTTTAAAAAGTATTTCGCAATTTCACTGTTTGGCAACGTTGAACGGGTCCTCTGTGACCAGAACGAGCGACTCTGCTAGCCGTGTGCGAGTTACAAAATGCAAATATTTTCCTGTAGTTCGTTTTTAATTGTCCCCCTCAAGAGGTTCATTTCTTTCTTTTAAATAAAGTCAGTGGAGGTCCTCAATTGTTTTGTGACAACTACTGAGGAAACTTTAGCAGCAAGCTACGACAAAACGCTCAGAAAAAGTACCTAGGGCAATTCTATAACTTTCCCCAAATTTTGTATACGCACTGAGCTATCTTTATCGACTGTATAGTCAGGTTAATGTTTCTGCATATCTAGGCTTGCAGCTAGGAGTGTAGGAAATGCTGAATGAAATTATCTCAGTTTCCTTGTAGCGGCTGTCATTCATATGTGATTAGCCCTAACAACAAAGATCACAAAAGCACCGCCAACAATAAAATGCAGAATCCGTGTTAACATACCCACTGTGTAACTATGTCTGTTATACTCTTCTCGACCTTAACTCGAACTCTTAAAAGCACTCGACAAAAACCACAGCCTCTGAACCGCGAGCGTATCTCGGACCGCAAAATGCGCTGAGTCAAGCGTGCAGCCTGAAGGCGGGACAGCGCGGCGAAAACGCGCGTGCATTTGTTACAAGTATATACATGCGTTACATCGTTGCAAAGTCGTGTTCCAATCTTAATGAAATGTTTATTATCTGTGTTTGTACATTCTATTAGTTATATTTCCGGCTTAAAACGCACTCTTTGTCTGTTAATTGAAAGTAAAAAGCTGCATGTAGATGGTGCTACGTCGGGCTAGAAGCTTCCAAAGTTACACGTCTTCTTTTGCCCCAGTGTGAGACGGTAATAACCTATCGTGCGTATTATTACTATATTACAGCAGATCTATATACGCTACTCCCCCAACTTGCGCATTTCTGTACAAGCTTCCTTTCTAATGCCTGGTAACTTCCTAAATCTCATCCGGACAGCTTAAGGCGCTTTAATCTATCACTTGAAATATATATCCGCTGTATTAGTATGAGATTACGTCAGTGCTATGTACTTGACGGGCTCGTTAGCAAACCAGGTTTATAAACAGTCCATTTTTAACATCTATATTTTTGCTTAACAGTAATTCTCTCGTTCGAGTTCTGTGATCTAGCATTATCAAGTTCTCCGCTAGAGAAAGCAGCACATCATACAGCTAGCAGAGAAACTCGTTAAGTGCTTGAACAGTATATATCAGGCAACAATATATAAAAGCGTAGATCAAGATGAAGGAAGGGTAACACATCATCACAGCTAGCAGAGAAACTAGTTAAGTTCTCGAACAGTATATTAGACAACAATATATAAAAAAAACTTAGTTCAAGACGAAGGGCAGTACATAGTCACATGAAGCTAGCAGAGAAACTAGTTATAACTGGGTTTTTTCCCCTCCGTTCGTTATACAGCAAGACCTGACCTGCCTTTAAGCTGTACTTGATGACCGGCAGAAATAAAGAGATTATAATCATCTGATCACGTTCGAGGGCTAGCGCTGATGGCGAGGTTCATCCTGTCACTCGTCGTCTAAGGTTTTGATGAATTGTCTTGTCTCTGTTTATCTTACTTTAAATAACAATTCTGGGTATATTATAGGTAATATTTGGCATTTCACTCGATCAAACTACATGTTGAAAGGATTTACGGTGAAGGAAAATTTCGAGTGTTGGAATACATATACATTTTAAGACCAAACCGGGACCAGTTGCGAAACTTCAAGGCCTTCCGGCTGGAATTGAAACTGGAAACTTTGCCTACCATTCCAACGTCGATCTTAAATTCTGTAATATCCAGAATAATTTATTTTTAAAAGTTTATCTTACTGCCCCAACCGGGAATCGAACCCTGATCTCTGCATGGGTAATGTACTCCAATTTCTACCGAGAAACATTGCATTATGCACAGCTTTATTCGCCGCTCTTCTAAGACTTCTATACGAAAAGCTTTTGTTGTTTTACGGCGAAATCATTTCACCGTGCTAAGAAAAATGGCCGATATGTAGCGGATTTTTATATATCGCGGATTAGAACCGACATATGGCCTTGATGTATTGTCAATGGAGGTGAAATATGACGAGTAGTTACTCGTACTTGCTAAGTAGTTACTAAGAGTAAAGCTGGATTATAGTCGAGTGGACAAGCGCGCTTTTTATTGTACAAATTCAATGGTTTTCTATATACTTGGTTGCACACGAAGGCTCATAATAATATGCATGCATAAGGAAGTCGCACGCGCGATTGCTACGATATGAGCGACATTTTTCTTGGCCGCGTAACTCTAATGAATGCAAGACAATGAAGATGTCGATCTGCGCGTATATAGTAAAACCGACTTAACAAGTGAGTTATGCCTATGCAGCTGTCGCGGCTATGTCGATATAAGTTCTCTCTTCAGAGAGACGTGTCATTATTATAGACAATGAATAATAAACAATACAGAAACAAAACGTGAAAATTAGTGCAAGTGTGCAGAGCGTAGGTCGTAGTGATATCGTATCCCGTGGAAAATAAAGCCCTAACTTATGGCTATACTGCGTAGTATTCGAGAGTATAAAATAGTAGAGTGCTGTGTGTAGGTAGTGTTTTGAATATAGTGAAGCTAAAAGGTGGTGGTGAACTGGCGAGATTTTTAGGAACGAACCGCTGACGTTTCGAGCGGAGCACTTCATCAGATTAAAATGACCAACTGACGAAGGGCTCTGCTCGAAACGTCAGTATTTTGTTGCTAAAAATCTCCGCAGTTTACCACCTTTCGCTTTGCTATATATAGTGTTATTCGTTCACTTCGCTTATCTGATTTACAAATGTTAAAACAACGGATGAAAACATTTTAGTCGAATTCTATTATTCACATTGGCATTGCTAATGTTGACATTAAATTTTTTCCCAAAATAACTATTTTGAGTCATGATTCGGTTATTCTTTCCCTCTCTGACGAAGAATCTTCTCTCAAAACGCGTCACCCCTCCTACACACTATCAGTTCGGAAGTACACCAACCTAGTTTTCAATTTATATTTCTACACAACCTACGCAGTAAACACTTTTTATCTCCAATATACAGTTGTTTATTTAAAAGTTATATCGTGCCACCTGCAATATCGATGTATGTATATATGTATTTATTACTATATACTGTTCTACATAGTACTATATTGTATAGTATACACATAGACTGCATCTATATATTCCATAGTGTAGAAATTTACCGTAGTACTGTATAGTTAAACCATGTTTCCTCTACTATATAGATGTTGAATTTACATTGCATAGTTCTATATAGACTGTATCTATATTCCATAGTGTAGAAATTTACCGAAGTACTGTATATAGTTAAACCATGTTTCCTCTATATTGATGTTAAATTCTCTATTGTGTAGTACAAGACTGTATATAGTTCTATATGGTACTATACACAAGACTATAGATAGTTCTATACATGGTATACTATAGACAATTAAGACTGTATATAGTTCTATATTGTATACTATACACAAGACTGTATATAGTTATATATGGTATACTACACACAAGACTGTATATATTTCTATATTCCGCACTTATAAAAATTTACCGCATGAGTACTGTATACTTTTAACGGTGTTTCCTCTATATATGGCCAGGTTGAATTTCCATTGCTACTTGATTTTTACACATTGATTAAAGTGAGCAATGGCGTCGATTAAATACGTAATTGCTGCCCCATGAAATTACTTTCAACACGGATTTCGTTCTAAAATTAATCAGTGTTACTACACTGATATTGCAAACATTATTTAAATCAACCCCAAACAACGCACACACACATAATATATATCTTGATTGGCACATTCGACTAAAGATTTCGAATTCTGGATGTTGTAGTGAGAAGATTGTTTAACAATAATTTCTTTTTAATATGACTTGCTGTCGCATTTGTTTACCCTACTTTAATCAGCTTTTTCAAACAATTATGGAGGTCAAACAGCATGAAGTATATATGTATAGAGAGCACATACAAAAAGCCGATGAATGTGTTTTAAAAAAAGTGGGCGTATATATTATGAAAAGAAAAGGGCGTGTTTTGAATCAGAGTTTGCTTCCACAACATTCGAAAGATCAGAAATTTCGGGTCTTGTTGACTGCCATTGGCAATGCAATATATCTCTTTGGTCTTGTATATAAGTTATGCACATGTATATGTTAACCTTCGCTCTACCATGCGCGAGGCCATGTATATCGATGGTCAGAATATCTCTCTGCATGGTCTTCTGCAGGTTACATATTGTACATATGTTTATAACCTTCGTTGTATGCCATCTCAGTCCATGTATAGCTCAATGGCTAGAGCCATTCACAGGAGATCTACATGCATAGGTTGCAATTGTGTTGCCATCCTGTGTTTGTGTAATTAAATTTCAATAAAACAATTGAATTTGTGTTTTGCCTCATGTAAAAAAAATTACATCAGTGCAGGTTTAGACATAACATCGAATTTTATCACAAACCTTGGGTAATGGCAAAACATATATGAGGTTGTCTCCTGTCTGTGTTCACTTTTGATGTTCGATATTGCATTTGCAGTACGTGCAAGTTATATATTTGGTTATATATAGTCGTGATATATTTATTACTATTGTGTAGTGGGTGAGCGCTTGGAGTTATAGACAGATGAAGGTTACAATGATGTACTGGTTCGATTGATATATATACTGCCTATATGTGGCAGTCACTATATATATATATTAGTAATGCTTGGATGTATTATACTACACTGCTGTAGTAAATGTGGGAGAGCTTGGAGTAGACAGACGATACATGGACGATCATCAAGCTCATATCTTCAGAAACTGAATGATTCTGAGTCCGGTGAGACACACTAACCATTGAGTCACCGAGACTCATTGAGTCACCGAGACTCAAATGGAGAGCGAAGGTTACAATGATGTACTGGTTCGATTGATATCATGTACTGCCTATGCGGCAGTCACTATATATCAGTAATGCTTGTTTGCTCTAGTGAATGTGTAAGAGCTTGGAGTAGACAGACGATACATGGACGATCGTCAAGCTCATATCCTCAGAAAAATTATTCTGAGTCCCGGACAGGAATCCTGTATCCTTCTGATTGCCGGTGAGATGCTCTAACCATTGAGCCACCGAGACTCCGAGAAGGTTACAATGATATGTATATACTGGTTCGATTGATATCATGTATACTGCCCATGTGGCAGTCACTATATATCAGTAATGCTTGTGTATTCATATATAACTATACTAGTGAATGCATGGGAGAGGTTGTCCAGGACTCAGAAACATTTTCTGAGGATTTGAGCTTGACAATCGTCCATGTGTATAAACTATTGTGTAAATTGTGTGGTGCAAAATCCATAGTTGAACATGTATATATACCTTAATGAAAACCGAGCCGTGCAATTATAATCTCGCATTCATATAACTTGTACAGCAGTAAACTTCAAAATAGAGTTCTTATAATTCTTGTGTGTTACATTAATGCCAACAACACTTGTGTGTTGCATTAATGTTACTTGAATGTGTTACATCAATGCCAACAAAGCGAGATGATATCAGCTCATATAAAATATGTATATATATCGTGCATATCATACAACATGTACTATCTGATGTGGTCAACCTAGATTCCCAAAGATTACAATCCTATGGTCCACAAATATAAATTGCCTGCCTCCAAAACTATAAATTAAGTTTTCAGCATTTAATACTCTTTCAATTTTGACCGCTTGCAATTCTTATGCTTGTAAATCTGAGAATGCTTGTAAATCTTGCTAGTAAATCTGATAACGAAGCTTTTGCTACGAAGAGAGTGAGTGATCACGCGAACAGACACGAGAGATTTATTTCGACGATGACTAACACTGAAAGATGCAATGTCCTCACACTCCTTTGATCGCAGCGCAGTCAACAATTCGTAAAGATGGAGGCGATTAATATTCTATTATGTGAATATAAATTAGCCTTTCGAGCCTCGACCTTGTGCATTGAATTTTGGCCGCCATCTTAGCTTTATGAATTCGGTGCAAAGCTGGCCCTATAGGAATTTACTCTGAAAGATTCGGGTGTATTGCAGAAATGGTGTGTGAAACTGTCTAACGGCGTCTCGAGCGATGGCCCTTCGTAATCCCCCCTTGACAAATGCACATTCGTTAATACTGACCTGTGTACTATTCACCACCAATAGACAATCATCAACTGCACTCGTATAACACAACTTATAAAGTTATGAAACAAAAACCCAACTATATCCTTGCTCGAACTGCTTCGTATGTTGGTTTCCCTTATATTAAAAACACTGAAGTCTAATCTACTTTGTGCATAATAGCGGCCAAGAAAGATCATTTCTCAAATTACTAATGACACCACAGACATGTAGTGGGCTTAATCAGCGCGACCAACTATAATTTTTACAACTAACTAGAGCATTTGTATTTTTTTAAACCACTTTATCGCCATGCAAAAGGTTTCGTGAGGTTTGGCAATGTGGCGTCTGCATATAAAATACGTTTTTGATTTCTTTTTCTGAGAGCCTATTCAAATTAGTTTGTTTGCTCGATGTGTTTGCTTCTCGCTGAGTGCTTGAATAGTCATATTGTGCCAAGACGCCGTTTATCTAGCCTGGATACTACGGTGGATCAACGGAGATTATTAAAATATTTGCCTGTTCCAAAGACGAGCGACAAATAAGGACGCGTTCTTGATTTGTCTCTCGCAGCTAGGGCCATCTACCTGATGTGAATGAAGACCTCCCGACTGCTATAGTTTCTGTGGTGCCCGTTGTTGTGGACTTCATGAATGAAATTCTATACCACGAGGCATAGAATTGTTGCTCGCGTCCGACACACACAAGTGTTTACAAAACTGTAGTAGGAAAGCAAACAAACAACAAGCGTTTATCCATGCTGCATGTTTAACTTCCTTAATTGGAAATACCTGTTTCTTTTACAATTAAAAATTAGCAACTTTTACTACGGCTTCACGTTGCGAAAGGAACTCCTCATGTAGTCTCAAAAGATATAGTCGTGAAACTATAGTTGAGTCTAACGCAACAATGTTACATTTTAATCTGAGGGTTACGGTGGCAAGATTGTTTGAAGCTTTGTTAAATATAATACAGTGGCACCATTCCTGATCCGTGGTATATATATATAGGTTTCCTTCATATGTAAACCACCATGGGGCTCTTTAGTAAGATCTAGTCTAATTAACCGGCATATTTCTTCGACAAATTTCAAGAGATTAATGTGTAAATCTGATAGGTGTGTATGTGTGATAGCTGGACTGATTGGAAGTGAAACTAGATGGTATTCAAATGAAAAATGAACCGCATGTTACACGCGTCGTTAAACGTCTAATGAAACCTATTTCACAATACCATCATTAGCATCACCGTGGTTTGGTTAAATACTCACTAGTAAAAGGAATTGGTCGTCGGTTCGATGTGTTCTCGAAGACAAATGAGTTCATTATCTTCCTTTTCAACGGTGTTCTAGTTTAACAGTTGGGGGTTAATAGATGGCACATTAAATTATCCGTAAGTGTTTCCTTTTAAGAGAAAACTCAGTCAAGGTCCCACTTCCATTCCATTGTGTCGGAAAGTAGAGGAGGAGTTGCTGTGCCTACAAGGGGGCTGGAAGCGGCTGTCGTGAAGACAATTACCCGGCAGAGACCTTACAAAGCGTTCAGGGGAAATGGGTCTCTTTTACGCCCCTAGTAGAGCGGTGTTTTTGAAGTTTATGGATGGGGTATTAGAACGACAGTTGGCAGTTCCTCGCGTGTTGGCTCTCTAGAACGTTCTGTTAATTGTAATACATTAGATTGTTACCCAAACGCAAATGCTTGGTAATTTGAAGTAAAATGTCTTGTTAAACACGCGTTAGATTAAGCATTGATGGTTTATTCAGGGGAGCATTCTAATACTATTAGGGAATCATTAACATTGCTATTTGGACTGGTCTGTGTCTTTGAACAAGGGGATGTTCTCTTTTTGGGTTTAAATTGTGTATTTATTTGAAAAATGCAACATCAAGGCCTTCCGCCGGCTGGAATTGAACCCGCGACTCTGCGATGCCAGTGCAGTGTTCTGACCACTGAGCTACGGAGGCCGTTGCCGAGATGTACCAGTGGCAGTGAGTGTTCTTACCACTGAGCCATTGAGACACAGACATGATATCGCATCTTCACTTTAAATAGTTCGGTGGTAAAAGGCTAACTAGCGCTGGTCACGTTCAGCCAGAGACCTTGGGTTGGACGCCATGAATTTATACAATTAATGCCAAAACAGTCAGTGTGGTAATGTAATAGATGAAACTGGGTATCAAGAACACATTTGACCAATTAAAAAATAGGAAGACTGACCTCCCAAGTAACAACCATTCATGCAGCTTGCTATGCTAAATTATGATGTCAGTATATATACAGGCTTGTATCAGTTTATGTTCTGTAACTATACAATACCATAAGCCGGGGGAGGTTATGGATACCGTTATATTTCAGTCATGTGACAAAGATCCAAAAGGTATATCAACATGGCGGCTATGACGTCACGTACTTTTCATAATTGCGGGCTCAACTGCGTCAGGTCAGTGGTTATCCCCATTTGGCTCCACGTTGGATTCTAGTCGATGTGTTTTGTATTATCATGCGAGAGATTCACCAGTATTTTGAATGAAAATTCACAGGAATTTGAAAGAAAATGTCTCGTTTAATTGTAAAGAACCTTCCCAAGAACACGAAAGAAGAGAAAATTAATGAAATCTTTAGCGAGATGGGACAGATCACGGACCTGCAATTGAAGTATACAAAACGTGGGGTGTTTCGTCGTTTCGCGTTCGTCGGTTATAAAACTCAAACAGAAGCCCAGAGGGCTCTGAAACACTTTAATAATACGTTTATCGATACGTCTAAAATACAGGTGGATATTTGTAAGGATTTTGGCGACGATACAGCCCCAAGGCCGTGGAGTAAATACTCTGAGAAGAGTTCTGCATTTCAGAAGAGAGCAGAGAGGTCAGAGAAGAGGAAGAGGGAACTGGACGGAGATGAATTGAAGGATGATGTAAAAATGAAAGCAAAGAAGAAGAAGAAGAACAGCAATGCTATGTTAGATGAATTAGAGAACGATAGTGGGTTTCAGGAGTTTCTGGAGGTTCATAAAAGTCGAAGCAAGAAAGCTGCTTGGGGTAACGATGAACAGTTACTGGCTGAGCAGGTGGATAATGGAAAGGAGGTGGGAATTAAAAAGGTAAATATTGCACTTTTGAGAGGTCAAACAGTGTGATAAATGGTAGAGATAACTGGTTCAGTAGCTGGACAGGGGATTTCCATAATGGTATTCAGTACACCAACAGTAAATTGTTACAATTTCCAGTGGAAATCAACCAGCCCTAACTGCCCCAGGGCCTGGGTCAAATAAGGGGCCTGAAAATGATAACCATCGTGCAAATCCTACACATAAAATGAAGCTTCTAGGCCATTTAGGGGCCCATGAAAGACCATAATCCGATCCTTCCGCTGGGCTCTCAGTGGCCCTGAAACCAACACAACTAAATAAGTCAGATAAGATGATTTAACCACCAAAGAAGTTATCACAATCTTCACCAACAACATGTGGAAATATTTAATACAAGAAAACAAGGCTAGCCTTGGGGGGCATTGTGGTTGGCTGAATACTGAAGGTGGGAGAAACAGCCTTCCCTAAAAGCCTGCATTACAGGCTATTGATGTTGTGGCTTAAGGGATATTGAGCAGCTAAATTCAACTGTTTGTCTTGAGTGTGTCCTGTATGGTCATTCAAATAATTTTGCTGTTTAGGAAAAATTGTCATTTACAGATTCCAATGATGATAGCAGTGATGATGTCGCAGATACTGATGTCCAAGGTGAGTATTAGTGCACTTATACCATGGTTGATAAATTTATCGAACTGCTATGACTCAGACTGCCAAGTTTTTCCAGCCTTTACATGTATACTGTATTTCCTCCTTACATATAGAGTTGGGCAATTATCTTTAGTTTCCTTGCCATCCTTCCCTTTCATAGCATCATCCTTTTCTAGGTTGTTCATCTCCAAACAGTTTTTATAATACTAGTTGGGAGAAGTTGTTTTAAAAGCATGTGATTGGTGATCATTTCCTTAATTCTCATTACTTCTAAGCTTGGTTAACCATTGATATTATTAGGAGAATTTAGATGATGATCACTTGTGAGGTATAAAGGGTTAATGAAAGCTATGCAACAATTTTGCTTTTTAACCAACAGAAGACGAATCAGAAATGGCTGTGGATGAATCCCAGACTGGCTCAACAGAGGCCTCCAACAAAACATTGTCGGACATGGATTATCTAAAGAAAAAGGTGACTTTGAGAGAAGAATTAGATGAGAATAAAAAGGGAAATGAAGATGTTAGTGAAAAGATTAAAAAGAAAGCCATCACAGGTTCCAAAAGTGGGACAAATCAAGTAGATGGCAGTGAAAACTTGAATTCAGAAAAAAGTGAAAAAAAGCAACTGGATAGCACTGACAGTCCTGAAACCTTTGAACGGAAATCTGAATTCACCATTAAACTACGGGGGTTACCATTTCATGCGAAGCAGAAAGATATCACAGAGTTCTTGTCACCTTTGGAAATTGTCGACATAAGAATGACAAAAGACGAGAAGAACCGTCCTAGTGGGAGAGCCTATGTTGACTTAAAGAGCAAAGGGGATTTAAAAGAAGCTCTAAAAAGACATAAGGACTATATTAAAGGAAGATATATTGAGGTTTTTGAAGATAAGAGATTTGAAAGGGAAAAAAGGCAAGTTGAAGAAGAACCACCTTGGATGAAGAACGCTGTGGAATTGGCTGAAAACAAGGACTTGTCAATTGCTGAGGTGGGTGTATTTTTAAAGCTTAATTTATTTTAATGTTGTAAAGTCATTAACTCTTTCCCTACGGGCGCAGTTAAAATGGGTCATTGAAGACCCGCAAAGTCGTCAATCGAAAAACACGGCACACGGTAACGCAAGATTAAAAATTGAAATTCGACAAGCGCCAGGAACATGAAATCCACGCACACGCCAAGTTTGATTTGATTTCATAAACAACTCTGCGATTGGTGGCATTTGGAGTTTTCAAGATGCTACGCGGGCGTGCAAGATGGCCTTTTCTGGAAAAATGTAAATTTTTCAACCTGATTTCTGATAATTAATGCTAATTTATATTAACATAATGTGTTTTGTTCGGGAAATTTAAAAGAACAAGTAAAAGCCGGTTTATTGGGCTTCCAGAAAATGTATAGCTTTCGCAACAGTTATGGTTATTTCAAGAGATATCAATAGAACAACGTGGTCGTTCAATTTTTGATGTTTTTCAGCCGTATGGAAAGAGTTAATCTTAAACTGGCTATGTATAACAACAAAATAATTATTTCCCTTTAATTTAACTTTAAAAGTTAGTGAGTTTCTGTTGTCATATGTACCTGGATACCAATTCTTTATGGGTCTTCTATTCTTTAGACTGGCCGGTTGTATTTACGAAACTTGTCATATTCCTGCACAGAAGAGGAGTTATCAGAGCTGTTTTGCAAATATGGCCCAACAACTGAAGTATTTTTACCAGTTGATAAACATACCAACATGTCTATGGGATTTGCTTTTATCACCTTTATGATGCCAGAACATGCTGTACAAGCATTTAACGATCTTGATGGCCATGTATTTCAAGGAAGATTGCTTCATCTTCTTCCAGCAAAGCCTAAAAGAAATCCAGATACTGGGGAGCCTATTGAAGAAGGTAAATAATTAATATGGCTTCTTTTGAGTTCAGTAAAGTTACAGCTAGTACAAGTATAGAAACATTCTTCTGCCTGTAACACAACAACTGAAAACAACTTTTCTTTGCAGAAAATGAATCACCATATAAGAAAAAACAAAAGGCTAAAGTCACATCTTTGAAAAGCAAAAACAATAACTGGAACACATTGTTTCTTGGAGTTAATGCTGTTGCTGAAATAATGGCAGACAAATACAACTCAAGCAAGAGTGATATATTAGATGTACAGTCCAAGGGTGGCCTGGCTCTGCGAATGGCCTTAGGTGAGACGCAAGTGGTGGCCGAAACTAAAGATTTTCTTATCAAGCATGGTGTGAGGCTTGACGCATTTGGCCAGGTAAGTTTAATAATTTAATAATATTATTAAAATGGTACTGTACATGTATGACTGTGGTTCTTTTCTTAGCCTGAAGCAAAAAGAAGCAAGACTGTGATCATTGTGAAGAATCTTCAACATGGCACGAACGTAGAGGAGATTGAAAAGTTATTTTCACCATTTGGCCACCTCGGTAGGGTTGTTTTACCCCCTTCTGGAGTCACTGCACTTGTGGAGTTTTTCAAGTTGAGTAGTGCTGCAAAGGCATTTGAAAAGATTGCTTATACAAAGGTATGTTTACAAAGGCTTACCAATAACCCTTTTTTGTGGTATAAAGGGGGTTAACTTGTTGACTTTTGTCAAAGCCTTGGTGCATAACATTGAAATGAGAATTTCAAAGAACTTTTTTGTTTTATTTTAGCTTAAAAATATCCCTCTCTACCTGGAATGGGCTCCTGCTGACATTTTTGACTCTTCACCCAACATGCCAAAGAAAGAAAATGAGGAGGGATTAGAAAAACTGGTACAATACTACTTTTATTATAGGAATTACAATTTTTTATGCACTGAAAACATGTACATTAAACCAGGAAAGCACAATCATACTTTTACATTAATTTCATATATTTTGTTTTTTAGAGAGGAACAGACGAAGATGCTAACACTCAAAATAATTCAGGTTTGGTTTATTTATGAAAACTCCATCGTGCTTATAATTCATCAGTCCTTACAGGACCCCACTGAAAAACACTTTGGTGACATTGGGTATCAATTATTATGGTCTTCTTCCATGTGATCTTTGGTTGCCCTCTTTTGACCGACCCTTCCACCCTCACGCCCAGTTGTCATCGTTCTTCCTTTCCACATGTCCGAACCAGTCCTCAACTTTGCTCTCCTCAATACCTCACCCTGCATCCTCTCAATATCTGTTCTAAAGTTACAGTATGTGCTTGAACACAAGTACATAACTCATGCCACTAGCCTCCTTACGCAGGTTCTTTGTGAGCCCGCGGTACCCCCACTTCTGCAAAGGAGGCTATCATGCCACCTGACCTTCCTCATCTCTGTCCATTCCATCAAATCATCTAATTTGAAATTGCTCAATAAATATTAATTTTCATCAGGATTTCATTACTGTGCCTTAATTTTGGGTTTTTACAGAGTCCGATAACGAGCCAGATGGTCATGTTGTCTTTGTGAAAAATCTCAATTTTGACACCAATGATGAAACTTTGAAACAGGTTAGATAGTTCTTGATCTGTAATAGCAAATGCATGTACCAGTGGGGACCACCCCTGTTAAGAATCTCTAGCTACGTCTCTCTGGATATATCATTAATGTTAACCTTGTGAACCTTGTTGTTGCTCATACCATGCATTATACTGTAATGTTGGAATTTTTCTTAGCTTTTCAGTGATATTGGCAAAGTTGCTAATGCTACCATTGCAAAGAAAACAGATTCTAAAAAAAGAGGTAGTGAATTTAATTTTTTGGGTTTTTTATTAAATAACACACACAAAAGAAGGAAACCCAACAGCAAAAGTGCAAAAAGTGGGACCCATGCAAGGTGACTTCCCATGAATTAGATTCCCTTAAAGTTTATCTCTAGTTTATTTCATGGCTGTAGGTTCTTTTCTTTCAATGGGCTATGGTTTTGTGGAATTTAAGAATAAAAAGGATGCTTTAGAAGCAGTCAAAGAATTGCAGGTATCGTGGTCAAACCACCATTATTATGAATGCTAAAGTTCCTGGCACATAAATTACCAGACATAGTAATGCAATTCACACGTAAGGTTTTTGTTTTTTTCTAAAATATCACTTTTAGAACTTTGAATTAGATGGTCATAATTTGCAGCTAAAGATGTCAAACAAGAAGCAATCGTAAGTTCACTTTCCTCTGGAATTGAACCTGTACAATCCTGTGACTAGATGATGACCTGTAAAATGATTTATTACCATTGAACTAGATACTCAACAATACTTCTTGGCAAATTAATATTTTAGGCAAGAAGCTGTGAAGAGAAAGTCATCTTCCGATACAAAGCAGAAGTCCTCAAAGATTCTTGTTCGTAATGTTCCATTTGAAGCAACCCAAAAAGAATTAAGGGAACTATTTGGGTTAGTTTACAGTACTTGTATTATTTTAAGTTTAACTTTGCAGAGGTGGGTGCAATGAGGTGGTGTGAAGTAAACGATAGGATGGTGAGCTTTAGTGTGGGGCATTGATCATTGAAATTAGGTGTGGTGGTTTCAGGTCTATCCAGACTTAAACAGTTGTGAATGTATGCATTTGTTTTGAGACATGGCCAAAGCATTACACTCTCTACCCTTTTTCAGAACATTTGGAGAATTGAAGACAGTTCGTTTACCTAAAAAGTTATCAGGAACTGGACCTCATAGGGGATTTGCCTTCATTGATTTTCTCACCAAGCAAGATGCCAAGGTTTGTACTCTGCTAGTTTAAAAATTCAACAGAATTAAGAAAGCTAAGCTAGCTATTTGTTGAGTTTTTTTTAAAAAATTTCCCAGAGAGCTTTCAAGTCATTGTGCACTAGTACACATCTGTACGGCCGTCGTCTTGTGTTGGAGTGGGCTGAAGATAACGAGAGCATTGAAGAGCTGAGGAAAAAGACAGCGGATTACTTTCATGAAGGTAATTTAACTGTTGTTTTGTAAAATAAATATTTAGTTTTGTATTTAAAAAACATGTGCAGCCATTAGGCAATCAATACGTCGAGCCTCGGTAATAATTGATCAATAAATATACCATGTGCAGCTTGTTAGATAACTAGCTCTTAAATAGTCTTAATATGCAATAGGTAAAAAGAAGACAAGAACAACAGACTTGGAAGCCTTCAGTGATGAATAATCAAGTCAGAAATCCAATGTGAAGTACTGTACAAAGTTTTTAATATTGATAGACCATAAAATTAATATTTAAAAGCTATACTGTGACAATAGATATTATGTAAAACCAAAAATGTATTACTGGTCAGTTTTTACACTAAACTGCATGTCTAAGGTATAAATAACATTCCTGATTTTCAGTTAAGTTCTCTCAAGGTGCGCTGATTGAAAATGTTGACGCTATTTGTTGGGTAAATATAAGAAATTCCATGGAAATGCTATTAACACAACAATTACACATCTTAAATTATGTTTCTTGGTGTAACATGTCAATACATGTAACTAAATACTGCTACATAACTTGTACATTAGCTATTAAATAGCTATGAATATTCTACAATGAATCATATGAATCAATCCTCATTGCTTCTTTTATTCTTGCCAATCTTTTCTTGTTAAACTGGTTGTCATAGAATGGCACAAAAAAGAATATCTATAATAAACAAAAAGAGAAAAGCATTGACATTTGAAGGTAGAATAATTAAAACCATTGAAGAAAAGGTTCGACTTACCATGTTAAATAAAAACGAAAGAGGCACCCAAACTGGAAGCAATCCAGTTGAAAATGATTTTGCCTGAAAAAGTATTTAAAAGCAAGTCAAACTTCTGAATAATATTTTACTTGCTTAAAGTGCTTATAAACCCAAAATGGGTTTTTGGTGATTCGGATAGAGCATAAAAAGTTAGTTAATAAGTTCTGGATTAGTTTTTGTGTTAAACTTTTAGTTTCGGAGATATAACGGCTCAAACATGCAAATTGTGCCATTTTTTGGAAAAAAGTAGCGCCACCAAAATAACACACAGGGATCTGGATCCGAGGAACCCATCTTCAACAACAACTAGGCTTTTGTATACATAACATACATGTTCCTCGGATCCAGTCTCCCGGCCTGCGCTACTTTTTTTCACAAATTGTGACTTTGAGCCCTTATATCTCCGAAACTAAAAGTTTAACGCAAAAACTAATCTAGAACTTCTTAACTAACTTTTTATGCTCTATCCGAATCACCAAAAACCCATTTTGGGTTTATAAGACTTGACCGACTTAAAAAGGCATGCATGAAGTCATGAAATGAATATATTAAAATTTGATTAATTATTACGTACAAAGCCTTCAGTTCCAGAATACCGTCCCGGTCTGAATTCTATTTCAACAATATCTAACCATTCAGCCTTTGTATAGCTAAAAATTTGTAAAATGTTTTTCTCTCGGTTTACCTGAAAGATTGAAAATAAAATATATTCAACTATGTACTCTACAATTCAGAGCAAATCCTGGGTATATTCGCCATACTCAAGCACAATCAAAGTTAACTATTGTTCTAAAGTAAATATGATTGTTATGCACTCCTAGATACCTTATGAAGAAAGATTTTTTCATTCTCTGCAAGAGTTGCGATGGCTTCTACAACCTTTTGAACACACACATCTGGTGTAAGCTCATTTATTTCCCATCTAAAAATCATCAAATCATCAAAAGAAAGTTCACTTTCTTATTTTAATTTGGAAGAGGTTTAAGCAGACGTTTAAAAACCATTCAAATGTATTGTACTTTTGGTCAGGCCTGACCCTCGAGCAAAAGGACAGGACAATATTGTTGGGAAGACTATTGAAGTGTTTGATTGTCCAATTTGTATGACTTGCAAGTCTAGAGTTAAAATTTGTGATAAACCCATGAATCGAAATTACCTTTCGTGGCATGAATGCAGATTTCTTACACCAGGAAGCCAAACAGCAGGTCTCAACTTGCCTTGTATGGGTGCTTGTAATGAACTTAAACAGCAAAGCATGCTGTAACTGTACTGGAAAACCAGACCAGATAGTGTGTCACACAATCGTCACACTAAACATTGGTTGTATGGAAAGTGTGAATAATTTATGTTAAACGTATACAAAAATGTAAAGTTACAAAAGCTTCCGGGTTCGAAAAATAGTTATATATAGTTGTAACCTTGGAAACAATGTAGTGAAATCGACAAGTTAAAGTAACAAATTTAGTATCAACAACAGCGAAGGATATTGCGGTTTCAAGTGTACAAGAATTAAAGCTGTTATGATGTTGTGAAGGTTAATCTACCCTGCGAGCAGAACCTCCTTGATCTCTTTAATCGCACGCGTTTAGGAAATTAAAAATAAAGTATAATCTAAGAACTATCAACGAACATGACGAGTAAAACAAGCGAAGATTCATCAATTACTGACGTAGTGAATAAGCTTGACGCAGAAAGCAAGCTATCAACGCCATTTTCAAAGCAGCTAGTTCAAAAGAGTGCTCGCCAGTGGAAGGCGAAACACGAAGCCGTAATAAATAGACGAATTGGAAAAGCGAAATCCGAGAGGAAGAGACGTTTGCGAGACAATATGGCAGCTAACACTTTTCCAGAAAACAGGCTGATTCCTTTGGATGTTTTAGCGAGGGATTGGATGGGTAGCAGCGCTGTGGCTGTCGACGTTAGAGTTTACCTTATTGAAAAGTTATTTCCGTCTTTGATTATGGGTGTGGAGAAATTGCTCGGCGAAGTCGAGAAGCGAGAATTAGTTGACAGCGAAAGTTCATCTCCCAGTTTTAATCCAGTGAACTACTTAGCTCAATATCTGATGAGGAATAATCCGATCTACAGTAACTTCCCCGAGGCATCTCCGTATGCTAGGGGTCTAAGGAAAGTTGCAGAAGATTTAAAGAACAATATTTTCGACATGGATGCCAACAGATTGGCAAAACTAAAGGCTGATGCTCAAAATAAAAGACTGGAAAGAGAAAAAATGGAACGAATGAAAGGAGATGAACAGAAGAGGAGGAATGTTATTCTTGAAGATTTATTTATTGAATGGGCTCAAGCAGAGGGAACAATACCATTGGCTGTTGTAAGTAGTAAATTCCTTGGATTTTTCTGTGTGTACTGTGAGTGTAGTTTTAAATTTTCTTGAATTTTAAAATTTTCTTGAATTTTAATTTGTTAACATTTTTACATAGGTCCAAAATGCACTGTGCTCATTTCATGAAAAGTCAGAATCTATCACAAAAGGTAAATTGGAACTGCCAAAGGCAAATTGCTGGGGGTGTGGGCAAAGGGTGAGATTAAAACAAGAGATTGTACACTGCACCAAGTCAAATGTTTTTGACCTTTTTTGTACACTGCACCTAGCATATGTAGCGTATCTCGAATAGCATCACTGTCAAATCCCCGCCCTTTACCTCTCACCCCCACCCCGCAGGGTTTACATTGATAGGTGCATTACCGCATTACTGTGCCAATAGAATAGTTCTGAAAAGTTGCAAACATTTTTGTTAAACAACTGGCTGCTTGGCATTTGATTGGGTTTTGGTTTTGACTTGCAATTCTATTGGTTCATCAAAAACCAGTCAAAAATGTTGAAGCAGGAAGTTGTTTGATTAAATTTTGTGAAGAAATGAATTTCCTGAATCACAATATTTTTTGTAAACTGCAGGTGAATGTCTTTCCATTGAAATTCCTAAAATTGACATCACTGGGAAGCTTGTCACTGTCCATGAGTTTAAGGAGGTATTATATTGTAATTATATATAAATATTATTATGATGATAATGATTATTTATAATTATAGATCCTTGCAAGCAGACATCAATCTGTGGTCATAGCCTGGCTGGCTATTTCTTTAATGAAACACTATATTATATATAGTTGTATAATAACTCGACCTTTTAATAATAATAATAATAATGTTTATTATTTATATAGCGCAAATTAGCATGTGTATATTATGATCAAATGCGCTTTACAACATCGACAATTTATTCTATTATATTCAGTACCTAGTATCCAGTACTACAATCAATTAACCTTAGTTATTTATTTTTACAGTTTTTATCATCATTAGTTTTCCTAACTATTTATCCTAACCCGCCCTGTCAACTTCGCTTAAGCAGATCGATCGTACCTCTTATAAGCAGACACCTAGACAATGTCCCAATTAAGTTGTCTGCTTAATTGGTATTATTAAGGGTTACTAGGGGGAAGTGGCTAAAATTGTCACAATTTGAAGGTGTATGACAGTTTGTGAAAAACTTGTCTCCAACTAATATAATGCAAACTTCTGTTTCATTGTAGCTTATGTCTGACTACACAACACACTTGTCAGATGAAGCATTTGAGAAGTTAGTGGAGCATCTTGGGAAATGTGCTTATGACTTCCAACAAGCTGCAGAAAGACTGACTATCAGGTCAGGTGATGAGAGTTATAGGGAATTGAAAACTAAAAATCTGCCTGGGAGAATACTGCATTTACTGGATGTGTGTTTAATGTTTTTTGATATTTTTCTAGATACCATCTGAAATTGGTTTACCTTGCTTGTGACCATGATAGGGTAGGTGTAATGAATGGCCCACCCTTACAGAAAAAGTCTATAGGTGCCTATAGCCATAGGGCACCTATAGGCAATGGGCCAATTGCCTATAGAAGCCTATCGGCACCTATAGGCACCTATAGGCATCTATAGGCTAATAGGTTTCTCTATAGGTTGCCTATAGAAAATGGGCTTTATATGGTTATAGAAGCTTATATAAAAATGCTTATAGAAGCATAGGTTGCCTATAGACATCCATATAGGCAGGCGTTTAGACTTTTTTTGTTAGGGAGGGTCTTGTCTCAGTTACCTATATATATTATAAACCTTTAGCTATACACCAACCTTTCAGTTTTCTGGTTAAAGTGCCCCTAACCTCAACATTTTTTATTGTCTTATTTGGAAGAACTTTTAAAATGATAAAGTAACTTCTTTTGAAGATTTTCACTTCTTCGCTTTCGTTTTGAGATATATCAGTTTGTTTGATATGCAAATATCTGGAATTTCGTCAACATGCATAATGAGTTATCAGAGAATGTTATATATCTTTGCGTTCATGAAATAAAAACACTAAAGTGTGAATAACACGTGTGTGCGTTTCTCCCACAACACCAAACTTCTTGATTTCGTTCGAGAATGAAAGAGATATACACATTTCTCCAATAAGTCATTATGCATGTTGACGAAATTCCAGACATTTGCATATCAAACAAACTGATATATCTCAAAAAGCAAGCGAAGAAACGAAAATCTTCAAAAGAAGTTACATTATCATTTTAAAAGTTCTTCCAAACAAGACAATAAAACATTTTGAGGTTATGGGCACTTTAATATATTATACTATTAAAATATATATAATTATATGTATTAAAATAAAATATACTAATGGCCATTACATTGCTATGTATAGTTACAGTAACTATCTCTGTTTAAGGTTGGTATCTTAAATCGTAAAAGAGTGTTGGAGATCTTGGGTAACTACTATGACTCATCTACAGAGAACGTGAGAAATTCATTACAAAATCCCAGAGAATGTAGGTATAGGTAGTTGCTGGCTATGTGACTCATGGATAGTTGAGCGTTCTGACTTTTTGTTTGTTCCAATCTAGGGCCTATTGTCGATGTGGAAGAGTGCAGAGAAGATGATGGTGTTGATAATGAAGAAAGAAAAGAAGATGAAGATGAAAGACCTGGCAAAACAGATGAACTTTCTGCAGAAAATGCTGGGGAAATTTCAGAGAGGAAAGAGAGTGAGGAAGTTGGTGATGAAGCAGAGAGTCAAGAGGCATCACAAGACGAAGATGAAGCCAGTGCCACACCAACACCTAAAGAATCTGAAGGCAACTTATATCTACTATTTACTGGGGGCCTGGCCGGGGGAGGGGGGGCGGCGTGCGAGAAGTAGAGGTAAAACCCTGGGTACGAGGTTGTGTGATATCCTGCCCTTTGTCTTTTCGCACAGACCAAGCTCCTGTGTCACTTAATCTGTACTGAAAGACTGAGCCGGTCAATAATTGGTGTTTTATCAATATAAATTTATTCCTCAAAATCTCAAGGATTTATTTACTGATTTTGTTTTGCAGATGAACTGTCATCAACAAGCAATCACTCCATTCGTTCACAATCTGTAACAACCTGTTCAGCGTTTGACGAAAATCTTCTCGATCAAACACAGTTTGTCAATCTTTGTGAACAGTTCTTGGGAGATGAAACAATGAGGTTAGGGCTAGTGTTGAATGAAAATGATGTCTTTTATTGAGTTCTGTTGAATTACGGACGGACGGACGGACGGACGGACGGAGATAGGTGTAGATAGATGTAGATAGATGTAGATTGAGACTGACAGCTTGATGAAATAGTGTAACAGTTTAGACGGACGGACGCGCGCACGGACGGAGATAGACGGACGGACGGACGGAGATAGACGGAGATAGACGGAGATAGACGGAGATAGGTGTAGATAGGTGTAGATAGATGTAGATAGATACAATACAATACAATACAATACAAATTTTATTTGACCAAAAAAACAAATTACAAAAGGTAGGTTATTGGTAATACATAATAATAATGGTATGATTGATAGCAAATTTGGACATGGTATACCTAGAAAAACCATATGGGCTTATCAAAGCTAGGATACCAAATATATAACTTAATTACAAATGTAAATCAATAGCCAAAAATGGTCGGACACAATACGAAACAACACGTGACAGAGAAGCTACATTATCTATCTCTGCCAAGCCAGTTCCATCTAATAAGAACTGCCTTGGACGAAGTTATAATAATATTTCTAGATGAATATCTATTATATTTTAATAACTATCAATATATAATTTTTTAAACTTTTTTTTGAATAGATTTTTTTGAAAAGATTAAATTAATTTAGACTCTGTCATTATGGAAAGCAAACTAACGCGGTTTGTTTGTGAACTAGGTCTACCCTGGATAGTCTAGTGAGATTTGTCAAAGCTAGCTATAGTGAGACTGATGAAGAACGAGTTGAACGACAGGAAAAGGTAATTTGTAAACTTGATTTGAAATGTTTCATTGTTTATAGTTGCTCAAACCATGAGCTATTTCTTTTAGTGTGCCTATCTCACGTTTGTGGATTTTACATATTCGTAATATTTGGGTCTTCCTGAGCAAAATCATAATATATCTTGTCAGCCGAAAATGTCATCTTCAT
The DNA here is from genome assembly GCA_035772405.1 of Chrysogorgia sp. JL179-B06. Taxonomy (NCBI): domain Eukaryota; kingdom Metazoa; phylum Cnidaria; class Anthozoa; order Scleralcyonacea; family Chrysogorgiidae; genus Chrysogorgia; species Chrysogorgia sp. JL179-B06. Next base: position 1,386,668 of record JAYKKM010000076.1, on the reverse strand, counting down.
GGAGTTTTTTGCTGTTAAAGTTATCGGATGTGATGTCACAAAAGGCATTTTTGTGGCAAGTAACAAAAGAAAACTGGTTTGGAATGCCTCTTGTGGCATCACATCCAGTAACTTTGACAGTGAAAAACTCCATGAAGATGAAATTTTCGGCTGACAAGATATATTATGATTTTGCTCAGAAAGACCCATATATTACGGATATGTAAAATCCCCAAACGTGAGATACGCACTGGCGCCATGCTTTCCAATGATGCGTTTTTCCACCCGTACGTAAAAAGTCGAATATTTTTGTCTGATTAGCTAGGGTATTACATTCTCTTCTTCTAGGCTCGCCTTGAAGCACGCGTGAATAAACGAAGATACATGGTAGAGCAGCTGTTTGACTTCTGGGATGTTGATAGGTCTGGCACACTAAACGTTGAAGAGGTTGTTGATGTTCTATCAAAGTGGAAAGACATTACAGCTACCAATGAATTCCAAGAATGTAAGTGGTGGTATGGATAACGGTGAGTGATTGTAGTGACGGTGATCATGGTGGTGGCAGTGACGGTGGTAATGGTGACGGTGAAGACAATCAGGCCTCATTGATTTTTTAGCTAATTATTAAAACTGTGTTTACAAAGCATGACGTTCACAGGCACTATTTACAATAGTGCAGGCGCAGAGATTTTATTTTTTTAGTTCATTAGCTGTGTTTACATGACGGATACGTTTTCAAAATAATATTTTTGTCAGAAACAAAAACCGTTTAAACTCTATTCACTCACGCAAAGTCTCTTTCACTATCACGCGTCAGTACTTTGAAATCTGGTGCGAAATTTGGTGCGAAATGTGGTGCGAAATGCGGTGCGAAATGCGGTGCGAAATCTGGTGCGCAATCTGGTGCCAGACCGGTGGCGGTGGTGAAGATCGCTCTCATTTTTCAAAAGTCAACGAAACAATTCATGTGCCTTGATGTATTCCCAAGTTACATCTTTTTCATTTTTTGTTTACAGTTTTAAAGGACAACGATACTATTAAAGAGTTAACGTGTTCCGAGCTGCACGATTACATTGACTCCATTTGCAATGCCTGTTTCCCAGATGAAGACCCATTTGAGCCAATTGTAATATTCCTTCATACAAGTATCGAGGTAAAAATATATTTGAGATTGGCATTACATGTAAATGTAACCTTTTCATGTCATTGTAACCTTCGCTCTCCATCTGAGTCTCGGTAGCTCAATGGTTAGAGTGTCTCACCGGCAATCAGAAGGTTACAAGTTCGATTCCTGTCCGGAATTTTCTGAGGATATGAGCTTGACGATCATCCACTAAAGCAGTGTATATACATGCAACACAATATATATATACCGGGTGGCGCAAAAACATGTTCCCCCTCTTTGACTTATTGTAATTAAAAAACTAAAGAAGCCATCTGATTCAACTAAAGTTTATTGAACGCAGTAATGTATAACTTAAATTTTGATGTATGCCTTAAACATATCTATAAAATATTAGCCGAGATATAGGCGTTTAAACTCGGACGACACTTGTGTGTTTTTACCATTTTATTACCATAATGCACATTATTAGACCATTTCAGACAATTTTTCGCGTCTTCCAAAAACGCTACATTGAGTTTAAACGCCTATATCTCGGCTAATATTTGATAGATATGTTTAAGGCATACATCAAAATTTAAGTTATACATTACTGCGTTCAATAAACTTTAGTTGAATAAGATGGCTTCTTTAGTTTTTTAATTACAATAAGTCAAAGAGGGGGAACATGTTTTTGCGCCACCCGGTATATATAGTGAAGAGCCAAGCTGGGATCAGTTGCGAGATATGCAACTTCAAGGCGAGCGGGACGGCTTCAAATATATATATATTCTCGCGTTCGAGAGTTCATTTTCAAAGAGAAGTATTAGTGTTTTTACTTAATTACTTGTGGGTTTTGTTATACAGCGAACTTTCGAAGAAAGAAAGCGAGGAGAAGCGAGAAAATCATGGATTAATATGATTGAGATAGCCGCGAAAACTAGCGGAGGAATTCTAGAACCTGTCTATCAAGCTACATTTGATGCACTTTGCAATGATGGAGAGGCCCATGGTCGTAATAAGGTAGTAATCTAATTGGCTTATTAAAATATAACTTATTTATACAGTATTAAACGTCTAGGCTTTGTGTTTTACTATCTGACGAACTATTGTTAAATATATATACGTTATATATATATATATATATATACGGTATATAATATATAATATATATATATATATATATATATATATATATATATATATATATATATATATATATATATATATATATATATATATATATATATATATATATATATATATATATATATATATATATATATATATACGCATTATTTCTCCAGTTTCCAACCATAAGTAATTATCAATTTCATTGAATTCCTTTCAGGTTGTCAGTTCCAACATTAGTTTACTAGAAACCAATATTAATCCAGAACGTCTTCATCGCGGCAAAACATTACTTCGTTACGTTGCTGCGACGCCGAACGACATCCCCTTCTTGCTCAAAAAATGCTTGTATCGTGATTCAAGAGCTGTCAGTTTTTCCGCAGTGGATTCTGGGAAGCCCATTCATATACCAAAGGTCACCAATCATCCGGGAGTTCACTTGTGGAATCCTGAAAGGAAAGAGAAGGTAAAGTCCTGGGGTTCTAAGCCCTGCAGGGCTGGCGCCTTAAAGGGGAGCTGTACCCAAAATATAAATTGCTTTTAAATAAAGGGTCTTTAAGCATAATGTTTAGAAATGTTAATAGTTTCACGGTATCTGCTCTTGTACTCGAGAAATAACGTTTTCATTCTCGTATTTTATGCTTCTGGACGCCGCCATTTTAGAGTTTGTTCGACGGCTCAGACTCGATGTACAGCGGTAATTTATTTTCAATCATGAAAAACCACCGCTGAACATCGAGTTTGAGCCGTCAAGCAATGGCGGCGTCCAGAAGCATAAAATACGAGAATGAAAACGTTATTTCTCGAGTACAAGAGCAGATACCGTAAAACTATTAACATTTCTAAACATCATACTGAAAGGCCTTTTATTTAAAAACAATTTGTTTTTTGACTATACAGTTCGTCTTTAATCGATCAAGGATGAAAGTCAATTAGAGATATCTCAAAAATATCTGCGCACGCACATCTCAAAAGATCTACGAATATCTATATACATATATGTAAATTATTTTTCTCTATTGACTAACGCTATTGAGACAACCGTTTTAGGGAGCCACTGGATCGCTTATAGTTCTTCCTCTGAAAGATCATGAAAAAAGAGTGGTTGGAATTCTAGCAGTTGATACGTTGGCTGATGGGCAAGAAAAATCTGTTTTTATCACGCACGAAATCAGCTTTTACCAAGTAAGAAGTGACGTAATGTCACCATGACGTCATCCAGTGGCATAGCTGTCATCTTGCAATATTTGTAAAGCCCCCATCTAACATTATGCGATCTTCCCTTTTACCATTGTCATCCACGCTTGCATTGTACATCTTTCTCCCAGCAATTGTGTGTAAACCCGTTGCTATTATTGTCCTAGGGTGTGGCAAAAACTCTCAGTCAATCCATGCAGTTTGTCGATATTCGTAGCAAAACCGTGAAAATTGCCGATTCCGCCATCTCCTGGATTCGTCGCCGAAGTCAAAGTTTCAAAGATAGTAATTTCTATCTTGTTGAGCCCAGTCTTCATGTGAGTATGGTTAACACTCGGACTGGCAATGGTCAAAGCCTGGTTAACTCTAGCCTCCTAAGTCATAGTCTGTGTGAAATTTGGAATACACAGACTATGAACTAACTATGAGTTCACGAAGACAGTTTGTCTCTCCAACGTATTCTTTATAAACTATTGGAGAGTTTCCTCTTACTTTCAAAGGCTGACTGTTTATAGTCGACATAATTCGCAAAGAAGTACTGCCTGACCATAGCCGTATGCACGATCATTTTACAAGGGGGGCAGTAAGACAAATCCTGTGAAGTTTATGTTCGCGGGTTTGTCGCGTACCTCTCTAAGGGTAAAATTGAATTTTGAAAGCCCCAGGAGTGTATTTCCAGCCGCGATTTCTGTGAGGAACATTCTGATAAAAATCATCTGTAAGGTCTGGTAATATTTAGACTTTTTTAAGATAAACAAGTCCATTGTTAACGAAATTAAGTTTTGTGTATTCCCATGCGGTAATATTTCCCATGTGAGGTGATTGTTTGATAGTTTACGATGTTGCGCTTGCTGCCACACATACGCAACGTTCCACCGCGCGCTCTTAACAAAATCGCTGCGTGGTCATAGCATATTAAGCATAAGTTGAAACCAAAATTTGTATTTTACTTAGAAATTTTCAAGATGAATTATCTATGTTTACGTCGTATTTCAGCACTCGTACAGTCGTACTAAATAATTGTCTGAATACCAATAATAAATTGATAATCAACCTTATAAAAAACTTCTTTTTTTTCGGGGAGGGCAGTTGCCGCTGCTGCCCCCGCTATGTACGGCCCTGTGTCTGACATGAAATCAAATGGGACTAGGATTTTAGGAAAGGGAGTGCCTGATATACCACAAAATTCAAAAAATAAGCTAAGTAATTATATGGAGTTTAAGTTGATGTGATTTATTTTAGCCTTCAGATGGACTTGTGTTGAGAAAGATGTTTACAATTGACAGCAACAGGAAACGAGAAAGTTATGAAAATCCTCCCAGGATGTTTCGAAAAGACAACTTGTTCAGGTGAGAATAATACTGATCTTGAAAACGCAGTCTAGTTCCATCCATTTACAAATATGTAGAAATGTCAGTCCCCGGAATTCGCCTCGGTACTCGGCAATTGCCGAGGCAAATTGAAAATTTCCTGGTTTGCCTGAAAAAGTTTTATTTCGCGTAGATTATATATACAGTCGTTGGCGCCAAAGCATGCACACCGTCGCTCAAAACATATTTAAATTTACATTTTTCTTTGTCCTATTAGCGCTCACAAGACGAAGAAAAATTGCGCTTGCGCGCGGAAAATTCCGCTATATGGAAAACAGTCTTTACCCAAAAATGTTTAGTCAAACAGTGTCCACTTTTGCCATTGCCTTTGAATCGCTTTCGTGCGTTAAGAAGGGCGGATTTCAGGTGTGCCCACAGTCTTTTACACTGTCGAAGTGTTTCCCGAGGTGTGCCGAAGCAATTGCCGAAGCAATTTACAGTAGTTTCATCGTGGTCTTCGGCAGAAGTAATTGCCGAGGCAAATCAGTAAATTATCAAAAGACCTCGGCATTTTTTTATCGACGCAAAATGAGTTGAATTAGTGGGACTGAATGTGGAACACCAATAATTTGATGACTTTCAATTTTCGTTCAGGGACTATCTCTTTAAATGTATCGAGAGTTCCGAAACCATCACCGCAGACGCTTATGGTGAACGACACGTGGCATTCCCTATTCGTGACGTCAGTGGAGAGGCTGTTGCTGTAGTTGATATCAGCATTGGTGAAGTGAAAGTGTTACCAACTCACGAGATGAAAGAAATCCAAAAAATGTTACGGCTTCTGGCGATGGCGCATCGCGAAGTTGCTGGAGAAATAGCTGGACACGAGAAAAATATTGTATTAGGTAAAGTATAGAACTGGAATAACAGGCAAAGCGGTGAATAAATAAACATTAAGAAGAATAAATATGAAAGCTGCTAAGTTCTCAAAAGAACTGGATATAATATGAAAAGGAGAAATACGAGAACTTCAATGTGTCGAAAAATACTTAAAGGACATTGGCAACAAAAATTAAGTTTGTCTAATATGAAAGAACTCGTAAAATGATTTAACACCTTTTACAACTTTCCCGTATTTTACTTCGTTTTTGAAATATTTCAGTTTGTTTGATATGTAAATGAGATGGTCTCTGACGTCAGGTGCACGGTAGAGAATTTTCACTCATTAAAAAATGTCTTATATCTCAGTGATTGCCGAGTTTACAACGTTCATTATCATGAGGAGTTATTATACACACATGTTCAAGTAAATATGTGGAACAAAGTTGAAGATTGAACTAATATTTTAATGAGTGAAAATTCTCTACCGTGCACATGACGTCAGAGACATCTCATTTACATGTTAAACGAACTGAAATATTTCAAAAACAAAGTAAAAAACGGAAAAGTTGTAAAATCATTCTCTATCATTTTACGAGTTCTTTCATATTAGACAAACTTAATTTTTGTTGCCAATGTCCTTACGTATATTCATGGACGACGTTTCGGACGATGTGTCCTCCTTCAGGTCAGGTCAGTTCAGATAACTTCCAAAAAGTTTCAAGTTTCTAAACGCATTGTTGACTGTCCTGAAGTCAATCTTAAGGCCCACACACTCGGCCACGTTTTCCTTGGTCGTGTCGCCATGGTTTCTTCCTACCGTCCTCGACCGCTATTTATGGTTTCTAAGCCAGTGGATCTGGGAAGTAATTATTCACTGAGTTTCATTATTTTTGTTTTCATTGCAGAGGTGGAAAAACAAAACGAAGATTTCCGTATTGAGATAATGTTTGATAGACTAATGTTGACTGATCTTCGAGAAAATGTGGCCAGACTTGATGCTAGGTAATCACGGAGTTTTTAAGATAATATGTTGCCTCAATAAACCAAGTAAGAATGGTTTCCATTTGGTCTCAACGGTGTCGTACTGGTCGCAGAAGCGTTGTGATGTGTTGCGACCGCTACGACAGGCTCATGAGATCAATGTATCGCAAGGTGTTCGCAAGAGAGTTTCCATTAGAAAACACCTGTTGCCAGATGTCTTTACTGTCCCCTGACGCTAACTGTCTTTAGCGGTCGCCGACTGACGCAACCAAATTTTCTTGTCTTTTCCGCTATGACACTGTTACGACCAAATGGAACCTGGATCATGTGGATCACGCAAGTTTCGACGGACGGACCACTCCGGTCCCAGGCGGGAATCGAATTCTTTTTTTTCTTCATTTTTGTTTAAAATGATAGAGTAACACCTTTTACAACTTTTCCGTATTTTACTTCGTTTTTGAAATATTTCAGTTTGTTTGATATGTAAATGAGATGGTCTCTGACGTCAGGTGTGGGGTGGAGAATTTTCACACATTAAAAATGTCTTATATCTCAGTGATTGCTAAGTTTACAACGTTCATTATCATGAGCAGTTATTATACGCACATTTTCAAGTAAATTTGTGGAACAAACTTGAAGATGTAACCAATATTCTAATGTGTGGAAATTCTCTACCCTGCACATGACGTCAGAGACCATCTCATTTACATGTCAAACAAACTGAAATATTTTAAAAACGAAGTAAAATACGGAAAAGTTGTAAAAGGTGTTACTCTATCATTTTACGAGTTCTTTCATATTAGACAAACTTAGTTTTTGTTGCCAATGTCTTCATTATGTCCTTTTCCCTTCGTTTTTGTCTTCTTATACATGCCTTTTAACATGTCTTATACATGCCTTTTACACAGAGCTTTCGCCGAGATCAAGAGCTACAAAGACCCACCAAAACTCATTCACGATATCCTCAAAACTGTCCTGGCGATATTCCACACGGACGAGGAAGAAAAATTCGAGAACTGGTCAACATGTAAGACGTTTATAAACACTGATTTAGTGAAGATGATCACTCAATATGATCCGACAGCTTTGTCATCCTCATTGGTGGACGGAAGAAAGCTTTCTGAAAGACTTGAAGGTATTGTGCTATTTTGGTCTCTGTACTAACCCACAGCCTTTTCGGGAGTAGGGCATTTCTTGAAATAAAAGCTTGTGCTTTCAGCGAAGAAAAACACAACATGTATATATAGTACCTTTTTCTGAATGCTCTTTGGACGAAAATTAATCGAAATAAACTATTTAGTTCCTCATGCAGGAAAGTAGAGGAGCTTCTTAGGCATAATACGAGATAGAATCACTCAGTGACGTCATATTTGAGAAACAAACATGGCGTCAATTAAAATCCTCCTATTTTCAAATTCGACTAGCCATATCTTCTTAACTAAATTGATAGGAATGCTGAAACTTTGGAAATAAACTAAAGTCAGTAAGATCTTTCTTATGAACTACATTTGTATTTTGGCTGGAGTATCCGAGAATGGAGTGTAAATGTACAATTCTGGATTATCCTTAAACAAATCATAATCTCGTGTTCCTTTATCCAGGTATTCCAATGGGTACCGTGGCCAAACAAGGCTCATTGCCTGCACAATATTTATTCAACTGGGCATTCGTCTGTCTATCTCTAATTGAACACACAGTCAAGATGAGTTTGGCTGAGTCTGTAGAACCAGTAAGCACAGGTCCCACAAGTGAACAATCACAAACACCTACTAGTCAGAACAGTATAGAAAATGCCAAACCAAAACCAAACATTGCTTCTACAGGTAAAGGCGACCCAGAAACATAAAGGATATGATAGTTTTCATGTAGAAATTAACCAGTAAGTTTTAGAAATAAAAAACTTATATTTTTGTAAAATGTAGAGTGAACAGTGCGAATTTCTTGGCGATATGAGCAGCGACAGTGTGACAATTTGAATTCATGCAGGCCATGCGAGGAAGAAAATCGTATGGTTGCAATGGAGTGTGACAAACCTCGTCCCCAGTGCCTTCGCGGTGCGAAGTATACATGTTAAAATAAAATTATAACATGCACAAATATGAAGTATCTGCCAGAAATAATAAAACATAACAAGTAAATACTGTAAATTATTTATCAAGTTTTATTTGTAGGTATCCCAGAGTCCCAGACTGGAAAGTTTGTAACTGTGTGACGGAAATCAAATTTCGGCCGCCATTATGCGCGGGCCAGCTCGTGAAAATTGCGCGGATTTGCGCGGGAAAATTACTCATTACAAAATCTCCCACGGTAGACGCGCAAAAATGGCGTCCACGACAGTCAATGACGGCTTTTATTTATATTTTCCGCCTAATCTAGATACCAATAACACGGCTTCAGGTAATTTTAGCAAAAATTGCTTGGTCGATCGCGGGAAACTCTAGCGTGAATTCCGCAACTGAGATCTTAGTTCTGTTGCGCGATTAGTTCTGTTACGCAATTTGATTCAGGATATTGCTTGCGTGAAAAAAATGCGAAAGCTACTGACTCAACTTAATTTTTTGGTCATACTAGGAAATGCTAACCCTGTGACCATGATTAATTTATGCAGGTTGAAGTTTCATTCAAAATTTCTGAAAGATTGACGTCACAAACGTTTGCTGACGTCACATGACGTTTGCTGACGTCACATGACGTCACTTACTGCCTATTGCCAATCTAAAATTTGATGATTTATATGGGAGTTGAGCCTAATTATATGCAGGGCCGGATTAACCACGTGGCAGATGCGGCTCGCGCTTTACTGGGCCACGCCCATTTTTACTGGGACACGCCCATTTTCTATTGGGACACGCCCATTTTAGGTGCCTCGCGAATTTAGGGCCTCGAAGTCTCGCACATTTAGGGGCCTCGCGCATTTAAGGGCCTCGCGCATTTAGGGGCCTCGCGAATTTAGGGGCCTCGCGCATTTAGGGGCCTCGCGCATTTAGGGGCCTCGCGCATTTAGGAGCGTCGCGCATTTAGGGGCCTCGCGCATTTAGGGGCCTCGCGCATTTAGGGGCCTCGCGCATTTAGGAGCCTCGCGCATTTAGGGGCCTCGCGCATTTAGGGGCCTCGCGCATTTAGGGGCCTCGCGCATTTAGGGGCCTCGCGCATTAATTAGGGGCCTCGCGCATTAATTAGGGGCCTCGCGCATTAATTAGGGGCCTCGCGCATTTAGGGGCCTCGCGAATTTAGGAATTAAATGATTAAAAAATATTGTTATTAGAAATCGTTATTCAGAAATCCTGGTGGAGATAGATTGGCTGCGAAATTGCGATGATTTGCGGATAAAATTGAAAACGATTATTTAACAATTTTGTGTCTTTGAATTCAATTAGTTAGGTTTTCATAACGGGGGGGGGGGTGGGGGTAAGGGGGCCTCGCGCGACGTTAATCCGGCCCTGATTATATGGAGGTTGAGCCTAATACAGCTTGCTACATCAGAGCCTCTGCTGAATTGCCATGTGCGAACATGTTGTAATTGAGATATTGCAGTTACAAAATGTTCATACTGTACACCATTTTTCTAATTTATTAATTAAACGATACAAGAATACATGTCATACTCCAAAGCTACTCTATTAGTTTTTCTTTGATTTGTTCATTTATATTGTCATAGTATTTCATCTTGGATAATATTTCTTTGGCTGCTTCAATATTGTCTGTAAATTAAAGAAATGAAAACTGGTTACAAATACTGTTTGGTGGTGGTAGCAAGTAATTATTTACACTCACTGTTTTCAAAGGCATCGGAAACATCCAATACACATCTTTCTAAGTTTTCTAAAATAAACAAAGCAAATATTTATTTACCAATGATATCGGTAGTATTTATTCATGATGCAATAAATACGACAGTATTAAATTTATATATTCAAGAAGCTGTAGCATATTTACTACCTTTAATCTGAATATTTAATTTATTTAATGCTGTTTCTGATCCATTTTCCAATGTCTCGTTCATTTCCATTATGTTGCTTAGAAAGTCAATGTCATTTCCAATACTTCCCTCTTCTATAGACAATCCATGAATTTCTAGCTATATCAAACATTTGGTTGTTAGTCTAAAGAATAATTAAATTAACATTATTTTAACCCCAGTATATCAACATACAAATTCTCCTTATTGGTCTCCAAACATTTCTTATAGTACTAGTTGAGAGAAGTTGTTTAAAAACATGTCAGTTTATCTTTGAAAATTATTTGAAAGTAATGTTTTTATAGATGATATGATCCTCCATTACAAACAATGAGAATGATAACCGTTACCAGGTATAGTCCTCTGGATAGTGGCTTGAGCAATGTATGATATGCTTCGTTAACAATAGATGATTGTAAATTGGAGTAGGATTGTTCTGTCTTAAAAATCAAAATGAAAATAGAGTCAAAGTTAATAGCAACTCCAAAATAATTATCAACAAAAATTGATACATTATATACCCAGGGTGGATTCCATGATGATGTTATGCCAGAGATCTGCTGATGGCGTATATGTACATAATGACAACAACTCCACGCTGGATATCTCTGATGTATCCTACGACATGGAATCTACGTTGGGTATATTATGCACATACGTCGGTAAACTTACTTCAGATTTTAATGAAAATTTATCAGGATGTAGTTGACTCTGAAGGTTACGGTAAATGTTAGTTAACTGCTTTGTGTCCATATCAAATGTCTCTTCGCTGATAATACACAAGTAAAAAAACAAAATACGAAAATTAATGTTTTGTTTTGATGAATCCTTGCAACTTGACGTGTTTCCTGTGGTATAAATTATTGCTTTGTACATAAAATAGAAATAGACTAGTCCTGTTGAAATAGAAATTTTATTTCTATATCATTGTATCTAAAAAACCTCACATGTTTACTTCAATTCCCATTCACCATAATATAGTGAATGGCTTTTGCTGCAATAAAGTAAATAGTTTGAACCTAGGAGTATCATTAGATGTGTGAAGTTGATCGTCCAGGTTGTTGTAGTCTTGAAAAAGACTATTGTTGGTGACTGCAGACAATAGTCTTTTTCAAGACTACTACAACCTGGACAATCAACTTCACACATCTTTTGCTGTAATGTTGGTAATCTGTTTACATTATTTCTGTTTACATGATTCTTTGGAGATTTAATATGCCATTCACAGGGGAATTGTATTGCAATAAATGCACCAGCTGTTATTGCTTTCAACCCCTGGTGCTAGTCCTTTGCTAACTGTGTCCCTAATGATAATCTTGCATTAACTATGGGGTCGTTCAGACTGAGTGCCAGTGCCCGGGAACCAGATGAAAGGGTGTTCACACACGCTTTGTGCTGGCCGTTGTGCCCGGGTACCACCTGGGTTTTTCACTCTGGTACGGTGTTCAGACTTTAGTGCCTGGCTAGTGCACAGGCACTCAGTCTGAACGACCCCTATATCTGAGACTCACCATTGCATTATCTCAAAATGTGTTCTGTCCTGTGGTTCCTGCACAACACAACATGAAGGACAAAATAATTGTGTTGTTCCATGAACCTTAGCTGGATATCTAGAGTTACATTTCCAACATAATAATTCAGGAACTTTGCTGGTACACAAGGCCCTATTTTGCAGTGTCTTAATAGAGGTAAAATATCCCCAACACCATGGATAGCTTTGTATATTATTTATATGAGAATGTTTAGTTTCACAAACGGATCTACAGCTCAGCAACACAGTTCGCCTTCTATCTCTCGAGATTTGAATAAATATTCTTTTAAACAGTCTTGTGTTTCGCATTATTATGGGTACAAATCAAGTCAGTTTCCAATATTTTTGCTTTGAGAAGATATATAAATTATGAGAAATGTAAACTTGTTCCCAGGACCCACGTCGCGCGAACAGAAATATCTAACCGTATTTTTAATACTATTAAGAAAACCTCTTTCCATAACTCTCAAAAACCTCTCCCATAACTCTCAAAAACTTCTTTACATAAGTCATAACTCTCAAGAACTGTATACCATAAAAGAAAAATAATTGAATCCACCAATCAATATCCGGTGCTAAAATTAAAGGACAAAGTTCGTACTTGTATAAATACCATCGCGTCAAACCAGACCCTGACCAATATTATTGTACAAAATGGTACAGATATTATAAAGCCGCTTGATAAATGGATTCTTCAATCTTATTTATATCTGAAATAACATTATTTTCCCTTGATATTACCCCTTGTCTTCTCGCGTTGTTTTTCCACTAAAATTTCATTTAACAAATTAAATGTGATATAAATATAATGCCTAGCCGAATGGTATTCACTGAGAACATGAATGAATACACAACTACTATACAAATTATTAAAAGACCATTCGCCACAGTGACAACAAACTGAACAAAGATTGAAAGATGGCTGTGTCTTTCCAACATTTGGGACGTGTTTGTTCGTTTCTAGCGCGTAGGACGCGGCAAAGTACTCTAGTTAAACTAAAACATATTCGTGGTATTTCCTACCATAGTAATTTGCCTGACACACACGAAATGCTACGAGAAACGTGCCGAGACTTTGCTGACAATGAACTTGCACCAATTGCTGGTAGATTGGATCGAGATCATGAATATCCTGCTGAACAGGTAAGCTAATGAATAATAACATATGATTCATTGACAAAGCAATAGTATATAATATCATGATAATATGTACATGTACTGTCATGTAGTATTGTAGGTTGACTTAGATTTATAATCCTTGCAGATAAAGATGCTTGGAGAACTTGGCATGATGGCAATGACTGTTCCAGAGTCCTTGGGAGGAGCTGGTCTTGATAACTTGGCTTATGCTATCGCCATGGAAGAGATAAGTCGTGGATGTGCCTCTACTGGCGTCATCATGAGTGTTAACAATGTAGGATACTTTTCAAAACCACCACTAGGTTTTGCATCAGCATAATGATTCTGGCTTTCCACTGACACTGATCATTCACTAGTTTCATTCACTACAAGGAAAAGCTGCCTATATTTGAGGGTTAACCCCGAGTTCAATTTTACAGACCCATCGTATGGTCAAAATCAACCATCGTATGGTCAAATTAACCATCATAATATGGTACCATATTGTATGGTCAAAATTAAACAAGTGGGTATATGGCCTGTGAGATCTCACATCCACTATTTCCCTATGAATCAAACAGTCTAACAATGAGCTCTAGTCACTCAACTAAACAAGGGATTTCCAAATCATTATTAGAGAAAAAATTCTTGTTGTTTCAGTCGCTGTATCTAAATCCAATAATGAAATGGGGAACAGATGAGCAAAAGAAGAAATGGGTTACACCATTTGTAGGTGGAGAGAAGGTTGGATGCTTTGCTCTTAGTGAACCAGGTTAGTTATGGCTTCACATATCAAATACTCTAGAAAGATGGTAGTTTTATATTATTAAAAGTAATTATTATTTTTATGAATTGTCAGATAATGGAAGTGATGCAGGAGCTGCCAAAACACAAGCTCAAGATGAAGGGGATCATTGGTTATTAAATGGGACAAAATGTTGGATAACAAGTGGATATGAATCTGAAGCAGCAGTGGTAATTATCAGATTAAGATTGTCTTCATGATGTATTGTCGGTATTGAATTTTTATAATGTTTTAAAACTCTGGAGTATTGCATATTGTAGGACATATGAATGAAGATCACAATTAGTCATCATGATTTCTTTGTTTGACTGTTTATTAACCCTTTATGCCCCAGTGGTGATCAACACCCATTTTATCCTAATAATATCAATGGTTACCCAAGTATAGAGGTAATGAGAATAATGTAAATAATCAGCAAAGGTGAACTGACATGTTTTTAAAACAACTTCTCCCAACTAGTACTATAAGGAATGTTTGGAGACCAATAAAGAAAATTTGTATACTGATCACTGGGCTTTAAATAAATACTAGTATACCTGTATATTCAATTGTTTTCTGGTCTTTTTGTAGGTTTTTGCTACCACTGATAGATCAAAGAAACATAAGGTATATATCTACATGTAACTAAGTTATGAGTGGCCTCATGCCGGGCCACCGAGAGCCAAGATAAGCCCTGTGGCTGTTTCCCCGGCTAACCCTCTTTCTGCACGGCTGGGTGTTGATGAGATGCTCTAATCATTGAGCTACCAAGATGTCTATTAGCTAGACTTAATCTTGATATCATAATTTATTTTATATTTTTAGGGTATTAGTTGCTTTATTGTTCCTAAACCAATCGAAGGGTTATCTTTGGGTGCAAAAGAAAATAAGCTGGGAATTAAAGCATCTTCAACGTGCAACTTAATATTTGAAGATTGTAAGATCCCAAAAGAAAACCTGCTTGGGGAATTAGGAATGGGATTTAAAATAGCCATGGTAGGGTTACTAAAGATAAAATAATTATACTTTTTATGAGACTATTTTCATGCATAAGTGGTTTTCCTAATCGACAAATTATTTTGCTTAAAAAGATGGTTTTAGATTGTGGTAGAATTGGGGTAGCTGCTCAAGCACTTGGTATTGCTCAGGTGAGGCAACGCTCAGCATATTATTTTAATAAAAATAGTTTCATTATTACAGATATCCAAGCAAGTCTTTTATTTTTATAACAGGCAGCTCTAGAATGTGCTATTGAGTATGCTAATAAAAGAATGGCCTTTGATAAACCAATCAGTAGTCTACAAGCAATACAGGTGCAGGGATGTCATTATCTCCTCATGGGCTAAACAGAATCAGCATTTTAATCTCAATGTTGTTTTTCAGTTTAAATTAGCTGATATGGAGACCAGAATTCAAAGTGCACGCTTGTTAACTTGGCATGCAGCCTGTAAATTGGATGCTGAGGCAAACTACACCAAGGTATAATTATGTACATACTAGCTGTACTATCACAATGCTTTTGATATTTTAAAATGTCTAACCCTGACAAGTTTTTGACTCTCTCTATACTTCAGCTGTTTTAAGGCTGCTAACTTTAATTTTCAAAATCATCATTTTCCAGGAGGCAGCTATGGCTAAATTATCTGCATCAGAAACTGCAACATTTGTCTCACATCAGGTACTATTAATGCAATAACTGTAGAGACCACCACTGTACCAGACTAGTGTACAATGCAAGTGAAAATCCTGTGGCAGGATCCTGTTATGGGGACTCCTTGAAGAATGTTTAATCAATTACACACTAGGCTTCATATACTTGTTCTTTCATTGCATAGTGTATTCAAATTCTTGGAGGAATGGGTTACGTTAATGATATGCCAGCAGAAAGACACTACAGAGACGCCAGGATTACAGAGATCTATGAAGGGACCAGTGAAATTCAGAGACTTGTCATTGCTGGGAGATTGTTAAAAGAATACAGTGGATGAGATCTATAAAATGTTGATGAGGCAGGCTACATGTGAATGTTATTTTGTCATCTCTCTGCTCCAATGGATACATGAGGTTGTTTAAAAAAAATTAAGAAATCATGATTTAGAATTACTGTAAGTAATTCAGTTGTGGGTGGATGGTAAATGTCATACAGTAGTTACTCAGACATTGTCTTGTCACCATGAAGAGATGTTACAGTAGTTCTTTACAGTAGTTCTTTATAATATAAATATAATTAAATTAATAGTATTTAATTCAAAGATTTTTTGACATTTTCTATTCCCGTTTTCCTGAGATTGGGTCATTCCAGAAAATATCCATACTCCCCCCATGGAGGAAATGGTAAATGGGTCCTCCCCTCCTCTTTGGACATCCTACAATAATTTTAGTTAACCTGAGGTTAATTTTACCCCCTCCCCCTTCGGATGGCACATATTTCCTCCGTGGGGGAGATGTGGATCTTTCCTGGGACAACCCATCACACCATGCAAAACAAAATATTTATTATTCTGAATTCTGAATACAGTTATATATCTGTAATGTTTTTTTATTGTTTAATTAAATAAATACACAGAGATTAATCTTCAAATATCATGTCTACTAAATTTTGCTTCTTGCAATCATCTGGACCAACACGTTTAAGCTATATAAATGATTGAAAATGTATACGTCAAATAAAAATTATATTTCATCTGTATGTAAAAAATTAATACATGTACTGTATTTTTAAAAATATAATAGTACACAGTTTGTACATGTTGTACATGTGTTGTTCTTACAGTTCTCCACTTGATTAATGTGGGTATGCCAGTTAATTTGTAAGAAGGGTGTTTTCTGAATTCATTCTCAGGATCTTTCCACCTGAAAATTGTAAAACAATTTAATGAACTTAATGCAATTAGCTCTTGTAAAATTTTTTTTATATATTATAAAATGTGTCCGCTTGGTGTATAATTATTTTTATGAAAGTGCATATGTGCTACTCAAACTTGTTAATCCAGAAAATGAGTCTGAGTCCTTTATGAGAATATTTGAACCATATCCTGATTGCCGGTGAGAAATGATATTTTCTAAATCAATATACTTACACAGATCGCTCCCCCACAACACATGTAATGAAGACAGAACCATTTGGTGCATTCTTCAAACCTTTCTTTATCACTGGATCAGCTAAAAATCAAGAACTCGAGCTAAACTTCAAACCATGAAAACCTCTGTATGGCCTAGCTAACTGGTTATCACCACACCAAGCTATGCAGCCCACCTACATGTACCTGTTGTTTTATTTAAGAAAACTTTAACACAGCCAGTTGAAGCTTGTCCAGCTTTAGCTGTGTTTACACTATAAGCCTTGGACCAGACTACGCATATGGCCTGCTACAGGTAGGCCTAAAAATATGCTTCAACTGTTGACATTGTACAATGGTAAACATGTTTGGCCTGGCCTGGTCCTGTGCTTGCAGTGTAAACACAGCTTTAGAGGGATTTGATTGTGAAGCATAATTGGTTTAATTATTATAATTATTAGCTGCTTTATTTCAAATTTAGTAATCTACAAATCACTCCATTATTGAGATGCTGTATGTACCATCATTGCAATCAGGGCACCAACTCTTCCCTGAATCGTCTTTGGACCCAATAAATAAAATAAACACATCTTCTTGTGTTTCTAAGCCTTTGAGCGCTTCTAAAAGTTCTGTAAGTCCTTTCACATGTGTTTCTGTTGTCATCTTGAGAGCTTTGAAGTTTAAAGGTCTTTGACACGGATTTAAGACTGAGAACTAGTTTCTCAGATCCAATATGGCGGACGGGACGAGCTTTAGCTTATTAAAAGACAACGAAGTTGAAAGTGATGTAGCTGGTTCACTTGAAAGACGTGGCTGCCAGTTATGTCTTGAGAAGCCTGCTCAGTATACATGCCCGCGTTGTAATGTAAGGTATTGTTCCCTTGAGTGTTATAAGTGTGAGAGACACATGGCTTGCTCCGAGTTGTTTTACAAGACCTGTGTGATGGAAGCATTGCGAGATGACACTGTCGACGAAGAAGGCAAACAGAGAATGTTGGAAGTACTTAAACGCCATCAACAAGAAGCAAGTGAAGATTTCCTTCTCGAGGAAGGGAGAGAAGACTTGGCTGATCGTCTTGAAGGGTTAAATCTTGATCAAGACACTGCCAAAATTTGGGAGAACTTGACTGAGTCGGAGAAGCGAGAATTTGAGAAGGCTGTAGATAATGGTTACATTGGGTCCCTAATGGATGTTTGGATACCTTGGTGGATCACTGATGAGCAAAGGTTTGCTTTTAATCACCCTAGATTGCTTCTTTTTCAACTCCATCTCTTCCTCAAATAATCAAATTGAATATATACACTAAATTTATAATTAATTTAATTAATTTAATTAATATAATTATTATAATTATACTATATATATTTATAATAATTATTATAATTATACTATATATATATAATTATATATAATTATTATAATTATACTATATATATAATAATTATTATAATATTTATAATTATAATATTATTAGGTAGTGTTTTGGGTATATAGCAAAGTGAAAAGGTGGTGAACTGCCAATATTTTTAGTAACGAAATACTGATGTTTTGAGTGGAGCCCTTCATCAGATTTTCGCTAGAATTTAGCATGACCATAGGATGATTTGTATGCAAGTCTAAATCATCAATTCTTGATTATCTTTAGATCTTCAAATGACAACTTCCATGAGACGTCCAAGGATGACAAGATCATTGCTTCAGCCACACCGACAGTTTTGAAAAATATCCCTAAACTTCAAAGTCTTATCAAATCCAAGGAACCCAGTTCTGACATGAAATACAGCCTTATCAATATCCTTTATAGTTACGTTTATATCTGCAAATTTTACAATGGTTCTCATTGTGATTTCCTACAAGAAGCTGTTGAAGGGCTATGGAAACTATCTTCTGTCCTCCATTACACCATAAACTTCTCTAGCCTTGATGCCGTGTTAAGAAACTGTGTCGAATCAAGTCTACAGCATAAAGAATACTTCAATTCTGTGGCATTTTCTCTTTTAGTAATCGATGATGTTTCGTTGCTTTTGAAAGGAAGTGAGAACGAATCTGACAGTTGTTTTGTCAAGGCTGCTTTGTCAGATATTTACAGGTTACTGGGAAAAGTGATAAATCTTTACAAGTCGGATGAAAGTAATAAAAACGAGAAGCCAAAAGACATTGGGAAATCCCTTTGGTTAGCCAAGAAGAAAGTCCATTTTATATTGGCATGGTATCGTGATAATCAAGATGAATGTTTTTCTTTGGCAGCATTTCTTCCCATGGTGAAAGAGGCCTTGAAATTGGAGTTCAAGCAGATTCAGGATGAGAAAAAAATAGTTGAACAGTGTAGGAATTCTGCCTCTCTTGGAAACAAAAAGCTTATTGAAGAAATGTAGTTACAAATGTAGTTAGAAATGTAGTTTGATTTTCAATTTTGATGTCATTGAGTGCTTGTCTTTTGTTCCTTGCACTCAATATGACGTCAAAATTGAAAAGAAATTACCACTGTACATCGAGCTTGACCCAGAAGCATAAAATACAAGAATGAAAACTTTATTTCTCGAGTACAAGAGCAGATACCGTAAAACTATTAACATTATAAACATTATGCTTAAAGGCCTTTTATTTAAAAGTAATTTGTTTTTTGACTAAGTCCTTTTTGATTTCTTTCTGGTAGATTAAATGCTAGAGGAGCATTCACATTTATAACATCCCCAAGCTACCACATTTGCCCATTTCTAATAAAACAAAGCTGCCGTGAATTAGGATGATGGTAATCCTTTATATGAAGTAGCCATCTCTAGAAGACTGCTCGTGATCCCCTTGTAACTAGTTCCCGATACCAACTCTTTAGAAAGTTCTCTCAAAGTCACAGCAATGCGTCTTGATTGAATGTCACTCCGTTTAATACCATGCATCCATTTGTATCTTGCTTCTCCTTTGAGGACAACCAATGAATATCGAGGCATCGGAATATTGACTTCGTAGATATAGTTTGAGTCGGTGAGAGTCAGGACTGTATTCGAGAGTAGATTTAACGTTACAAGATGTTCACCCCATAGCCAGCTATCGTCGAGATGGGGATCGATCGAAGCTCCTCTCTCAGGGCAATAATCTAAGTTGCATAGTTCCACAGGATGAAAGTCTGTTAACTGCGGAACGTGTTTTTGTAGTCTTTTAACGAAGAACTGGCAATAACTGGGAAGACCTGAAAATCTACCAAGTTTTACCTTCTTTTTTTTGAAATTAACTTTTGGACCAAAATCCTATGAGATAATAACATAAATTATTATAAATTATTAAACATAAATATAACATAAATTATTATAAGTCATTTAGAGGTGGCATAATATTATTATCATTATTATGATGACTGCTACCTGTTTCCTCCTTCCAGACTGCGAAATATTCCACGGATATTTTTCTATCTCAGACATTATAAACAACTCTTCATCTTCACTGATAAAATGTTCAATTACTGTTACACCAGATAAGACTTCATCATTTTCTGCTGATGTTAAGATTAAATTGTGGGCACAGGATTGGCTAGAGAAAGCTTTTTGACAGTTTATACAGAAGGAAAGGGAAATTAAGTTCTTTTTGGCGTCTATCTGTCCTGTCCTCTCGCAAAGTAAGCAACTTCTGATTCCTGAACACCCACAAACGTCCGCCATGTTGGATATTTAACGTCATTGAGTGAGACCTGTTTTTGTTGTGAATATTTCACGTCTTGGAAACAAATTCCTTGGAATAAAAATTAAAGCTTTACATCGAGAATGAAAAACTTCCCGTTTTCTAATAATTGACGACACAAAGAAATCACTATATAACTATTGTGAGATCTACCTCGCTCAATGCTCTCTAACAAGGTTTATGTCCGGGCTATTCACCGGAGGTCTTATATCCGCGTCCTCTTTTTGAATGATGTGAAAATGGTGATCATTGACTTCCTACACGTGCAAGATGTAGTTGTAGAGAGTTGAACCAAAGGCTTTATTTGCTGGCTGTGCTTCTCCGTTATGGGACAGACTGTGGGGAAAAGTGAAATTGGCGAAAGAGAAATCTGTGAAATAACAGGCTGTGGTGCATTAGAAGAAATCAAGTCACTACGGTGAGAAAAATATGCTGAACTGCTGATTTTGCTTAGTAGTTAGTTGCTTTTGTTATTTACATGCGTTTTAAGGAACAGATCTTACTGTTTCATTACAGGCTTCCTGGATTAAACTTAGCGTCTGTGAATGGTGAACTATTACAGCGTCTGAAAGGTCTTGAAGAGCTGGATATCTCCAGAAACCAATTATCTGGATTAAGCCTTGAAGGTTTCACTTTGACTTGTTTGAGAGAATTGAACTGTTCATCTAATAATCTCAAGTCTGTGGATGACTTCATTGTGTTCCCAAATTTGGAGAAACTAGACGTATCTGATAATGCTCTGCTTGAGGTCTCGGATCGGTATAAACTGGTGTCGTTGCTGCCAAAACTCAAAGTGCTTGAAGACAAGGATGTTTCTGTTATGAGAGAAGCTGTTACTAAGTTTGATGCAGCTCTGGCTGCTAAGGTATAACATTGATTCCACTTGATTTCCAGGCTATATTGATTGAAAGAGCCTCTCGTCAAATCAGTTGCAAATGATCCATACTTGATTAGAATCAGAACCTCTCTTGTGATTAGATCACTTGTTTCAGACAGTTTAGGTTCAGATTCTGTATAATTATAACCAAGCATGGAAGTGAGATTTCCAACTGATTTGAGCAGATGCTCTTCATCTCTGCCTCCCTCCAAATTAACATAATACTAGAGTAAAGTAATAATTGAATACTTTAAAAGGTTGGTGTACTGCCAAGATAATGAGTAGGAGCAGTGCTGTAATAGTTACTTTTATTTTGTAACTAGTTACAGTTACATTAGGCTAAATGTAACTAGTCATCAGTAAAAGTTACAAGACAAAAAAGTAACTAATTACAGTTGGTTTGACACTGGACACTGATCAATCACTGGACACTGATCAATCACTGGACACTGATCAATCACTGGACACTGGTTAACGCTAAATTGTAGAATACCCGTCCACTTTCGCTATTTGCATCTGTTGACAGTTAGTAAAAGGGTCAAATTACGGAAAGTTCATCATATAGAATTGCTTCGTTCTATTTTAAAACCCCATTTCATTTGATAACTATCAACAAGTACACACAATATAAACTTTCGACATTATATTTAAAGAGATTTTAGAGCAACCTGGTTTCTATTTCTGCCTTTAAATGCGGTTTCAAAAGTGGACGGGTATTCTATAATTGCTCCCTGGTTAATTACATGTACAACACACCAAATCAATACAAGTTGTTTAACTTAAAGAAAGTTGTGACTTAAAGCAAATTTGATAATGAAGTTAGGCAAACCAAGCACTCCTTTTGGTGAACAAGTTGGCATGTTTGTGATTTGAAATGGAACGTATATTAGCCAAATACTGCCATGGATTAGCGATGCCAAATGCAAATACATCTTGTTGTGTTTATACTGTATCATCAAGTTTGTAGGGTCATTACATTGACTAAAGAAGAGGACAACTGTGTACATATATATTGACGAGAATGCATTGCAGAAACGTTGAAAGGAGATAAGAGCATGGGCCTGGGTACAAATTTGAGCAATGTCCTGCTTTTATATATAAAACAAAGAAAAGTCTAAACTAATAAAACTATAAACGAGCAAAAAGTAATGGCACCATCAGCAGCAAATGTAACTAGTTATTGTTACTTTTTATTTTGAAATTTTGTAACTAGTTACAGTTACCTTCTCAAAAAGGTAACCAGTTCCCATTACAGTTACATAACAATTACTTGTAACTAGTTACTCACAACATTGAGTAGGAGGTCTAATGTTTTGAGGAAAGTTAGTTTCTGATCACTACTGCAACATAAAGGGTAATAAGCCAACTAATCAGAATTGTGCTAAGAACTAGAATGATCCAAGTGTCATAAGCTAGGCTTCCAAGCCTATCAAGTAGTACAAAGGCTTTACAATGAGGACTCTCAAACACTATTAAAGCCCTTTATTGTGGTAACTGATGTCAACCACACAACACGTTATTGTCAGTGAACTTATGATCTGGTGTGAACGTCATGTAGTATGTGCAGATTCTTTCACGTTGAAACTACGTAGATGGATAATCTAATTAGAATGTGTTAGTTCCTTTTATGGGTGAGGTTCCCACACAATACTAGTAAGGTGATGTTTTACTTTATTAAATTGTTCTCCATTCCGACGCTGTCGAATGTGTGCTGTTCTTTTTAACCATATTTGTGTGTGCTGTTCTCTCTGTTCACGCAGTTGGTGCGCTGTACGTCGGTGGCTCGGCACGCTACAAACATCCCAATTCATGCATAAAATGAAAGCTGGAAATAAACAGGCTGGTTTTTTATTTAATCTGTTAGGTTTCTGAACATTGGAATTCACAGTTTGATAATGTTCATAGGAATGCTGGGGAAGACAAAAGTCAAGTAGATCTTGCTAATGATTTTGTGAAATCTTTACAAGTAAGATAGCGAAAATATGTCTCATTGTGGAACTCCATTTGAGGTTTTGTCTTAATATTAATTATAGAGTCCACATTATTTTTACTATTTTTAGACTGGTGTTGTTATTGGCCCACCAGCTTTAAAAAAATATAGAGAATTTAAGGTATGTTGTAAATATCTTCAGTTAGTAGTCCATTTTCATTTCTGTATTCCACCATTGTCATCTAAGAGTGAACACCCTCAACGAATCTAAACATGTTCTATGGCAAATTTTATAATGTGTTATGTCTGTGGGGATTTAACACATTTGTAATCTATGGATTCTCCTGAGAAAAATTGTAATATAATATCTTGTCAGCTAAAAATTTCAACTTCATAGATTTTTTGCTGTTAAAATAGACAGAAGTGATATCATAGCAGGCATCTGTCTACATCACTTCCATGACAAAACGTCCGTCAACTTTAACAGCAAAAAAGTCTATGAAAATAAATTTTAGGCTGACAAGATATATTACAATTTGTCTCTGGAGAATCCATAGATTACATATATGTTAAATCCCCACAGACTTTATATGCACTTTAATGTTTTCCTTTACAATTTTAAATTTCCATATACAATTTTCTTAACTTCTTGAAAAGATTTCCAAATTTCCCAGGAGATTCACAGTGATATTTTTCAAATTTGCTACTAGATAAATTGTAAATTTAATCACATTAAGAACTCAAAGTGGGAACACTTGACATAGTTTAGCTGTATTAAAAAAACATAAATATCTTATTTTGATATGAAGTTAACCTTGCTTGGAAAGGAACATGCCATCAAGAGGAAACAGGAAAAAATATTAGAGATCCCTGCTGCTAAAACATTTAAATCAGTTTCAGGTAAGGTGAACAGCATTGGGAAGATGTATAAAATCATAAAAATGCAAGATGATTAGTCTGTTGTGGTTATGGTAAAACATTTTTTTTCTAATCTTTTTAGGCAGCAATTTGTTTCAATCACAGAATTACAAACCACAGTTTAAGTCAAAAGTATGTAATTACAGATTGTAGTATTATATAATAAAGATTAAAGATCATACTGTAGAGACCATTATTAAGAAACTAGAGTTGGTCATTGGAGCCAAAATTAGGTTGAATGCCTTTACAATATTGGCTAACCAAGGGGAAAAATTAGAATTGATAATTGAGATATTGATATCCTCCCTAATGACTTCTTGGTTCCCAGATATTTTTTCTGCAATTCGAGAACCTCTAGTCAACAAAAGACTTCATCCAGGCATCATTAATATTCTGGCCCTCAATTCAGCCTTGATGGAAAGTAAGATAGGATGCCTCTAGTTTTTAATTTCTGATTTCTATGGCTCCTGTATTATTTTGAATCCTTTCATCAGTAATGCTAGTTCACATTCACGACTGTTCATCCGGAATTAACTGATTAATTTCTAGCGTGTTGGAGTGAATAATGCACAATCAGAGTTTGTCCTATCCCAATTATTACAAACACATTCATTGAATAACGATCCAAATGACAGACAAACACAAGTCTGGGCATGTGCGTTTCAGCCAGATCCAGATAATCCAGGTACGTTTTACTTTTAGTTTTAATAATATTAATGTCTTAGAGAATAATAAAAATGTGATTTTGCACCTCTGGTGGGGGTCAAGATTTGAAAAATTTCCAACAATTAAAAAAAAATAGGTACACTAGACGTACAGCCAGTTCCTAATGTGACTGCGCATCAAAATGGCGTGTTCTGCGTCGGGATAAAACTTATTTCAATTCATAACATCAGGCTAAAACCACAACATATATTTGCGGCCTCAGCAGCAGTCATCTTGAGATTCACCTCACCTGACTCTGAAGATGACCACCGCTGAGGCCGTCGAAATGTCAGTCACCAACAATAGTCTTTCTCAAGACTACAACAACCTGGACGATCAACTTCACACATGTAATATATCTGCGTGTTTGCAGATACGAAATTCTTTGTAATGATTCCGTGATGTTTGGTCAAAATAACTTTCCAATAAATTTCCAAATGCCTATAATTTTCCATTTCAAAAAATACTTAAGAAAAAGCACATTTGCATTGACGACATTTAAGACGATGTGCCAAAACAGTGTGTAGAATATCTAACGTTTCGAGCGAAGGCCCTTGGTCAGAAAGTGAAACGTAAAATGGCGAAAGAGGCCATGGCCATCGATTGAAACGTTAGACCTTGTACGAATTTCTTGAGGGTTTATGTATCGTACATTCATCGAGGATGTTCTGCAGTGTCTGCGAAAATCCACAGTCACAGCTATCGTCATCAATAACACCTATCACCTTTTGAAAATGACGTGTGTTAGCCCAGCCAGTTCGCACACGGTTTAATCGTACCTATATGTACGGCGAGGTAATTGCGAACCAAGAGCGTTCTTTGATAAAACAGTTATAAATTGCCGAAACTTTGACTTGGATTTTTCCCACTCTTGCGCTTCCAATTATCCTCAATCCGTTAGTCAGGTTGGATTTCACCAACGATAAAGTGCGAGTAGTGAAGTAGTTCTGTTTAATTCTCTGGATAACATCCAATAATTTTACTTTGGCTAATACAGTACCAAACGATGTTACTTGGGCAAAAGTGTTTTTTCTTTCTTTCCTGTTTAGATAAAACTACTTCATTGTGTGCAACATGTGGAGGTGATGCTGTTTGTTTTATTGATTGCAAGCTAGGAGAGGTTTCTAAGAAGTACAAACAACCTGGAGATGTGTTTTATTGCTTGGCATGGACAGTCTTTCCTGTTGAACTTTCCCCCGGGGTTACAGAAAATCGTACAGCGTTAGCTGTCGGTGGCAAACAGTGCGATATAAGGATCATTCAACCCAAGGATCTTGTTTGCTACGATAGTATTGAAGCCCACGAGGGAGCTATAGAAAGTTTGCATTTTCACCCAACTCGACCAACTTGGCTTTTTAGTGAGTAATGATTAAGTGAATGCACGTAAAGTTATTTTGTACGCTAGCTTTGGCCCATAGCCAGTTTTCTCTCTCTTTCTCCCTCTCTTTCTCCTTTTCTTTCTCCCTCTTTCTATTTCTCTTTCTCCCTTTCTTTCTCCCTCTCTTTCTTCCTCTCTTTCTCTCTCTTTCTCATTCTCCTCTTTCTCTTTCTTTCTCTCTTTCTCCGTCTATTTCTCCCTCTTTCTCCCTTTCTTTCTTCCTCTATTTCTCCCTCTTTCTCCGTCTATTTTTCCGTCTCTTTCTCTCTCCCCCTCTTTCTTCCTCTCTCCTACTCTTTTTCTTTCTCCGTCTATTTCTCCTTCTCTCCTCTTTCTTCCTCTCTCCTCTTTTTCTTTCTCCGTCTAATTCTCTTTCTCCCTCTATTTCTCTTTCTCCCTCTCTTTCTCCTCTTTCTTCGTCTCTCTCTCTCTCCCTTTCTTTCTCCCTCCCTCTCTTTCAATCTTTCTTCCTCTCTTTCACAAAGTGGCAATAGGTTCCCATGTCAGAAACACTCAGAAACTATAGTCCCTTTCTCAATTTACCTCAAACATTAACTACGTATACATTCATGAACATCAAGAGCAAATGCTGAATAATATTCAATTTTAAGGAATACATGTCTATTATTTTTATCAAGGCGCTGGAGATGACCACCAGATTGTTCTGTGCGAAGTTGGGTTACCTGGTACTTCAAAAACTAACGCAAAAGTGTGGTAAGTGAAGGTGAAGTGAGACTTTAAAAGGAAATTGTGTTAAAAAGGAAATCTCTCAGAGATTCAGTGTGTTAAGGTATGTATTCTTGATCTTGTTCTATAGTATGTTAATGAAATTGAAAACTCAAGGTATCTTGCGATCTCTTACTATACCTCGTCATGGCGAGGTTCTGGTTGGAGGAGGTGACAAAGGATGTGCAGTATGGTCAATAGTTGCATGTGCAAATAAGAAAAGGTAAGGAAGAGAGATGATTTCAAATTATAAACCACGGAAGAAGAAGTTGTACACCAAAGATACATGACATGAAGATTAATCGACGTGATTAACCGGAATCCCGAAAGTGTAAATTCAAATCCCACTCGGGTTTACAATTTTCTGTCGATTCATAGTGTAGGTAGGCAGGCAGGCAGGCATCAGGTTTTGTGCGTATTTGGGTGATACACAATTAAGTAAAATGTGTTTATAAATAAGCAGTTTAGATTTCAGAACGTTCTGAACTTATTACCATTCACCATGGTTAGTACGTTTTACAAAGCGATACACAAATAATACTATAATACAAATGGATATTATAGGTATAAAGAAACTCAACTAAAAACTACATTAACTAACTATAAAACAAGATAGAAACAAGAAGAGGAAGTGAAACACGAATCAAGGCCTAATATGGTTTTTAAAAGTGTAAAAAATCTCCTCTTTGCTTCACAAGATAGTTGATTCCATAGCATATAGCACCACTATATTTAAAGTGCCCATAACCTCAAAATGTTTTATTGTCGTGTTTGGAAGAACGTTTAAAATGATAAAGTAACTTCTTTTGAAGATTTTCGTTTCTTCGCTTTCTTTCCGAGATATGTCAGTTTGTTTGATATGCAAATATCTTGAATTTCGTCACACGCATAATGACTTATTGGAGAAATGTGTATATCTCTTTCATTCTCGAACAAAATCCTTTAAAATCAAGAAGTTTGGTGTTGTGGAAGAAACGCACACACGTGTTATTCACACTTTAGTGTTTTTATTTCATGAACGCAAAGATATATAACATTCTCTGATAACTCATTATGCGTGTGACGAAATTCCAGACATTTGCATATCAAACAAACTGATATATCTCAAAAAGAAAGCAAATTAGAAACGAAAATCTTCAAAAGAAGTTACTTTATTATTTTAAAAGTTCTTCCAAACAAGACAATAAAACATTTTGAGGTTATGGGCACTTTAAGTAAAATGTGTTTATAAATAAGCAGTTTAGATTTCAGAACGTTCTGAACTTATTACCATTCACCATGGTTAGTAAGGTTTTACAAAGCGATACACAAAGAATACTATAATACAAATGGAAATTATAGGTATAAAGAAACTAAACTAAAAACTACATTAACTAACTATATACAAGATAGAAACAAGAAGAGGAAGTGAAACACGAATCAAGGCCTAATATGGTTTTTAAAAGTGTAAAAATCTCCGCTGTCTTTGCTTCACAAGACAGTTTATTCCATAGCTATAGCACCACTATATTTAAATGTCTTTTTTTTAAATTATTTTCTGGGTTTTGAAATTGTCAAATAAGTATCTTGACTAATGCTTCTTACGAAAGTGTTCTCAAGGCTAGGAGCGGTATGGACATTAAGTATCGTATACATCAACACTGATTTAGCATAGGGTCGCCTCGTATCAAGCGTAGCCCAAGAAAATGTATGTATGTTAATCATGTCGATTAATTTTCATGTTCCCGAGCATTCTTGTGAAATAGAGTTGAAACACTTTTAATACTAAGAACCTTTTGATATTCTGTCATAAATAGCGACCTTCCATTGTATGAACTCAACTTCCCTGGAAAGAAGAAGGTTCCATTAGATTGCGTCAAGTGCTTAAGTGATAACATCATCGGTATGTGATGAACTTAATAATTATCATAATAATTATAATGACTTTCAACTCGGATCACTTCAATGAGTTATTATAGTGCTTAACGCGCAATCTGTGAATTTTTCTTTTAGCAACGAAACGTATTAAGGAACCATGTATTATGTTGTATTATTCCGAATCCAGCTTCCAAAAGGTAGTAAAGATGTATGAATATACGAGAAACCTCAGCACCAAGAACATAAACATGAGACGCAAGTCACGCACGCAAGAATATCAACACGCACGAATAGGAACACGCACGCAAGAACATGAACACACACGAATATGAACACGCACGAATATGAACACGCACGCAAGAACATGAACACGGACATGGATACGCACGCAAGAACATGAACACGCACGCATGAACATGAACACGCGCATGGACATAGATACGCACGCAAGTACATGAAAACGCACTCAAGAATATGAACATTGACACGCACGCAAGAACATGAAAACGCACTCAAGAATACGAGTTTGCACGCAAGAACACGAACACACACGCAAGAATATGAGCTCGCACACACGCAAGAACATAGACATGCTCGCAAGAACATGAATACGCACGTATATGAATACGAATGCTTGCTGACGAACCCCGAATCATCACCAATTCCTGTATTGTACAATACGTGCCCACGCCGCGCATTTTGTCGCAACTTTAATTAATTATAATTATAATGTATTAATTCATTGATTATTCTTTATATTGATTTTTTAGAACGATGCCTCGCCTGCTTTTCGCTTACCATGGAAGATCACAGACACTCCGTTTATTAAGTTTAATTTCCGCGCAGGTAATTTTTAACGAATCATTCCATTTTCACCATAGGCTCTTAGCGCAACACTTCTATATAGGTCAGTGACTTTTCTATACTCAACAGATTGCGACGTTCTCGTTGCTGGTGATGATCACGGCCAAGTGTGGATTTATGATGTGAACCGCTGTCTCTGCGAATCAAGACAAGGCAAGAAACTCGAAGAAGTGAAGGAAACTCAGGTATGTGTTTCAACTTTTAAGCCAGACTAGCATCAAGCTATATATCTGATATTCCATCTAGCTGTATTGCGAAATTGTTTGTATTTCAAAATTCGTGAAAAATATCTTAAGTTGAGTCGCTACATAATACATTTATTGGGTCTTGGTTCTTAAAGTAAATGGTTTGAACCTAGGAGTATCATTAGATGTGTGAAGTTGATCGTCCAGGTTGTCGTAGTCTTGAGAAAGAATATTGTCTTATGATTATTATCTATTATGATTTACCTTTGCAGCGCCCATTCGATAGTGACTTGGTATTCCCTCATAAGACTTTCGGCACTTTCCGTCCTCTAACTAGACTCTAAGTTTTATAAGTAAATTTAAGAATATATTGTTGTAAGAGCATTGAGACTATTGCATAATGTGTTTCTTTTGTCTTATACAACAGGAACACTTATACTATATTCAGACCTATTTTACCAAACTATCCGTTATTTATTTGACATCTATAATGAAAAATCGCGGTGATTTTATCAAGAAAAAACAGCGAAACCTGTCGGCAAGCTCACATTATAGACATCTTTCATAATGGCGGCCAGTCTAAATATTATTTTATATGCATGCAAATTAGCCTTTCTGGCCTCGTTACAAAGCAAAGATTCTTTGGAATTACAGACACACGAACGAGGTCAGAAAGGCTAAATGAATATAAAATAATATTTAAATTGGGTGCCATTATGAAAGAGGTCTATTATAGTGAATAATGAATTACGTGATCTTAATGTATCTACATGACTTGTATTTATTCTGTTTTTCATTTCGTCACAGATGTTGGTGTGTGCCAATGGAACCGTCAAAACATTCAATCACGTCTGTGCAAGTTATAACATGGATTATGTGGTCGCAGTTGCTGACAGTAATGTTGTTTCGCTGTGGAAAAGAGTGATCACTGTTCCATAACTATTTGGAAATGTGTAGAACTGAGGGTATTCTCATATAAAGTCGACTTTTCCGTGAGAAGACGAATTATGAAACTGCCATACCTGGCTTACGTGCCGAAAGATGTAATTCGCTTTACAGTTATTTTAAGTTTTAACTTTTTGTTTTAACTTTTTGTTTTAACTTTTAAGTTGCAATTGTTTCAAATTGCTCTTTGAAGTACTCAACGTCTGGTGCTAACGTACAGCGTACCTTACTCCAGTGGCTATATCAAAAGGGTTGTAAAGAATGTATCATAAATGCCTTTTTATTGCGTTGCTTTTTAATCTTCGCGTAAAGCCCGCAGAGGCGTAACTTGTATATGAAGGTATTCTCGTAATGAATACTATATATTAAAATTATCAAAGTCAGCTTAGTTTGATTTGATTTATATATTTTCTTTGTCTTACATACAGACGACACGTACGTACAGCCATTGACACGGACCCACAGGTGTTGGTTGTGATGGTCTTAGTGGTGGTGGTGTTAATGGTGGTGTTATTAATGGTGTTAGTGGTGGTTGTGTTAATAGTGGTGGTATTAATGGTGGTGGTGGTATTAATTGTGGTGGTGTTAATGGTGGTGGTGTTAATGGTGTTGGTGGTATTAATGGTGGTGTTAATGGTGGTGTTAGTGGTGGTGGTATTAATGGTGGTGGTGTTAATGGTGTTGGTGTCACTGGTGGTGGTGGTATTAATGGTGTTGGTGGTATTAATGGTGTTGGTATTAATGGTGTTGGTAGTATTAATGGTGCTGGTTGTGGTCAGGTGGTATTAATGTATGGTGGTTGTGTTAATGGTGTTGGTAGTGGTGATGTTAATGGTGGTGGTTGTGTTAATGGTGGTG
Source organism: Chrysogorgia sp. JL179-B06 (assembly GCA_035772405.1). Taxonomy (NCBI): domain Eukaryota; kingdom Metazoa; phylum Cnidaria; class Anthozoa; order Scleralcyonacea; family Chrysogorgiidae; genus Chrysogorgia; species Chrysogorgia sp. JL179-B06. Next base: position 1,354,719 of record JAYKKM010000076.1, on the reverse strand, counting down.
GTATTAATGTTGGTGGTTGTGCAAGTGGTGATGGTCCACACGTCCTAGTTATATGAACGAGCGAATTCAATCATGAAATAATTTAACCCATAATTTTTAAACGTGACTGTTTTAATTCTCTCCGTATGTTTACACTGATAGTTTAATCTGCACAACATAGAACACATCAGCTAAAGTCAATGCACAGATCATGTCCCTGGCCGCGTCCACAAACCCACGCTGCTCTAAGATGACTTCAAACTTCTCCCACAGCTCTCTGTATTCTTGGCTAACGAAAGCGATCATCTTCGAGCACTGAATCCTGTCCTGTGGACTCGCCAAAAGCTTTACCGCGGCATCAGGGTTGTTCCCCATCACTAAAGACGCGATGCACTCCTCGCGACACAGCGGAGACGATAGATAACCATCGCCCACTTGGAGTAACACCAACGCGTGTTCATAGCTCGGGTACTCCCGGAGGATTTCCATGAACTCGCCCTTCCGAAACTTCGCCACGTTTCGCGCCAAATGCGCCGCCATGTGTAACCTCCCCTGGCGACACAGACAAGACACCGCCTTCCCGTGAGCCTTCGTTTCCCTGTATAAAACTTCCGCCAGCGTGTAGCAGCCACAGGTACACACTCGTTCTGCACAGACACAGAAGCGGGCGATCGTGTCTCCCAAGGCGTCCGAGGATTTCAACTTCGTTTGAGAGATCCACTGAACAACCAGATCCCTGCGGCCTTCCTCCAGGGCTCGTTCTACGGCGTCACAACACTCCGTCGCCGATAACCCTTTTTGACCGTCTGAATTCACAACTACGGCTTCGCAGTAGAGCAGCAACGGAGACTTCTCCCCTGGACACGGGCGCTGTTCTTTGAATCTCTGAAACGTCGCCGCAGTTCTTAGAATATCTTGAGGTGAAGTTGCTGCTACGATGGCTGCCTCTTCGTAATCGCCACGGCTGAAAAGCTCCTCGAATTTCTCCATGTACTCCACCATTTCCTCCTGTTCCTGTTCCGAAGGGTCATCTTCTTCGTTGTCCTTTGTGGTATCTACCAATTCCTCTTCGATCGTATAGATGAAGTCCTCTTCATTGTCGCCGTGTTTCAACGCCATTCGGATCAACTCGAGGATTGTCTTTGGCTGTTTTGCCATCACCAGTTCCATACGCTTTCTCTCTTTATTTATCCTGTCCTCCAGTTTCAACAACTTCTGTTGTAACATATTGCTGTTTTCCTGTAGCTCGCTTTTCAATTTCTCTTTCTCCATCAATTTCTCAATCAAACAATCTTTTGTTTTTCTCATCTTGAAGCGCCTGTCAAAAAACCTCACCAATTCCTCGACTTCGTTTTGTAAACGCGAAAGCTCCCGACGCAGAAACGCGATGTTCGTTTGTTGACTCGTCGAGTACCAGTTCAAGACCTTTACACGACACTTACCGAACTCCCCCCGATCCGATTTCCGATCTTCGCGTCCTCGAAATAAAAATCTTTCACGAATGCCTTCGTCTCGAACAGAAACCGTATCTTTCCCGCTGTCTACTTCATTAGACTTTCTCAATTTTTCTTTCAAGCAAGTATTATTCTCGCGAATAACTTCAATTTTCCTTTCCAAGTCTCGTATCTGTCGCTTGTAATTCTCAACGGTCCCAACTCCGGATACACCACTGCTTAAATTCCGGTACAGGTAAGCGGCTTCTTTCTCCCCTCGGCACACTGCCTCGATACAGTTCTCGTACTCGTGTTTAATATTCGATAACAATGTTGCATAAGAGCTGTGGTGCAGTATTATTCCCTCGAAACATTGTGAAAAGATGGCGTGCCTTTCCTTTCTCGATTTTCTTTCTGAGTTGTCGTACTCGAGCAAACATTCATCGAGTTTCTTTTGCAGTTGAAAGGCGAAATCTTCGTTCGTTTTTGCATTTATGTGCCAAACGAATTGCCCTCCAGCACAGTAGGGAATCTGTCTTTTAAACCGGTCACTTTTAATGCTCTTTTTTCCCAAGTTCATTTCACTTTTTGCAGCCGTTTTTCGAGAAGCGACATTATTCGTAATTTATAGTTGTATGTGTGTGTGTGCTGACGAAATTGTTGTCACCCCCCGGCAGTTTTTACCACTGCTCTCTGCTAATTTATTTGCCAACCAAATAAACTGAAGACTAAAGAAGTCTTGCACTATTCAGAATTGTTCAAACAACAAAAAAACGAAATAAAGATATGGTTTTCTTCCCTTTTTCGAAGGCAGTAATTTATATTCGTCTCTTAGGGGGTGGCAAGTTGGGTAATAGGAGACTCCAGGGTAAATAAGGAACCAAGAAGGACAGCTGTGAAATACTTCAAAGACTAGATCCAGTCCTCTCACCATCCATCATGGCTGCCTCCTGACAATATTTGAAATAAACGACTTGTTTTGGCACGTTTTTGTATTTCCCTGTTTGACGATCTCGCTGATTTCGATAACTTTGGTAGCACAACCATGAAGCGGGCCAAAAAGGAGGACGAGGATGATTCAGGAGAGCCATCTTCGAAGAAATCTTTCACGGCAATACCACCAGTAAATGTTGGCGTTGTCGCCACTGAGGTTTGTAAATATCTTGGTTTTTTTGACGATAGTAAAAAGATATAAAGCGCTTTTAAAGCGAATCAAGTAGATAAGATTATGAACAATATAAGATATAGCCCAAATCCTAACCCCGGAGCCGTTGCATGGCTATTAAATATTTAAATATTAATAAGTGGTTCATGAATCATGGTGCCAACTGCCATTCAGCCATGGCGTGCTTCATCGAGTTGCTTGAGGTCGAGGAGATAGCCGATTGCTAACCCAAGTGCATCTATAACTTGATGAATCATGCCAGACCATAAACCATTCTTCTTACAACATAGAATAAGATATAAAATGATGAAAACAATCTTTATTAGGCTGATTAAAAACCCAACTCCATTCAGAGTACCAGCTCCCTCTCCAGTGTGTATTCCATGTACTCTATGCCGAGTGTGTACTTGCGAAAATGATTGGCGTGTCGGCGTAAGATCGTCAAACTATAAGTGCTTGGCATAGTGGCACGTACGCCGAAAAGTGATTTCTGCTTTATGTTGTTACTTGTTTAGGTATATCAATATTGCTTTCATCCTCAGGGTCTTGTGTGTTTTGAAATTAAGCCACAAGAAGGCATGTTATTTCCTCAGTTTTCAAATGCCTAAAATCTCGGCATGGCTATCACTCTCCCCAGACCCCCCATTTTTGTATTGCATAATCTTGGTGTGGTATTCGGAAGTATTCGGCATATCTAGGACAAAGCTGTTTTATTACAGTTGGCGTAGTTAGGCCACACCAATTTTATTTTGTGTTTCACGGGCAGAAACCCATTTTTTTCAGGATCAGAGGCGGGAAAAAATTGTATTGATGAGTGAGTCATGAATGTTAAAATTCATCAGAAGAAATTTATATATCACAAGTAAAGACTTCTAAAGCATCAAACACAATATAATATTGATATACATTTGCCTAATTAATTCAGATCAATAAAGACGCAAGAGTTACTTAGCAAGATGAATTTTGCAGTTTTTACAGGATCTGTTTGCTTTTAATAAATATAAATGTACCTGACATGTATACAAAAAAATGTAGTACACTAGTATATACTGTACTTATACACAACATACTGTATATAAAATAAGCATAAAATTCATGTTCTGGCCATGCTAAAAGAAATCTGAACAACTACAAGTTACTTCAATATACTACAGATGCATTCTGAGCACTATTGAAGAGATCATTACAGGCATATATACAATATTAAATGTCACTTTAAAAGAGCGAGTGCAGCTTGATTGCGCTATAATTGTAAAGAGGACTGGAGCCTACAGGCTACCTACAGTTCCGGACGTCTAGTTCATGAATATTGCTCAATGCCGTGCTCAATGCGATTCAAACAAGATGTGCAAAACCTCAGGATTTTTAACGTGTCTTTACAATTCGATTTTGCCATAAAAATGAGCTTCGGCAAACACGGCACTATAGATTTTTATTATTTTGGACTCTTGACTTATTTATTCTTTTATTTTGAAAATAAAAGGATAAGTTTTCAATTTTATTTTTATTATGTTTTTCGGATTTTTAGCGTCGGTGGGTCCGTGAAACACAAAATAAAATTGGTGTGGCCTTATCTAATGCAGTATATCTGGTGGCAGCAAATTACAGAAGGCACACTGAGTAAAATCATTTTCTCCTGGTAGCTCAATGGTTAGAGTGTTTAACCTTTCTGTTAAATCTTGAGTAGCAAATAATATATTATATTGGAATAACCAAGCTGCAAGTCACATTTTAATTGAACAACTTCCAACCAATAGGATTATAAGTAAAAAAACAAATCAAAACTCTACTATTGCCATGACAGTAACCTTAATTTTTACTTTTATAAGGTAATCCATTGTTTTCCCCCATCTATTTATTTGGTTTATGTAGTGTTTTAGAAATGCCATTGAGCTGTGATGAAATGAGTTCTCGTTTTTTCAAACTGCTTTGTTGACATTAGGAAGAGATGGACATTCAGGTGTTGCGATTTCAAAACAAGAAACTGTCTGAGAGACTGGAAGAGAGGAAAGTGGAAGAAGAGAATCTAAAAATTCAAATTGAGGAATATAAAAAGAAGGAAAGGGACAATACAGAATTGCTGTCTGTCATCCATCGATCTTGGAACCAGGTTAGCTTTAAAAGGTTCCAGTGGAATGCCCCTCCTTTTTGTTTCAACAATGCCAAATGCGGCACAACACTCCTAGGTAAATGGTGTACATTAACATAATACCTTTGCATTTCAGATGGAGGAAGAAACAAGATTCTTGGTCGAAAGGTTTGAACAACCAGCCAGTGAAGAGAACCAAGATTTAGGTACATTTGTGATGTTAAAAGTGCCTAGTATGCAAATGAAAAATTCAGTTGTAAAATAACCCTTTTGTTTGAAAGAACTCTTGAAACTATAAAGACTAACCATTTACAACTTTTCATATCTCACTTCACTCTTGAGATATTAAGATTTGTTTAATATGTAAATGATCATACTTATGACATCACAGCATAATAACTTATTGAAAATGCTTATATTTCCTTGAGATTACGTAATGAAATCACTTGAAATGCAGGTGCATGTGCATGGATGTATCCAATGACATCAAATATGCAAATGATTCCACGTGATAATGGTAAAGATATGCAAAGTTTTTCAATAAGTTATTATGCACTGTGATGTCATAAGTATGATCATTTACATATTAAACAAATCTTAATATCTCAAAAGTGAAGTGAGATATGAAAAAGTTGTAAATGGTTAGTCTTTATAGTTTCAAGAGTTCTTTCAAACAAAAGAGTTATTTTACAACTGAATTTTTCATTGCATAGGTGTATTGTAATCCAATTTAATCTGGGTTTTGCCATTGCACAAGCGCATATTGTTATTGAAGCACAGATTTGTCCGTTTTATTTTGTTTTTTCACTGAGTACTCTTGGCAAAACATCATCCTAAGTGACCTTTTTGTTATCAAGTAGATCAATGGCATGTTTCTATAAACCATTCACTTGTGGTTTTCCTTCATATTCTTAGTGTTGGGAGATGTGACCAGTATATCATTCATCAAGCATTTGAAGCAAGTAACGCCAGCTGAACGGGAAGATGAACTTGCAAAGAAGATCTCAGCTTACAAAGATATACTAAACAAGTTATTAGAACTTGTTAAGAACTCTGAAAAAACTAACAAAGACTTGGTTGAACAATTAGTTGCAAGTAATTATGAGATGAATAACCTTGGCAGAAAGTTGATGTGTTTATTGAACTTTAGCAGCTATAATTTTGGTTTATTAATGTCAATTTTTCTTGTTTGATGACCAGATGGTTCAGTTGAAGAGGTAACAAAGGAAGTGTTGAAAAATATGAAGGCTGAGAGTGAAAATCTTCAGAAGGTGGTGACTTCACTACAGGAACAGCACTCCACCAGCTCTCTTGAGGTAGCAAGCCTGGAATTAATTATTTTCGTTGTACCTGTCAGAATGACCAGCACAAATAAATTTGTACCGCTAACTTCTCCAAACTTAGCATAATGTCTCACAACTTAGTGCAATGTCTCCAAACTTAGTGTAACGTCTCATAACATAGTGCAATATCTCATAACATAGTGCAATGTCTCACAACTTAGCGTAATGTTTCACAACTTAGCGTAATGTTTCACAACTTAGCGTAATGTTTCACAACTTAGCGTAATGTTTCACAACTTAGCGTAATGTTTCACAACTTAGCGTGATGTTTCACAACTTAGTGCAACGTCTCACAACTTAGCGTAACGTCTTACAACTTAGCGTAACGTCTTACAACTTAGCGCAATGTCTCACAACTTAGCGTAACGTCTCACAACTTAGCGTAACGTCTCACAACTTAGCGTAACGTCTCACAACTTAGCGTAACGTCTCATAACATAGCACAATGTCTCCAAACTTAGCTTAACGTCTCATAACTTAATAACGCAATCTCTCCAAACTTAGCGTAACGTCTCCAAACTTAGTGTGACGTCTCCAAACTTAGCGTAACGTCTCCAAACTTAGTGTAACGTCTCATAACATAGCACAATGTCTCCAAACTTAGCTTAACGTCTCATAACTTAATAACGCAATCTCTCCAAACTTAGCGTAACGTCTCCAAACTTAGTGTGACGTCTCCAAACTTAGCGTAACGTATCCAAACTTAGTGTAACGTCTCATAACATAGCTTAATGTCTCCAAACTTAGCGTAACGTATCCAAACTTAGTGTAACGTCTCATAACATAGCTTAATGTCTCCAAACTTAGCGTAACGTCTCCAAACTTAGTGTAACGTCTCCAAACTTAGTGTAACGTCTCATAACATAGCTTAATGTCTCCAAACTTAGCGTAACGTCTCCAAACTTAGCGTAACGTCTCCAAACTTAGTGTAATGTCTCATAACTTAATAACACAATGTCTCCAAATTTAGTGCAATGTCTCAAAACGTAGCGTAATGTCTCTCATCTCAGGTTGTACAATACGAAATCTAGACACAGTACACTCAACACAAAAATGTTTTACTTTCACAAAAACTACTGCATATTATTGAGAAATTGCTTTTATTTAAGTGAAGAGCATGGTTTAAAACAATGCTGCACCGCTGTATTTTGTAATAGTTTGCTGAACTTCGTGACAAGTATGCCAAATCACAAGAGGAACTCTCTGAGAAGAACACAAGTCTTCAAGATGCTGAATATGACCTTCAAAAACGGAATCATCGAGTGGAGAGACTGTTGAAACGTCTTAGTGAAGTGGAGAAGCAAGGCAAAGTATTAATACCAGTTGCTGGTGCAGTGGTAGAAAAGGCACCTAAAGGCGAGCAGCCACCAAGTACTGGAGAGGTAATTTTAACTTCATCTTGGTTTGGCTTGAGATACTGTATTGGTATTTTTTAACCTTTTTAGCCCTGAAACACAGGCACATTGAAACTTTCAATACCTCACTATAGCAAATTAACGATACACTAAATTACCGCGATATGAATTAACGCGACATAAATTAACGCGACATAAATTAACGCGACATAAATTAACCGGCATAAATTAACGCGATATAAATTAACGCGACATAAATTACCGCGACATAAATTACCGCGATATAAATTTACGCGACATAAATTAACGCGACATAAATTAACGCGACATAAATTACCGCGATATAAATTAACGCAGATTGCCTATATGTCTATCAGTCTCTATAGAATTTGCCATGGATCACAAAATAACGTTTAATTTTAAAGTCTTAAAGTAAAGAGAGTCTCACTGGCAATCAGAAGGTTGCAGGAGTCATCTCCGGGACTCAGAATAATTTTTCAGAGGATATGAGCTTGACAATCATCTATGTATCGTCTGTCTACTCCAAGTTCTCCCTCATTCACTACATGCAGCAGTGTACTACAGTACTCATTAATAATTCATGAGGAAAACACAAAGGAAAATCATGACCGTATCGTGTCTTTATATGTGATAAAGATTCGTGCTGATTTACATAAACATTTCCTTCGATTTTCTCGGCGAAAATGGCTTGAATCACTGAAATGGTTGGTAAACATGGTTATTTAGATGCAGTCGTTTTTGAAACCGTTTAAAACACTCGCAGCAGTGTTTTATCGGGTCTTAAACACTCAGCTATCGCCTCGAGTTTTAAACCCGATAAAACAATGCTGCAAGTGTTTTAAACTATACGTAAAACATGAAAAGACTAATCGACAGTTCTATGAACAGCAGGTTAGCCATATTCAAACTGATTACGAAGAACAGAAGTTACTCGCTGAACAACGACTAACGGAGCTTGAAAAGTTGACAGAAAATTACAAAGGATCCTTGGAGGAAATTGAAAAATTCAAAATGGAGGTGTGTGTGCATCGTAACACTCAAATCGCCTCTGCAACGAAAAATAGTCTTTCCATATTCTTACCTCTTTCAAATGTTAGGAGAAATGAAGAAGACTAAATATGAAAACTGCTACGTTTATAAAATAACTGGATATAATATGAAAAGGAGAAATAAGAGAACTTCAATGTGTTGAAAAATACTTAGTAAGAGTACTTACGTATATTCATGGACAACGTTTCAGACGATGTGTCCTGAAGAAAGAATGCGTCCAAAACGTCGTCCATGAATATACGTAAGACGTAAGTACGTGTACTCTTACTTACATGTATAGGGCATTGGCAACAAAAATTAAGTTTGTCTAATATGAAAGAACTCGTAAAATGATAGAGTAACACCTTTTACAACTTTTCCGTATTTTACTTCGTTTTTGAAATATTTCAGTTTGTTTGATATGTAAATACGATGGTCTCTGACGTCAGGTGCATTAAAATATTAGTTCCATCTTCAAGTTTGTTCCACAAATTTACTTGAAAATGTGCGTATAATAACTCCACATGATGACGAACGTTGTAAACTTAGCAATCACTGAGATGTAAGACATTCGTAATGAGTGAAAATTCTCTAAAAAAGAAAAGTGAAAATATTAAAATTTTAGTGAAAATTCTTCTGATAAATAGAAAGAATATGAATATGGATTGAAAAGACAGGTTTTCGTTGCATAGGTACTTTACTATGGCAATACAATACCTGACTATGTTTAAGAGAATGTAGCTTTATTATCGAAAAAAAGCGTTCAACTTAATAGTTAGTTCGCTTTGATCATTTAGGCTCTACAGATTCCGGAGTCAGGAGTACTTCAGTCTGTCCCATACCGGACTTTACAGTCCCAATACTCTGTTCTTTTCAATGAGTTTAATCAGGTATGTTGGGTGGGAATTTTTAGATTAATAGGAATTCGTTTTGTTTTCAAATACTGCAACGTATAGGTTACCCATACATATTTACGATGTGTGTGTGAAGTTCTGATGTGACCTGTTGTGTTTACCAGGTGCGACAACAACATGACGATATCAAAAGGATAACAAACAACAATAGAGTACAACATTTGTTACAGCTTGAGCAACTCGAGGTAACTATATAATGTTGGGAACAACAGTTGTAATAACGTTAAAATCATGTACTGTACATAATAATTATCCGTCAAATGTGGTAGTTTTTGTAATATTTTGTGTCTTGTAGTAGATTTTGTAACACACGGCCCTTTGATGGTAGTGGTGATGATGATGATGGTGGTGGTGATAGTGGTGTTGTTGATGATGATGGTGGTGGTAATGATGGTGGTGATAGTGGTGGTGTTGATGATGATGGTGGTGATAGTGGTGGTGTTGATGATGGTGGTGGTGATGATGGTAGTGGTGATGATGGTAGTGGTGATGATGGTAGTGGTGTTGGTGGTGATAGTGGTGTTGGTGGTGATAGTGGTGTTGGTGGTGATAGTGGTGTTGATGATGATGGTGGTGTTGTTGTTGATGATGATGGTGGTGCTAATGATGGTGGTGATAGTGGTGATGATGGTGGTGGTGATAGTGGTGGTGTTGATGATGGTGGTGATAGTGGTGTTGTTGATGAAGGTGGTGGTGGTGGTAATAGTGGTGATGATAGTGGTGGTGTTGATGATGATGGTGGTGGTGGTGGTGGTGATGGTAGTGGTGATAGTGGTGATGATGGTGGTGGTGATAGTGATGGTGTTGATGATAGTGGTGTTGTTGATGATGGTGGTGATAGTGGTGTTGGTGATAATGATGGTGCTGGTGATGATGGTGGTGATGGTGATGATGATGGTGGTGGTGGCGATGATGGTGCTGGTGATGATGGTGCTGGTGGTGGTGATGATGGTGGTGGTGGTGGTGATGATGGTGGCGATGGTGGTGGTGATGATGATGGTGGCGATGGTGGTGGTGGTGATGATGGTGATGAGATGTCATTGACATATGAGGACTATAGGTCTTCAGAAATGCAAGAGAAAGCACCATCTCTAATTTCATTTCTTATTGCACCACAGAATGAAAGTTTGGGTGTGCAGAAAAAATTTCAAGCCGAGATTGCTCGAGTAGAAGATGCCTTGATGCAAGTCCGACGTGATTACGAGTTGCTCCGAATGAAATACGAACATTACTTGAAAACCAATGAGCAGACGGGTAAGCCGCGAGAGTTTCCGAATATGAAGGTCCTACTTAAGACGAAGAAATTTTAACTCTATGTAACATATTACATTTTATAGGTCCAATGATAAAGGAAATGGATAATTTGATAAAAAGCTTACAGGTATGAAATTTATACCTCTACCAGTTATCATTCTGATGTTATTTCGGCATAATTGCACGAAGCCCCACAGGCCAGGTTTTGTACAACAGGCCTGAGCTACGTAGTCTACTCTTTAATGAGCTATTTTAAATATTATCATGTAGAACAGTAACAGACAGTTGAAGGGAGAAGTCGTCCGATACAAAACAAAGCTCGCGAAAGAAGAAGAAGAAACGAAAAGGGTAAGCATAGGTTACTTTTCGTGTTAGCCGCGTTAGCGTACTGTTTCCACGTCGTCTTTATATAAAACTAGCGAGCTTTGGTTCGAGTTTACAACTGCGCAGCCTTCCGTGTACTTTTGGCGGGAAAAATGCGTGGTACACAATGACCTTCGTCAGAAAACTCCACATTATTGGGAATTTTGAAGACAAAATTGAACTATAGAGTTCCCAAAGCATGTCCCGAAGAGAACTCTTTCTTTTAAGGCAGAGAATGAATGTTTTTTTGTGTGAAAACTCTCAGTTATGCAGCAACGGAAGTTCGACAACGAATGTTTGCTCAGAAGGCTTCGTTCGGTACCACATACCAGGAAACGAAGCCAACGATATATTAGATTTTTCGTATTTTTAAACATAAACATTTTTCACATCATATAAAAACACATTGTTTCCCGTTTTTTTAAAACGTTCAATTCTGTAGCTTCAACGTGATCTTGAAGATATGATATCTGGAAAGAAACATGCTAAACGCGAAACATCTGGAGAAGAAACCGAAGAGAAAGAAGATGGTGAACTTATGCCCACCTCTGAAGCGGATGAATTAAAAGCCGTGAAGAGTGAACTAAAGTAAGTTGAATATGGAGACTTTTATCAGAATCATCCTCAAGATATCAAGAAGAAGTGAATTTGTCATGATTTACCAACATTGCTATAGTCAACTGAAACAGTTGACTCGACTTGCTGGATTCAAACTCTACCCACCTTCCGAAAATCACCCTTAGCTATCAATGCGACTATATTTTGAGAACAAAAGCAATTCGTTCGACAAGAAGTGCAAAATGTTATCTTAAAGGTCATTGGCAATAAAAAATAAGTATCTTTTCGATCAAAGTACGGAACTTAAATAGCCGGAATATAGTAGTTTGAGGTTGTAAAAATGCTCGTAAAGCGTATTAATTGCACTGCCAAAGTTGCTAACATGAATCATTATCCGCCATCTTGTATATATTTTCGATATGCGTGTGACGTCACAACCATGGTAAAGTGAAATTTTTATCTAGCCATCCTCGTGTCTTTATAAGTTTGAAACTCGATTTTTGTAAATGTCTTCCTTTTTCAATTGAACCACACCATGTTAAAAAGCATTCCACGGAAACTCGGCTACCCACAGAGTAGTTTCATCAGGTTTACCCCAGGTGTGACGTCACCAACTTCCTAGTTAATTAGACAAAGTATTACATCAAGATGGCGGATGACAGGATTGTCTTTGGTCAAAATTAGTGATGTTGGTTTGTACAAGAGTAGTTTTGTTTACTTGGATTACCTTCGTAAACCTATTTGTTAATCATAAAGTCAAAAGTTTGAAATTGTGGTAAGATTCATGTTTCCCTTTAAAAAATCCAAATTTGACATTATCTCTGGAGTAGTATTCCTGACCTGTGATCTTGGTTGCTTCTCAGGCAAGCCCAGGAAAGTAAAAAGGAAATGAAGGTAATGTTGGATGTTTACAAGGGTGCTGCGAAAGACCTGAGGGAAAAAGTGGAGGTAAGATCAGTTTCTATAAAAGAGTAATTAAACGAGTAATTCTCATTATTATATGTCTTGCGAGTCCGAACTGGCGTATTTGAACGCTGATTGGCTAACGTGCGGGTCCGTACTTTACCGTACGGACTCGGTGTACGGACCCGCACAAAAACAACAAACTACAGCAAAATTAAACGAAATAACAAAAAATGCACGGCCAACTCTATTATCCGGAGGAACTAACCGACGAAGATGATATCTTAAATGCTACGGAGACAGAGTACACTAGAGAAAAAAAGCAAGCCATTTTAAATAATGTTTTCTCTAAATTATTTCTCGTTGTAGTCGAGACATATAATAAATTCCTTATTAACCTCACAAGCTCGGTCCGTACGGGAAAATATTTTGCTTTCGATCTTTTGAGTACAGACCTCGCCCTTCGGGCTCGGTCTGTACTCAAAAGATCTCAAGCAAAATATTTTCCCGTACGGACCTCGCGCTCGGTTAATAAGTACTTAATATATATTTCGAGGATAGTTTGTTTTTTGTAGGATAGTTTCTTATCGGTCTTCGTTTCTCATAATTTATGTGCGTAAGAAAGAGAAAGAAGAGCCTAGCCTTGCCTTGCCATTTCTGCCGGGAAGGGGCCCGTCTATGCATGTGAACAGGTAATATTTGCAATTTGAGATCCAGAACAACAAATAAGAAAAGAAAGAATAATATTTCGGATAATTTTCAACATTTAGAACATAACATTTTTAACATTTCATAACATAAGAAGCTGTTCCATTTCCGAGGACTTTGACGCAAGTTTTTGATATACTGCCTCGTTATCAACAGCCTTCGGGAAATCAACTTCTACAGAACAAATCATTACTGCTTCCAAATGGTATTGATTAAGAAGAGATCTCAGTCGATTCTTGATGAAGCGCAACTTTGAGAATGTTCTCTGGCAGGACTCAACACTGCATGGGAGGTTGAGCGCAGTTCTTAGATATTGGGTGTGTGAGATTATGGGTGTGTCTGGCCAGGCCACAGTGTTCCATTTTGATGTCCACAAAAGGGGCCCATGTGCAATGGCGCATAGACCAGTCCAAGCCTGGCCTACGTTCACCTCCGGCTACGGTCGACCCACTTACTTATCTCAAAACGCATTTCTTGTATTCTCGTTAAATGTCTAGCTTCTTGCCAACGAGAAACGTTTGAAAGCCGAGATTGAAGAACTGAACCAAAAGATCGTAGACGTAAAGAAGGCAGTGGAGAAGTTCAAAGGATCATTGGCTGATGAACAGGCTGTGAAAAGATTAAAGGCAGCCAATGAAACGATAGAACAACTGCAAAAGAAAATCGCGGCTACAAAACAAGTATGGAAAACACAAAGTAACAATACTCCTCCCCCCACGGCAAAACTGATGAGTCCCGGACAGGAAACGAACCTGTAACCTTCTGATTGCCGGTGAGATGCTCTAACCATTGAGCTAACGAGACTCAGATGGAGAACGAAGGTTACAATGATGTACTGGTTTGATTGATATATGGACTGTACTGCCTTTTCTGAGGATATGAGCTTGACAATCGTCCATGTGTCGTACTGTATTATGTTGTGAAACTGTTTTGTTTCGCTAAATGTAGGAAGAAGATGCTTTGCTGTCTGAAATGGAGTTCACTGGTCAAGCTTTTGAAGAAATGCAAGAACAAAATATTCGCGTCCTGCAAGAACTACGAGAGAAAGAAGAAGCTAATTTGAAAATGATGTCTGAAGTAAATAAATGAAAAAAATGGGGATTAGATAGAACTTAAAGGGAAATGGCAATAAAAATTTTCTTTGTCTCATTTGAAAGAACATTTAAAATAATATATGAAGACCTTTTAAAATTTCCCCGTAACTTCCTCAATTTTTGAAATATCTGTGAACAAAAATATCTGCAATCCGCCATCTTGTTTTATAATTAGATCTAATTAAATGACGTCAAAACCTGGGTAAACATTCTAAAAGTTGTAAATAATTGCCCAAATATCAGTGGAATGCGTTCAAATAGATTGCTACTTCACTTAAAAGTATACAACACCCAAAACAACTACGATTTAGCATCTATAATGACTCGATAATTGCTGATATAAAAAACATTTCTACCCTGGTTGTGACGTCACGCATATCCAAGGATGGTTATGCATATCCAAGATGGCGGAATGTTCAATGTTCTTTGTTAAAAAGAAGTGAAATATTTACAGAACCAAGAACGATATGGAAAATCTGTAAAAGGTCTTCATATATCATTTTAAAAGTTCTTTCAAATAAGATAAACTTAATTTTTATTGCCATTTCCCTTTAATGTTCTATTCGCAACATTTATCTATTTTACCAATATTCACTTTTCCTCTCGCAGCGAATCAAAGGGGATCAGATTCAGAAACAACTCAAGGAAGAAAAAGATGTAATGGCTGATCAGATAACCGCACTGAGCTCTCACATCGATGCACAAGAGCAAGTGATTAAAAAGTTGGAAGAGCGCGAAAGAAGTTTTCAGGCAACGATGGTAAGGTTCAGTAGAAATTCGAGTGTTACCAATACAACTATGATATTTAAAGTTCCTACCTCACGTTTGGGGATTTTACATATTCGTAATATTTGGATCTTCCTGAACAAAATCATAATATATCTTGTCAGCCAAAAATTTCATCTTCATGGACTTTTTTGCTGTCAAAGTTATCGGATGTGATGTCACGAGGCATTTTTGTGGCAAGTAACAAAAGAAAACTGGTTTGCAATGCCTCTTGTGACATCACATCCCGTAACTTTAACAGCGAAAAACTCCATGAAGATGAAATTTTTGGCTGACAATATATATTATGATTTTGCTCAGGAAGACCCAAATATTACGAATATGTAAAATCCACAAACGTGAGATAAGCACTTTAACAATTACACCATCACTTCGTGTGTGCTGCTGCATTTTTGTCCGCTGTATTTTTATTTTAGATGTCTATCGATAAAGAGTTGGTTTTACGTCAGCAAGCGATGGACATGCACAAACGAAAGGTGAAGTTTGCACACGAGGCTTGTTTTAACCTTTCTCGATCAGATCAGTTCGTTTGACTATAACAGCGTTAAACCATTTTCACCATTCACTCGTTGGCTATGAGCTCGTGTACGACGAAAGCGAATGGGAGAATTGTTTTATAATATAGAGACTCGCGTTGGTAGTTTTAGGGATTTTTTCTTGTGTTTTATCAACAAAAAAGTTATCGGGAGTTCCTGAGTTACCGGGAGTTTAGAACAAATGACCGGAAATAAGGTAAAAACGGTGTTTACTGAGTATTTCTATTCATATAGTGTCATTTTAATTTTAATATTTCTATTCATACAGTATCATTATTAATACAGTGTCATTTAAGGAGTTATGCGGCAAAGCTTGATGAAGATACTAAGCTAGCGAAATCTGAACTTGAACTAACACATCTTTTGTAATGCAAAAAAAGACAGAATACACGGCTGCGTCAAAATAAATTCAATTTTTTGGACTACAGTCCTGTATTTTTTTTACTTGTCACGTCTTGACAAACGTGGTGCGAGTTATCGAGGGTAAAATTATATAGAAAATGACCTGAAGGGAAACGAAGATTGCTTCGAGTTAGCGGGAGGTTCGCGAGTTATCGAGGGTTCGAGTTATGGGGAGTGAGTGTCTTTATTATGATCACTTTTCTCTTGTAGGCTATGGAGTGTGCGCAGACAACGCAAGATTTTAAGATACGCATCGAGTCATTCCAACAGCAGCTTCAAGAGGTATGACCAGGACTGGCGTGGCGACGGTTGACTGCAGGGAGGTGGGGTGGTTTAAGGGTCCTGCAGATCTCGTAGAAATTAGGGGACCGAGTGATGTTTTTCTGCACTCATCGATTTCATTGTAATAAACAAAACACTGCATGGCCACTTGGAGATGCGAATTATATCTTATCGTCTCGATAATATCTCACTCGTCTCCCACGTCTGGTGGAAGAGGAGGGGGAGTGTAGAAGCTACTTCTGAAGTGAAATTCTCCGTGAATCAACAACACAACTATTCCTATGAAACTCTCGGTATTTATTTATTTATCAACCTCGACTTTACGCCATTTATTCAGGCAGAGAAATCTCTAAGAAGCAAGACAAGATCTTTAGAGGAAGAGATTTTTAAGAGCAGACGAATGCAGGTTGGTTATAACTTATAATTTAACCTATATATATATACGCCAGAACGAAAGACAGAATTCTTTGAATTGCTTCTCCTTTCTTTTCTTCAAATGGTTTGAATCTGGGTTCATTATTATTTAATATTAAATGTTCTTCCAGATTATTTAAAACAAAAATGTTATTGTTGTCTGACGTTTCGGCTTTCTGTACGGA
This sequence comes from Chrysogorgia sp. JL179-B06, assembly GCA_035772405.1. Taxonomy (NCBI): domain Eukaryota; kingdom Metazoa; phylum Cnidaria; class Anthozoa; order Scleralcyonacea; family Chrysogorgiidae; genus Chrysogorgia; species Chrysogorgia sp. JL179-B06. The sequence continues at coordinate 1,337,906 of JAYKKM010000076.1, read as the reverse complement.
AGCCATCTTCAGAGACGTGAAAATGTTGACGGTTGTTAAAAATTTTAACATTTAACATTAACATTTTAACATCAACATTAACATTTAACATTTTAACATTTTTAATATTTTAACATTTTGTTAAATAATATTTTTATTTTAAATAATCTGGAAGAACATTTAATATTAAATATTAAATAAATTCTCCTTTCTTCTTACGCGACATGGCCTTCGTTGAATGAAAGTTAAGTCCAGTTCAGACGCCATAGTTTTCATTAACCATACCTAATGTAAATTAGCAAAACTGTTTGATCAAGATCATTTACATTAGATATTCGGCTCATGAAAAGTACGACGTTTGAACGTGGCCTTCGTAATATTAATTCAAGATACATAAAATAAAATTATTGGCTACAGATACAGTTTATATTTACGTAGGAGGATATTTCCAGTTTCAAAAGAAAGTTGGAAAAACAAAAGAAAATGGATATCTATGGCACAGCAGACGAAATATTATTGGAAGAAATCAAGGAATACAAGGTTTCGTGTGAACTAAATTGTCTTTTAGCATGAGCGACAGTTTGTGCGCATCTAAACTGATTGTCAGGCCTTCTCTATTCTCGTCTTCCACTGGATGAAAACGGGCGACGGAAAAATGAACGCCCACGTCTTACAATGATGAAAGGCTCCGCTCGAAAACGTCAGTATTTCGTTCCTAAAAATCTCGGCAGTTCGCCACAGTTTTCGCTTTGAGAATAAAGAAAGCCTAACAATCAGATTTATACTACCAGGAACAAGGAGAGTTAAGACAACTTTCATACAAACTCGTGTCTCTCTCAGCTCTCATTAACTCTGATTCTATATCTCGCTTTTTTTCTCTGTCCACCTTCCAGGCTCGTCTGACCTGCCCTTGCTGTAACACCAGGAAAAAAGACGCCATTCTCACCAAATGCTACCACATATTCTGCTTCGAATGCCTAAAAACACGCTACGACACACGGCAAAGGAAATGTCCGAAATGTAACGCAACATTTGGTAATAATGACTTCAAGAAAGTTTATCTCTAAGGTAGAACTCTTGGTTAGTTCACTATGGTAATAGGAGTATCGTATTAAAAATTGTGAATATTATAAAGTGAAATTTTTAACTGACTTGTTTCCATTCCTTATCTCATCCGGCTCCTCGTCTCAAAAGGCATCGAGATGAAACACTTTAGTTGATGATAATATTAAGCATTTTTTATCAGGAAGTACGTAAGATTATAAATATATGTATAGTTACTTTAATTTTAGACCTTGAGTTGTCTTGGCTCTTGCAGTTGTGTAAGCCAAATTATGAGTAAGATTTATTTAGAGTAGATCACGCAGGATAAGGTTACCCTATTTATCCGAGCCAGAGGCTCATGTTTTAAAGTGCCACTACGATGAAAATTCACCCCCGTCTTTTAGATTTTCTTTAGCATAGAATAGTATTTCAGGGTCGAAAGTGATCATCGATGTAAAAATAAACTAAAAAAATGTTATTTTGAAGTAAGTATTTTGAGCTCTGAAATCACTATTATTTAGGCCACCATTACTAAAAACGTGTTCCAAGTGAGCCCGCAATTTCAAAAGGTAATATTGTTCGTGACGTCAGATTCTCAATGCTACGCCTGAATTTCGGTCGAGATTATTTGTTTTCTTGTTTTTTTCGAGAAGTAGATGAAATGTTCAGCCTTTCAGACGAAGAATTTGAAAAAACGACCTTGATTTACATGAAGAATTAGCCACGTGGAGTCTTCGCGTTGAGAATCTGACGTCACTTCGTTACGCTGGTCAAGAACATGAACGATTAATGGCGGACATAAAAACTCCAGATTCGGAGTAAGAAAAATAATACTTGCCATTGTCGAATCGCAAAACGGTTTCGACCAAGTAATATTTATAAGCTCTGCTTTATAAATACGTAAAAATATCGATAGGTAAAAATTTGATCGTAGAGTGGCACTTTAAGCGCTCGACTTATTCACTCTTAGGTATCCAACTGATAGGGATTCCGAGGGCCTACGATTTAAGGTGGTTTTTCAACAAGACCCGAAAGTCTTACTATTTGCTGGTATTATTGCAAAGGCAGCACTTTTTCCTCAATTATTTTTAAGACCCTGAATGGCGGTGGTCCGACCCAGGATGTGAACCCCGATTTCCCCAGCTCATGGACATGTGTGGTAACCACATGGACCACAAAGGTGGAAACGTTACGTTGCGCAAATTTTACATATTCGTAATATTTGGGTCTTCCTGAGCAAAATCATAATATATATTGTCAGCCGAAAATTTCATCTTCATGGCCTTTTTTTGCTGTTAAAGTTATCGGATGTGATGTCACAAGAGGCATTTTTGTGGCAAGTAACAAAAGAAAACTGGTTTGGAATGCCTCTTGTGACATCAATCCGGTAACGTTGACAGCGGAAAACTCCATGAAGATGAAACGTTCGGCTGACAATATATATTATGATTTTGCTCAGGAAATTTCTATAGTAGTAACCAACACCAAGTTTCCATTTCTTGCCAGATGGAAATATAGTTAACCTGCGCTCTCGTGCATGTTGAGGCACATCCAACGCCACAGATGCCAGATCATTTAGCAAATGATACGTTCTTTCCCGCCAGGAATTTACAGAATCATAGCTAGAGGGGACGAACACCGCCCCCGCCCACCCCCTAAATTGTGGTAGTCCGCATAATAGGCACTTCCCCGATCGTATTTGCTGCGATGAGCACGAACAACGGCGTCCATCATTGAATAACCCGATGTTCTACAGCGCCGTGTTCCACAGCAACTGCAGTCGTGTTATGCGGTGTAAGAACGAGCAAAATGGGCGCGACCTCCCCCTGTATCCCACCACCAGCCGGATATTTCTTTTGGAAGATGTAGCGGTTGTTTGTTGAGCCGGGCTAGCCCCGATTAGCCACGGCTACTACAGACATCCAAAATCTGAAATATTTCAAAAACGAAGTAAAATACGGAAAAGTTGTAAAAGGTGTTACTCTATCATTTTACGAGTTCTTTCATATTAGACAAACTTAATTTTTGTTGCCATTGTCCTTTAAGCTTTCTGGAAAATAAATGCCTATTAATACGAGCTAAGAAGCTATTTGTTTGTTTATATATTTGATACTTTGTGTCTGATCTTACAAATCTCCTTACCGGAAATTAGTCTTATATACACCGGTGATTATTTATAGCAAAGACTGCCTTTTTTCAACCACTCTTTGGTGTTTAAAAAGATGATGGTGCATTTTCCTATATCCGGATTCACAGCGACGTGATTTATTGTACAGAAGTAATTTTAATTTTTGAAAACGCACGTACGAGCCACGGGGTATCTGATAATTCCATACGCTCCTCTTCCGGCCGACCCTTTCCCAGCACAATTATCCCACATTTTTTTCATAGGCCATTTTATGATATTCCCTTGTAAACACAGACGCAAATCAAAAGAAGACTAATTCCTTGTATTTCTTATGTTGCGCAGAAACCAATAAACCAGTTCGTAATGTCGACTGCGCATCAAAATGACGCGTTCTGCGTCTGCGTCGGGATAAAACTTATTTCAATTCATAACATTAGGCTGGGGAATTTGCAAGTGTAAATAGAAATGCAAATGTATACTGTGGTTTTAGCCTGATGTTATGAATTGAAATAAGTTTTATCCCGACGCAGAACGCGTCATTTTGATGCGCAGTCGACAATACGAACTGGCTTATAGGGAGAATTTTGTGGTTTTTACCATTTTAGCCAAATGATTGTAAGCGATTTCGCAAATAGCGTGCAGTGACGACAGATTTAATTAATATATCGTGCGAATGTAGGAGGGTTGGGACGAGCAGGCGCACGTCCGAAAACCTTCGACTCGTTTTTAAACACTAGAATATTTTCAATCGTACTTCGAGAATTGACGGAGTGGAATTAAATTTATTCGCAACTTTAAATTTTCTGTGGACAAAATGATTACTCGGGAGACGCATTTGAAGTCTTGCGCATATTTTGACGCGTAATCCCGCTGGGCAGGGGGACAACGGGAAGCGGAAGGTAGAAGACAAACCTATATTTGAAAGTATAACATGAAAAGCAACAGTGAAAAACAGTCGAAAGAGGAAAGGGTTTAATCGATGATTTGTTCACACATCAGGCTTTAGACCTCTGGGATTCGTGTCAAAGAGAACAAAGAAAGTATTTATGTATCGTTAGTAAGAAAAGCCAATGACTTCGCGTGGTAAATCGAGGAGTTCAGGCGACATATGTGCCGACTGTAGTGCGCCAGGTAAATATGTGTGTGTGTATGTGTCTGATTGAAATGACTTAAGCTTTATCTTTGCCCTGCCCCCATAATTGCTCTGTCGATCTGTTTATGTGTTGCGCTTCGAGCTTTGTTTTTTCGCCTGTTCTGTTTACAGGGCCGGCATGGGCATCTATTAATCGTGGTGTGCTCATTTGTAACGACTGTTGTAGTGTCCATAGGAGTTTAGGAAGGCATATTAGTCAGGTTCGACACTTGAAACACGGAACTTGGAGCCCGTCTCTTCTTAAGGTAAATAATGTCCTCTACATTTATATTGATACGTTGGTCAAATAGCCATTTAATTGTAGCTGCTGTAATACTATTGTTCTGTCAAATGTCACTCCCTTCTTGGCGATTATTTAATGTTTAGATAAAAGTTAAGAACAGAATGTAATATTTACCGGTTCGATTTGTTTGACTGTTTGATCGTTCGGTTGAGCACTTTTTAATAATTTATGAGTCTCGCTCGAGGCTTCGGAATCTATGTAGATGACTATCAAATTCGCTTTATTTAACTGTTTCGGATCTTTCACGGCAGATAATTTGACGCGTTATCTATTTTTATTTTCGATTTAACTTGCCATTTTCGAATATTTTTTTTTGGGTGTAATGTATCAATTAAACAAAAGAATGTAACAAACTTAGGGTTGCTCACTGATTGGCTGCATTAGCATTTTCAGATTTCATTGGACTTATATACAACACTGATGATAAAACTGAAAGTACTGTTCGTGTACTTACTGTACAACGTAGAGGGCCTAAGCTAAGATAAATCTGGCCATGGATTAGAAGTAATTAAAGTGGATATATTGTGTTGATGTTTTTATCCCAAATGTTAACAGATCTTTCCTCAATGGATTAACGTTTTCTACCTTGATAATGCAATCGAGCATTCCTGTCGAGTTCTTTATCAGCCTTATCACACTGCTTGAAAGGGCGAATTGAGGTTCACATTGATTGATTTACACTCCATTAGATTTTATTTATTTGCTTTTGCAGCCAGATAAGATCTGCTCTGTGGTAGTATGGGGTGTTGTATTATTGAAGTGTCTATGAAGTGAAATTGCAAGCATTTTTTTGGCTTTAATGGATAGAGAAGCTGGAGTGTACACTGAAAATTTCAAGTGTTTAATCTGGTGCATCGTCTTGAGCTATAAATGTTCAAAGTTTGGCATGGCTAGTCTATTTTTGGAGAAATCTGAATGGTTCGATGTTTTGATGATGTATGCAGATGTACAACAATTCATAATGACAATAGATAGTGGAATATTAGTCCCCATCTGCATATATCATCAACTTTGTATATTCGATTACGATTTTGTAATCCAAGGGGCCACCTTTTGATATCCCAAAAGCATGGACCACAATTTTATGTAATCTATTTGAAAATTGTTTTTTTGATGACAAGCTCTGATTTTACATGGACGATCGTCAAGCTTGTATACTCAGAAAAAATAACCTTCTGATTGCCGGTGAGACGCTCTAACCATTGAGCTACTGAGACTCAGATGGAGTGTGATGCCTTTTCTGAAGATATGAGCTTGACGATCGTCCATGTATCGTCTGTCTACTTCAAGCTCTCCCATATCTTGTTGAAAGACATTGTAGGCAAATTCAGTGATTTGAATGCAATATACACAAATCTACAGTTGTGGTTAAATTTTTCACTGAAATTTTCAACATTGCCAAACTGCACACAAACCCATAAGATAGTGTTTGGCAGTCTACCTAGCTGACTCACTGAGAAGTCTAGCCTGCCAAACGAGCCATGCTGTTTGCTGACCCAATTCAGTTCTAGCTAACCGGCCAGGATCAGCCTGGTAAATATAAGATTGAAATTTTATACTTCATAAGGACTCTCTGACTCAATACTTATATTTCCTAGATGGTCAATACTCTCGTAGCTAATGGTGCTAATTCAATTTGGGAACATTCTTTACTTGATCCAAATCAAATTAAAAGTGGAATCAGAAAACCTAATCCGAAAGATATTGTGTAAGTACAGTGCTATTTCTGAATCAACCTCAGGGTTAAACGAGAAAATGTATTACTCATTGTTGATTAACCAATGATTAATCATGACGAAAAATTTACAAGTACGGCACTAGTCTGATAGTTTCAACATTTGCACAACATCTGTTGTGCCATTATCTTGGGATCAGCTCTAAAATATGAGAATGAAAACTGGTTTTTTTTAGTACAAGAGCTGATATCATCAAATTGTTAACATTTCTAAACATATAACACTTGAATAGTTGAAGGTCTTTGATTTAAAAAAATTTTTTACTACACTTCCATACAAGGCTTAAGTTAAAACATTATTGTAAACATTAATACATCTGATTTTAAATTCTGGAGTGTTATGAGATGTTGGTACTATTTACAGTATATATATATATATATATATATAGAGTGTAATGTATTTGAGTAAGACTTTACTTTTTTCGAATTAATAGGTTTTGTAGTTATCGTAGTAAGTTTTATATTGGTTATACATGATGTGGTTTTTATTTTATAATCAAATGTAATTAGTTTTATAAGTAACTTTAAGAATTTATTGTTGTAAGTCCCTAAAACATCTTTATTATTATTATTTGTTTTCGCTTTGCAGAACAACCAAGGCAAATTTTGTCAGGGCTAAATATCAAACATTGTCCTTTGTTCATCGATTGCCTTGTCGAGATGATGATGAAGTATCGACAGCAGATTTAAGTCAGGTAATAAAAATGAGATATTCTTTGAGTTCAACATTTTTGTTTAAACATTAGCTTACTGTATTAAAATAAGAAATTTAAATAATTCTGTTTTATTTTAGCAACTCCATTCCAGTGTAAGAACTGGTAATCTGGAGACATCATTAAGACTTCTTTCTCTTGGAGCACAACCTAATTATTATTTTCAGGTATAAAATTTTAGTACTGACCTAATAGATTTCCATTGGTATGATAGTGTGAATTATTAATGAATAGTTTAAATCACATTACAATATAGTACAATGCACTATATTGTACAATATAGTGCATTGTACAATGTATTGTACATTACAGTATGGTACATTAAGGTACAGTACGGTAAAGTACAGTACAGTACAACACTCTAGACACTACAGTATAAATAAATAATAACACAGCATGCATACATGCATGCATTGTGGTACTGTACAAGTCATTGCCTTTTGTCTTATATTCCCTAGGAGAAAGGAAACTGTCCATTACATATTGCTGCAAATGCAGGGCAGTTACTTCAAGCTGAACTTCTTTGTGTTCATGGGGCAGACCCTTCTCTTTTGGATAGTGAGGGGAAAACACCATTGGATTATGCAATGTAAGTACAGTAGATTATACCTGCCTGATGTGACTGAAGTAGCTGACCATGCTTACATTACCAGTAGCTTTATACAAATAGCTGAAAAGAAATTATTTTCATGTAAAATCCATATATTACCTTATTTCTTTCAAGGGATGCCAGTCATATGCAAATAGTGGAAAGGTTAATAGATTTACAGTGTGAAGTCACAGACAGATTGACATATTATTTATGTGGCCGAAAACCAGGTACTTTTTTGAATTGCACATAGAGTGTTTTAGCTTTTAATTTGTTTTATGTACTGGATTATATAAAAGCTACTGGTAGACCAATAGGATTTATAGAGAAACTTGTTTATCTAATCTCTAAACAGATCACAAAGACGGACACAAGTTTTTTATCCCAGCAATGGCAAACAGGTGTGGTAAAACGTAGTACATTTTATTTTGTGTGTTTTTGTTTCCTTGTTAGTTAAATGGTTTATTTGTTGAACTCTATGCACACCTTTTAGCCTTTCTTGCCTTCTAGCCTTTCTTCCTTTCTAGCCTTTCACTTACATATTACAATTTTCAGTTCCCTAGATCTATCTGACAATGCAAAACTTGCAAAGCAAAAACTGAAGTTGGTGAGTTTCTTTGCCAATTATTTTTTATAAGAAAAACAGTACTTTCACTGACATTATCCAAATTTTATTCTTTACTCAGCTTAGTAACCATCTTTTTGGTGAGCTTTCGTCAGACGTATATGATGAAGTAGATCGCCGAGAATCTGACGCAAGTAAGTGCAGATAACCCTCAAATGGTGTGATCTGGTATTTGATATAATATAAACACACAGGAAAAGGAACTTTATTGAGATTTTATGTAAGAACTCATTATCATCACCATGATCACCATCACCATGATTATCATCATGATAATTATGATTATCATCATCACCACCATGATGATGATGATCACCATCATGATCACCATCATCATCACCACCATCACCATCATCAGAATCACCACCACTATCATCATCACCACCATCATCAGAATCACCACCACTATCATCATCACCACCACCACCATGGTCATGATCACCACCATGATCAGTACCATCATCATCACCACCATGATCATCACCACCACCATGGTCATGATCACCACCATGATCATGGTCATGATCACCACCATGACCATAATCACCACCATCATCATAATCACCACCACCATGATCATAATCACCATCATAATCACCACCATCATCATCACCACCACCATGGTCATGATCACCACCACCATCATAATCACCACCATCATCACCACCATTATCATCATCACCACCATCATCATCATCACTATCATAATCACCACCACCATCATCATCATCACCACCACCACCATGGTCATGATCACCATCATGATCATAATCACCATCATAATCACCACCATCATCACCACCACCACCATGATCATAATCACCATCATAATCACCACCATCATCATCACACCATCACCACCATCATCACCACCATCACCATCATCATCATCATCATCACCACCATCATCATCACCACCATGATCATTATCATCATCATGATCATCATCACATCCTTATCACCATGATCTTCTCAACACCATCATGATCATCATCACCACAATCTATCACCACCATCTTTATCACCATGATCATCATCGTTCAACTATACTTACATATTACCATTGACAACATTCTGGACACATGAATATTCAGATTAACTTAGCCTTCGTAGCCAAATTGATCATGCAGTGTCTATTATTACTTTTATTTTATTATAGTTTGGATAGCAACCCAAAATCACAGCGACTTTGTTAGTGATCCAACTGCAGTACCATTCTTACCTGTCAATCCTAGTTACTCATCAACAAGAAATCAGGTGATATTTCTATCTACAACAACATTTCAACAAAAACAACCAATGAGAATGTCTTCATTCCCGTGTATATGTATTCTGGGTTACAAAATTACTAACTTTCGACATTTTATCTCTTCAGGGTCGGCAAAAACTTGCCCTTTTCAATGCTCAGGAATTTTCAACGCTGGTTCTTGATATCGTTATCGATGCTCGAACACGAGAACTAGGTTCACAAATCGATTTGGACGATGGTACAGGTATAAAAAACATTAAAATCACGACAACGTTTACAGTAAGGGGATGATTACATGATTCCACCGTAGCGAAATAGCGTGAACCCCTCTGCTCAATGTTTGGTTAAATGCCTTTCCTTTGTCAGACTTTATGGATGCTGATCTAGATGAAGAAGGCCATGATTATGATGAAGTTGCCAGCGACGATGGTGTTCTCGAGGTACAGCGGACCTAAGTTCTTTTCATCTTTTTAACTCTTTAAGACCTAGTATCGTTGATAATACAAATTCTCCGTATTCGTCTCCAAACATTTCTTATAGTAATGCCAATTGAATAGTCTAAAAGGTTGGTGGGGTAGCCCATTCAGCCAAAGCTGGTATTCCGAGGGGCCGTACACTATTAACTAAATACATATGAAAATAACGAATACCCTAAATGACAGGATTGAATTAAATATAAGGTAGAATGAAAAATTGAAGTTACAAAAGCTAAGAAGTGATTACGTATTTGAGTTTTAAAACTGTTCAGCGACGCGATGATTGTTTAATCTCATTAAGCAGCTGAATATGTAAAATATTTCTTAAAAAGTTCAAGCTTAGGTTTACGAAGGTAAATGTTGTTAGATTGTCTTGTGTTACGTCCATCGATTGATCTATTTAACACAAAATATTGAACAAGGTATTCAGGAACCATATCATGTAGACATCTGTATAGCAATGTACATTGATGCATAATTCTCCTGGTTTTTAAGTTGATCTATTTCAGCTGTGATATGGCGATACTGGATGATGAATTTTGTGTTATTACTCGAGCCCCTTTATTTTGCACTATAGTTCAAGATCTTACATGATATGACAGTGTTTCTGATGGTGTGACCTTTGCTACGATGTTAATTAATATAGGTTTTGTGTTGTGTATTTTGTAAGTGTGTGTGGATTGCTGATATGATATTTTCCATTCAATTTTAGCCAATCAAGGAATCGCAGGAGAAAGCTGTTATACAGGTACAATACTGCAGCATTTTAAGCAAGTTCCCATCATCATTTCTGTCTAAACAACATCTGAAGATATCACCCAGTCAATCTTGATAAGACCCGAAAGTCTTAAAATTTGCTGGTGTTGTTGCAAAGGCAGTACTTTCTCAATTATTTTAAGACCCTGTCCTGAGTGGTGGTCCGAACTAGGATTGAACCCGGGTCTCCCACTTCGTAGACATGTGTGGTAACCACTAGACCACAACAGCTGGTTGAATGATGGCTCTTGCAGAACTTGTAACCTTATTTTTTAATTCGTTGCAGCCCGAGAATGAAGAACCTGAGCAAATAGAGGAACCTCATGAAGACTACAAAGATTTTGTGCCTATTGCTCAATACAAACAAGTTCAGAAGTCGCTTTTTGAATCACAGGTATATAGATACCAGTGGACCTTATCTTGTTTCAAATGCTTGACTCGTTAACATTTACATGCCTGTTGTTTAAGTGATACAATGTGATTTTTATTTATTGTAGGAAAGAGTAAATGAATTGTCTCAAGAAAAAGAAAGTCTTTTAAAAGAAGTTAATATGTTACAAACTGTGGTAAGTACTTTTCCTTCCTCCAGGTCCTTCCTTCCTCCCTCTCATCCTTCCTTCCCTCCTATGCTTCCGTCCTCCCGTCCGTCCTTCCTTCCTGCCTTCCTGCCTTCCTTCTTCCTCCCTGCCTTCCTTCCTGCCTTCCTGCCTTCCTTCCTGCCTTCCTTCCTCCCTTCCTTCTTTCCTGCCTGCCTTCCTTCCTTCCGCCCTTCCTTCCTCCCTTCCTTCCTGCCTTCCTGACTTCTTCCCTTCCTTCCTTCTATCCTGCCTTCCTCCCTTCCTTCCTTCCTGACTTCTTCCCATCCTTCCTCCCTTCCTTCCTTCCTGCCTTCCTTCCTTCCTTCCTGCCTGCCTTCTTTCCTGCCTTCCGTCCTTCCTCCCTTCCTTCCTGACTTCTTACCTTCCTTCCTCCCTTCCTTCTTTCCTTCCTTCCTCCCTTCCTTCCTTCCTTCCTTCTTCCCTTCCTTCCTCCCTTCCTCCCTTCCTTCCTCCCTTCCTTCCTCCCTTCCTTCTTTCCTGCCTTCCGTCCTTCCTCCCTCCCTTCCTTCCTGACTTCTTCCCTTCCTCCCTTCCTTCCTCCCTCCCTTCCTTCCTCCCTTCCTCCCTCCCTTCCTCCCTTCCTCCCTTCCTTCTTTCCTGCCTTCCGTCCTTCCTCCCTTCCTTCCTTCCTTCCTGACTTCTTCCCTTCCTTCCTCCCTTCCTTCCTCCCTTCCTTCCTGCCTGCCTCCCTTCCTTCCTGCCTTCCGTCCGTCCTTCCTCCCTTCCTTCCTGACTTCTTCCCTTCCTTCCTGTCTTCCTTCCTGCCTTCCTACTTTCCTCCCTCCCGTCGTTCCTGTCCGTCCTTTCTTCCTGCCTGCCTTCCCTCGTCCTTCCTTCCTTCCTTCCTCCCTTTCTTCTTTCTTTTCTTCTTTTCTCCCTTCCCTCCTTCCTTTCTCCCATCCTCCCACCCTTCCTCCATCCACCGTTCCTCCCTTCCTTCCTCCCATCCTCCCTCCCATCCTCCCTCCCATCATTCCTCCCTTCCACCCATCCGTCCTCCCACCCTTCCTCCCATCCTTCCTCCATCCATCCGTCCTTCCTCCCACCCTTCATCCCATCCTTCCTCCCTTCTTCCCTCCCTTCTTTCCTTCCACCCTTCCTCCCTCCCTTATTTCCTCCCATCCTCCCTTCTTTCCTCCCTTCCTTCTTTCCTCCCTTCCTTCTTTCCTCCCATCCTTCCTCCCTTCCTTCCTTCCTCCCATCCTTCCTTCCTTCCTCCCACCTACCCTTCATTCACATCTTTCATCCCTTCCATCTCTTTCATTCCTCAACACGCTATTTATTCTACAACTAGGTGCAGACATTAAAAGACGAACTGAAAAATACAGCCGCAGGTGCAGACTCAGTTTTCTCTCCTGGCTATGAATCTGAACAAAGTTTTCAAGAGAATCCACCTGAGATTGTCGTAAGTTAAATACTTAAAAAGACGTTTGACAGTTTCTTGTCCTTAACATGCATCTAAACCATAAATCAGGCTGATTAATCACAGTGTGTAAACGCACCTTAAAATATTCATGTTTTGATCTCATTGTCGCCAGAATGGAGCACAAGAAGACGAGGATTCTGAAGATGATCTTGTGGATTTGAATGAAATCAAAAGTTACGAGGATCCTGGAGTGTTATTACGAAAATCACAACTCATCGACGTACCTAAGAATAAAACGATACCTACGAATGTAGCTCAGTACGATAATCTCCCAAACTCACCTCCGAAGTCGAATGACGGAGACTCGTACCTACATGTAGATGACGAGGAGAATTTAACTGATTCTGATGGTAGGTCCGGGTCTTTGGGTGTTTTTGGCTATCATTGGCTATCTTTGGGTGTCTTTGGGTATCTTTGGGAGAAACCAAAAAGAATCCACAACTGTACATCATGTGTTATATATTTTTATATACATTTTTTCAGAGAACATGAAACAAGAATTGGAGGATGAAGCTCGTAGAATCATGGTGGAAGCAGACAGCCTTATCAGTCACTCACAACCGCGTATAACGAAGGAAGAGGTGGTTATTTGTACAGAACAAATCACGAAACGTATCCAAGAACTGCTGTTAGCGGCCCAGGTTGGGAACCATAGCAGGTAAGGTGGGAATGAAATGTCTGGTTGGTGGGGGCACCATGGAGGGAGGATTCCGAAATCACCCAATGGGGACCACAGGGGGGAATTTCGAAACTCACCAAAGCCGCTTCTTGAATAAAGATGAAATTTATGATAAAATTGTTTTGTGTAATGAAATTTTAAAGTAAATGATTTGAACCTTTGGATTTTACCCTATTGTATTTGTATTGTAAAAACATTTTGTCACTGTGTTGTATCTTTTGTAGGAGTATTGATTTTATTATTTCTTTGAATTTTGTTATTTAGTTTTATTCCCTGTTCGGATAACATAATTTCTGCTGTCAACAATATGACTGCTCTCTTTCCGGAGGTAAGTAACTTAAAACTATGTGATGGTGGTGGTGATGGTAATGATAATGGTGGTTTTGTTGTTGGTGATGATGATGGTTGTGGTGGTGATGATGGTAATGATGATGGTGGTGATGATAATGGTGGTGATGATGGTGATGATGATGGTGGTAATGATAATGGTGATTTTGGTGGTGATGATGATGGTGATGATGGTAATAACAATGGTGGTGATATTGATGATAATGGTGGTGATGATGATAATGGTGGTGATGATGATGATGGTGGTGGTGATGGTGGTGGTGGTGGTGATGGTGGTGGTGGTGGTGATGATGGTGGTGATGATGGTGGTGGTGGTGGTGATGATGGTGATGATGGTGGTGATGATGGTGGTGGTGGTGATGATGGTGGTGGTGGTGGTGATGATGGTGATGATGGTGGTAGTGATGATGATGATCGTAGTGATGATTATGGTAATGATAATGGTGGTGGTAATGACGATGGTGATAATGGTGATGATGATGGTGGTGATGATAATGGTGATGATAATGGTGGTGGTAATGACGATGGTGATAATGGTGATGATGATGGTGATGATAATGGTGGTGGTGATGATAATGGTAATGATAATGGTGGTGGTAATGACGATGGTGATGATGATGGTGATGATAATGGTGGTGATAATGGTGGTGATGATAATGGTAATGATAATGGTGGTGGTAATGACGATGGTGATAATGGTGATGATGATAATGGTAATGATAATGGTGGTGGTAATGACGATGGTGATAATGGTGATGATGGTGGTGATGATAATGGTGATGATAATGGTGGTGATGATGGTGACGATGATGGTGACGATGATGATGATGATGGTAGTGGTGATGATCATGGTGTTGGTGGTGGAGGTAATAATCATCATGGTGATAAACTGTGTTATGTATTCTTCCAGAACCCTCCTATGATGGCCGTTCGTGCTGCCCTCGACTTAATGAACGTTAGTGCTATCAGACTACATGTTGAGTGTCAGAACACTATATTACCTGATAACTCTATTGATCTCGCCCAGGTAACCCAACAGGTAATTCAGTGCGCCTACGATGTAGCTAAAGCCGCGAAAGAACTGGTGACTACCACAGCCTATTAACAATCACTCGATACCTCAATCTATAATTATACTAACAAAATACAGAGCCGATTGATGTGTCATGATGGTATGGGGTATTAACACAGCAATATGCAGAAACTACATCATAATGGCTATTTTCCATTCGTCAGCCAGAGACCTGCTTGCGTCACTTTCATTCTGCTGTCCCAGGATTCACTCTTCGAGAATTAGAATATGAACAGAATTAGAACTTGCGTCAGGCGAATAGCGACTATTTAAGGCGGAGTTCCACTGAGGAATGGTGGCACTGAATCGGACAGGATGGGAACAAAATCCAGTTCGATCATCATTAAAATACTTTTAACATGATTGGATCGGATAGGTCACTTTCTACTCAACGAGAATACGCGGATATGATTTGTTCCGATCCTGTTCGATCCAGTGCCAACATTCCTGAGTGGAAACTCGCGGTAAGGCAACAGGTCCGATGTAATCGCCTCATTCAAGATCTCCTGGCTCGTTGTGATTTGGTCACATGACCATGATTTGTAAATAAGATTAACATTATTTTTGTATCATTTTGGTATCTTTTTAACTATTTTTCGATATGGTAATCAGAAAGGTGCGTATATACGCGTGCCGTTTCCGAACGTGTTCAACGTTCTCGTGTTCACCGCTCTCGTATTCTACGTTCTATTCCGCACCTATTTCGCACCTATTTCGTACCTACGTTCGACGTTCTCGTGTTCACCGCTCTCGTGTTCAACGTTCTCGTGCTCTACGTTCTCGTGCTCTACGTTCTCCCATTCAACGTTCTCCCGTTCAACGTCCTCGTGCTGTACGTTCTCCTGTTCAACGTTTTCCTGTTCATCGTTCTCGTGTTCAACGTTCTCGTGTTCAACGTTCTCGTGTTCAACGTTCTCGTGCTCTACGTTTTCGTGCTCTACGTTTTCGTGCTCTACGTTTTCGTGCTCTACGTTCTCGTGCTCTACGTTCTCGTGCTCTACGTTCTCGTGCTATACGTTCTACCGTTCAACATTCTCCCGTTCGTGCTGCGTCCACGCATAAAGCACAGTCAACATTTGGACTAAGTTGAGAAGTCCGCATTTAATATCTCAGGTTTTTAATTTGTGAATATTTTGTTTTTATTAGCTTACTTATTTTGTCAACGAACTTCATCACATTCGTTAACTTCTGTAAAAACTAAGTTTTTCGCGTTTTTTATACTTTGGTATTCTTTGATTTTGTGTGTCAGCTCTTGAATTGTAATCTCCTTCGTCTTGTTCAAATATCTCAAGTTCGAGTTCTCTTCCACCATCTTTCGTAACTCGTTACAAGAATTCTGAATTTTAGTTTTGAGATTGTCGACTTCCTTGGCATGGTCTTCGCTTTCTCGCCGTAACTCACTGACGACATCCTTCAATTGAGAAATTTGCTTGTCCTATAACGAAGGGGATATATACACTGAGTATTCTTAAAAATAAAATGAGCTGTGCTGCGTAGGCACTCCAAAATGACAATCGAAAGAAAAATCATATCGTGTCAATGGGGACGTTAAAGTGCCTATCTGTGGTTTGGGGATTTTACATATTTGTGATCTTTGGAATCTCTTGAGAAGAATTGTAAAATATCTTGTCGTTCGAAAATTTCATCTTCGTACTTTTACCCCTGCTAAAGTGATTTACTATTCACAGGAAATGACGTCAAAGCAGGGACACGCAAAAACATTGTATATTGATAACTCAATTATTATTTCACTTTACGTTTCACTCTCTGACGAAGGGCCTTCGCTCGAAACGTTAGA
The DNA here is from genome assembly GCA_035772405.1 of Chrysogorgia sp. JL179-B06. NCBI lineage: Eukaryota > Metazoa > Cnidaria > Anthozoa > Scleralcyonacea > Chrysogorgiidae > Chrysogorgia > Chrysogorgia sp. JL179-B06. The sequence goes on along the minus strand of JAYKKM010000076.1, from coordinate 1,321,254 downwards.
CTACTTACACGCTATATCGGCATTACACTCCAACCTTTTTAGATATTTGATTCGTATTTCTACACTGTGTAATCGTTTGTATGCCACACAATTCTTGATTATGATGGCTGATAAATGTTGCCAAACGTGCTTTAATTTTTACACTCTTAAAGTGTCAGTAGATCCCATACATCAAAATGACAACCCACAATGAAAGATCGCAGCGTGTAGATGGAGCCGATCAGATAGACTAAGCTTGCCTTTGTATTATTTTCACTGTGTGGATTTCCAGAATTCGGAAACAATGTGTCCTTTTTGTCTTTCGAGTGGGACATGTTCACCTGTAATGTTCCTTGTAAACCCTCGTTGTCCCTCTTGGTGCTGTCTGTTCCCTCATCACCCGCTTCATTTGTGAATCCCTCGTTTTCTTGCGCTCTTGAGCTCGCAGACTCCCGTATCACTTTCATTTCAAATTCCGGAAAGTGTTTTTCAGTGTCCTTGGCACTAGTTTTTGAGCATTCCCTGGATTTTTGAGTTTTGTTTAATCGCTCTCTTCCGTACGCAGCGAGAATCTCCTTTTTAAAGAAAAAGAAACGTTTTATGGTTAAGGACATTGGCAATAAAAATTAAGTATGTCTAATATGAAAGAACTCGTAAAATGATAGAGTAACACCTTTTACAACTTTTCCGTATTTTACTTCGTTTTTGAAATATTTCAGTTTGTTTGATATGTAAATGAGATGCTCTGACGTCAGGTGCTGGGTAGAGAACTTTCACTCATTAAAAAAAGTCTTATATCTCAGTGATTGCTAAGTTTATATCAAACAAATATATCAAGATCAAAGTGAGATATGTTTGTAAACGACATTCATTATAATTTCTATAGTTCTTTCAAGTAAGAGAGTTTATTTCAAACTGAATTTTTCAATATATAAACACTTTAATCAAGCAGATACGAGGGAGAAACGCACAGGCTATAGTATAGACCTGTTTTTCTGTAACCTGATGATGACCAGTGAGATGTACTCTAATTATCGAGTTGCACGAAGTGTCTGAAGGAGTTACATTTATGTACCATCCGTAATGTTTGGCTGACCACTGAAGCAAACTCAGTTCTTACATTTGAGCTACGTTGGAACTGCATGGACTATGATAAGAGAAGGGAGACATCGTGTACAAGTACAACCTGTAAACACCTAATCTGCGAGGTTCCCCATTGAGCTACCGATGGAGTCATAGACTAAGGTAATGTTTAAACGTGTTCATTCGTGTACAACCTATAATTTTTAACAAATAATTTCCCAACGCAACCAGGTGATAAATCAGACATAGTTTGACGCTACTCTGGCTTTAAAATGTTTTTTGAAAACGTTTTAAAAAGTTACTGTCTATGACCCAGGCAGGCCAGGCTTGGCATATCAATAGCGCCCCATTGAATCGCGAGGACGGTGGTTTATTACCAGAAGCTTATTTGCATCTTGTTAATTTGTATCTATGCGTATAAATAGGGATCCTAACTTTACAACGATCACCCCTGATGAAGACAGTAGATTGGAGTGTCGAAACGTTGGGTCATGGACTAACTTTTAAAGTTACTTTCCAAAAACCTTTTAAAGCCAGAGTAGCTTCAACATTTTTTAGATATGTACCGTGGTGTAAGATGTTCTAACCAAAGTAGAGGCTTAGTTTACCTGTGCTTCGGGGTAGTCACGTGTTGCTGCTAAAACATCCTCTCGTAGCAACATGAAACATTCTGTATATCCAACTGAACGAACGTCCGCGATTCGTCTGAAAAAAAATATTCATTCATGCTCATAATTTTAACAGTGTTAATGTTTTGTCCATTACAATCGTTGCATTGACATCAGCATTATTCTTAAAGGTGGGTTTCCGCCATTCAGATTCTTTATTGTCACGCGATATACGATGATTTATACCATGCGTATATTCCAATGAAATTTAGAAACCGATCGAAAAAAGTCGATCGCGCGATCGACTAAATGGATATCCACCTTCACTCCTTGCTTTACATCTTGCGTCAGCGTATCACGTGGAAATGTCATACTACTTATTACAGGTAGATTCCTGAGATTAAGTCTATTTTCCCAACATGCATAGCGACTTTGACGTCATCTGCAAGAATCCAAATAGAAATAAAGCAAATGTGTTATCTCACCTATTTTCTCCTATGCTGAGATTCAGAATACCAATTTCTCCGAAAAAATCACCCGCCCCAAGTTCTTTTAATACGTTCCCCGATTCCCTGAAATTACAAGAATTTACGAATGTTCACGGGGGGTCGTGAGGAAAGTGTGTGGAATTTTCACGAATTTACCCTAGAACTTGCACAATGCCATCACTGATAAGGTACATCTCTCTCGCGATCTCACCACGACGAATAATGAGGTCACCAGGAGTATAAATGACGAGTTTCATTTTGAGGAGAAGGTCGTGAAGGAACTCTGGTTGACATGTTTGTAGAAAGGACACCTTTCAAGAATATAGAAAATCGAATTTTGGATACAGATTTAAATTGTCGTCGTCGTTTTTGTTGTTGTTGTTGTTGCTGTTGTTCTCGTTTCTGTTGTCGTCGTCGTTTTTGTTGTTGTTGTTGTTCTCGTTTCTGTTGTCGTCGTTTGTGTTGTTGTTGTTCTCGTTGCTGTTGTCGTCGTCGGTGGTGGTGGTGGTGGTGGTGGTGGCGTCGTTGGTATCGGTGGTATTGGTGTCGTAGGTGTCGTCGTTGTTGTTGTTGGTGTTGTTTTTGCTGTTGTTGTCCTCGTTGTTGTCATCGTCGTTGTCGTCGTCGTTGTTGTAGTTGTTGTTGTTGATGTTGCCGTGGTTGCCGTCGTTGTTTTTGTTGTTGTTTTTGTTGTTGTTAATGATGTTGCCATGGTTTCCATCGTCGTCGTCGACATTGTAATACATTCGAAATATGATTTATCTCGTTGTCTTGTTTTGATTTCTATTCTGATTTTCAATATGTTTTCTTTGGTTTATATTTTATCTTATATTTCATTAAATTCTCATCTTGTTACTTTTATTTTTACCTTTTTCAAGGTATCCAAGTGAATATGAATCGCCAGTTCAGTTTTCATTTTATCTGGCAACAGATTTAGTGAATTAAGATCATCCACACCATTGATACGTCCTCTGTACAAACGAGATCATGATTGGGTAAGATGTTATTATTCCATTTTGTATTTCTGAGTGGGTGCATATCCGGGGTTTGGGGATTTTACGTATATGTGATCTTTGGAATCTGTTGAGAAGAATTGTAAAATATCTTGTTGTGCGAAAATTTCATTTTCATACCCTTTTACCCTAGCCTACGTCATAGTCTGTGACTTAGCGCCGCCTTTTTGCGCCCGCGAGCGTCTGTACGCAGGCTACTTTTACCCCTGCTAAAGTGATTTACTATTTACAGGAAATGACGTCAAAGTAGGGACACGCAAAAACATTGCACTTTGAGCGGGAATTGAGCGAATTTGATCAAAACAGGTGTGTTTAAAGTTCAGAGCCAAACTTTCTTTGTATTTCACTGTTGAATTAGTGTGCAATGACTTCGCGTGTCCCTGCTTTGACATCATTTCCTGTGAATAGTAAATCAACTTTAGCAGGGAAAAGGCATGAAGATGAAATTTTCGAACGACAAGATATATTACATTTCTTCTTGGTAGAACCCAAAGATTACGAATATGTAAAATCCCCAAACCCCGGATAGGCACCTTAACATTTTTTACAAATACATCTCACCTTTGAGATGCGTAATCATACCACAGTAGCACTCGCTCTTGGAGTTGTTTGGGGACTTTTCGTTGTTCCATGTAATTTCTTGCTTCATCCTGACAAAGAGAAATATGTTTTGCAAAGAACATTTATTTGGTTTCTTTTTGCTACAATTTCATCCACTTTGTATTCTTTTTCCCCCCTCTTTTTGTCTTTTCTTTTTTCCCCTCTTTTTGTCTTTTCTTTTTATATTAAATCTTTCCTGTGTGACGCAGTCAAAATTGGTTGTATATACACGTGTAAAAACACGGCACACGGTAACGCAAGATTAAAAATGTGCCGCATGAGATCCACTCACACGCCAAGTTTGATTTGATTTCATAAACAACTCTGCGATTGGTGGCATTTTGAATTTTCATAATGTTACGCGGGCGTGCAAGATGGCCTTTTCTAGATGAAAGTTTTTCAACCTTGTTCGGGAAATTTAAAAGCACTAGTAAAAGCCGGTTTATTGGGCTTTCAGAAAATGTATAGCTTTTGCAACAGTTATGGTTATTTCAAGAGATATCAATAGAACAAAGAGGTGGTTCAATTTTGCATGTTTTTCAGCCCAAAAGGAAAGAGTTAATAATTTATACCCGCATCTGTAAAAATCCTACCCTTATGCTTGAAGCACCATCCTGTAAAACTAGTACTTTCCAAGCCTCCTACTTTAACAGAATTGTTCCTCTCTGGAATTCTGTTTGTAAAATAGCACCACCCAATAGTCTCTGCAGTCTTGCAACATTGAAAAGAATTCTACTCAATACTTATTTATCATTACTAACATCTGCTTTTGACGTTGATATGACTTGTACATGGTCATTATACCGTAACTGCTCCTGTCACTGATAGTTTTCCAATGTACCAACTGCTTAGATTCCACGGAGCATCGTTGTATGTGTGCAGCTTCAACCTCGTTCTTCTGAATTCCACCCAGTTTAATTTATTCATTTTGTTCTTTCAGTGGAGTTCGGAAGAATGGGGTTTGGGCTGCGCGTGTGTTGGTGCATTGTGAATTCCAAGCAGTTGATCTATGACTATATGTGTTTTTAATTTCAACGGGAAGGCGCCTCGCATGGGTCCTCGAGTCCCGTTCGCGCTCTTTCCGTTTGGGTATTTTTTGTATTTACATTAATATCTAATAAAATCGACTAAAAAAAAAATAAATAAAAAATAAAAAATTATAATCTTATATTTTTATTCTACGTACCCTTTGATGTTCGAACATTATTTTATTGGAGTTTCTGTTTAAAATTATGCTGCCAATATTACCTGAAAAAGAACAATGAATTAGGAGCTCTCTTCTGTAACGTGTTATGTTAAAAAAATACTCTGATTTATGACTAATTACCTACGACAATGGCGAACATAAAGATTCCACAGAGATAGCAGCATATTGTGTAGAAGTACCTATAGGGACACGAAGAATAATGAAAACCACAGAAACCTTATAATTACTTGATATACAGTGAGGCACGCGAATTTTTAAGGGTGTTCGGATGTATCTAGACCCTATATTAGCATCAAAATTTATCTTGAAGCTATACCATTTATGTGCGAAGAATCCTACAGAGACAGACTCGTTTCTACAAAACTACAACCACTTTCCTACAGGCACGAGTATCTTGACTTACTGTTCTTCTTTAAGGCCATTAATGACATTGTACCTATATCAAGCGATATCCTACGCGAACGTCTTGTTCCCTTAAGGCTTACTAGATCCTCCGCAAATGTCAATGAAATCTCATTCCGTCAACGTAAATGTAAAACAACTACTTTCAATCGCTCATTTCTCATTAGAACAACTAGGACTTGGAACTCTCTCCCTGAACACTTAAGGCTAGATCATTTACACTTAAGAAGTGTAAGAAGAATTTAAGAAGTCACTATTAGACTATTATAATAATGCTCTATTATCCTGTTACAATGTTGACGATCCTCGAACTTGGAAAACTGTCTGCCTAAAGTGCAACACATCGCGAAGCCTCACTGAACCCATAACTTGCTGTTATTAGTTATTATTTTATTTTTGTAAGGGCCCATTGTAATTGGTGTTTAACTGTTGTGGTGACCCTGCTTCTTCTATGTATTTTTAAGAGGCGAAGCTAAATAAATAAATTTATAAATACGATTTGTCACACAAGAAAATGTCCATACTTACTCCAGATTAGTCTCGGGTGCCGGCAGATCACCAATGGCTGTCAGCGTTAAAGTTGACCAATAGAAAGATCTTGCATACTTTCTGGTTAAACCCATAAAGCTACCGTTCAATGAAGGGTACACCCACTCATTTATCCCAAAACCTTCGCTCCGTGATATCATAAAATAAAAACTAGCATTCCAGTGGATAAGCAAGAGCATAGAATGAACCAATATCGAAGCTCGTAAAAAAGCCGGGAATGAAGACATCGACTCGACATCGGTTTTAATCTTAAGAAGTTTGTAAATTTTAACGAGCCTGACAAGTCTTAGCATTGGGGTTACTCCGAACGCGATGTATAAAAAATCCACGGGCAGGATGGCAAAGATGTCGATATAGAACGCCCGGGTGAAGAGATAGGTGAAGGCAACCCTTTTTACATCCTTCACAAGGATACCGTTTTCCAGAAAACTTATCCGTGATGAGATGGTCATATCGAGAATGTAGACAACATCGACGATGTAGTCAAATACAAGAAACACGACCTCACCACCGGATGTTCCTTTGCCTTCCAGGAACGCAATGCGGAAAATGATCGTCCACAAATGGTAAAAAATACCGAAAGCCAGCAAGCAATTCCACAAATAGATGAACGAACTTTTTGGATTGAATACACCAATGCGAAGGAAGTTCCGTTTTTTCTTTGGGTTGTATGTACCATCGTTTAGCTTAAACGACGGTTGTTCTGGATCTGTTGGGTTAGCAAAGTTGTCAGGTTTTAATACTTGGTCTTGATGGGTTAAGACTGCACTTCGGTTATTTAATTGAAATAGCTCTCTTGTGCTAAATCGTTTCAAAAACGGATCGACAACCGACTGTTTTCGCTTCCTTGTCCAGTGTGGTTTATCTTTCGTGGCACCGACTTTACTTTCCCGTTCTTCTCGCAATATTTTCCTTAACCATACCCAACGATCCGATGGCGAACTGTCGTTTGTGGACGACGTTTCTTCTAACCGAGTCTCGTCTGTTTCGACATTGCATCCTTCACGAACATTATCTTGTGTCGTCGTCGAATCGTCAGACATTCCTAAACGGATTTAATTATATCTTTGGTGTTGGTTATTCTCTTCGGCAGCGCTTACCCAACTCTGTTTGTTTTTCATATCTAATCTGTAGTCTAAACGACGTAGATGCTTAGCCGTTTTAGGACAATACTCAAGATAGTGTTTGCTCTGTTAATCCAGTGTTAATCTCGCCAAAGCTCTTAAAACCGCCGTTGGGTATAGGAAGATAATTGCTACACCATAAATCCGTTCGTATTGGATGGTTAGTACAAATGGTATGACGCGCTCATTCATCATCATATTGTGATTTCGTCCAATGGAGATGCAGAAATAATATGTGTCAACACTTAATTGATACACGAGCACGATGTATTATTGGTATTTTAAGCTTGGTATTCTTATCTTTTTGTGAGCATGAAGCAGTTATGTCTATGTAGTAGTTATTTTTAATTTTAACGAGAAAGAGAAAGAGAAAGAGAGTAGTCTTTAACGAGAAAGAGAGTAGTCTAGAAATACTTCACAGTCAGTTATTAATTCAGCTTCATGGTGGTTAAAAATGGTTTCATTCGTGGCCTCATTAATAATTTATTCGCTTCACGTATTGCCCACGGAACTCGTTCAATATACGAACAAGAAAATTAAATACCGTCTGATGTGTTTATATTTGGTGTTTAAATTACAGTGTGATGATTCGTTACGAATATACATTTTCACATTTGAATTTCATTATGTAATTTGTACATTTGTTATCTCATAAACAATCTTCTAATGATGCTGTACGAAGTTAATCAGATATTTTAAATTGAGTTAATAAAAATCTGATCAAACTATGTCAACAATTTAATACGGTGGAGAATCCATGTTTGCTTTTGGAAGTTTCATTTTGTAATAAAAAATGCAAATCAAGTTTGAAGCAACTTCAAACTGTATTGACATTATTGGTGACTTGCAATCTTGCACTGAGAGTCGGAAGACGTTGAGAGTTGGAAGACAAAGACGGCCATATTGATAGGTAGGACCTACCAGCCAACATGGCCGCCATATTTTTGTCCCAAAACGACGCATTTTGTACACGAATTATAATCCTTCCCCCACAAGTATCCTGACACATCATTGTGACACTGGACACCCTGTTTCTCATGATGAGATGATTGGATATATGGAACAAAGGTGGTTAGGGTTAGGATTAGGTTAAGTATGGATCCACTATAGATCCCATAAGATGAAGTACTTACCAGCTGTGGGTAGCGTCCACTGGCCCACCACGAAATGATCGCCGACACAGGTTCTTTGCTATGAACATACAATCAGCATGATCAGCGGTCAGCTTTTTGCATTAACATCCAGCCAAGTATGACAGCCTCGATGTTCAGAGGGATGGGGAAAATGCAGCCGGGGGGTTAGAGTTAGGAGGACACTTAAGGCGGGGGGTTAGGGTTAGAAAAATCATCTAGTGACATCACACGTTAGAGTCGTCGATAATATCGATATGTTTATTGTGGTGCTTGAATGCTTAGCTGTGGAAATATTACTGATGTTTGAGTTAGAGCCAACTTCCTCCTCTGAAAGCGAGATCAGTAATGATTTTTTTCATCTCTAGAATCTATGCCGACTATAACGTGTGACGTCAAAGAGGTGATTTGACCGCGCGATGAGGTAGGACAAAATTGGTGTAATCTTTCCACTTTTACATAAAAATAAAGCACTTTCCTTTGGCGTGATTGAAAAACCGATACCACCATAAGATTGAGCGCATCAAGAAGTACCAACATGGGTCATAAAAACATAGTAGAATATTTCGTTTCGTGGGTACTTTAGGTAGTAGAGTTTTTTCAGATATGACGACGTTCTTGACGGATATTTCGACTTATGTTATATGCAAATGATAACCTATGCCGTAAAGAGCTTCACACCTTTCTAGAAAATTAACTATATCTTTGAGATTATTTAACGAAATCACTTGAATCTTTGCACAGTACGACACTCCGTGAAACTTAAATTAATTAACATCTTGATTTTATAAAAATGTGTAAAGCTCTTTACGTCAAAGGTGATTCATGTGCATATCACATAAGTCTAAATATCTCAAGAACGACGTGAGATATGAAAGATCTCTAAATTACCATTCCTATCTCGGAGTTCATTTAAATAAGAAAACTTAATTTTCGTTTCACAGGTACTCTAATGTTTATGCAAATGTTTATCCAAGAAGCATTTTGCAGGTCATAAAACAAGCTTCAAGTACCAAACACGGTAGTCAACCCTATTTATCTCTCTGACAAACTTGTAAAACTTCAGCGTCGTGCACTCAGGATCCTTTTCTCATATCCATTCCTTTTTAAAATGATTCACGGCTTAGTAGACATGCCATGTGGTTTCATTTCTTGGAGAGTACGGGTCGTTGTCTGCGTAATATTGATGACTTGACTCTTATAGTACCTTATGCCTGTACAGATGTCTTTAAGTGTTCTTATTTCGTTCGTGTCACTAGGCTCTGGAACTCTCTCCCATACTCTATACGTGCCATTAACACATTGTCGTCTTTTAAGAGGCTACTTTCTCAGTTTTTTAGTTGTAATACTTTGTAATTGATATTCAATTATTCCGAAGCTCTAAAAAGATCTGCTCTTCCACGCCTGGCAGACAGACGCCATATTCTATGCTGTAAGACGTTTAGTGTAATTATTGACCCGCCTCACGCCTCTTCCACCTTCTCCCACCTACCAAAGCGAACTCTCATGGCCATGTTTTGCGAAATTCTAACGACCTTTCATTATTTAAGAGCAGAACCGACAGATTTAGGAAGAGTTTTTTCCCTTTCCACTCTAAAGTGTATTATTACGCGATTGTAAATAATATTATCTTATACTTAACTGCTTATAAAATACTTGTTAAAAATACTGTAATTCACTCTTTTCAGTGCGAGTGTATTTTTGAAAGAAACCTTTTATTATTAATATTATAATCAACTGTGACTTTGAATTGTTAAAATTTATACTACTTTTTGACCAATACCCCGTCCTCCATCTTAACGTTCATGATCTCAATGGAAAAATGAATACACGTGTCAATGCTGTGGTGCATTGTATCTGGGCCAAACGCGGCGACATTTATACGCAAATCTCAGAACACATATTATCTCCCTGAGCAGGAATCCAAGGAAAACAAGCAGAGGAATACAATAACAAAAGCTAATGTACAATGATGACTAAAGAGAACTGATGACGAGATTCCAATTTTAAATGATGAACTCTTTAATTTTTATGTAAATAGTCATGAAACTTTTGCTACCCAACCCTTCAGAGAAGTGATTTTTTTTACCCAACCATTTAGGTCTTAGGATTTTCAGTTACCCAACCATTTTTTCTTCGGCCCTACGTCATTTGGTCATATTTATGAATCTTTACCCAATCAATTAGATCTGTAACGTATACCCAACCAAATTAGTTTCGGTGTAATCGAATCTAATATCAAGGAAGATATGACCGATCTTTAGCACGCCCTCTATATAATCGTATCATTTTTTCCTTGAACTAAACTTGTCCTTCATAAACAATGACTTAATGAAGTTGGTTGCATGGGAAAATATCTAGTTTAGAGACACTCAGGGCTCTTACACACTATTTCGGCAGTACACCAACGTTTTAGTGTATTTGATTTCTATATATCTAACTGCCTACGCAGCGTAACACGTAAGTCGTAACTCATTTGCACAATCTATACCACGTTATTTTTAATTACAGCTTATAAAGTTGGCGTCTAAGAGGCTGTTTATCATGAGACGGGCTACTATAGACAGCCAAAATGGAATTAGTTTGTCTGTAGGAAGAACATAAAGTTAATTCAAATTATCTTTTTGGGTCGAGGAAATATGTTCGTGACACAACTCAGCCAGATTATACACCAGGAAAGCCGCCGGCTCATAAACAGCCCCTAGGAATCTTTGTCTAAATGTTAATATTACTTTATTATCTGCTAAGAAAACTACAATACCCACGACGGCTATACTCCATGCACCTACTGTAATTGATTAGTTTTTGAAAAAAAAGCGAAATCTCTCATATTTGAGCTGGCAAATGTGAGTAAAGATAACTATAGAGATGTGTAACAAAACATTCTTTCAGGTGTATATACAGGCAACTCGTGTCTTTCTACGTTGACATTGTCCCTAGGTTTAATATATATATTATAAAAACGAAAAATATTCTCATTAAAGTTTCGTAAAAAAGATTATGGTCGTCTTTGGAGATGATTGGTTCGTCCGCTCGACTTTCGTACACAATGACGTTAAGGATCAAACCAGAGCGAGAGTCGATGAGAGTTGGCAGGCGAGAGTTTGCATGAGTTTTCCTAAACTCTCATTGCTCGGTCACTGATGAGATCAATAAGTTGAAGGATTTCATCATTTTTTTCCGATTTCCTTGACCTTGTTGGTTCTACGCTTCTTTTTCTTTGTTTTTTTGACGCTTGTCAAGTTGCTGACAGTCCGCGTCACTACTATTACTGTCACTTGTTGATGACATGTAATGATTTTTTATTTTTATTTTGGGTAATGTCTTCAACGTCGTTTGTTTCTGGTTTGTTTGAGCCTGTCACTGCAAAGTGCAAGTCATCGACTCTCGTGCACCGGTCAAACGAACTAAAACTCTCATCGACTCTCATCAAAATTTGAAGCAGCTCAAAGTGGATGAGAGTTGACGAGAGTGCATGAGAGTTGATGAGAGTTGACGAGAGTGCATGATAGTTGATGAGAGTTGGCGGTCAAACGCAAGCGCGTGTTTCAACTCTCATCAACTCTCATCCACGTTTGACCAGGCTTTTAGTCTCAACAGTTTTGCAATGTCGGACCTCCACTCAGGGTCTTAATTGAGGAGAAAGTGCTGCCTTTACAATAATACCAGAAAATGGTAAGACTTTCGGGTCTTCTCGGATAACCACCTTAAATCGTAGGCCCTCGCAGAACCCCTAACAATTGGGCTTCTAGCCTGTTGCGGTATTCCGTTCACCTAAAAGAGTGATAATTCTACTAAACCCCAACAGTTTGTGCTGCATTTGTTCAGCATTCATCAATGCCAGAAATCTTGTTTGTTAAACCAACAAAGATAACTAAAACTTCCCTGTCTTTTTTTATTTAAAAAATCGTAAGTTAGTATATGGAATGCAGAAGTCATTATGCCTCCGTAAATTGCATGTGTATATGTTCGTCAATTTTACCGAACAAATCACAAAGTATTTATATCTCTGAGTCCTTTTGTTTATTTCTGCGATACCTTGTCTTGTCATGTGAAACTACTTAGTAATGGTGATATACATATCTAGTTTTCACATTTCGTTTTGCCTGACGGATTAAGGTTCATGTTGTCTTTGCGTTTTTGCATTATCGATTGAACAAACAGAGGATTATCTTCGTTTGTTGAATAACTTAAACGCCTTAAGATTAGGCCATGAATTAAAAACTGAACTCCTGCGAAGAAATGAAACTCGAAAGAAATTTCCCCGCTGCTGATTTAGGTTTTACCAATGCTGCCGTCATGAACGACCAACAAGAGTGCCTGGGAAGAAGAAGCGACACGACGATCCCGCATTCCGGAGGTTCCAAGCAAATACAAAATCGATTGACAGAGCCCGACGAAAACGATGTCGCTGCTATTTCAAGTGTTGAGAGTGAACGAGATGCTATTTCAAGTGTTCAGACTGAACGATGGAAGAAGTTGAGTCATCAGATACGCGGGGCTATTGCTGTTAAAAATGCGGTCAAGCAAAACAGGAGAAAATCCAGTCGGAAGTCAACGGCTAATATTGATCCGTTTTTGCAAAGATTTAGTACGAGGGAAATAGGCTTGACGAAACAGACCAGCCGTGCCTCGTTGTATTCTCTACCAGAAGAGAAACTAGAGTGCTTTGACGAAGATGAAATAACTTCAGAAGAAGATGATGAGAATAATCACTCGAAATTAACGTATTTTTTAGGATTAACTTGTGATGCATGTCATCCAACCGAAGTTATTGACCCCGACGGTTCGTTTCTTTATTACTGGGTGTATATTCTAATTACTGCTATACGTTACAATTTTTGGGTGATCATCCTACGAGTTGCCTTCCTCGAAGCCCAAGAAAATTACGCAGCGCTATGGTGGGTCCTTGACTCCGTGTCAGACTTGGTCTACTTGTTAGATATTTTCATCAACTGTCGGGTGGGATTTGTCAACGAGGGCATTCTTGTCAAACACCCTAAACAAGCTTGTAAGCTCTACCTGAAAAGCCTGAAGTTTTTCTTAGACGCCCTTTCTCTGTTGCCTTTGGAGTTTTTGTACTTTCAAATTGGCGTCCAACCGATCCTTCGATTCCCAAGACTTTTGAAGGTTTACAAGTCGCAAGAGATCAGAAGCCGACTTGAAGGTCGCGCCAATCACGCTAGCATTGTACGCGTCTTTTTTCTTGTTCATTTGATGTTTCTCCTGATACACTGGAATGCTGGGATCTATTTTTTGATATCTCGCGCCGAAGGTTTTGGTAGTAACGAATGGCTTTATCCTTTGCTCAATGGTAGTTATGATACGCTGACCAGAAAGTACGTCCGTTCGTTTTACTGGTCTGCTTTGACGTTGACAACGATTGGTGATCTCCCATCACCAGTTACCAATGTAGAGTAAGTCTGATAGGATCCTGTCTGTCTGTCTGTCTGTCTGTCTGTCTGTCTGTCTGTCTGTCTGTCCGTCTATGCGTCTGTCTGTCTGTCCGTCTGTCTGTCCGTCTGTCTGTCCGAACGTCCAACCACCCACCAAGAAAATCAACCACCCATCCACCATCATTTAACTAATAAATTCTTATTCCATTTATCTATTTTTTATTAACAGTTTATCATATTCTTTAAATTATTTCCAGGTATATCTATACTATTGCCTGTTACCTTTCTGGAGTATTTGTATTTGCCATAATTGTAGGTAGGTAACAATGATTAGACCGGGTAGCCATTTGCAGAAGATACCAGAACAATATATTTTTACATATATTCGTAAAATATCTGACGGAGATTCGTCAAATGTGAATGATTCCCTTCAATGTTGTAGGTAATGCTGGTAGCATAATTCTCAGCAGTAATGCAGGTCGGTTGGAGTTCGAAAAACAAAGGGTAGGTCACGCTAAATTATGGTATACAAATGTTGTGATGCGTGTGTGTTGATGCAACCACCAACCACAATCCAACCAACCAACCACCATCCAACCAACCACCATCCAACTAACCACCATCCAACCAACCACCATCCAACCACCATCCAACCAACCACCATCCAACCACCATCCAACCAACCACCATCCAACCACCATCCAACCAACCACCATCCAACCACCATCCAACTAACCACCATCCAACCAACCAACCACCATCCAACCAACCACCATCCAACTAACCACCATCCAACCAACCACCATCCAACCACCATCCAACCAACCACCATCCAACCACCATCCAACCAACCACCATCCAACCACCATCCAACCAACCACCATGCAATCAACCACCATCCAACCACCATCCAACCAACCAATCAAGCAACCACCATCCAACCAAATAATCAAGCAACCACCATCCAACCAACCACCAACCACAATCCTCATGGAGATTATTAAGTGAGACAAAGCGGATCAATAGAATAATAAAAAAATGTTAGACTACTTACACGCTATTTCGTCACGTATACACCAACCTTTTTTGATATTTGATTTATAATAATAATAATAATAATAATAATAATAATAATAAAGACGTATTAGGAGCATTATACAATAGTCTCAATGCTCTTACAACAATATATTCTTAATGTTACTTTTAAAACTTTATAAGATAGAGCCTACAACATATATTACCACCATAAACAAAAAACATGTGTCTACAGCGAGTACAGTTGACAGTTCGATGAGTTTTATTCCAAGTTAATTACTGCACGCACGCGTGATATTCTTCGTTATTTGAAGAGTTCTTTCACATAAGACAAACTTAATTGTCGTGTCTTTCCTGTCCGGCCCAGTCAAAAGGGGTCATAGAAGACCCCAAAGTCGTCAATCGAAAAACACGGCACACGGTAACGCAAGATTAAAAATTGAAATACGGCAAGCGCCAGGGACATGAGATCCACTCACACGCCAAATTTGATTTGATTTCATAACTGCAACTCTGCGATTGGACGCGGGCGAGCAAGATGGTCTTTTCTAGAAAAATGAAGTTTTTCAACCTGATTTATGATAATTAATGCTAATTTATATTAACATAATGTGTCTTGTTCGGAAAATTCAAAAGCATTGGTAACAGCCGGTTTATTGGGCTTTCAGAAAAGGTATAGATTTCGCAACAGTTATGGATATTTCCCGAGATATCAATAGAACAAAGAGGTAGTTCAATTTTGGATGTTTTTCAGCCGGACTGGAAAGAGTTAAAGCAACTATAAATTTGATTCCAACTCTAGGATAACGCCAAAAATTACATGAAAATTCACGATGTTCCTAGAGATCTTCAAAGACGAGTTTTGAAATGGTACGACTATTCCTGGTCAAGGTAATTAAGGAAAGTTTGTAACTTGATTATTTATTTGATTATTTATTATATATATATATATATATTTAAAATGAAAAGTTTCGGTTGCTACTCCGAGTTTCACGCGGTTAAGCGATCGTCAGGCAACTGACAGATCGGATTAAGTTACTCCTATTATACACTGGCTAATTAAGTGTCGTGTTACGTGTCTACACGTGGAAAACAGTTCTGATCGTTTGTTTAGCATGTCTTTTGTTCGTCTTTTCATCACTTGAAGCTTTTCCTCCAAACATAGGTTGCATCTTTTAGCTCCGGGTTTGTACGCAGGGATTGTCTTAATGATGGACCATTTGATGTTGTATTTTTTGTCGTTTTCTTTTAGCCTCCAAACGTATTTTGACAGCTCCGTGTCTTGTGAATACCTTTGGTGGCGGAAGGATTTGGTGTGATTTCTGTGGCGGGTTTTAAATTCACCTGACGTTATACCAATATATGATTTTGTCTGTGCGTTGTCGTCTTGGGTGATTTCGGCCTGGTAAATCACACTCTTTGCCAAACAGTTTCCGTTTAGTGGGCATAGGTCGGTTTGTCGGCAGTTGCATGTGTTGCGAGTATCGTTGTTTGTTGCTGGGTTTTGTTGGTTGGCGTCATTTCTCGTTGCGTTTTGTTGGTTAGCGTGTTTTCTCAGTACTGCGTTATTGTGTTTGCGGATCGCGGTTTGCATGTTTTCCATGAGCACCACCTTCCGCCCCTGAAATGAAGCAGTTTGAAGAAGACGTTGCAAAAATGCTTGAAAACATAGAGTTCCGCAATACAACCAACGAATTCATCATAAACCTAGAGAACGATAAACGAAATATCAAGTCATCACCGAACGTATTCGTCTCCGCCGACAAAACCACAAACCTCTATGAAATGGACGCGGCCTCCTACAACAAACTACTGACGGAGAATATCACCAAAACTTACAAACTAGCGCACAACGACACCGCACGAGACATCAATACCGAACTGGAAGACATCGCTACAAAACTGAAAATCGGAAACCGCATCGAAACCATGGCAGAATCACAAGCCTTCATTTCCCTGAAAGACCATAAAGATGATTTCGAAACACATCCAAAATGCCGATTGATAAACCCTGCGAAAAGCAACCTAGGGAAAGTGAGCAAAGCAATTCTAGACAAGATCAACACCGAAATCAGGAACGAAACGCAAGCAACACAGTGGCGAAATTCCGACGACACGATTTCCTGGTTCAAATCTTTAAATGATAAGAATAAACACAGATTCATGTCATTCGACGTCGTAGACTTCTACCCGTCTATTAACGAAGAGCTACTCGACCAAGCCATTGAATGGGGCAAGCAGTTCACCAGCATCAGCGACGGTGACATTAAGATTATCAAACACGCGCGCAAGTCCCTGCTATTCAACAACGGCCGAGCATGGACGAAACGATGTAGCAACAACACTTTCGACGTGTCCATGGGAAGCTTTGACGGGGCCGAGATATGTGAGCTGGTTGGACTCTATATCCTGCAGTCTCTAGAAGAGAAATTTGGAAAGCAGATCGGATTGTACCGTGACGATGGCCTCGCAGTCATCAAATCAACATCCGGAAGAGTAGCAGAGAAAGCAAGGCAGGAACTCATCCGCATATTCGACACTTTCGGCCTAAAAATCACCGCCCAAGCCAACCTAGAACGAATCAACTTCCTTGACATTACTTTTGACCTCACGAACGGCACCTACAAACCCTACCGAAAACCTAACGACGACCCACTGTACATTAACCGCTTATCTAACCACCCACCAACAATCATCCGACAATTACCAACATCTATTAACAACCGCATTAATAAATTATCATGTGACGAAGAAACGTTCAACGCTGCGAAACCATTATACAACTACGGCTACGCACTGAAACAAAGCAACTTTGACTCAGAACTGACATATGAACCGGCCACAGCAAACGACAACGGAAACGGCAACAGAAACCATTCACAAAGACGAACGCGACAACGCAACGCTATATGGTACAACCCCCCTTACAGCATAAACGTAAAAACAAACGTCGGACGCGAATTCCTACAACTCATCGACAATCACTTCCCCGCTACAAACAAACTCCACCAAATTTTTAACCGCCACACTGTACGAGTAAGCTACAGCTGCATGGAAAACATGCAAACCGCGATCCGCAAACACAATAACGCAGTACTGAGAAAACACGCTAACCAACAAAACGCAACGAGAAATGACGCCAACCAACAAAACCCAGCAACAAACAACGATACTCGCAACACATGCAACTGCCGACAAACCGACCTATGCCCACTAAACGGAAACTGTTTGGCAAAGAGTGTGATTTACCAGGCCGAAATCACCCAAGACGACAACGCACAGACAAAATCATATATTGGTATAACGTCAGGTGAATTTAAAACCCGCCACAGAAATACGTTTGGAGGCTAAAAGAAAACGACAAAAAATACAACATCAAATGGTCCATCATTAAGACAATCCCTGCGTACAAACCCGGAGTTAAAAGATGCAACCTATGTTTGGAGGAAAAGCTTCATGAAAAGACGAACAAAAGACATGCTAAACAAACGATCAGAACTGTTTTCCACGTGTAGACACGTAACACGACATTTAATTAGCCAGTGTATAATAGGAGTAACTTAATCCGATCTGTCAGTTGCCTGACGATCGCTTAACCGCGTGAAACTCGGAGTAGCAACCGAAACTTTTCATTTTAAATATATATATATATATATATATATATATATATATATATATATAGTATATATATAATATATATATATGTATATATAGTACAATATCTATATCAAAATATCTACAGACATCTTAGCTCATCAGTGTAGCTTGGCCTAAGTTCTCATGCCCATATCTAGATTGTGCCCAGTTCAGACGCCGAACTTTTCATGAGCCGAACCTAATGTATTAGGTTCGGCTCATGAAAGGTTCGGCGTCTGAATCAATTAAGATCGGCTGATTGTATTAGGAACGGCTCAGCCGTGCTTCCCGCCTGCGTTAGCCGGGAATTACGCCTTTGGAGCGACTTCGATTCAAACGCCGATCTTTTCATGAGCCGAACCTAATGCATAAATTATTATAATATATTTATTACCAATTGGCGCTAAAACGCATGCGCAATCGATAATTGATATAAGTTCGGCGAATTAAGTTCGGCGTCTGAATCAACAGGCGGGATTATGTCATTTAGGTCGGCCAAAATTAGAATTAGATAAAATGCGAATACGTCGGATAAATTTTATTTGAAAATCCTAATTTTATTTGAAAATCTTAGTTAAAGTTCAATTTATATATATATATATTCATTGATTTCTTTGCTGACATAGAGGTCGTATGGGCGGTGCAGGTGGAGACCTTAATTCCTTGCATGCTCTTCCCGACAAAATGAAAACAGAGATTGCTTTGCATGTGCATTTGGAAACCTTGAAAAAGGTATTCATCTTTTGTTGCAATTATCAACGAAATGGTTCACAAGTTGAAGAAGCTTTTCCTTTGCTTTTAAGGTGACATTCTTACAGAACTGTGAGCCTGAATTTCTCCATGTGCTGCTTCTTAAGATGAAGTTGCATATTTTCACTCCTGGTGATTTGATCATACGTTGTGGCGAGATAGCAAGAGAAATGTATCTGATAGCACATGGGAGAATTGAAGTTATAAGGTTGAGTGTTGTTATCATTTATTATTTTATCCACCAGTGTACGCCACAAGCGCTATATGGTTTGCAGCTATATGATCTGTGTTTTCCTCATGAATCATTCAGGATTTTATAACATATATAACTTTGTTCTCTTATATTCCAGTGAAGCAGGAATACTTCTGAAAGAGTTAGGGTTAGGAGATTTCTTTGGCGAAATCGGAATATTGTCTCTCAGCGAAGGTCAAAATAGGTAATGTATTAATTCAAGATTCAAATTCTTTCTAGTGTTGTTTTTAAAGTGTATATGAAATGAAAATTAAGTTTGTCTTATTTGAAAGGAACTCCATCTATCGTTTTTTCACATCGCTTTTCGTTCTTGAGATATTGCGATTTCTTTGATACGCAAATAACACACTGCATACGTCACACTAAATAATGAGTTGTCGTAAAAGTAGAAATATCGTTGAAGTTATCAAACAAAGTCACACTAAACTGCGCATGTAAGGGTATTTGTCTTATGACACCTAATAATGAAAGTTTCGATTGATTTAACAGAATAATTTCAATAATATTCATGGTTTCTCAACAACTCATTGTACAATGTGACGTATGCAGTGTGTTATTTAGATATCAAACAAATCGCAATATCTCAAGAACGAAGAGCGATATGGAAAAACTATAGATGGAGTTCCTTTATCATTTCAAGAGTTCTTTCAAATAAAACAAACTTAATTTTCATTTCACATACACTTTAAAGGTCTCTATTGTGTGGATTATGTCTGTGTCTTAGATGGAGTTAATGTACTACTTTTAATATATTTCTCAAGGCGAACGGCAGATGTTCGTTCCATTGGTTATACAGAATGTTTTGTACTTTCCAAAGATGATGTTTTGGGTGAGATCCATGAGTTCCCACACGCTCAGGTAAAGAGATAAGCCAACAACTAGGGAAATTATTCAATAGAGAGATTAAACTTCACGTTTAAGAGCTACGGCTACAGACAGAGTTGTTTTTGTTAGTGTTCCCGCCACTCTTCATTCGTCTTGTTTTTTTACGTCGCGCGAGGGGTTTTTCGCGTTTTAGTTCAACATAAGAAATTCCTTTTCACCTTATCTTCTTGTAAACTACAATTTTTTGGTTTGCCTGCCGTTTGCCGTTATGTTGAAAGAGAATTAACGACTGCTAATAGCTATGTGTTGATGCGAGATTAGAATTGTTTCGACTAATGTGAAGTCCTTTCAGTTATTCTCGGACCATTATCAAAGCAACGCAGACGATTTTTAGCTTTACTTTTGTGTTGTTAGCGTTTTCAACTTGTATACTGTACATCGTGTGAATGTATAATTCATTATTTATTTACCATGGTGGTGTTGAAATGTTTTCTATAGGTTTCTCTAAGCAATTATTGTCAATTAATGCAATGCAGTGCAGTGCAGTGCAGTGCAGTGCTGTGCAGTGTGCAGTGTGCAGTGTGCAATGCAATGCAATGTAATGTAATGTAATGTTTTGTGACTTAATGTAATGTAATGTAATGTAATGCAATGCAATGCAATGCAATGCAATGCAATGCAATGCAATGCAATGCAATGCAATGCAATGCAATGCAATGCAATGTAATGTAATGTAATGTAATGTAATGTTAAGTGACTTAATGTAATGTAATGCAATGCAATGCAATGTAATGTAATGTAATGTAATGTAATGTAATGTAATGTAATGTAATGTAATGTAATGTAATGTAATGCAATGCAATGCAATGTTGTGAAGTATTACAGGACCTCACTGAAAAACACTTCGGTGACGTGGGTATCCTGGATAAATATTATTATTATCATTATTATTATTATCTGCGTTACGGAAATCTGCGTTAAGGAAAATTTTGAATGACGAAATATATCCCCAGTTAACAGCTAGTTGAGTTAACCTTTTCTGAAAATCCCCCAATGATTTAGAAAATCTTCCAATATTTTAGAAAATCTTGGCAGAATATGGAAGAAAGCGTCTTCAAAACACAAGCGGTGACCCACGACTTGTAAAACTAGAAACCAACAACGTGTCAGCATCACATAAAACGACTTCGCAAGAACTCAAAAAATCCCACGTTGTTGACATTGTCCCAGAAAATCGAAAGAAAGATTTTGAACGAAGCGCTAAAAATAAAAACAGATTAAAAGAAGATGGCAGAGATGACTCGAGCAATGTTCATGATCCAGTTAAGGTGATTTTGTTTCAAACAGTTGCATCGAGTTTGGTTAAACAAGAGAGGAAAGACCAACGTGTAGGTCATGTGATGTTGAAAGATGGCACAAATGAAGAAAAACGATCACGTGATGACACACGTGACTTTGACAAATGTTTTGATACGTTGGACAATATGAAAATTGATTTACAAAACACCATCGTAAGTAATTGGAAGTCTTGAATCCGTTGAATATAAAGAGTTGTCTGGCGTTCAGTTTGTGTAACGCAAAGGCACTCCAGTCTTTACTCCACTTTACTCCACAAGTTTATTCACTTCACCTTACTTTGCTTTGCTTCCCTTTTCTTCCATTTTTCTTCCCTTCTCTTTCCTTTACTTCACTTTATTTTATTTTACTCTACTCTACTCTACTCTACTCTACTCTACTCTACTCTACTCTACTCTACTGTACTCTGCTCTGCTCTGCTCTGCTCTGCTCTGCTCTGCTCTGCTCTGCTCTGCTCTGCTCTGCTCTGCTCTGCTCTGCTCTGCTCCGCTCCACTTTACTTTACTTTACTTTACTTTACTTTACTTTACTTTACTTTACTTTACTTCACTTTCCTTTACTTCACTCCTTTGTTTCACTTTACTTTACTTTACTTTACTTTTCTTTACTTTACTTTACTTTACTTCCCCCCTTTTTCACTTTACTTCACTTTACTTTACTTACTTCACTTCACTCCACTTTACTTTACTTCACCCCTTTGTTTTACTTTACTTTACTTTTCTTTACTTTACTTTACTTTACTTTACTTTACTTTACTTTATTTCCCCCCTTTTTCACTTTACTTCACTTTACTTTACTTTACTTTACTTTACTTTACTTCACCCCTTTGTTTTACTTTACTTTACTTTACTTTACTTTACTTTACTTTACTTCACCCCTTTGTTTTACTTTACTTTACTTTACTTTACTTTACTTTACTTTACTTTACTTCACTTTTTACTTTACTTCACCCCTTTGTTTCACTTTACTTTGTCAGGAAAATAAAATAAAAAAGTACAAAGAACACATATCACAATTGGAAAATCAATTGGCCATAGAAAAAGAAAGAAGCTACCAATCAGACCTAAGAATAAAAAGACAAGTACAGTATTCAAATTATAAAGAATGTGTTTTTCTTTTCACAATTACGTATTAATTACGCATTTCACCTATTTTTATCATTTTTATTTTATTTTTAGGCAAAAGAAATATCTGAATTATCTTCCTTAAACAAGGCAATGGGCCAACATCATATTACAGAAAGTGACAGTGAGATATCTGAAGAAGTGGAGTATAAGGGGTTGGTAAGTTAGAGTAAGACTGACCTTGAGAAAACAATGTGTTATTTATTTATTTATTTATTAAGCTTCGCCAGAACATTTAACAACTGTACATACACAAAAAACAATAAGCACATAAATAAATACATACAAATAGGCTGGGATACCACAATAGCTTTCGCCAATTACTGTGGATCCTTTGGTTAATAGTTTTAAAAGTTGTGAGAGTTCCAAAGGATCTAAAAGTAGCAAGATATATAAACTAAGTTATGACACGTTACGCTAAGTTATGAGACGTTACACTAAGTTATGAGACATTACGCTAAGTTGTGAGACGTTACGCTAAGTTGTGAGACGTTACGCTAAGTTGTGAGACGTTACACTAAGTTGTGAGACATTACGCTAAGTTGTGAGACGTTACGCTAAGTTGTGAGACATTACGCTAAGTTGTGAGACGTTACACTAAGTTGTGAGACATTACGCTAAGTTGTGAGACGTTACACTAAGTCGTGAGACATTACGCTAAGTTGTGAGACGTTACACTAAGTTGTGAGACGTTACGCAACGTTGTAAGACGTTACGCAACGTTGTAAGACGTTACGCAACGTTGTAAGACGTTACGCTAAGTTGTAAGACGTTACGTTAAGTTGTGAGACGTTACGCTAAGTTGTAAGACGTTACGCTAAGTTGTAAGACGTTACGCTAAGTTGTAAGACGTTACGCTAAGTTGTAAGACGTTACGCTAAGTTGTAAGACGACGCTAAGTTGTGAGTCGTTACGCTAAGTTTTGAGATGTTACACTTAGACGTTACGATAAGGTGTACCGTGACAGGTACAATCTTTTGTGTGTCTGTTACTATGTTCTGACAGGTACAGCAAAAATAATTAGTTGTGTCTTTGGATTACTGTACTTTTAGCGGAAATCAAGCAATGATGACAGGGAGAATGTGAGTGATGTAGAGGATAATGCAGCAGAAACAGCTGAGAGCGAAACTGTATTATTCAAACAAGATTCTAAAGACACGAGCACTGGCTTGTCACCAACAGAAAAGAAGATTACATTCTGTGATACAGCATGTTAGGAAACAGATAGTGGCTAATTGCCCACAAAATATTATCTGAAATCAATTAGAATTTAAGTATGAGATAGTAACCTTTCATGACCATGTGTTTCTCCTGGTCTATAATTTATAAGTTACAGTAGAATCTACACTTTAAAAATATTTATCTTACAAATAATTTTGTGAATTTTTTTGTGATTTTGTGATTTTGTGAAAACGTTTTTACAAGCTGTGTAAAGTTTTTATAATTTTTTCTAAGCCTTTTAACCCTCTTTAGGTGCTCCTCACCCCCGAGGCATAAAGGTTAACAGCACAATTGCTGTGAATCATCGTCCTTCCTTCTCGTCTTCTTGATATAAATCTCTCGCTCCCAAACCAGCAACATAACAAAATAATCCCCCATCGCATTCAATAGGCATACTCGTTCTACACCAAATACTCAGACTATCCATATGCCCTGGCCAATTAGGAAGCTGCTTCCGATACACACATCGAAATGATTCGCCAAGCTTGAGCTGGAATTTCTGAGATGTTGTCTGCCCCATGGATTATGAGACACGGTTTCACCAAATAGCTCTCCAATATGGATCACGGTGTCACCACTGTAATGACGTAAGCAATCGATGGAGAAACTACTTTCTTCTGTTAAAACAAACAATACAATATATTATAATTACTTTTATGTAAATCAAAAAATGTGAAGCAAAATTGTGGAAATCCTGCAAATAATGACTTTCTCACTATACCATCCTGATCAGGCCATCCTAACATCAATGTTCTGTCACTGAAATTTTGTAACATGCTTGGATCCCCTTTCTAGATAAATTATAATTAATGAGTTATCATTATATAGCTATTTATGTAGATCTGGCTTAATACAGTATATGTATACAGTATATATATATGGATGATGGCTACCCCTTCAGAACCCTGGATATGTCTTTGGTATTATAGTACAATATACAGTGTTTAAATTTTTACCTGAACCTTGATGTAATGCATGCCTTCAGGATAAATTGTGTTACTATCGAACGCCACGATATCCACACCATTTTTAAGCAATAAATATTCCCAATAACCATTGCCCTGGTGGAAAAAAACAGTTTTTAAGACATTGTTTAGAATAGTTATATGGACCACATACATTAAGAATTGAAAACTTACAGCCCCAACAGATATTATTGGCTTCTTCAGACTTTGTATTTTCTCAAGACACTCTAGGTTGGGGATGGAAAATGAAAACAGAATCTGTAAGTGTTGACATGATGTTCGATCTTCCACATCCCTAAAAAAGAATTAAAACAAGTTATTTTAGACTGCGCACAACACAAGAAATTAGAGATTGATGAATTAAAGTGAGTGAGTTAAAAATAAATACTGGTAATGCTGTTAACGTTGTGGCCGACCAAGTTCAAATTCTCATTGTATGTACGTGCTCTGGTCACCACTGGCATACCATTCTCTGACCTTTTGTGTGAGTCAGAGACCTATTAAACAACCTCGCACAGGGTCAGAGAATGATATATATGCCTGTGTTGTCACATCTGATCTGGTAGTTCCGAGATCTGGAAGCCCCAAGATCTGGGGCCCACTCAAAACAACATTCCTTGTGAAATTTTGTGCAACTGTTCCCAAAATTATGTCGCACTGAATATTATTTCTAAAGCAAAGATTATCATAAGAGGTCGGGTTAGGAATTGGGTTAAATAGCATAGAATAGGATACCATCCCCATACTTACCTAACCCATTTTACGAGAAGCTTTCTTTCAGATTCTTTTAAAGATGGATCACAAAATCGAGCCACATCTTTTGGTGCATTTTTCATTTTCCATTTAAATATTTCATAATAGAGAATTGGATAGCTGCCTGCCTTTCTCTCGTCCAAAGAGTTGAACTTAAATGGACAATGCTCAAAACTCATTGGTGATTTGTCTATATGGATCACTCAGAATTATGCTATATATTGTTGGATTTTGTATCGATGTTTTAGTGTATTTGAATTGGTTTAAACCTATTTATGTTCAAATAATATACCGTACACAAATGTAAGTTGACTTTGTAGGCCAGCGTACATTATATCTATGAAATATCTATAATTTCCACCGTATGCAGTATCATCACTGGCAAAACTAATACATCTGTCATGTGGTTGATGGCCAGCACTACCAAAGCACTACCACTGAGTGACAGGTGATTGAATACTAGTCCATCTATCAAACTGACATGACATCTTTTTCCCTTGGTTACGTCAATTTCGTAGATGGAAACTAGTGCTAATCTGAGTGACAATTGCCAATAAAATTCCTCCGAACTACCTCCCCCATAGAAAAGTATTTTTTGAAATAATTGCCCGTTGCTAGCCTCCGTTAGACATATCAAGATATGAAAGGTTTAAAGTCGTTTTTAAGACCAGTGCTATTAATTTAATGCAGAGTTATGAAGAAACTTTGTGTTTTTAGACGAATGGCAAAAAATATTATGCATTTTATTCATTTACTCTCCCCTATCCCTTCCCCCTTAGTAGCAATTCTCCATAAATTGAAGTCGAGGCTCTTGCCAAACACGCATCAAACACGCGGAGTCGACAGTTGTGATAAGTTGCGATGTTTTGAAAGCTTTTTTACTAACAAAAACAGGAAGAAACTAAGGCGGGAAAGACTTTACGAAAGAACTATGAGTAATAGCAACAGAATATACCTCGGGCGGCTGCCGTACGGAACGAAAGAAAGAGATATCGAAAAATTTCTAAAGGGCTACGGAAGAATTCGTGAAATTAATTTGAAGAATGGCTTTGGGTTTGTGGTAAGTAACTTGAGTTTTCGTCGATGAAAGTGAGTAAATCATCGTGAATTGCCAGTTGCCTTGGTGGAGATTTCATAATAAGTCTTTCTGTCGTACAGAAATAGCTCCTGGAAGAAGCATTTTATTTGTAAAAAGTAAAATAAAGGCAGCTGTTTTTTATAGTGTTGAAATGGTCTACAGTCTACACTATGTATACTGTATAGGTTATGCATAGGTACATTTTTATGTGTATTATTTCGTCGATTCGTCGTTATTTCTAGTGTTAAGAGGCTTGGGATTGCTGGGGATTATTTAGTTTACATCAAGACAGTGCTTTTTCAAATTTATCTGTCTGCCAGTTGGGGCATTATTGATATTAGTCCAGATTATTATACTGTCTTATACAATAATATACAGAAAGAAGTTTCAGTTGTATTTCTGATTCAGGGTAAGGCCACTCCAAATAAGACTTTAGTGTCCCATCCACCACCCGCATCTCCTGGAACTGGCCGCATGATTTGTCCATTAATGTGCTCTTGTTTCC
Organism: Chrysogorgia sp. JL179-B06; assembly: GCA_035772405.1. NCBI lineage: Eukaryota > Metazoa > Cnidaria > Anthozoa > Scleralcyonacea > Chrysogorgiidae > Chrysogorgia > Chrysogorgia sp. JL179-B06. The sequence goes on along the minus strand of JAYKKM010000076.1, from coordinate 1,294,174 downwards.
ATTATTTGCCCTTCTGTAATCAAGAATAACAAAAATCCACTGTTCCCGAACAATCTACCATTGAAGCGACTATATATCAACTGAAAGTTAACGTACAGATACAAAATAACATGGTTGATAATGTGTGACGACCCACCACATTGATTCCCACGGGAATTCGGCAATGTCTTCAACTGTCGTTAGGCATTTTCTTCATTTTAAATAGAAAGATGACTGAATAGATAAATGCAGTAATACTGCTTTCTTAACTGTTTTTGAAGTACGAAAATATCACACGAGGGCCACAGGTTTATTAGTTTTGTAAAACTATTTTGTGCTACCCTAATAAAGACTTTACGTTTTTTCTCAGTGATAGGCCTGCAAAGAGCTTTCTTTTCTTCTAGACATTTGATGATCCTCGAGATGCTGATGATGCGGTCGGAGACTTGAACAATCGTGATATACTTGGTGAAAAGTGAGTTACATTCCTACCTGGATTGTCAATCTTGAATGTTTCTCACGTGCTAAGCAACTTTACTGCACCATTATTGCATTACATCATGAAAAATTGAGAATTCTTTGAAATTACCAGATGAAATGGGAAACTGGAACGAACTACAGCCGCATTGGCTCCTGTGATCATTAAGACTCTCAAGATGGTTGCCAGCGAGTGTTTGCAGATCAGGAGTTGAGTTCTCTTTTCTAAATTTTAAAATGTCTATTCTAGGATTCTTGTTGAAGCTTGTCGTGGGTCAGTGAGAGGCTACAGTGGTGGACCTCGACAAAATCGAGCCAGAGATAAGTAAGTGGATAGCTGCAATGGGATCACATCAACAAGACAATCAATATAGCTCAACAAGACAATATTTGTCAGTTAACAACTGCCTTGCTTGTGGAGGATGGGTGCCTAGGACATCCAGGGGCTTCCACAGCCAGCCCCCAGATAGAATAATGCTCTCATGGCCGGAAAATCCCCGCAACCCAGCCATGAGTCCCCATACCCGAACTCCAGGCACCTGTCACACTGACTATGTCGGTGGAAAATTGAGGGACACAAGAAGAAAAATAACATAACTTCTAATAAAACAAAAAATAAATAATATATAATACACTACTAATGACCAAGGATACAAGTTTCCACGCTCCAACGACTTTCTTGCACCACGCTACACTGAACAATACTCACCAACGTCAAGCAGGCGTCCACTTGAGCCTGCATACCACGCTAAAGACCGCTAACCGCCAATCACGCTATACTGAACCGCTCCTGGTTGTTAACTTAGTTAAATATCATTTAACTGCATTTAAATATAACTGATGATATATTGTACTAATTAGGGTGTTTTTTTCAGTCGATATGGTGCTCCCACTCGTACCCCATGGCGCGTGATTATTGAGAACTTGTCAACAAGAGTGAGTTGGCAGGTAAGGTGGTCCATAGATGTTGATCATTGGTGATACAATGTGCTGAATAGAATAATAATAAAGTAACAAATCAAAACTTTAGAAGGTTGGTGTTCTGCTGAAATGGTGAATAGGAAATCTAGTATTTTGAGCAAAGGCCCTTCATCAGAGAGTGAAACGTAAAGTGAAATAAAGCGATCAGACTTCATGTGCAAAATAATCATGTTTTGTTATTACAAATTAGGCCAAGTCAAAATCATGTTAAAGGTGCTCATGATAACCACCATAGAGCTGGGAAGTAAACACAGGTATACCCCCACTGATCTCGAAATAAAGACTGGATCAAGAAACCATTGTTCAGAAAATGAAGCTACAATCAGCTCATAGCGGCCATCTTGTTGGGAACACGTATAGTTTTACTATAGGCGACAGAAACTATCTGTCTCTGATCTTTTAAGATGTTAAAATGAATCAGTTGTCCAAGGTTTTCTCATAATATAGAACACAAACTATGGCTCCATAATAGTAACTATGAATCCGGAATTAGCATGACCATATTAGAATGACCACGGTGGCCACTCCAATATGGCTGCCACATGCTAATAACGGCTCATTATCGTTGTAATGGTACCTTTAACAACTGATTCATTTTAGCATCTTAAAAGATCAGAGACAGATTGTCTCTCTGTCACCTACAGTATTGCAGCAGTACACCAACCATAAATTTGATTTGCATTTTAATGTAATATTGTCCATAAGTTTCAAATAAGTATTTTCAGAGTTTTTGCTACTATATATTAGTGTAACATGCTAAAATGTTTTGGAACAACTCATTGATAGTGGATGATATCATGACTTTTTCCACTTTTTTGAGACACTTGAACGTATTATGACAAGAAGAAATGGTGTTTGATAGATGGGCTTATTTGGTTAGCTTCGAAATTACTTTAAAACATGTTTTCTTTTAAATTTTATGTTGTTCTGAACTGTGTTTTTGGATATTTTTGAAACGTTTTAAGAAAGGATGTCTGTTTAAATCATTTCAGTATAATGATGCATAAGAGAGGCATTCTTTGTCCCTGGTCGGTGAGCCGGGCAGGGAGATGATGACGATGCTTTGAAAAAGATGAATGAAGCGAAGCATGACGTGTGTCTGAGATGTAAGACGTGGGAGACTAAATGGCTCGATGACTTGCTCAGATGACAGATGCTAAATGCGTTGATGATGCTACTGTTTTCGACAAAACACCCTTTGCCATTCCTGGCTCATTTTGTACACACTGGGATTTTGATGGCTTTGATAGAATGTGGAAACCTAACCGGGTAAAATGCCGTATTTTCCACAGAAAAGTGTGAAAGCTTAATGCCAAGACATTGGCTTGTCTACTGAAAATCATATCATATATCGCTGAATTCTGTGTTTTGGTTAAAAAATCCACAATTTCTACACAAACTGCCATGTCTTGACTTGTTTACATCGAAAAAGATGATTAATTGTGAGTTTATTTTGTTAAACTTAATTGAAGTTCCTAAGATTTTATTGTTAAAATATTTGTAGGTATACATCTGATTTGTTTTAATTATTGTTACAAGTGACCTTTCAATATGTGCTCTTGTGTAGTCTTCGGATAAAAGTCTGAATATTTACTTGTGTCTTTGAGCATTTACCGTAAATCCTCGATTAAGTGCAGCTCTCGATTAAGAACCACATCCAATATGCATTACTGGGCTTAATCAAGCATTTATAATAAGCAATGGTTTGTAGTATTTGTGTGAACAAACACTGTGTACTTTCTCTGAAGACACAAACACTTGGATAAAAAGCTCTCTATATACACACCATGTATACCTACAAGATATTTTAATACTAAAGATTTAAAGGGAGACTCCAGCCAAAATACAAATGTAGTTCATATGAAAGATCTTACTGACTTTAGTTTATCCCCAAAGTTTCAGCATTCCTATCAATTTAGTTAAGAAGATATGGCTAGTTGAAGTTGAAAATTTGAGGATTTTGACACCAATTATTTGTTTTGAAAATATGATGTCATTTCATGGTTTTAGCGGCAGTGGAGTTGTTTTGATGGCGATCATATAGTGATAGCTGTTGTGAATGCTCTTTGCATGAGATAAACTATTTAGTTCCTCATGCAGGAAAGTAGAGGAGCTTCTTAGGCATAATACGAGATTGGATCACTCTGTGTGTAATATTTGAGAAACAAATATGGCATCGAAATTGGACAAACTCTCCAACTTCAACTAGCCATATCTTCTTAACTAAATTGATAGGAACGCTGAAACTTTCGAAATAAACTAAAGTTAGTAAGATCTTTCGTATGAACTACATTTGTATTTTGGCTCGAGTATTCCTTTAAAACCACCATGTGAAGCTTCAAAGAACACAATTGGTAAGTTGTTTGTCAAGTTGTGGCTGATAGCTATTTGTACTGGTTTTATTTTCTCAGGATAGGAAGTTAGATTGGTTTTTATTTTTTGTAAAAAATATTTTGCATAATGTCACAGGACTTAAAGGATTATGTTCGTCAAGCAGCGGAGGTTACCTATGGTGATGCCCACAGGCCAGTGAAAGGAGAGGGGTATGTTTTGTTTCTTTTATTTTTAAAAAGAAAGCTCTTAAACGTTGTCTGGAGGCTTGGTATATCAATAGCGCCCACACCACATTGAATTGCGATGACGGTGGTTTATTACCAGAAGCTTATTTGCATCTTGTTAATAGATAACGTCATCATCGGTTCTATGAGGGTATAAATAGGGATTCTAACTTTACAACGACGATCACCCCTGATGAAGACACTAGATTGGAGTGTCGAAACGTTGGATCATGGTCGGACAGTAACTTTTGAAGTTACATTCCAAAAACTTTTTAAAGCCAGAGTAGCGTCAAAGTATGTCTGATCGATCACATAAAATATTTATTGACCAAGACCACGGTCTCTATGGCAAATTATTTGCTTGAGGTTTTCATACAGAGTCGAGTCAAATGATTTTCTTTGAAGTCCGAGAAAATATATACAAACGAAGCATAAAAATAGGTACACAACGCGTACAAGTCATGTCTGCTGACATTCGAGTTATTGTGTCCATTCTTTGTGAGTACGTCCAAGGCTACAGTATACAAGAATGGATGGTGAACTTTGCGATAAATTGTCACGATATATTGCAGAAAGGGGGCGAACATTTTTTATGTTTGGAAATCACGCATAAGCATAAAAATAGGTACGCAATGCGTACATGTGTCTGTTGACATTTGAGTTAGAGCGAAATATAAGTAAGTTCATTGGTTTGTGTCCATTCTTTGTGATTGAAAGATGGTTTCGTGCTAAGTTGTCACGATATACTGCGAAATGGGGGCAAACATTTTAAACGTATTTGGAAATTATAAGTTTATTCAAATCGTATAGAGCAGCTGGCCAAAAATATTGCAAATACACTGACACTGTCTTCGTTCAAATTCGTATAGTACGTGAAATTTACACACAAGAACCTGACATAGTCAGTGTAAACACAATGGCTCAGATAAACAACGTCGGTAGACACAAAAACACTGCTTGTAACATTCTGACTACTTTGTGTATCTTCTTTTGTAGTGTGTTAGAGTTTGCTACTCATTCTGATGCCAAAACTGCCATCAGGAAGTTAGATGGTTCTAGTCTGAATGGAAAGAGAATTCGAATGATTGATGTAAGCTTTAGTGCCCATCTCACGTTTGGGGATTTTACATATCCGTAATACCTGGATCTTCCTGAGCAAAATCATAATATATATTGTCAGCCAAAAATTTCATCTTCATGGAGTGTTTCGCTGTCAAAGTTACCAGATGTGATGTTACAAGAGGCATTCCAAACCAGTTTTCTTTTGTTACGTGCCACAAAAATGCCTCTTGTGACATCACATGCGATAACTTTAACAGAAAAAAACTCCATGAAGATGAAATTTTCGGCTGACAAGATATCTTATGATTTTGCTCAGGAAGATCCAAATATTACGAATATGTAAAATCCCCAAACGTGAGATAATCCTTCGGGTGTTGATGCGAAATGTTGAAGAGCTTTCATATGTGGTTATCTTCATGTAATGTGTTTATGTTTTCAGGACAGTCCAAAGCAAAAAAGATCTCGCTCACGAAGTCGCTCCAGGTACGGAAAACATCGTTGGCGCAAAACGAACGCTTAAATTTTAAAAAGTATTTACTTATTGACTATAGCGATTACTGTTCTCTATTCATTCATTTCAGGTCCTCGTCTCGATCCAGACACAGCCGCCATTCGCGCTCCAGATCTCGTTCCAGATCTCGCTCTAAACCCCGTTCCAAGTCCCGCTCAAAATCTCGCTCCAAATCCCGTTCCAAATCTCGTTCCAGATCTCGCTCTCCACCTCGTTCCAAGCTTCGTTCACGATCCCGCTCGAAATCCAGAAGTCGTTCCAGGTCTCGGTCTCAACCAAAAAAGGATCCGTCGCCTGCACCACCAGCTCCGCAAACTAGCGAGGAGAAACCAGCGGAAAATAACGACCAAGGGGAAATTGAAAGTTAAACACGCAAGGCCAAAGACTGTGCGGCACCCTGACCTGAATGCGACGAACGAACTTAATTCCGACTGTTTAGAACTGATCGCTACCGAAATATGGCATTTTACTCTTTTTTAGCTGTTCCAATGACGTTTCTGGTGGTTAGAACCGTGCTGTTTCTCATTAAGTTTCGCCAAAAGTTGATCTACAGATTATTTGTTTAGATCGTTTTTAATGCGAGATAATCTTGCCATATGTAAAAGCTATATCTTTGTTTAATGTTTTGACAAAAGTTGTAATTTCTTCGAAAGGATTTCCATAATAAATAACTGAATGTTCAGCGTTATTTGAAATACTATAATTACTATTCCAATAAAGACATGTGTTTTTTTAAACAAACGCTCCAAGTCTGTGTTAATTTCTTGCATTCGCTGCGCAGAGCAATGTTCCCCACCAAATCCAGGCCTTACCCAATAAGCCAGGCAAAATTATAATTTGGGATCACTTTTTCATATGTACTTCTAGTATTCCATATAAGGAAGTGACCGACGAGCAAATAGAAGGCATTGACGAACAAATACATGGCACTCGTACCAGCCCACTGGATGTGAGATTATTAACACGTTACGATATGTTCGATTATCCGCTCTTTCTTTGTTTTAATATATATTGTAGTTTTGGGAGTTGATTATTTCTCAAGAAAACGTTCGTCGAAGACAGCCGTGTTTTTGTTTACAAGATGGTATCCGTATTAGGAAAATTATATTTTGGCATGTTCGATTATCCGCGCTTTTAAAGAGAACTAAGTTAGCTACCGGGATAAAGCTGTACGTATGTTGTAAATAGATCATTTAACTTTCCTTTGATATATTCTATAGCTTTGGGGGTGGTTTATTTCTCAAGAAAACGTTTGCCAAAGGGTTAGGACCTTTGTTGTTTTGGGGTCGGTTACAATCCAATTAACAAGGAGGCTGGTACGAGGTTTGAACGTGTCAGCTATTTGCTCGTTAATTCACTCTATTTGCTCGTCAATGCCTTCTATTTGCACCTCCTTATAAGGAATACGTACTAGATACCCCTATCACTTTTTTGGGACCTTGACTTTTGGGATGGAGAAAAGAAACTCCTTGCTAGGCAGGGGGGGGGGGGGGGGGGGGGGGGGTTAGAATAAAAGTGATTTCGGGTTAGCCAATCAGATGGCTTCCCATGGGAAGTGTTCCCAAAAAAATTTCTGCATAAAAAATCGATTAATTTCTTCATTTCTGTTCGTAATGTCGACTGCGCATCAAAATGACGCGTTCTGCGTCGGGATAAAACTTATTTCAATAGACCTTACCCATTATGACGCATGCATCTACTAGAGACTACTACCAGAATCCTTTTCGGTATATCCTTTTGTGATGTTAAGTTGAGCAATTGTTTTCAATCTCCCAGAGGGAGTTTCACATTAACATGAGAAAGGGAATCTCGCAAGGAATTATGGTAGTAGTAGTCACTAATAGTTCGTACGTCATAATGATAAGGTCTATTCATAACATCACGATAAAACCACAATATACATTTGCATTTCTATTTACCTTTGCAAATTCTCCAGCCTGATGTGAATAGCGGAGCGCGTTAATGCTATTTATAGAACCAAAATTCAGACAAACAAACCAAAATTGAATCTCAAGGATTCCTAAATAGCCATAATGCAAGAATAGACAAGAATAAATTATAGACTCAGACAAACATACATAAGACCCAGTACGCTACCCCGTTACCGCGCTTCGCTATTGAAATAAGTTTTATCCCGACGTAGACACGTCATTTTGATGCGCAGTCGATTGAAGGAGCACAAAGATTGAGGAAATTGTTTTTGAGAGAAAAAGTACAATTATGGGAGAAAAGGGAGAAATAACGTCGGGACAATGGACATTTCATTTTTCAGCGGGTTAAGCAGATTTTCCACTTGGCAATGCGTAATTTCTTGCGCAAAGCGACTTCGTTTGTTTGTCTCATGAGCGCTTCCGTTCAAAGTTTGCGATAAAAATGTGGGGAAAAAACAGATAGCCAATAGAACCCAAACTTCAACTTTAATATATTAATTAAACTGCCTATCCGGGGTTTGGGGATTTTACATATTCGTAATCTCTGGGTTCTACCAAGAAGAAATGTAATATATCTTGTTCGAATCTTTCATCTTTGTGCCTTTTTCCTGCTAAAGTTGATTTACTATTCACAGGAAATGACGTCAAAGCAGGGACACGCGAAGCCATTGCGTAACTAATTCAACAGTGAAATACAAAGAAAGTTTGGCTCTGAACTTTAAACACACCTGTTTAGGCAAAATTCGCTCAATTGTATTTCACTGCTGAATCAATGTGCAATGTTTTTCCGTGTCCCTGCTTTGACGTCATTTCCTGTGAATAACTTCATGCAGGGGGGAAAGGTATGAAGATGAAATTTTCGCACAACAAGATATTTTACAATTCTTCTCAAGAGATTCCAAAGATCAGAAATATGTAAAATCCCCAAACCCCGGATAAGCAATTTAGTGTATTATAAATCTTCCGTAAAAAGCACTGAGGAAGATTAATCTGATGTCACTTTTCCCAGAGGTTAATCGCCGGGGTCATTAATCTCTATCACCGGAAACTGTTGTGTGAGAAAGTTGGGTGTGGTTTAAATAATTGTCAATAAACACCAACCTCCACTTTCGTTACACACCACTTGGAAAATCACTCGAGATGTATGGACAATAGGCATCAGTAGGACGTTTTGATTTCACTTGTGCAGGGGGTTCAAGTAACGGATGATTTTGAGTCGATCACAATCGTAGATAATGATAAATACATGTATTTTGTTGTTTGAACTATGACCTGCTCTATCGCTAAAACGTTGGGAAAAGATGATCGTGAACAAACCGGACGAATGGGTTCGAATTGCTTTACAGCGTTTTCAAGTTCAGGTATTTGGATAAACGAATCGAGTGTTCTAGTGATCGTATTTAAACGAAAATAGTGTATTGAGTGAGCGTATATTAAACAGGAAGGCTTAATAGACTTAATAATGTGTTAATGTCAACTTGTTAATGTATTGCTCATATACTTTTTGGCTATGGAAACGTGATCGTTCTGTCTTGACAATTTCTTTAGAATCCCACCGAGTCTAATAGAGATATTGCCATTTGAAACTCGACTTTCAAAACATTTAAAAATAACGATTATAATACTCATCAATCAAGAACTGACCTTTTCAGACTAATTACATTAGACATCAAGTAATGACAGCTCGATGAAATTGTTATATAATTTGTTTCCTTTATCTCTGTTGGAAACCTGAAGTAGAATTTGCTAAAATTGGACTAACTTTTGTTTACTTGCACGCTATTAAATTATAATTATTGCTTAAAGTAAAACCAGATTTAAGTCGCTTTATAGGACAATTTCTATTGTAAATTATTCATAGCTTCTGACTGTCACTAGTTGGTTCAGTAGTCTGAAACTGAAAGGGTCTTTTATTTGTGAAGATAAGACCCTTAAGAAGAAGAAAAAAGTGTCATTTAATATGTGGAATTTCTTGTTTCTTCCTCTTAATATTTGAAGTGGTATATGTCATATTATGAGGAAGTACATTAATTATTAACTACAAAATTAAGTAAAAATAGTACCTGCTCTTTAAGTGGATCCATTTCTGTTTCAGCTACCTCATGAAAGAACACCTGAACACAATGAGTCAAAGGAGAGTATCGAAAAAATCCAGGAGACACTCATCACACTTAGTGAGCATCGCTTCCCTTTGGTTATGCAAGGGTTAACCAAATTGATAAAGGAACCTGCATACATTGTAAGGAGTTTTTTTAACTGTAATTTCTAATTAACAGAGAGCAAAGAGTAGTTTAGAAGAGGTAAATGTAGTATACAAGTGCATACCTCACATTTCAAGGGCTTTTTATAATTTATAATCTTTGATAAAATTGCTTAATATTATCATCAGTTACTGTAAAGTTTCTTCATCTTCATCCCTTTTCCCTTTGCTTAAGTTGATTTACTATTAGAAGTGGGATGATGTCAATCCAGGGACATGCAAAACATATTATTAAAGAAATACCTAATGGTTTCCGTGTTTGGATACTTGATCCAAACACGTGGGAAGTTGTGAGACTGGAGAAAAGCGTAAAAAACACACGAGCCGCTAGGCAAGTGTTTTTTAGCTTTTCGAAAGTCGAGCAACTTCCCAAGTGTTTGGGTCACAGTATCCAAACAAGGAAAAACCATTAGGTATTTCTTTTATGAAATAATACAAGAGAACTAGCAGGAAAACTTAAGGAAGTTTTGGAGGGAAATTTCCATGTTTGGATGGCCTGATCCAAACACGGGTATTGACCAATCAGAGCCTGCGTAGCATGCATGTTATTTTATAAAAAGTGATCCAACAATGAAATAGAAAGAGAGTGCTGTGAGCTCCAAACAGACCTGTTTAGGAAAAAGGTATTTAATTCTAAAACTTTCTTTGTATTTCACTGTTGAATTACTGTGCAACGTCTTCATGTGTCCCTTGGGTCGATGTCACTTCCTGTGAACCAACTTTAGCATGGGCTACAAGTCATCATGATGAAACGTTAGCTGATGATAATATTAAGAAAAATTTCAATGAAATACAGAGTAATTGACTTGAACTCAAAGTTTGTAATGATATCATAATATGTTACTGTTATTAATTTGCAACATCAATGTTGTTTTTACAAATTAATTCCTCTCTTATCACTTCATATTACCCCCTAACTAATGTATAACCTTGATCGATATAGGAATTAAACATTAACCTTTACACTTATTAATACCAACCTTTAAACTTTGTCATATTTCTAGAATTCTTTTCCTTCAAGCAAAAAATCTAGAATTGGGGAATCGAATATCATTGTACTTAGCACAATAGAAAAATGTTTTTATAAGGTGAGTATAGAATATAGATCATAATTTAGTAAAGGATAATAATACATAAGTTGAACAAAGGTATCTTTCAGTGACATACAGTACAAGTAGGTGATAAGATTATAAGAATGCTAATATGATTTTTATTTAGTATCCTGATCAATGTTCACGTCTAGAAGATGACATGTTGACAAGTCTGTTACCAAGTATTATTCAGGTTTGATATTACATAGTGTATAATTATATGACAACAATAATTATGACAATATTGATGACAAAATTGATAACAAAGTAAATTGTTTGAACCTAGGAGTATCATTATATGTGTGAAGTTGATCGTCCAGGTTGTTGTGGTCTTGAGAAAGACTGTCAGTCACCAACAATAGTCTTTCTCAAGACTACAACAACCTGGATGATCAACTTCACATGTCTAATATTGATAATAACATTCAGGATAATAATTATGATGTTGGTATTATGATGATGATAATTGTGTAGTTCCACCATCATGATATCACCATCATCACCAACACCACCATAATCATTATCATCACTATTATCATCATCACCACCACCATCGTCACCACCATCACCACCACCATCATCACCACCACCACCATCGTGACCACCATCATCATCATCATCACCATCATCGTCAGTAATGGATTTGCTTTAATCATCATCAGCACTACAATCACTCCCTAACAAAAAGTCTATAGGCCTGCCTATATGCATGTCTATAGCCAACCTATAGGATCCTATAAGAAACCTATAGGCTTCTATAGGCAATTATAGGTGCCTTATAAGACACCTATAGACTTTTTCTGTAAGGGCTGGGTAGACTGTTTAAATGCTGTGACAAAGTCGGAAATTCCAGGGAGGAGGGGGGGGGGGGGGGGGGGGGGTTGATATTTGAATCCCAAAATGGACATTCCTGGAGGTGGATCCTAGACAACTTGCCTTATGGGCTGGTGAGGATACTGTGATGATGATGATAATTATGATGGTTATGATGATAATACTAATAATGATGATGATGATAATGTTGGTGATGATTTAATGATGGTGATTATAATTATTTTTTCCAGTATGTGCTCCAAACATTTGACTTTCCACATGCTGCAGAAGTCCAGAAACTATCTGCAAAAATCATATCTCACATCAGCTCATTTCATTTCTCTGCAATATTTAATAAAGTCTCATTCAGGTAAGAATTAATTTAATAATACCATGTTATGTATTATGTTGTACTGTATGTAGTCACTACGACTTTATTAAGATACACCTCTTGCTTATCATTCTAATATAAGCAAAATCCAGTTGTATAATTTCAGTTCTTAATAATTTCAGCTCTGTTGTGTGTGTTTTATTATTTATTTATTTCATTTATTTTATTGTAGACTACATCAGTTAGCTAGTATTGATGACAATGCCAATGACGTGGGTTATCTCAGTTTAATACGATATTTAAAGCTTACGTCTTCATCATTGTTGTGTTTATTAGAAGGTAATTTGTTTCTTTATCACTTTAATAATCCTAGTCCCACAAAGGATTGCCTACAGGTATAGGGACTTTCCAGCAATATATGGTTAAATGTAAATTATTAAAACACAAATTTCTCCAATTTTTTAGAAATCTTAGACACCTTCAAGTCCTTAAAAAAGTCTGCTAAGTTGGCATTAATATCTTCTTTGGACAAAGTAACATTTATATATTTTCTATTTATTATGTTAATGACCAAAAACCCATGGTGCATGATCATATATGATTAGCTCTCTTATCCTTTTCTCAAACAAATTTCCCTTGAAATATTACAGATTTGCTTCAGAGACTTTGTACTATTAGAATTTGTTATATTTGGCTATGTCTCATTGTTTCTTAAATCAACACACCACTACAGTATGTGTTTCAATACCATTGTCAAAATGTTTTCACAATGCAAGATGTCTTATAGTGTTCCTGTGCATATGTACTATTCATGAAGATATCAATTTGGACTTAAATTGCCAAAAAGAAGAGTTCCCCTGGTAGAAATACTGAACAGGATCCTACAGGACCCTGTAGGATCCTGAAATTATCATGATCTAGGACAGGATTCCTGTTAGAAAAACATTAGATCCTGTCAGGATCCTAAGTGGGATCTGCTTAGGATTTCTACCAGGGTCCTCCTTCAATATCTGAAGCAGAATTGTTTCTTGATTAGAGAATGTATTTAGATAGATACTCACAATTTAATTTTGTCTTGGCATTTGCCAAATGTGGTCAGACATTGTCTGATTGTAGCCCTGTAAACCTAGTGTACTTAACTGCATTAAATCATTGTGAATTAAAATGTTTTTATTTCCGAAGGATTATCGTTTTTAAAGATGATTAAATAAAATAAATAAATACATAAATGTGACTTTTAGGCAATTTGGAATTGGATCAAATACAATGCTGAGGAATTTGCCAAAGTTCAGAGAACACCATCCAAAAAACTGTCAGGTAAAAGACAGACAGACAGACAGACAGACAGACAGACAGACATACAGACAGACAGACAGACAGACAGACAGACAGACAGACAGACAGACAGACAGACACACACACAGACAGACAGACAGACAGACAGACACAGACAGACACACAGACAGACACACAGACAGACACACAGACAGACACAGACAGACACACAGACAGACACACAGACAGACACACAGACAGACACACAGACAGACACAGACAGACAGACAGACAGACAGGCAGGCTGTATTTGCCGTTTTATTTCTATCTTGATGTTTATGTATTGCCACTCTTTTCTTCCTTTAGAATTGTGTGATAACTTCTTTGAAATTCTGGTTTCTTTTGCTGAGAGCTCGAAACGCAAAGCAGCTGTCTGGCCTTTACAGATTATGCTGTTGATGCTTAGCCCAGTAAGTGAAACTGAACAGTGATGTACCACTACATACAGAGACAAAACAACGAGCTTGTTTGTCTTGTGGAATGGCCCTTAGGCCGGTTGTTCAAAAGCCGATTACGTTAATACAGGATTAAGGCTAATGATAATCTTAGGTTAAAAATCTATAATCCTAGATTAGCTAATGCTGGGTTAATAAAGCCTGTGTGTTTTGAGAATTACGAGACAAGATGGCGGATAAAATAGTACAGTGAGAGAAAGAAAATTAAAATAGTATTAAAAGGGTGAGAGAAAACATAAAATGAATTTTTCCGTATCCGAAACGGATAAAATCACGGAAAAGTGGAAGAGAAACTCGATGTTCTCCTGTCAAAACTCAATAACAAACAAAAAGCAAGACATTTTGGCGAAAATAACTGCCAAAGTCGACGCTATTGGTGTAGCGGTGCGCTCAGTGCATGATGTAAAGGATGTACTACTTTTAGTTTCGAAAGTAACTTGTCGGGACGGGTAGTTTCGGTTTTTGGAGACTGGTTTAAGGACGGCTATTAACAAAGAGAATGAATGATTCGTATTCCTAAAGGCGTAATCTCAACGCCGTCCCTAGTTCTGTGACTATTTTCACGTCTTCAGGACGACGGAACTCACAGAGAGATGAGAGATGTTGTTTAAGAATTAAGATTGACTTGAACATAGACACTGCAATCGTTTTAACAATACTGAAGTGTTTTAGAGATCATAAAACAAGCTCAAGTTCAAATATGGTATAGTCAACTACCTTGACAGTGGGTTAAGACTACGGCTGGACTGGAGTACTGATAGAAATAACCTCTTATTAGCCGAGAGTTTGGTCATTACGGGAAAATATCAGACCGAGGTCTTGACAGTACGGACCGATCAGCCCGTAGGGTGAGGTCCGTACATGAAAGGTCTGATATCAATCTCGTACCCAGGGCATTTTGCCTCCACGGTGGAAGATCGGCGAAAATGGCCCTGGGATTGGCTGTTCACATGACACCCAGAATTTCTGGGTGTTTAGATATGATAATTTTTGTGGTCTTTGTTCCATTTCCATTGTCTACTTTGTTGACCTGAATAATTGAGAAATGTTCAATGCTCTTCAGAGTTGTTCATGTCAGCATTCGTCGGCATAAAAGCAGCTAACAAGCTTAATAATCCACCATACATCCATGGTTATCTCTTACAAAGGGAATGAAGAAGCATATATCCAATTTAGCGAAAGCTATCACTTCTAATTTGCTGTAAAATTTGAAGACAGCATTCAGATTTAGATGAATAAATTATACTCGGCTGAATTAATTGAGTTTTATGACAAGCCAATCGGATTATAGAATGGACCAGCCGATCCCAGGGCCATTTTCGCCGACCTTCCGCCGTGGAGGCAAAATGCCCTAGGAACGAGGTTGGTCTGATATCTTCCCGTAATGACCAAGTGGGCGAGGTTAATAAGAGGTTTATTATATGGCACTTTTGGACAGCAATAGCGTGACAAAGAGTGAGCGTCACGGGCTATTGAACAGTACACATCGAAAGGATAATAAAACTCACTTTCCGAGTGTTTCATCCTCTGATTGTGGCTCATTCATGATTTAATTAAAACACTGAAACAAATTTGTATACTTTTTTGACTTTTTAAAAAATGATGTTATTTGTTGTCAGCAAAACTTTATAGTCACAGCCCGTAATCTGGACCGGTCCATTACGGGAAAGTAACGACCGGCTGTCAGAACGTCTCAGCCAATCATAGCGCGCGATTTCACTGGGAGTAACTTGTGCCATATAATAATACATCTTATTGAATGGTTTGACCGATAATATGGTCGGGTATTTTACGAGTTTCATATGTATTTTTCTGAGCCCTGAGGAAAAAGTGCGAGAAATTATTTTATAAATTATTTTGCCTAGCATACTCTGAAAGCGATAGCATCTGGTGAGAAGCAACAAGATTCACATTTGGAAAAAAAGGTAAGTTATATCATCATAAAACAATTATATAAAACATTCAAATGGTACACAACATAATTCACTACACCAATGCATTAGAACAACTCCCAAATACAAGAAATAATAGGCAAATGGCAATATCTGAAGTCAAAAGCAGCGTTAAAAATAGAGATATAAATTGACCAAAAGCCATATAATGAATATGAATGTGATTTATTTTGAGTCGATCACACAGGATAAGGTTGCCCTATTTATCCGAGCCAAAGGCGCATGTTTTAAGCGTTCGACTATTCAGTTTATCACTCTTAGGTGAACGGAAAACCCAATTGATAAGGATTCCGAGGGCCTACGATTTAAGGTCGTTATCCGAGAAGACCCGAAAGTCTTACCATTTGCTGGTGTTGTTGCAAAGGCAGCACCTTCTCCTCAATTATTTTAAGACCCTGAGTGGTGGTCCGCCCCAGGATTTGAACCTGCAGTCTCCCAGCTCATACACATGGTAACCACTAGACCACAAAAGCTGTTTCCTTATTAACGTCGTTCGTACGAAAACTTCAGACAAATACTTCCCATACAAATTCTTTAATATATATTCTTGTTTTAGAGAGATTTTCTGGAGCATTTGAAGACCGCATTAACAAGTGCGAAGACACTCTCTGAAAGTGCAGCCATTGCTTGTGTAAAATTGTGTAAATGTGCTACCTATGTAAGACCAGAAGACAATTCCGTACTCTGCTTCCTCGTACTTACTGTCATGAATGAGTTGAAGGTAGGAGTGACGAAGGAATGGAAACTTCAATTAAAAGTATATACAAATATATAACTACACTAAAATAACAAATGCTATAATAATAATATAATACAAATTAACAGCTACATATATCGCCATCTGAGGGAGCTGTCATTAATTGCGCCAGGGCGGGGGGCAGAAGCAAAATTGCTGGGCCATGAAACTATAGTTGAAACTCGATGAAACCATGAAACTATAGAAACAAAAGTTGGTGGGGCTACGAAAACATTTGGAAAACCTTTAATGTGCCATGAAACCTTTTTGATTAGTATTAGAAGTAATCGAAGAAAACAAATATTTATAACATAGGAGTTGATATACGCTATGTAAGTCCAAGAAATATCCATATCACACCCAAAGAAAAGTTGTTTTGAGAATCCCTTGCCCCCAGAAATTATGTACATATAGTTTGGATTTCAGTAGTTCGAGACTAAGAGTTCAGGAATGCGAAAACCTGGCTGAAAACAAAGTTGATTGTTTTCCTTGCTCTATATGGCAGACTATCCTCAGTTCTCCGCACTCCTGTGTTGACCTAATGTATGAAAATTTAAGATGTGGCTGGGCCACGAAACTAAAACAAAATGTATATAGTTGGGTCATGAAACCATCCAAGGAAATTTGGTTGGGTCACAAAACGTTAACAAGAATTTTCAGTTTTCCTTCTGCCCCCTCCCGGGTGGAATTAATGACAGTTATATATTTGCACTGCGTACCTATTTTTATATCGTATAGTCTTTTTTGAAAAGAATCTTAACGTTTTCTTTTTAACTTGTTTATTGTTTACAGGCTCTTCTTTTCAACATCCACAAGCCGTTTACCTTGGTATCACAAAGTGCAATTCCTGTTGAAACTCTTATGGTTGATTGTTTTGTCTCTAGTTTTCGTATCAACTATCGTAACAGCCAACATTTTGATGTTTGTCTGGCACCGACAGCTCCCATTATCTTTCGCGTTGTTTACGTTAAAGGATTGTACACCATTGTTAGACAGGTACCTTTTTTAAAAAACCTGTTTATGATATCGCACGGTGTTCAGTCGACGATGAGACCGTGGACACCAACTGTCGATATGAGTTAAGCTAATTAATTATGTTACCCGCTGCAGATCGGTAGGGATGGAAACGGTAGCTAGGCGTTGTGCTCGTGATTCGTTAGCTAGGCGTTGAGATCGTGTGATCGTGATTCGCGCTGCGCTCCGGAAATGACTGATTCCGGACTTCCGGAACCCTAACAGTATCCTAACGGTACCCTCTCCATCCCATGATCACCAAGTCACCCGTGAAACATGGGGAAGAAAAACATATGAGAGAAAAAACAACAAAACACACACACCAACATGAACCAAACAAATTAAGCATTTCTCACCCACTAAGAGCATATTCCTGAACCAACTCTAACTGTATGAACTGTGACCTCGCGACCGTGCTAAATACAAGACTGAGGACATAGTCGGACTCCAAGGGGATTGGGTGGGCTGGGACGACAAAATGATTATTACCTGGTTTCAGGTGAGCCCGGCTTATATATACTCTACCCGATTGGATAAGCCATACAGCGTCCACCGTTGTGACGTCAGAATCTGGGTAAAGCGAAATTTTTCTCTAGCCATCCTCATGTATTTATAAGTCTGAAACTCGATTTTTGTGAATGTCTTCCTTTTTCAATTGAACCTCAACACTTTAAAAAGCATTCCGCGGAAACTCGGCTACCCACAGCTAGAGTGGTTTCATCAGGTTTACCACGGATGTGACGTTACCAACTGACCAGTTAATTAGGCAAAGTATTACAACAAAATGACGGATGACTGGATTGTCTTTGGTCAAAATTAGTGTTGTTGTTTTGTACAAGAGTAGTGTTGTTAATCCGCCATTTTATTGCAGTATGATTTGCTTTCTAATTCATGTTGTGGGAATGTGGTCTAACCAGCTGTTGTGGTCTAGTGGTTACCACACCTGTCTATGAGTTGGGAGACACAGGTTCATATCCTGGGTCGGACCATCACTCAGGGTCTTAAAATAATTGAGGAGAAAATGCTGCCTTTGCAATAATACTAGCAAATGGTGACACTTTCGGGTCTTCTCGGATAACGACCTTAAATCGTAGGCCCTCGGAACCCCTACAATTGGGCTTCTAGCCTGTTGGGGTATTCCGTTCACCCAAAAGAGTGATACAATATAATAAACTAAACTAAGTTGAACTTTCCAGGACAAAAAGATTCTGAATTTTTACAATAAGAAACTTAACTAAACTATTACTTAAGTATGATGGTATTCCACAAGTAATTTTAAATTAATTTTATTTTGGATTAATGTAATTTGTCTTTTCTGTTTAGACACCTTTGGACTGGTGGCCGACACTAAGTGTGATTTATTCTAAAGCTGAATGTTTGAGATCTTTATTTGAGGTATCATATTATTTTAAAGCTTAAAATACATATACGTAGTGACAAAAATACCATTTCAACCTGTGTCGAATCATGCTGTGTGTTCACAAGTACTTGGTAACGTAATACCATGATTGCCTCGATTTATTTTGTTCTCACCGAGCGATTTAATCTCTAATTCGCACTCTAACGTGGCAGCGCATTGAGCAAACATCTAAACAATACTCTTTTACACAACAAACAGATGCATTAAGTATTCAAGACATTATTATATTACCTTGTCAATCATTGTATTACAAACTAATACCACGACATGTCGGGGAAAAACTCAACTTTGACGTTATTCTATAGCTCTTCTACCAAGACACGCGTCTGCAGTTTCCTTATCATTTTGTGATTTGTTCTTAGACGACCCTCGAGAAATTTCGTTACCTTGAAGGTCACCATGCAGGATCAAGAGTGAGTCAGGTCGGTAAAATATGCTTATCAAATTATATTAACTTCGTCGTACTAGAATTGGGAATGAAGAAAAACAAAGAAATGGCTAAGCAAGAAAACGAAAGGCCACAGATGCATTGGAATCTCTTTCCTTTATTATTATTTCTAGCTTTGTAAAGGAAAAGATAAACGTCAAAAGGAAGAGGAAGTTGGGACGATGAAGGGAGAAAAGGAACTGCTTTTGTGGCTTGTCCGTCTTTTTCGACTAGACCCTGCCTTTGCGTTCTCTGTAAGTACCGTGTTGGTCCATGTATGAACGACATTGGACACTGTTGTAGTTTTGGCGGGAAAATTTCTGAGTTGATTTGAGTGAAAATAAAAGAGAACTAGGTATCCTCATTGAAGAATACCAAGCATTAAAATACGCTGGAACATTAGTACTGCTTTTATTTAAAGTTAAACACGGTAAATAAATGTTTATAACTGGAGTACAAATGAAACGAAAGGTACTCGCGAAGAGGTGAGGTAAGCGGAAGTATCGGAAGACGAAAACAGCGTTAAATACTGAGAGGAAAACGGACCAAAAAGCCATATAAAAGATTCCTTATTAACCTCGTTCGTTCAGGCTATACGGGAAAAGCATTTGGCTTCGATGTTTTCGCACAGACCTCGCTCCTTCGTCTTTCGGTCTCTACGAAAACCTCAGCATTCCTCAACACTCCCGTGAATGAATGGTTTGTAATTCAAGACACGAGCAAGCCTACAAGTTGTTTAGATCTGTGGAAGCTTCTATAAACTTGAAAGAATCACGTTCATGCACAGTTCAGATACCGTAAACTATTAACATTTCTAAGCATTATACTTAAAGGCATTTTATTTAAAAGTAATTTGTTTTTTCGTGCAGTTCCCTCTTTGTTCAGTTCCACCTATGACATCTATTGTATAATGATACGCCGTATCTTTCGTGATTTTGTTTTATTTTCCTTCTTTAGAACCCTCAAAAGACAGGACTGGAGACCCATGCTAGCTCCCAGAAACTCATTCTTGGTCTGGTTCATTTGATATTGTCATCTCATTTTGGTAAAGACGTTTCACTCGAGGCATCACAGGTGAAATACGTGAAAACGTTTCTAACTTCTAGAAAAATAAGTTACTATTTAAATTCGTAGAAAAATAATTACTAGCTCAGTGACATTTCATAAAAAAGAACTCCTCGTCATGTAGATTTAAGTCCACTCTGAAGTTCGCCACCGCTGAGGTCGTCGAAACGTCAGTCACCAATAGACTACAACAACCTGGACGATCAACTTCACACATCTAATGATACTTTTATTGTTTTGCAGACTTTATTAACACTTCATTCACCTGAAAATGTTCAACTTTGGAATCCATCCGATCCAATTTACTCTTTCTGGGAGACTAGGTTTGTGTTGTATGTTCTATTCTCCTTGCATGTACTACTTTTGGATAAACATATATGGCCGATGTTTGCCGACGTTGGTATTAGGGTTTGTATTAGGAAGTCTTTTTGGTTTATTAAATCTCGAGTGCTTGACGTGAAATGTCTGTTATTTCAGTTCCGAATGTGTCCATTCCATCGGCGATGCCTTGGTGAATCACGGCACCAAAGATTTATGGCTGTTGAAATATATGAAAAAAGTCATGGCTTGTAGAGACGAGTACATCCGCAAACATCGGGTAAATTTCGCCAAATAATCGCAATTGTGTTATATATATATATATATATTTCAGACATGAAAGTCTGTGCCGTCCTTCCCATCTCAGGTGGTAACGATAACCGCAAACGACGAGAGAAGCGTCTCATTTTCAAACTTGGCACCACACATCCTCTTGGTCTTAACGAACGTTTTTCTTTTATTTAATTTCCCACAAGTTTTTTGTTATTTTAGTTTGCTTGGAACTTTTTTATTATTAGCTTATGCATTTCAAGTTTTGTTTCTTACTGCTTTAATATCGCCCAATCCCTCCCCCTCTGATCGACTGTAAAAATAGCAAATAATTTATTTGAATTTGAACATTTAACTTTTCGCATCTCATTAATTATTACTTTGTTTATCTCCCGTGCATTTGATTGGCTACTTTCTACTTGTGACACCATTTTTGCATATATATATATATATATAAGCCCTATTTATTTTATTTCATCTCGTCTTACTCTGATGAAGGGCTCCGCTCGAAACGTCAGTATCTCGTCACTAAATTCTTGGCAGTTTACCACCTTTTCACTTTGCTATATATATATATATATATATGAGCAGATACCGTAAAACTATTAACATTTACCCAATAAAATTACATGTAAGGTATCCTGCAATGATTAGTCATTGGAATAAATCTTGAAATTTTTAGGATGACCCAAACTTTAGTAGTCATTCTGTCAGTTCATCTTCAGCACGGGTGAAACTTGAGGTAAGTGTTCTTTCAAATAAGGCAAACTTAATTTTCGTGTCATAAGCACTTTAAATAATACAAACTTAAATTTTCATTTCATAGGCACTTTCAATCGTATTTATAATTTATATATAATTTAGTTATAATTTAGTTATAATTTAGTTATATATTTAGTTATATAGTTATAAATTTAGTTTATTCTACTAATACTATCTGCGTTATTTTACGATAGGAAGTATTCTTGCAGTATTTGTGGAATCCCGACGCCGAGGCGATTTTGACAGCATTATCATGTCTTAAATTTCTTTGTACGGAAGTAAATATAGTGACAACACACAGCATGGATAATATAGCACAACTGAATTTTATCACATCAATCTTTTATGTCTACGAGGAACTTGCGGATTTGGCAGCTGGCATCACAACAGGTAGACAAAAAGCATTACATTTACAGATATATAGTGACTGCTGCATAGGCAGTACATATATCAATGGAACCAGTACATCATTGTAACCTTCACTCTCCATCTGAGTCTCGTTAGCTCAATGGTTAGAGCGTCTCACCGGCAATCAGAAGGTTACAGGAACGATTCCTGTCCGGACATTTTCTGAGAATATGAGTTTGACGATCGTCCATGTATTGTCTCAGGACAGGCTATGAAGACACTAGATTGGCGTGTCGAAACGTTGGGTCGTGAATTGTTGCTTTCTCAGTTACATTTGATAACTTTTTAAGTCAGAATCACATCAAAACTGTTTCTGATATCCCCACACCTGGCTAACGTTGGGTAACGTTATATTCTATAGGAAGTCCGCTTTCCTCAATGTTTTATTTTATTGTAAGGTCGTCTTGCCCTCCAGAAGCAGATCATGTCGATCCTACGAAATGTTAAA
The DNA here is from genome assembly GCA_035772405.1 of Chrysogorgia sp. JL179-B06. Lineage (NCBI taxonomy): Eukaryota > Metazoa > Cnidaria > Anthozoa > Scleralcyonacea > Chrysogorgiidae > Chrysogorgia > Chrysogorgia sp. JL179-B06. The sequence continues at coordinate 1,271,570 of JAYKKM010000076.1, read as the reverse complement.
TTACAAACAGCCGGGAACAAACAGGTAAACGAACAGCGAAGTCCCATGTCATGATTACCATACATGTCTATGAGCTGGGAGGCACAGGTTCAAATCCTGGGTCGGACCACCACTCAGGTCTTAAAAATAATTGAGGAGAAAGTGCTGCCTTTGCAACAACACCAGCAAATGGTAAGACTTTCGGGTCTTCTCGGAAAACGACCTTAAATCATACACACTTGGAATCCTTATCAGTTGGGTTTTTCTGTTCACCTAAGAGTGATAAACTGAATAGTCGAACGCTTAAAACACAAGCCTCTGTCTCGGATAAATAGGGTAACCTTATCCAGCGTGATCGACTCTACATAACTCATACTCATCGATTGAGTGATATAAGACTGTTGCTCTCTCTGCGTAGATAGTGTAGAAATAAAAATTAAATACTCTAAAAGGTTGGTGTACTACCGAAATAGTGTGTAGAAGGTCCAACGTTTGGAGTGAAGGCCCTTCGTCAGAGAGTCAAACGTTTCACTGTCTCACGAATGGCCTTTGCTTGAAACATTAGAGTTTTCGATTTGTGAACTGTTCATAAAGTTTTTCTTTCACATTTTCTAGGCATGGGACAGTACATATGAACGCTGGAAAAAGCTCACTCACGCTCTCGTTAACTTTCCCAAAGAGGAAATGCCTGGGGAACCTGCGTATTCATCGAAGTCTATAAGAAGACGGACACAGTCAATATTTAGCACATCTGGAAAAATCTCAGTCGACAGTATTGAAGTACAGTTGCTCATTGTTGGCATGATGCTCTGTTGAGTTATGGGTACACTTGGGAAGTTAAGGGAACACGAGGAAAGAGTAAGAGTTCCTCGAGGAAATAACTGAGGGCAACTCTAGATTTTCGATTTCTCTCAACTTCCCAAGTGTTATCTCAATTACCCAAGTGTACTCCCAACTTCCCAAGTGTTCTCCCAACTTCCCAAGTGTTCTCCCAACTTCCCAAGTGTTCTCCCAACCTCCCAAGTGTTCTCTCAACTTCCTAAGTGTTCTCTCAACTTCCCAAGTGTTCTCTCAACTTCCCAAGTGTTCTCTAAACTTCCCAAGTGTTCTCCCAACCTCCCAAGTGTTCTCTCAACTTCCTAAGTGTTCTCTCAACTTCCTAAGTGTTCTCTCAACTTCCTAAGTGTTCTCTCAACTTCCCAAGTATTCTCCCAACTTCCCAAGTGTTCTCCCAACTTCCCAAGTGTTCTCCCAACCTCCCAAGTGTTCTCTCAACTTCCTAAGTGTTCTCTCAACTTCCCAAGTGTTCTCTCAACTTCCTAAGTGTTCTCTCAACTTCCTAAGTGTTCTCTCAACTTCCTAAGTGTTCTCTAAACTTCCCAAGTGTTCTCTCAACTTCCCAAATATTCTCTCAACTTCGCAAGTGTTGTGTTGTTGTTGTTGTTGTCTTAATTCCTTGCATATTTAGGGTCACGTGAACGAATGGAGCTACATGACTGGATTCCTGTGTTCCCTTGGCGCTGTTTGTTTTAAAGAACACCCTGAACTTAGGTAAACAAATAATTTATGATAAACACGAGGTGGAAAAGCA